>CM059781.1:30374368-31107702 GCA_030435695.1 Brachymystax lenok tsinlingensis | reverse complement strand
AGTCCTACCGACCTACATACCTACCTACAGTGCCTTGGAAAATATTCATACCCTTTAATCCCTTTTCCACATTTTGTAAGGTTACAGCCTTATTTTTAAATGGATTCGCTTGTTTTTTCCACTCATCAATCTACCCAATAAAACAGGTTTTTAGATTTCTTTGCAAATGTATAAAATAAACTGATATCACATTTACATAAGTATTCAGACCCTTTACTCAGTACTTTGTTGAAGCACTTTTGGCAGTGATTACAGCATCTAGTCTTTCAAGTTTTCATAACAATCGGTAATCTGCATTTTTGGATGCCGATTATGGCCGATTACATTGGACTCCACGAGGAGACTGCGTCGCAGGCTGACCACCTGTTACGCGAGTGCAAGGAGCCAAGGTAAGTTGCTAGCTAGCATTAAACTTATCTTATAAAAAACTATCAATCTTCACATAATCACTAGTTAACTACACATGGTTGTTGATATTACTAGTTTATCTAGCTTGTCCTGCGTTGTATATAGTAAATGTGGTGCTTGTTAATTTATCATCGAATCACAGCCTACTTCGCCAAACGGGTGATGATTTAACAAGCGCATTCGCGAAAAAAAGCACTGTCGTTGCACCAATGTGTACCTAACCATAAACATCAATGCCTTTCTTAAAATCAACACACAAGTAATTTTTTTTAAACCTGCATATTTAGTTAATATTGCCTGCTAACATTAATTTATTTTAACTAGGTAAATTGTGTCACTTCTCTTGCGTTCTGTGCAAGCAGAGTCAGGGTATATGCAGCAGTTTGGGCCGCCTGGCTCGTTGCGAACTGTGTGAAGACCATTTCTTCCTAACAAAGACCAGAATTAATTTGCCAGAATTTTACATAATTATGACATAACATTGAAGATTGTGCAATGTAACAGCAATATTTAAACTTAGGGTTGCCGCCCGTTCGATAAAATACGTAACGGTTCCGTATTTCACTGAAAGAATAAACGTTTTGTTTTCCGAAATGATAGTTTCCGGATTTTACCATATTAATGGCCTAAGGCTCATATTTCTGTGGGTTTATTATATTATAATTAAATCTAGGATTTGATATTTGATAGAGCAGTCTGACTGAGCGGTGGTAGGCAGCAGCAGGCTCGTAAGCATTCATTCAAACAGCACTTTCCTGCGTTTGCCAGCAGCTCTTCGCTGTGCTTCAAGCATTGCGCTGTTTATGACTTCAAGCCTATCAACTCCCGAGATTAGGCTGGCATAGTGCCTATAAGAACATCCAATATTCAAAGGTATATGAAATACAAATGGTATAGAGAGAAATAGTCCTATAATAACTACAACCTAAAACTTCTTAACTGGGAATATTGAAGACTCATGTTAAAAGGAACCACCAGCTCTCATATGTTCTCATGTTCTGATCAAGGAACTTAAACGTTAGCTTTTTTACATGGCACATATTGCACTTTGACTTTCTTCTCCAACACTGTGTTTTTGCATTATTTAAGCCAAATTGAACATGTTTCATTATTTATTTGAGACTAAATTGATTTTATTTATGTATTATATTAAGTTAAGTAAGTGTTCATTCAGTACTGTTGTAATTGTCATCATTACAAATATATATAAAAAAATAGAGAACGTTAGTCCAGAGACGTTAGATTGGGTTGAAGTCCGGGCTCTAGCTGCGCCACCCAAGGACATTCAGAGACTTGTCCTGAAGCAACTCCTGTTGGAAGGTGAATCTTCACCGCAGTCTGAGGTCCTGAGCGCTCTGGAGCAGGTTTTCATCAAGGATCTCTCTGTACTTTGTTCATCTTTGCCTCCCAGTCCTTGCCGCTGAAAAACATCTCCACAGTATGATGCTGCCACCACCATGCTTCACCGTAGGGATGGTGACATGTTTTCTCCAGCCGTGACGCTTGGCGTTCAGGCCAACAAGTTCAATCTTGGTTCATCAGACCAGAGACTATCTCTCATAGTCTGAGAGTCTTTAGGTGCCTTTTGGCAAACTCCAAGCAGGCTGTCATGTGCGTTTTACTGAGGAGTGACCTCCGTCTGGCCACTCTACCATAAAGGCCTGATTGTTGTCCTTCTGGAAGATTCTCCTATCTCCATAGAGGAACTCTAGAGCTCTGTCAGAGTGACCAACAGGTTCTTGGTCACCTCCCTGACCAAGGCCCTTCTCCCCCGATTGTTTGGCAGGACGGCTAGCTCTAGGAATAGTCTTGTTGGTTCCAAACTTCTTCCATTTAGCAATGATAGAGGCTACTGTGTTCTTGGGGACCTTCAATGCTGCAGACATTTTTTGGTACAATTCCCCAGATCTTTGCCTCGACACAATCCTGTCTCTGAGCTGTACGGACAATCCCTTCAACCTTGTGGCTTGGTTTTTGCTCTGACAGGCACTGACAACTGTGGGATCAGTTGTCCAATCAATTGAATTTACCACAAGTGGACTCCAATCAAGTTGTAGAAACATCTCAAGGATGATCAATGGAAACAGGATGCACCTGAGTTCAATTAAATAAGATATTTCTGTTTTTATTTATTTTTATACATTTGCAAAAATTCATAAAAACCTGCTTTTGCTTTGTCATTGTGGGGCATTGTGTGTAGATTGCTGAGGAAATTGTTTAATTTAATCAATTTTAGAATAAGGCTGTAACGTAACAAAATGTGGAAAAAGTCAAGGGGTCTGAATACTTTCTGAAGGCACTGTACCTACAGGTTATGGAAAATGTGCTCTTTTAGTATTTCTCTAGTAGGTTTCCTAAAGGTTTCCTAAAGACTCTACTTCTGTGTCAAAGATAATAAAACAAAAAACTACAGTAATTCACTACAGTGAATGCTATAGTATGTAAATATAGTAATACTACAGTAGTTAGAACATTGTATAATATAGTACTTTTTTTAGATGGGCATGTATGTCTGCGTATGTGTGCATTCATATAAGACTACATCCATGTGTTTCACTCTCCTTCTACTTGGAGATTCCACTGCAGTGTTTTCAGTGAGGAGAGCGTTTTCTGCTGGTGTACAGTTTAGGATGTCAGAGAGTCGAGCTCAAAGCTGTGCTCTGGGGATCATGCCTCTATATGGTGAGAGAAGAGGCTTCTGGGACGTCTGCTAACACAGGCAAGCATTACAGCCCATTCATCTTAGCACCTTGTGCTAACACTACGCTATGGACAAACGCTAGCATTACAGCACATCCATCTTAGCACCAACACTCTCCTCTCAACCCCACACACACACACTGGGAAATAATCAGGATCTATTCTGCTCCTGTCCTTCCTTCCTGGCCAATGTGTGGATGAATAATACATTTAATCTGGTGACAAAAGGACCCTGTCAAGCGTTGAGTAAGGAAGCGGCCGATCAACATGGCTGACTGGGAACATCAATCATCAGCTGGGCCAGAGGCTGGTCACTCAGCTAAAGTGCACACTGCAAACCTACAAATTAAACGTACAAGATGGAGAGGGGAGGATTCTCCTTTATGGCTGTGTTGTCAATGTGTTTTGGTGTGTTCGGACATGTATGTGCGGGTACAGAACAGGTTAAAGTGCTCATACTCCTGCACTTTCTGCACCTGGTAGGCAAGCTCAGCAGCTTAATACATTTCAATCTGACTTCTTGCTTTGCTGGGTGAAAATACGAGCCACAATCTGAAGTGTCCTGTTTCCTCAATTCATTCTACCACCTTCACCTCCTATTGGGAAAGCCTGAGAGTGCCTTATATTGGAATTTAAATTGTATTGACCAGTCTTAGGAGGTGGTTGGTAGTGATAAGGATGACTGCAGTGGAGGGGAATGAGTGGGTGGGTATGAATGGTTGGGTTGGTGCAACAGGAGGTGGATTTTGGAGTAGTGTAGTTGTGTGTGTGTGTGTGTTGGGGTGGGGGGATACACACCCCAGTAGTGTCGTGCCCTGCCTCATTTTTCACTGAGTAAGCGCCCAGCAACAGCTGAGGCAAACATTATTTCCTTCCATGAGTCTTGCTGGGCCAAGCAGGGAAACTTCTTTCACATGGAAATGAAGCAGACTTTTTGTTGCGACTGTTTTCTTCTGCTTCTCTTCTCCCACTCACTCTGTCTCACTCTCTCACTTTCCTGATTTATTTCAGTTCTTCCTCATTCTTCCTCAGACTGGTACAGATGTGTATTGTCTATTGTTTTCTCTGTTGACTTATCCACACTTCTTACCAACAGAATATTCAAGTGTTTTGGTTTCAAATCACTGTTTTCCTCTGTTACTTCCCTCAGTTAAAAACACAGCGTGTCCAGTCTATCAGCAGACGTTCTGTTCTTCTACTACAAGAAAACAAAATGCTTATTTGTCTCTAGTTTGCTAAGGGCTGATGGTGTCCTTTACATCTTGGTGAAAGACATGGAGCTTTCTTGTGGAATGGTCACAGTTCAAATGAAGCCTTTATAGAGGAATCACATTTTCATGATGGTCTGCGCCAAGCAGCAAGCACCTATTAAATCATTTAAATGGACACATATTCTATTTGGTCAACTTTCTTATGCTTGGCCAGTTTAGTTGACACTCTTCTATAGTCTACTAGCTTCACTAATTGTAAAAGGGATTTGGTTTTTATAAGGATTTACAGTATCACCTCATTTTAGCATAACTGGTCAGAGAAACAATGGCAGTTCATCTCAAATAAGAAAACATTTGTCCATATAATTTTTCTGTGAATGTGAATCAAATACACCTTAGGAACGCACTGCACCACTTTCTCTTTCCCTGTCTTTCGCCTCTCTCCCTAATCTCTCCTCAGATGACATAGATGTGACTGCAAGATAAGCAGCAGATTGGGTTAAACATAACTGGTCATGAATGACAGCAGTGTTCCCATCCGTAACAGCCAAGGTGAGCAAATATGGAGAGGCCTCAGTTGGTATGGATTCTCCGGTAGTCTATCTGAAAGAAGATACAGTAGTTTATAATATGCTTGTGTTTACACACTGATTAATGTTGTTTGCCTTATCTTTGACAATCTTTGACAATTTTGTCTTCCCAACATGGAGGGATGTCCTTTCCTCCTCTGACCTGTAGTTCCATCTATGTACTGTACATGACCTATGACCAGATTCCCCTTTGATGTGTACTGTATGACTTCATCCATGTCCCTGTGGAACAACCTGCAACATAGTTTGATACGTGGCAGACAGACTTAGAACATTGTGGTGAATTGTGGTTGGAGCAGGTCACCCAGAGGCAAGGTGACGTGAGGTCCAGCCCATTGGCAGGAACTGCAGCAGTCACAGTGGGTTGGTTCATGTCTGTAGCCACTCTCTGTTCTGCGTGGTTCACTGACTTTCACAAGCAGACAAGCTGTCTACTGCTGCAGAAAATACACCTACTCACCGGCTATGATACATACACAAGCAGGCACGCATGCACACACACAAACACACACACACACATCAACGCACAGCACGTTCGTAAATCTGTCCAGTCTGATAGGTTTATTGCCTTATTGTCTCACACCTGGGCCTGAACTCTAGTGCTTTGATCAGTTGCCTTGCCAGGTGTGTGGTTTACAACAGGAGCCTTTGTACTAATGTATTTTCCCTCCTTACTGAATGAAAGAGCTATTTCTGAACGAGCTTTACTGACCTCACTCTAGTCTTAAATCTAAGCCAGACTCACTTTAGTGCATTGAATATGTTTTACATAGACAAACCCTTGCTATACAATTGTTCCACTTCTAGAAAATGTTCTGTAAGGACAGTCCCTGCCCCTTCGTTTCTTATAGCACTTTTCACACTAATTTTCATCACATATTTAAAGAAATGTTTGTGCTCAATGTCAATTTTCTGCTGAGCAGTTATTTGTTATGGAAAAATGGCATGTTTAGCATTTAGCTTATGACAGACATTGAACATTTCCCCACGTGTAACCAAAGTGTGTTGAAATGGCTCCACTAAGACTAAACTCATAATCTCATGATGTACGCTGAGCTTGAAGTGATGTGTTTGCATCAAAGCCTGTGTGACCTTTATATAAGAAATTAAACAGACATTTTACAGCTGCAGTACACTTTGGTTCTACAACATTTCCAAAAAGAAAGATCTACATATCACTGGATACTGTGTATCTTTTCACCAACTCAGCATTCCCTTTGAAAACAGATGCAATCTTCGCTCACTTTGTTTCTATTGTTAAAAGCCAAGCTGCAAACACAAGAACACCTTTTAAACCATGTTTCTACTGTTTTTAAGACTTTGTCCAAATAATTTAAGCTGAGCTCTGGTCTCCCCTCAGTCCATTCTGACTTGTTGCATAACATAGCGACTATAATGAACAGCGCTATCTTGTGACCTTGCACTCTCTCCGAGTAACTAATTTGTCCTTGGCTCTGCCAGGGTCTGCTGCCGTCTCTGCCGGAACTCCCTCCCTGGGAGCCGTGTGCTAAATGCCACACTCAGTTCATTCTGTGGGGAACATGGTAGAACATTCCTATTGGAGGAGAGGTCAGGGTTCACCTTTCAGAATGCGCCGGCTGGTGAAAAGTAATGTGGCAGGATTCCACAGGCCCTGACCAGAGTCCTTCTGGAGAAGTGCTTTTCAGTCGGGGGTGGGTAGGGGGTCAGGGGTTAGAGGACAGAGGTGAGAGGTCGTTGAGGCCCTGTTTGAGCTGGGTAAACAAACAGCATTCGGCCATGCTGAACCCCACCAACCTTTCAAGATTTAGAGTGTTGCTAGTGCTTGGCAACTTGAAGAATAACCCTAAACTGTTTCACTTGTTTGTTAGAGTACTCTTAGAGTTGATGTATAGCATTCTAATGTTATCACGGTGTTGCAACTTCCTGTGAGCTCTTGTTTACTTTACATTTAAAATGTATAGCAATAGGTTGATATATTTACATTCACAAACAAAGGCTTTCCTTTTTCAGTGAGAGGTTTTCTTCGGTGGTAGATCTTCTCAGGTGTTCATGAGGAGAGGAGTTTAAATCCTACGCAATATTCGATGGACCGAGAAACAGGATAAGCTGGAACAGTTCAAAGCTGCAGCTTGACTGTATCAAATTAAGATCCTCCTTCAAGTAGTCACATAACAAATATGTTAACTGGGATTCATTACCAGTGTGATTAATGTGGTTGTTGTCAAGTTATTTTCATTAGCAGACATGAAAGCTGTAGAACAGAATCAAATGGCTGTGACATGGTTATCAAACGCAGAGATACAGGTGGTCGGAGCCAAGATAACTTGGACGCTCCATTTAATGCAGCACTTGAGTAGAGACAGAGAGTTGTAACAAGGTACATTAAACACAAGGTTAAACCATGAAGGGGAGTGATGGGGTGGGAGGGATGGATTTGGACACCAACCCCAAATAATTGACTTTGCTCTCTGTCAGTCTGTTACTGTGAAAAATAATGATTGTAGCATCTCTGCGGGAGATGTAGTTTAGTGACACCGGTGTGAAAGATGATGATATTCAGACCATGGAATGGCTGTGGAATAGCATGAAATGGTTCAGCTGCGAAAACAACGTTCTGATGCTCTCACACTACCCTCTCTTGTAAATGAGATGGTGTAGTGTAGATTCTGCTACACGTTTTGTTTCCTCTTTCCTATTGAGAGGTCTGGTTCCAGATCAGTAGATTTACTGTAACTAGTTTGTCAGAGTTGAAATTAGATTAACATGAGATTGAGTTCCTCTATATATGTCCCAGAGGAGTCCGTGGGTGTGGTTTTGTGTGTGTAGACTTTGAACAACATTTGTGAAAAAGCTGAAAGTATCTGTTGTTGAAGTGGCAGGCCCAGAACCCATAACCTTTCACACTAGAGTGTGGGAGAGGTAAAAGCTAGCATGGAGGAGAGTGTCCATCAGTACAGAATTGGAGGCACATGTAGGCTGCTTTGGAAGCACTTGTCTGGATGGTGGAAACCTATTTGTGATAGCAGGCAGCGGGATCGCACACTAGACAGCACAATAACATCCATTATTAATATTGAACCACATGTTACATATTGTCACATGTAAGTCATCCGTCTCTGACAGAGACAAGGGGATGTAATGGCAATGAAATTAACCCAGAATGTGTTTTTAACCTTTAACCCCTAGAGACCACACCCTGACCCCTCTGACTGGTCCAATCTCTTACTTGTAAACCTGAGCTACATTATAGTGAAATGAATGAACATTATTTACATAAAAATGAAATAACAATCATTATACATTCTTATCGTACTGAAAAGGAATGGTTCAACAAACAACAATGCGCATCATAATGGATATCAAGATGTCAAATGTGTTCACGAGTTGTCTCACATCTGTTGAAGTGGCCATCTATTTTAATTCCATCCTGACAAACTTAGATTTTCAAAGAAAAACCATAATACCGGGCCATAATACCAGATCAGGCAGAGCAGTAGAGAAGTTGAGTGGAAAGCTTTTACAGGCCAGTGTGTTTACAGAAGGACCAACAGACGCGTCATGCTGGCTTGCTGGTGAGACAAATGAAAACATCTCAGGGTTTTGTTTGGTCTGAGAAAATGTAGCGTTGTCTTTGGAGAGCTGGTCTCACTGTGTGAGAGTGCAGTAAGTGTATGTGAGTGTCTGTGTGGGCAGGAGCTTGTGCCTTGTCATGATGACCCTTTGGCTAGGATCTGGGACACCCAGGCCCGGTCCAAAATGGCACCCTATTTCTTACGTAGTGCACTATTTTTGGCACAACATACTTTTTGCACTATGCATACTATTTCCGATTGGCCCCAGATTTAGAGATCGAGCTGCACAAAAACTTCCAGATTGAACTGCTTTCCTAAAGCTTCGTTGTTCACTCTCTGGGGTCTGACCACTGATGGACCAGAGGAGTGAAATGTATGCCCAGAATGTCAGATGCATAATTGATGATTACACTAGGATTCGTCTTCCTTTTTATCTCTCATATAAATCCCTCTCAGGACCTCATGCTGAGGTGCAAATTGAGCAAAACGCGGCCATTATGTTCTTATAAAGAAGACACTGATTCATACAGAAGCCTTTGATTTTCCAAGAATGAGAAACGGATGTTCTGGGAGTTTTATATCCATATCCACACGCTTTACAATTTACACAGGCAGGGGGCTTCTTGAGCAGCATACATATTGGACTTCAGTTTGTTTGCCCAATTCACTGGCTGACTGTTATATTTCCATCCCCACAGTGTGTGTGTTTTCCTAATCTTAGTTAAGTCTTTGTTTTTTGCTGACAGCAGGCGGTTGTCGTGGTTATGTGGAGAGTGGAAAAAGAAGCCAACGTGTAAAGAGGAGATATCAACAGTTCGGAGGTGCGATTACCAGAATCGCACCTCCCATGTGTGAGATGAGGATATCAAGAAGAAGTCATTATCACTTCTCGGCAGGGAAGAAAAAAAATATGCAGAGAGAATTTCTCATATTTGTCTGTCTTTTCAAGGAAACATAGAGCCAGTATTGTATTGTATTGTGGCAATGCAAGACTGATGTTAGGGCTCCAGCACTTCTATAACCAGCCTCTGAAGAGTAGTGAGGAGTCATGCTAGATATAGCCTTCTATCGATTTCCTTTCTCTGTCTGGCGAGTGGATCAGCAGAGTTGTTTCCCCAGCAACCAGACCAACAGAGAGGTTTGGGATAGAGCAGAAAGAATGTAAATGAAAGCAAGGAGTCTGTCTTATTGTCAGTTGTTTTGGTCTGTAGAGATGTCATTACCTTGTTGTAGAAAGTGGGGAATTGGAATTGTCTAATGATATAATTTGTGACTGGTGTGAGCAGAACCACAGCTCAAAAACAGGTTATCAAAAAAGTCTGGGCCCTTATTCTATGACTTTGTTGGACTGGCAGACTGGGGATTGGATTAAAGGGGGATTGTTGTGGTCAGCCCGATTGTTTCAGGATGAAAGGGTGCAAGAGGTTGACATAGCAACCAGTCAGCTGGTCTTAGTCCAGCTGTCTATGGGTGTAGGGGTGTTTAGGAGAGGCTATGCAGCCGTCGGAATGCAGCAGATTACTAGTGAATAGAGTTCAGTGCCCCCTCTCTCTCTCTCTCTCTCTCTATTACATTTCAATTTAATGGCTTTATTAGCATGGGAAACGTATGTTAACATTGCCAAAGCAAGTGAAGTAGATAATAAACAAAAGTGAAAGAAACAATAAAAATGAACAGTAGTGTCATATTATCTCTATATACAGTGTTGTAACGATGTGCAAATAGTTAAAGTACAAAAGGAAAAATAAATAAACATAAACATGGGTTGTATTTACAATGGTATTTGTTCTTCACTGGTTGCCCTTTTCTTGTGGCAACAATATAATATTTCACCCAGTAGATATTTCCACAAACTTCAAAGTGTTTCCTTTCAAATTGAATCAAGAATATGCATAACCTTGCTTCAGGTCCTGAGCTACAGGCAGTTAGATTTGGGTATGTAATTTTAGGCGAAAATTTAAAAAAGGGTCCAATCCTTAAGAGGATATGGAAGTACTTTGTGGATCTGTGTAATCTGAGGGAAATATGTGTCTCTAATATGGTCATACACTTGGCAGGAGGTTAGGAAGTGCTGCTCAGTTTCCACCTCATTTTGTGGGCAGCGTGCACATAGCCTGTCTTCTCTTGAGAGCCAGGTCTGCCTATGGCGACCTTTCTCAATCGCAAGGCTATGCTCTCTCTCTCTCTCTCTCTCTCGCTCTCTCGCTCTCTCTCACGCTCTCTCTCACGCTCTCTCTCACTCTTTTTCTCTCGCTCACTGTTTCTCTCTCTGTGCTTCTCTCTCTGTGCGTGTGTCTCTCTCTCCATGGTGACCTCTCCATTTTAGTTAGCCAATCAGCCCCACTGCACTCAGTCATCAGACCAAGCCCAACACCAAGAAGTACAACTGTGTACAAACTGTTTGAAGTGGACTGCCCCCACATAGGATCCGGAAAGTTTGTACTTTGCTTTTCTTCTAATAAGGGCGTGATAGACGACATTTTGACTTTTCATTAGTCCAATCGCCAAAAGGAAATTTTGTAAATAAGACATACCAAATGACCAACCCAAGCATAGCTTGGCCTATAGGCTTTTATATGCAAAAGGACATTCCCTTACTAGCTGTAAGCTTATAGTTTAGTTGAGGTTGAATGAAATGGCACATCTTACACAACCAATCTTATTCGACAGGGATATCCCTATTCCTCTGTGGTGGAGCATTTCTAAAAGTAGAGGGGTGGAGGGGACATCATTAGTGCTTGTGTCCTTGACTGATTTCTGGACTCTCATTGTGAATTTAATTACGGTGCCAGAGCTGATCTCTCCCGGAGCCGCGGTTGGGCCTGGATATCTCTCTCACTAAGCCGCACCAAGCTGATTAATGAAAAGAGATTTGAAAGAGAGAGAACAATGAAGGATTAGAAAGTGAGACTTGTGTAGTAGTTTTAACATCCACCTAATCTTAACTCTTTAAGAATTAACTATCCTTTTTGCTATATTTTAAATGGGGATAGTATTTATTACGATGCCCATTAGAAGCTTGGGGCGGCAGGTAGCCTAGTGGATAGAGCGTTGGACTAGTAACCGAAAGGTTGCAAGATTGAATCCCCGAGCTGACAAGGTAAAAATCTGTTGTTCTGCCACTGAACAAGGCAGTTATAACCCACTGATCCTAGGCTGTTATTGAAAATAAGAATTTGTTCTTAACTGACTTGCCTAGTTAAATAACGGTCAAAAAAAAAAGCTACTCTTCCTGAGGTCCAAACAGGGTTAAAACAATTACATCACAACAAAACACAAAAACAGATTATATCAAAAATCAAACAATAAATAGGCATTATTACTCTATTATTCAAAATGTACAATATAACATTTACAATACCACAACATTACAATGTGTGTGTGTGTGTGTGTTTGTCTTTTCACGGTCCGCATTGTTCCATGTAGTCATGGCTCTATGTAGTACTGCACGTTTCCCAGAGTCTGTTCTGGACTTGGGGGACTGTGTTGAGACCTCTGGTGACATGTTTTGTGGGCTTTGTATGTGTGTCTGAGCTGTGTGATAGCTGTTTGAACAGACAGTTCAGTGCTTTCAACACGTCAATACCTCTTACAAAGACAAGTTGCGATGTGGTCAATCTCTCCTGTACTTTGAGCCAGGAGAGGTTGACATTCATGTTATTGATATTGGCCCTCCCTGTACATGTAAGGGCCAGCCGTGCTGCTCTGTTCTGGGCCGACTGTAAATTGCCTACGTTCTTCTTTGTGATACTTGAGCATATAACTGGGCACTAGTCCAAGTGTGATAAAACGAGGGTCTGTAGGACATGTTTGGTTGATTGGGATGTCAAGAAACCAGAGCAGTGCTTTTTCAAGGACAGACCTCTCCTCAATTTAGCTACCGTTGCATCAATATGTTTTGACCAGGTCAGTTTACAATCTAGGATTACACCAAGCAGCTTAGTCTCCTCAACTTGCTCAATTGCCACATTATGTGTTACAATATTTAGATGAGGTTTAGGGTTTAGCAAATTATTTGTCCCAAACACAATTCTTTTAGTTTTTAATATATTTAGGACTAAGTTTATTACTTGCCACCCATTCTGAAACTGACTGCAGCTCTTTGTTCAGTTTTTTTAAATTTTGTTATGTGATTTTTTGCAGGGTTAGATTGTAAGGAAAAACCCTTACATCATATACTGCAGCTTTCTGATCCAGTCTGCTTTTAAAGGATTAGGGCCTCTTTACACTACACTACTTTGAGGACACAAACTAGGTCCAGGAAAGATACTTGTGTAGTGTAAAGAGACGGATCTAGATTCAAATCTCTCTTTAAGAGATGTCTCCCACACTACCTCCGCAAGTAGTGTGGTAGATGTCTGCAACAAATACCCCCTGCTGAGTGGTGCCGTGTAAGGACAAAGGCTCTCCCACACCACACGTCCCTGCCTTTTTAAGCAAAAAAGATGGCACCATTTTCTTGTTTTCTAATATACGGATAGCCAAGGGCAAACTTCAACACTTAGACATAATTTACGAACGAGGCATTTGTGCTTATTGAGTCCTCCAGATCAGAGGCAGTAGGGATGACCAGGGATGTTCTCTTGATAAGTGTGTGCATTGGAGAATTTTCCAGTCCCGCTAAGCATTGAAAATGTAACAAGATACACTACTGCCTATAGTTCTGCCTTATCTCCATCCCAGAATCCCAGATAGACAGAGGTCAGGGTTACAGACAGGCAAACACCCCTAAATGCTCACAATGTCTCTGTGCATAGAGGGAAAGGGGGAGGTTACCCAACAGTGGTGTAATGGTTTCTCCTGAGGCATTGGTGATCCATCGTCCAGCCTCACCCTGTAAAATAATGTTTACAGAAGCCCCCTCCCTGGCCCTGGCCAGCTAGGCTGACTTACTAAATGTCGGTTTATCATCCAGCCAGTTCAAAGAGCACTGCTGTGATCCTATATAGCAGTGGTTCTTAAACTGTGGGTCGGGGTCCAGGTGGGTCGCCGGATGACATATTTTGTGCATAGAAAAACAATTAAACTTTTTTGGGGATGGAAAAACACTTTCAGTGTAAACTTAAACAATTAAAACAAATATAAAGTATATACCGTATAAAAGATAATGGACAAACAGGTTTTTAGAAATGTTTGCAAATTAAGTAACAATAAAAACAGAAATACCTTATTTACATAAGTATTCATACCCTTGCTATGAGGACTCGAAATTGACCTCCGGCGCATCCTGTTTCCATCTATTATCCTTGAGATGTTTCTTCAACTATATTGGAGTCCACCTGTGGTAAATTCAATTGATTGTACATCATTTGGAAAGGCACACACCTGTCTATATAAGGTCCCACAGCTGACAGTGCATGTCAGAGCAAAAACCAAGCCAAGATGTCAAAGGAATTGTCCGTAAAGCTCATAGACAGGATTGCGTCACGATCTGGGGAAGGGTACCAAAAGAGGTCTGCAGTATTGAAGGTCCCCAAAAACACAGTGGCCTCCATCGTTCTTAAATGGAAGAAGTTTGGAACCACCAAGACTCTTCCTAGAGCTGGCCGCATGGCCAAACTGAGCAATCAGGGGAGAAGTGCCTTGGTCAGGGAGGTGACCAAGAATCCGATGGTCGCTCTGACAGAGCTCCAGAGTTCCTCTGTGGAGATTGGAGAACCTTCCAGAAGAATAACCATCTCTGCAGCACTCCACAAATCAGGCCTTTATGGTAGAGTGGCCAGACAGAAGCCATTCCTTAGTATAATGCACGTCAGCCCACTTGGAGTTTGCCAGAAGGCACCTAAAGATTCTCTGGTCTGATGAAACCAAGATTGAACTCTTTGGCCAGAGACCTGAAAATAGCTGTGCAGCAACACACCCCATCCTGACAGAGCTTGAGAGGATCTGTACAATAAGAATGGGAAAAACTCCCCAAATACAGGTGTGCCAAGCTTGTAGTGTCATTCCCAAGAAGTCTCGAGGCTGTAAATGCTACCAAAGGTGCTTCAACAAAGTACTGAGTAAAGGGTCTGAATACTTATCATTTGCAAAAAATTCTAAAAACCTGTTTTTGCTTTTTCAATATGGTGTATTGTGTGTAGATTGATGAGGGGGGAAAAAACTATTTAATCAATTTTAGAATAACGTTGTAACGTGACAAAATGTGGGAAAAGTCATGGAGTCTGAACACTTTCCGAATGCACTGTATATATATTAATATATCATATTTGAGAATTTACAATAAACAAAATAAAAGATAGACAATTGATTGACAGTGATTTGGTTATAATGTTTGAGCATAAGAACAGCATTATACGTGTAAAAATGTGTAGAATTGCAGAAAACTTGCTTACAAACTGGAACATTTGATTTCAGCTCCATGGCAAAATGTGTAGAATAACAGGAAATTCGTTTTAAAACTGCAGAATGTTTTCTCCGCTGCCAAGGTTTCAGTTTTAACATTCGAACCATGCATCCATAAGCAACAGATTCAGCACCTCCCACAGGTTAAAGAAAATGTCACGGTTTTCCGATGGAGCGGACCAAGACGCAGTGAGGTTTCCAGTATACATACTTTAATTAAAGTGCAAACTGGCAAAAAACAATAAACAAAGAACAAACCGTCACGCAGGTGTGGCACACACAGGTACACACACACAAACTATAACCCACAAGGCAAGTGGGGCAGGGAACCAACTTAAATAGGATTCCCAATTAGAGACAATGACTAACAGCTGCCTCTAATTGGGAACCCAAACCAACCAACATAGAAATACAAACATAGACCAAAAAAACACCCCTGATCACGTCCTGACCAAAACCACCATAGAGCAGCCAAAAGGGCTATGGCCAGGACGTGACAGTACCCCCCCAAAGGCGCAGACTCGACCGCGACCAAAAGTCACTGGAGGGGGTCTCTCGGGTGGGTCCTCGCCTTTGGCGGCGGGTCTGGTGCGGGCCGTATTGGCCCGAGAAGACGCACCGGAGCCCGGTACGTGAAGCAGGAACAGTACGTGCCAGGCTGGGACGACACCCTAGAAGCCTGGTGCGTGAAGCAGGCACAGTACGTACCAGGCTGGGACGACATCCTAGATGCCTGGTGCGTGAAGCAAGCACAGTCCGTGCCCGGCTGGGATGACACCCTAGAAGCCTGGTGCGTGGAACAGGAACAGTCCGTGCCGGTCTCTCGATGCGCACAGGGGGCCTGGTGCGCGGAGCAGGAACATGACGTGCTGGGCTCTCGATGCGCACAGGGGACCTGATGCGTGGAGCAGGGACAGGACGTGCCGGGCTCTCGATGCGCACAGGGGACCTGGTGCGTGGAGCAGGGACGGACGTGCCGGGCTCTCGATGCGCACAGGGGACCTGATGCGTGGAGCAGGGACAGGGCGTGCCGGGCTCGATGCGCTGGGGACCTGATGCGTGGAGCAGGGACAGGACGTGCCGGGCTCGATGCGCTGGGGACCTGATGCGTGGAGCAGGGACAGGGCGTGCCGGGCTCGATGCGCTGGGGACCTGATGCGTGGAGCAGGGACAGGCCGTGCCTGGCTCTGAAGACGCACAGGGAGCCTGGTACGTGGAGCAGGAACAGGACGTGCCGGGCTCTAAAGGCGCACAGGGGACTGGATGCATGGAGTGGGAACAGGCCGTGCCGGGCTCTGAAGACGCACAGGGAGCCTGGTACGTGGAGCAGGAACAGGTCGTGCCGGGCTCTCGATGCGCATAGGGTACCTGATGCGTGGAGCAGGGACAGGCCGTGCCGGGCTCTGAAGGCGCACAGGGGACCTGGTGCGTGGAGCAGGGACAGGATGTGCCGGGCTCTCGATGCGCACAGGGGACCTGATGCGTGGAGCAGGGACAGGCCGTGCCGGGCTCTAAAGGCGCACAAGGGACCTGATGCGTGGAGAGGGAACAGGCCGTGCCGGGCTCTCGATGCGCACTGGGGGCCTGATGCGTGGAGCAGGGACAGGACGTGCCGGGCTCTAAAGGCACACAGGGAGCCTGGTGCGGGAAGCAGAAAAAGGCTGTGCTGGGCTCGCGATGCGCACAGGGATTCTAGTGCGTGGAGCAGGAACAGGCTGTGCTGGGCTCGCGATGCGCACTGGGAACCTGGTGCGGGGAGCAGGAACAGGCCGTGCTGGGCTCGCGATGCGCTGGGGGCCCTGTCGTGGAGCAGGGACAGTCCGTACCGGTCTCTGAACGAGCACTGGAGACACCGTGCGCTTCACTACATGACCCGGTGCCTGACCAGTGCCACGCTCCCTCTGGTAAGCACTGGGACCAGTGCCACGCTCCCTCTGGTAAGCACAGGTCTCCAACCTGAACCAGCCAACCTCCCCGCTGCCTCTCGGGCTTCCTCGCCAGCCGTGTTCCCGCATACTTCTCCTCATAGAAGCACCGCTCTGCCGTCGCTGCTTCCATCTCCTCCCTGGGACTGCGATACTCCCCAGCCTTCCTCCAGGGTCCTTCTCCAGCCAGGATTTCCTCCCATGTCCAGCACTCCCGGTTATCTCGCTGCTTGGTCCTTGTTTGGTGGGTTATTCTGTCACGATGGAGCGGACCAAGACGCAGTGAGGTTTCCAGTATACAGTGGGGCAAAAAAGTATTTAGTCAGCCACCAATTGTGCAAGTTCTCTCACTTAAAAAGATGAGAGGCGCCTGTAATTTTCATCATAGGTACACTTCAACTATGACAGACAAAATGAGTTCACAATGAATCACATTGTAGGATTTTTAATGAATTTATTTGCAAATTATGGTGGAAAATAAGTATTTGGTCACATACAAACAAGCAAGATTTCTGGCTTTCACAGACCTGTAACTTCTTCTTTAAGAGGCTCCTCTGTCCTCCACTCATTACCTGTATTAATGGCACCTGTTTGAACTTGTTATCAGTATAAAAGACACCTGTCCACAACCTCAAACAGTCACACTCCAAACTCCACTATGGCCAAGACCAAAGAGCTGTCAAAGGACACCAGAAACAAAATTGTAGACCTGCACCAGGTTGGGAAGACTGAATCTGCAATATGTAAGCAGCTTGGTTTGAAGAAATCAACTGTGGGAGCAATTATTAGGAAATGGAAGACATACAAGACCACTGATAATCTTCCTCGATCTGGGGCTCCACGCAAGATCTCACCCGTGGGGTCAAAATGATCACAAGAACGGTGAGCAAAAATCCCAGAACCACACGGGGACCTAGTGAATGACCTGCAGAGAGCTGGGACCAAAGTAACAAAGCCTACCATCAGTAACACACTACGCCGCCAGGGACTCAAATCCTGCAGTGCCAGACGTGTCCCCCTGCTTAAGCCAGTACATGTTCAGGCCCGTCTAAAGTTTGCTAGAGAGCATTTGGATGATCCAGATGAGGATTGGGAGAATGTCAGATGAAACCAAAATAGAACTTTTTGGTAAAAACTCAACTCGTCGTGTTTGGAGGACAAAGAATGCTGAGTTGCATCCAAAGAACACCATACCTACTGTGAAGCATGGGGGTGGAAACATCATGCTTTGGGGCTGTTTTTCTGCAAAGGGAGCAGGACGACTGATCCGTGTAAAGGAAAGAATGAATGGGGCCATGTATCGTGAGATTTTGAGTGAAAACCTCCTTCCATCAGCAAGGGCATTGAAGATGAAAAGTGGCTGGGTCTTTCAGCATGACAATGATCCCAAACACACCGCCCGGGCAATGAAGGAGTGGCTTCGTAAGAAGCATTTCAAGGTCCTGGAGTGGCCTAGCCAGTCTCCAGATCTCAACCCCATAGAAAATCTTTGGAGGGAGTTGAATGTCCGTGTTGCCCAGCGACAGCCCCAAAACATCACTGCTCTAGAGGAGATCTGCATGGAGGAATGGGCCAAAATACCAGCAACAGTGTGTGAAAACCTTGTGAAGACTTACAGAAAACATTTGACCTCTGTCATTGCCAACAAAGGGTATATAACAAAGTATTGAGATAAACTTGTTATTGACCAAATACTTATTTTCCACCATAATTTGTAAATAAATTCATAAAAAATCCTACAATGTGATTTTCTGGATTTCTTTTCCTCATTTTGTCTGTCATAGTTGAAGTGTACCTATGATGAAAATTACAGGCCTCTCTCATCTTTTTAAGTTGGAGAACTTGCACAATTGGTGGCTGACTAAATACTTTAATTAAAGTGCAAAAAAACAAACCGTCACACAGGTGTGGCGCACACAAATGCAAACAATAACCTACAAGGCAAGTGGGGCAGGGAACCAACTTAAATAGGATTCCCAATTAGAGACAACGACTAACAGCTGCCTCTAATTGGGAACCCAAACCAACCAACATAGAAATACAAACATAGAAAAAAAAAACACCCCTGATCACGTCCTGACCAAAACCACCATAGAGCAGCCAAAATGGCTATCTATGGCCAGGACGTGACAGAAAAAGTATCTCTCATTGAAATGCATGAATTTAAATGCTGCGTTAAAGACTTGAATGTAATATTTTCACTTCTACCACTTATTTCAAGCTACACAAACGAAGTGGTCCCCTGTCACTGTAAAAACTGTAAAAACAGCCACATTTGCTGGGTCCATATCTAGTGTGGCTGGGAACATTTTTGCTTTGCTTCTTCTCCACTGCAGTATATTTATGGAGGCTAGGACTGTAAATATATTGTGCACATTAACTGGTTGGATAGCCAGCCAGTCATGAAAATGGCTGATAAGGAAAGTTACTACTAGTAGCTAGCCAATATTGACGAGACAAAACCAATAAGAGGAATGTTTGTCAAGTGTCATGATTCATGCATGCTATGTATACCTATCTAGGCAGGGCAGAAGCAGTACCATTCTTCATCAGCATAAATCCCAAAATATTGGAAAACGACATCACCACTTTGTGCATTTCAACGACCCGAGCCAGCTAGTTGTCGTCGATGACAGATCAGGTTTGAATAACCTAAATGTGTTTTATGGTTGGGAAGGCCAGCACGGCTGAAAGTGAGTGATCAAGCTACTGCCAGCTCTTGAGCATTTTGAACGTTACAACTTTCAAGCAACCTGAAGACAGTGATCTATCTAGCTAGCTAACTATTTTTGAATTAGGCATTAGTTTCATAACCCATCTAGTTAAGTTTGCAAGCTAGCTTTATCTTGTGTGCATAATACTTTGTGCTTTGTTTGTTGATCTGTAATGCTAGCTAGCTAGCTATGCAGTTCCAACCTGCCTAGCTGCCCATCCAACCAGCTAGCAATAGGCAGCTAGCTAGACAAATATTTATAGTACAAGAGATTCTTCAAGTCGAAGTTGGATATTATCAGTGCTGTAGTAAAGGATGTATTATACAGCCAGTTAAGATAACATGAAATATGATTTAATCCCCAAAATATAGCATGTTAATTTCAAGCAAAGCACATGTAAGTGAATGGGTTATCCAACATTCGGAATGTTTCTTTACCCTTCCAGGTCTTTGCTAAGCTAAACAACGGACCTCTCATCATTGATGACACAAACCTGTCTTTAATAAGCACTTTATTTTACTCTGCATCTCTGCCTTCATCTTGAGAAAGGATGATATACAGTGAGTGGACATGATGCAATCCATGACATCATAATCATTCACTGTAAATCCTCTGGGATTGTTTGGTTAAGTTTATTATGAATCACAGTTGGTTTATGACTTTTAATTGATTATGTAAGTATTTTATTGTCCTGGATTTAATCCTGGCTTGTATAGCAAGTTTAGTTGCTAGTCTATGACTCATTGGTGCATATGCAGTACACTAGCTCAGGCTGGCCTTTCGTTTACCCGTGAGGTTAACCTTATGGGGGAAAACTGTATCATCGCCAACAGCCAACTGCACAAGACTTAGGGGAGATAAAAGATATATGGATTTGATTTGGCATTTAAGGGTGGATAAGGTAGGGAAATCACAGTCAGTCACAGCTGTTGTCTTCTGGACAAAGAAGTATCCACTTGCTCTTAGAAATGCTTCTGGTAAGTGTGCAGTCGTCTCATGAGAATAGAGGGTTGGGAAATTGGCACAAGAATCACTCTCCCATATGGTTATGATCCTCCACCAATGCTCTATTGTCAGGAAGAGGGGAAGAGTTGCTTTAGATGCTGAATATCCTGGTGGACACCACTGTAGTTTTCTTGATGAAAGATACTAATCTACCTCAGATGTATTATCATTATGGTCATCTGACTCACTCTGTTCTCAAAATCCGTTGTGAGTAATGGAAATGAGGAGGGAAGTACAGTAGCCAGTGCTTCAATCAACATGAGAAGAGACGCAGACAAAAATCACGCATCGAAGAGAAAAATAGACGTGACTCTCGTTGACAATTAAAAGCTGATGGTTTTATTTTTATTTAGACTAGGGACTGGAGGCCATTTTCCTCCCCAAGCCAGAGCCTGCTTTCTGCTGGGGTCTAGTCTGGTGAAATTATGTCTAGTCTGTCTGGTGAAATGGGGGGGGGTGATAAAGACCTTCCACTCTCCTCTGGGGACACGCTACATTCACTTCAGGAGGCACAGAGGCATGATCTCATTCTCAAAGTAAATTATTGATGTGAAAATTGATTATTTGAGGAAATGGCAGTAATCTGACCAATTTCACATAATTTACGCTAACAGAGCTCCTGTCACATGACAAATGAGGAATGGATGTCCATGTGATGTATAAAATAATATCTCTGTCCAGTCTATTTGGTGTTGTTAGTGTCCTTTTACTATTATATTCGTACCACAAATGGACAATTTTAAATGCTCTTCCAAATTATTGTGATGTACATTGATGATGTCACAACTGCATCTGATCTTTTCATTGGTTGCTGACTGATGTCCAATTTTTTCATTGGTTGCCAGTGTTGTTAACCTTGGGACATACCCAGCATGGCAATATCAGGAGGTGCGTGCAATTTGAATAGTAGTTGGGATTATGGGAGTAGTAGGGATATTTCCGGTTCAAAGTCAGGAACACATTCATAAAGTCCACCCTTGAATTATTGAATCAGCTATGCTCCATGAATCATTAAGAAATTTCTCGAGAACTCCCCCTTTTCCCTCCGACCCACTCTGCCAGAAGCTTCCTCTACCCTACCCACCCAGCTGTGAGATGGGCCTTAAATGCCGGCGGCTGAGAGTTTAAATTATTCAACTACTAGAGATGCCTCTGACGCTATCTGGAAAACAACAACAGAGGAACACATGGAAATTCCTGCCAATAGAAACCATCTGATGGAAGTTGGTGAAAGCCCCCACCAAAGTTCTGTCATTGTACTGTTCCTATGCCTTTAATTAATGCTATACGAGACCATAGGCTTGTGGGAGGACGAGCTCCTTGTAATGGCTGGAATGGAATCAATGGAATGGTACCAAACACATCAAACACATGGAAACAACATTTTATTCCACCCATTACAATGAGCCCATCCTCCTATAGCTCATCCCACCAGCCTCCTCTGCATTAGACCTACTCCTAAATCCAGTCCTGTTTTTTGTATCTGTTCTCCACTCAAATTAGATTAATTGACCCTCCTCTCTGGCACATTCCTGCTCTCACAGATGATAAATCTATATGTCATCATCATGCGAATCCAAATGGGCTTATACTACCATCCAGCTATGCAATCATTGTATTGACAGGGTAGAAGTGAACTGGATTGAAACCCTAATACGTAGAGATCAACAGCTTTGAGCAGGATATTGTCTGTCAGTGCCAGATACCTGAGTCTCTGTGGACACAAAGTCTTAGCCCTCCACTCTTATATTAGCCAGAGACAAAGCTCCCTGTTCTCCAGTCCTTGAAGGGGTGATGGACGGGGAGGTTCTGTTTTCAACTAGAATAACTGTGCTAGCTTCCATACTCTTTAGGCAGGACTGGGTTATTTCCTAAGGGAACTAAGAGGACCATTGCTTCTACTCTGACTGTAAAACTCCCCTCTCTATGTCACTCTCTCGTTCACTATTTCCTTCTTGGTTGGAAGTATGCACAAACACACACTCATGTAGGGCGACTAAACCATATGCATGTGGTCAGTCATGCTTTTTCAGCAGGACTTTATCAGACCTCCATGACCTCTCTTTCCTCTTTCCCACCAGGTTCGAAAAATAATGGTGAATGATTTGCACCACAGCTACAAAATAAATATTTGGTCAGTCATGCATAGTTCCCATGGTATGTTATCAGCTGTGTGTTACATTGAATGACCTTGTACCACCTGCCTGTTTACCATATCTTAGTTCATTTTCCCTGTTAGCCCTGTAGCCATAATGCAAGAGATCAGACTTGTTTGATTTGCATTTTGGCTTTCGTTGCTGTGTGATAACACATTTTTTTTTGTTCAAATAAAGGCAAAAATACAAAAATATAAAAGCAACATGTCAAATCAAATTGTGTTTGTCACATGCGCCGAATACAACAGGTGTAGACCTTACAGTGAAATGCTTACTTACAAGCCCTTAACCAACAATGCAGTTTTAAGAAAAAATAGAAAAGAAAAAAAGAATTCAAGTAACACATAATTAAAGAGCAGCAGTAAAATAACAATAGTGAGGCTATATACAGGGGGTACTGGTACAGAGTCAATGTGTGGGGGCACTGGTTAGTGAGGTAATATATACATGTGGGTAGAGTTATTAAAGTGACTTATGCATAGAAAGTAACAGAGAGTAGCAGCAGAGTAAAAGAGAGGCGGGCAATGCAAGTAGTCTGGGTAGCCATTTGATTAGATGTTCAGTAGTCTTATGGCTTGGGGATAGAAGCTGTTTAGAAGCCTCTTGGACCTAAACTTGGCGCTCCGATACCGATTGCCGTGCGGTAGTAGAGAGAACAGTCTATGACTAGGGTGGATGGAGTCTTCACATTTTTTTGGGGCCTTCCTCTGACACCGCCTGGTATAGAGGTCCTGGATGGCAGTAAGCTTGGCCTCAGTGATGTACTGGGCTGTACGCACTACCCTCTGTTGTGCCTTGCGGGTGGAGGCCGAGCAGTTGCCATACCGGGCAGTGATGCAACCAGTCAGGATGCTCTCGATGGTGCAGCTGTAGAACCTTTTGAGGATCTGAGGACCCATGACCAATTTTTTCAGTCTCCTGAGGGGGAATAGGTTTTGTTGGGCCCTCTTCACGACTGTCTTGGTGTGCTTGGACCATGTTAGTTTGTTGGTGATGTGGACACTAAGGAACTTGAAGCTCTCAACCTGCTCAACTACAGCCCTGTCGATAAGAATGGGGGCATGCTCGGTCCTCATTTTCCTGTAGTCCACAATCATCTCCTTAGTCTTGATCACGTTGAGGGAGAGGTTGTTGTCCTGGCAGCACAAGGCCAGGTCTCTGACCTCCTCCCTTAATGCTGTCTCGTCGTTGTTGGTGATCAGGCCTACCACTGTTGTGTCATTGGCAAACTTAATGATGGTGTTTGAGTCCTGCCTGGCCGTGCAGTCATGAGTGAACAGGGAGTACAGGAGGGGACTGAGCACGCACCCCTGAGGGGCCCCGGTGTTAAGGATCAGCGTGGCGGATGTGTTGTTACCTACCCTTACCACCTGGGGGCGGCCTGTCAGGAAGTCCAGGATCCAGTTGCTGAGGGAACTGTTTAGTCCCAGGGTCCTTAGCTTAGTGATGATCTTTGAGGGCACTATGGTGTTGAACGCTGAGCTGTGGATCTGTTGAACACTGATCTGTGGATCTGTTGGGGCTGTATGCATATTGGAGTGGGTCTAGGGTTTCTGGGATAATGGTGTTGATGTGAGCCATGACCAGCCTTTCAAAGGACTTCATGGCTACAGATGTGAGTGCTATGGGTCGGAAATCATTTAGGTAGGTTACCTTAGTGTTCTTGGGCACAGGGACTATGGTGGTCTGCTTGAAAGACGTTGGTATTACAGACTCAAACAGGGAGAGATTGAAAATGTCAGTGAAGACACTTGCCAGTTGGTCAGCGCATGCTCGGAGTACACGTCCTGGTAATCCGTCTGGCCCTGCGGCCTTGTGAATGTTGACCTGTTTAAAGGTCTTACTCACATCGGCTGCGGAGAACATGATCACACAGTTGTCCGGAACAGCTGGTGCTCTCATGCATGTTTCAGTGTTACTTGTCTCGAATCGTGCATAGAAGTAATTTAGCTCGTCTGGTAGGCTCGTGTCACTGGGCAGCTCTCGGCTGTGCTTCCCTTTGTAATAGTTTGCAAGCCCTGCCACATCCGACGAGCGTCGGAGCCCATGTAGTATGATTCCATCTTAGTCCTGTATTGACGCTTTGCCTGTTTGATGGTTTGTCAAAAGGCATAGCGGGATTTCTTATAAGCTTCTGGGTTAGAGTCCCGCTCCTTGAAAGCGCAGCTCTACCCTTTATCTTATTGCGGATGTTGCCTGTAATCCATGGCTTCTGGTTGGGGTATGTACTTACAGTCACTGTGGGGACGACATCATCGATGCACTTATTGATGAAGCCAGTGACTAAGCATCTGCTTCATCTGACCACTTTTTTATTGACAGAGTCACTGGTGCTTCCTGCTTTAATTTGTGCAGGTAAGCAGGAATCAGGAGGATAGAATTATGGTCAGATTTGCCAAATGGAGGGCGAGCGAGAGCTTTGTACGCGTCTCTGTGTGTGAAGTAAAGGTGGTCTAAAGTTTTTTTCCTTCTGGTTGCACATTTAACATGGTGATAGAAATTAGGGAAAAAAGATTTAAGTTTCCCTGCATTAAAGTCCCCGGCCACTACGACCATCGCCTCTGGATGAGCGTTTTCCTGTTTGCTTATGGCGGTATACAACTCATTGAGTGCGGTCTTAGTGCCAGCATCGGTCTGTGGTGGTATGTAGACAGCTACGAAAAATACAGATGAAAACTCTGTAGGCAGATAGTGTGGTCTACAGCTTTTTGGTTGGACACTTACCCAGTAAAGGGCCAAAGTTCATATAACAATAAGATTAGATAATTGCCTGGAACGAGCTTGAGTCTAGCTGCTAGACACTTTCCCAGGCTTTCTTCCTCTGTCCCAGAAACATATGCTGTGTAAAGTAAGCCCTCTGAAGGCTTGACTAATTCTGAAGCACTGAGGGAGGGCTACCTTTACAGAGCCTGTGCAAACATCCCCTACATAGAGGGAGCCTCATTCAGCCATTGTGCTTGACGGGACAGGTGGAACTACCGCCTTTGTTTCCACAGCAAAGAGCTCGGGACTAAATCACAATGGCTGATCCTGGGCTGAAATGCCATCCGTTAGGTGGAGTACATTGCCCTGTTGGATCTTTACCAGTTGGAGAGATTTGGGGGAGGGAGTGGAGGTATTGGTAGGTATTTAGCCAGGTAGTAACTTGAGAGAGAAGGAGTGAGTGAGGGAGTGGGGGAGGGAAGGAGACAGCGAGAGAGGGTGAGAGACACACAAAGAGATATATACAAGGAGACAGGGAAAGAGAGGTACCTCTCCCTTGGGATAGAATGACTGGGTATGGGGCTATGTGAGAGGGAAGGATGAGAGGCAGCCTATAGTTGCAGTTCGTCCCAGCAGCTCCTTTATGGTGGTGGGTAGTGGTGGAGGTCAGGGGTATAGGGAGACCCCAACACAAAGGGCTTGTTGTCTGCTCTCATTTCAGCAGAGGTTTCCCAGGATGACATTGCTATTCAGAGCCATGCCCCTGATAAGAGCCCTCCCTACCCTCCTCCACCCTCCCTTTGTGGGGTGAGAGCAGAGGGGTCAACGGAGGGGGCCGGAGAGGTCCCCAGATGGAGAACGTAAATCCAAAACCTGTCCAAACCACCAGGCTGTAAATTGAGGCATGGAGATGGAGCCCCCTGTTAACTGGGATCACGCCTGGCCTATAAAATAACTTCCCCTCTGGGCTTACAAAAGTCCCAGGGTACAACAATCTAACACTGATGATGTCCTACTTAAACTGGGCTAAATGAACACCACCAGGGACTGGTTTTCCTTTTTTATGTGATTTAAAATTTCTGACCTTCTGATTTATAATGCTGCTTTTACACCCAACTTCCTATATTATTGATCACACCAGTGGAGGCTGCTGAGGGGAGGACGGCTCATAATAATGGCTCAATCGAAGCAAATGGAACGTTGTCAAACACATGGAAACCACGTGTTCAATGTATTTGATATCATTCCACCAATTCCGCTGCAGACATTACCACACCCCGTCCTCCCCAATTAAAGTGCCACCAAGGAGAATCCAAGAAACATTGAACGTTGAGTCATTTTATTTCGCATGTTTCCTCATATGCAGTGCCTTCAGAAAGTATTCACAGCTCTTTACTTTTTCCACATGTTGTTGTGTTACAGCCTGAATTTAAAATGGATTGAATTGCATTTTTGTCGCTGGCCAACACACAATACCCCATAATGTCATAATGAAATAATTTTTTTAAAATTCTTTACAAATTAATAAAAAATGAAATGCTGAAATGTCTTGAGTCAATAAGTATTCAACCCCTTTGCAAGCCTAAGTATAAATGTGCTTAACAAATCACATAATAAGTTGCAGTATTTAACATTATTTTTTTATGATTACCTCATCTCTGTACCCCACACGTACAATTATCTGTAAGGTCCCTCAGTCGAGCAGTGAATTTAAAAATGGATTCAACCACGAAGACCAGGGAGGTTTTCCAATGCCTCGCAAAGATATTCATCTACCTATTGAATATCTACCAATAGGTGCCTGAATATCATGGAGTGCATTCTTCTGAAACTCATCAGTCTATTCTTTTTCTGAGAAATGAAAGCTATACCATGCGAGAAATTGCCAGGAAACTGAAGATCTCGTCAAACGCTGTGTACTACTCCATTCCAGAACAGCGCAAACTGGCTCTAACCTGAATAGAAAGAGGAGTGGGAGGCCCCGGTGAACAACTGAGCAAGAGGACAAGTACATTAGTGTCTAGTTTGAGAAACAGACGCCTTACAAGTCCTCAACTGGCAACTTCATTAATTAGTACCCGCAAAACACCAGTCTCAATGTCAACAGTGAAGAGGCAACTCCGGGATGCTGGCCTTCTAGGCAGAGTTGCAAAGAAAAAGCCATATCTCAGACTGGACAATAACATTTTAAGATTAAGATGGGCAAAGAACACAGACACTGGACAGATGAACTCTGCCTAGAAGGCCAGCATCCCGGAGTCGCCTCCTCACTGTTGACGTTGAGACTGGTGTCTCGCATGGAATGGCCTTCATTTCTCAGAACAAGAATAGACTGACGAGTTTCAGAAGAAAGTGCTTCGTTTCTGGTCATTTTGAGCCTGTAATCGAAACCACAAATGCTGATGCTCCAGATACTCAACTAGTCTAAAGAAAGCCGATCAGAACAACAGTTTTCAGCTGTGCTAACACAATTGCAAAAGGGTTTTCTAATGATCAATTAGCCTTTTAAAAGGATAAACTTGGATTAGATAACACAACGTGCCATTGGAACACAGGAGTGATGGTTGCTGATATGGGCCTTAGTACACCTATGTAGATATTCCATAAAACAATCAACCGTTTCCAGCTAAAATAGTCATTTACAACATTAACCATGTCTACACTGTATTTCCGATCAATGTTTTTCAAATTTGCTGTGATGTTTCCCAAAAGTTCTGAACCTTTCTATTCTCGTATTTTCTAAAGATTGTAAATTAATGATAAAATGTTTTGCTAAGAGTATTATTATATTATTGATCAATTGACTAGGACTTTTCAAATCACCCAGCAGTACTTTTTGCAGAGTTCAAATTCTTCAGCTATTCCCGAAAGGCATTTCACTGTACTTCTGCATGTGACATTAAAACTTGAAACTTAAAACTTGAAACGAAACCTGCAACCAAAAACAAGCTACATATGGTCAGTACCAAAACAAATAATCTAATGATTCTGTCTCTTCGCAGCAAAATCAGCACAGCTGGGATGGTTGTATCTTACACAGTGCCTTCGAGAGTATTCAGACTCCTTGACTTTTCCCACATTTATTTAAATTACAGCCTCATTCTAAAATTTATTAAATTAAACAATTCTCAGCAATCTATACACAATACCCCATAATGGCAAAAAAAAACATAAATACCTTATTTACATAATTATTCAGACCCTACGAGACTCGAAATTGAACTCAGGTGCATCCTGTTTCCATTGATCATCCTTGAGATGTTTCTACAACATGATTGGAGTCCACCTGTGGTAAATTAAATTGATTGGACATGATTTGGAAAGACACACCTGTCTGTATAAGGTCCCACAGTTGTCAGTGCCTGTCAGAGCAAAAACCAAGCCATGAGGTTAAAGGAATTGTCCGTAGAGCTCCGAGACAGGATTGTGTTAAGGCACAGATCTGAGGAATGGTACCAGCATTGAAGGTTCCCAAGAACCCAGTGGCCTCCATCATTCTTAAATGTAAGCAGTTTGGAACCAACAAGACTCTTCCTAGAGCTGGCCACCTGGCCAAACAATTGGGGGAGAAGGGCCTTGGTCAGGGAAGTGACCAAGAACCCTATGGTCACTCTGACAGAGCTCTAGAGTTCCTCTGTGGGGATAGGAGAACCTTCCAGAAGGACAACGATCTCTGCAATACCAATCAGGCCTTATGGAGTGGCCAGAAGGAAGTCACTCCTCAGTAAAAGGCATATGACAGCCCACTTGGAGTTTGCCAAAAGGCACCTAAAGACTCTCAGACCATGAGAAACAAGATTATCTGGTCTGATGAGCCAAGACTGAACTCTTTGGCCTGAAAGCCAAGAGTCACGTCTGGAGGAAACCTGGCACCATCCCTACAGTGAAGCATGGTGATGGTAGCATCATGCTGTGGAGATGCTTTCAGCGGTAGGGACTGGGAGACTAGTCAGGATCAAGGCAAAGACGAATGGAGCAAAGTACAGAGAGATCCTTGATTAAAACCTGCTCCAGAGAGCTCAGGACCTCAGACTGGGGGGAAGATTCATCTTCTAACAGGAGTTGCTTCGGGACAAGTCTTTGGATGTCCTTGGGTGGCTCAGCTAGATCCCTGACTTGAACCCGATCTAACATCTCTAGAGAGACCTGAAAATAGCTGTGCAGCAACGCTCCCCATCCAACCTGACAGAGCTTAAGAGGATCTGCAGGGAAGAATGGGAGAAACTCTCCAAATACAGGTGTGACAAACTTGTAGGGTCATACCCAAGAAGACTAGATGCTGTAATCGCTGCCAAAAGTGATTCAACGAAGCACTGAGCAAAGGGTCTGAATACTTATGTAAATTAAATATTTCAGTTATTTATTTTTAATACATTTGCAAAAATTTGTGTAAGAACCTGTTTTTGCTTTGTCATTATGAGGTATCGTATGTAGATTGATGAGGGAAAAAAACAATTGTCAATTTTAGAATAAGGCTGTAACGTAACAACATGTGGAAAAGGTCAAGGGGTCTGAATACTTTTCAAAGGCACTGTGTATATAACATTCAATTGGTTGAAAAAAAATGGCATAATCATTTACACAGAAAAACTATTTTGAATGTGGCGTCATTTTGTGTATCAGTTCATAAACCATGTGGCATGGAATTGGTACATCAAAAATCTCTTCCCAACTATTTTGCAACATATATACGGCACAGCTGTCAATTTTTTGGTCCTTAAATTAAACTGGTATACTTTTTTATTTATCACAGTTTTCTTTAAGCAATTTTGGTCTTCAAAGCAAGGCCGACAGACTAGTTCCTTACTTTCTCCCTCTTCCACTTGCCTCTTCTATTTTTGTGGTAATGCTGCAATGAGTTGATGTTAATTTTGGGTAGAGTAGACATTTCCATATATTTTTGTTAGCTGCAAGTGTGACATAACTCCACCAGTCCTATTTATTAGATACTTTACAAAGATTATACCGTTTGTAAAAAAAAATCATTAGTGTATTATCAATTAGTATATTTGAGTTTCTGGTTGATTAAACTGAAATTGCAAGCAACTCTCTATGGCTTGTTTTGAAAGTAGCAATATTTTGGAGATTTTTTCATTTTCAAATAACCGAAAGTGAGAGTTTGTAATCTGAATAAACATGGGGTAAAATGTTCTTACTAATCTTTCTTTCAGGACATGAATACCGAGTATGTCCACTTCGACGTCAGACCATTTTATTTGGTTAACTACATGGTAATGTAATTGTTTTAATAATCCAATACGTAATATAATACATTTATCATAATTTGATTGTAATAAAGTGAGGTTAGAACAATTGTCTAGATCCTCTATGAGGCTGTGGAGGGATCCAAATTGTGCATTTAAAAGAGAACATGAATCATCAACATACAAAGGAGATGATCGTGGACTTCAGGAAACAGCAGAGGGAGCACCCCCCTATCCACATCGACGGGACAGTGGTGGAGAAGGTGGAAAGTTGTTTAAGTTCCTCGGCGTACACATCACGGACAAACTGAAATGGTCCATCCACACAGAGAGTGTGGTGAAGAAGGCGCAACAGCGCCTCTTCAACCTCAGGAAGCTTGTCACCAAAAACACTCACAAACTTCTACAGATGCACAATCGAGGGCATCCTGTCAGGCTGTATCACCGCCTGGTACGGCAGCTGCTCCGCCCACAACCGTAAGGCTCTCCAGAGGGTAGTGAGGACTGCACAACGCATCACCGGGGGTAAACTACCTGCCCTCCAGGACACCTACACCACCCGATGTCACAAGAAGGCCAAAAAGATCATCAAGGACAACAACCACCCGAGCCACTGCCTGTTCACCCCGCTATCATACACAAGTGTAAAGGAATGAATACGAGTATGTACATATAAATATATGGATGAGCGATGGCTGACCGGCATAGGCAAGATGAAGTAGATGGTATAGTGTACAATAGAGTACAGCGTATAAATTTGATATGAGTAATGTCGAATATGTAAACATTATACACAAAATTGTTTAAAGTGGCTAGTGATACATTTGTTACGTCCAATTTTCGATTATTTAAAGTGGCTAGAGATTTAAGTCAGTATGTTGGCAGCAGCCACTCAATGTTAGTGATGGCTGTTTAACAGTCTGATGGCCTTGAGATAGAAGCTGTTTTTCAGTCTCTCGGTCCCAGTTTTGATGCACCTGTACTGACCTCGCCTTCTGTGTATACGGTAGTTGTTGTGAAATTGTTAGATTACTTGTTAGATACTACTGCATGGTCGGAACTAGAAGCACAAGCATTTCGCTACACTCGCATTAACATCTGCTAACCATGTATATGTGACAAATATAATGTGATTTGATTTGATTTGACACCTTTGTTTTTAAGCCCTGGATTTCTAGCCCCTTGATATTATTGTTGGATCTGATTTTAATAGATAACATTTTGATGGCCATAATAAATAGATGTGCTGATAGTAGACAACCTTGTTTTACTCCTCTTGGCAGTTTAACACTTTCTGAGAAGTAGCCATTATTTACTATTTTACACCTATGGTTACAATACATAACGTTAACCCATTGTATAAGAGATTCTCCAAAATTTAAATATTCCAGGCATTTATATATCAATTCCAGTCGTACTTTATCAAGAGCCTTTTTTAAGTCAGCTGTGAATACCAGGCCTGGTTTGCCAGATTCTTCAGTGTTATATTGGTACCAGTACTTTTGTTATATTATCTCCAATGTATTGTCCATGTAAAATACCTGTCTTATTAGGATGAATAATATCCAACAAAACCTTTTTTAATCTATGTGCTATGCATTTTGCTTTTTTTTCTTCATCACAACACTGAAGTGTTTTTATGGACTGCATCTTTATATTTACCACTTGGGTCCTGTTTCAGTAATATGGAAATCAGACCTTCTTGTCGAGTATCTGATAATCTACCATTTATATAGGAATGGTTAAAACATGCTAATTACAGTCCTTTGAGGACATCAATTTTTTTTTGGTATTCCTCAACTTGTATGCCATCCAGCCCTGAAGGTTTCCCACACTTAAAGGCTTTAATTGCATCAAGAAGTTTCTCTTCTGTAATTTGGCTTTCACATGAGTCTTCCTGTACAGCTGTTAATTTCACATTATTGATATAAAAAAATCTTTACAGTTAACGTCGGTTAGTGGAAATGGAGGAGACTGAAACGAAAACATATGCTTAAAGTACTTTGCTTCCTCTTTCAAAATATCATTTGGTGAACCATAGGTGACTGTCATTGGTAACAAGTTTCAGTAAATTATTTTTGGTAGCATTTCTATGTTGAAGATTAAAATAGAATTTGGTTCATTTTTCCCCATATTCCATCCAGTTCACTTTATTTTTCTAATATATTTTACTTGATCTTTCTTGAATAAGGTCCTCCATTTAGTTCCTCAACTTATTCTATGCCTCTAAGGTACAGTTTTTATCACTATCTATCTGTACCGTTAGTCCCTCTATTTCCATCTTTTAATACAAAATGCTTTTGTATTAAAAGGTGAGTATTAAATTGTGTGGCATTTAAAGGCACATTTAAAAGTGTCCCATAAAATAAGGGGATCTGCTGTACCTATGTTATGTCAGAAAAGTAACTTGTGAATTCTTCGGTCCTGGTTAAAAACAAGTTGTAATCCAATAGGCTTTGATTCAATTCCCAATATCCTCGCCCACGTGGAAATTCAGAGTTTGTCCAACTTTAGAATGATACAGTATATGCAAATTATTTGATGGACCGACCGCATTCTGTCCCCTATCAACACTTTTTATACTTTTTGTGACAATGACATAAGAATGTAGTCAAGACGACTAGCTTGATTGAGCCTCTGCCATGTATATCTCACTATGTCAGGATATTTAAGCATCCGTAATATAAGGAAAGGCAAAGGGGGATACCTAGTCAGTTGTACAACTGAATGCATATATCCACTATATATCCATGATATTTGTGATTTCCTTCGGTGCATGAGGGTAATAGTTTGTAGTGTGATTTCCTTTACGGTCCATTGAGGTACTTAAAATCATATTATAATCTCCCACCATAATAATAGAGTCTTGTATTGCTTGTAGACTTAATACATTATTATACATATTTTCAAAGAAGCGTGAATCATCATTCTTCTGAGGTGTTGCTTAGATCCAACATAGTAATGTGTATGTTCCATATGGGATCACGCTGTAGCAACAGTTCCAGGTAGAACTCTTTTGGGCTCCATGTAGAACCCATGGCTTGAATAGGATTTTGTTATAGACTCCAAATACCCATGAGAACTAGGGCTCCTCAGTGGAAAAGCACAAACGGATGCCAAAACATGTTAAAACATACAATGATAATGTGACAGACTGCTGTGTGATGATGATGTTTTGATAAAGGTAGGTTTGAGGGAGGCCAACTGGAGTGAGTCCAGAAAACAGCTGTGTTCGAGTGTTCGAGCTGGAGAGAGAAGTCATAGATTGTTCAGAAGTTGAAGACGTTTCAAAACATGGCTGTGTTTCTGGTTGTGAGCAAGCTAGGACAGAACCGATTTATTAGGGATGAATAAACCTTTATCAGATTACATGTTTAAAGGTCCATCTGAATCCTATTTCATTTATAATCATTGACAGCGCATTACTTGAGGGTGACAGTCTATTGAATATTCAGTTTGTTTGGATTTTGCTGCTACATTTTTGTCTGATCAGCATAGGTTTATTAATAATCAACTAATTTCCCTGCATGGAGAATCTATGCAAACCAAAACAACAAACGCTTTGCCATTAATCTGGCTTTGGCATTGTCACCCCTCTGGCACAGCTTTGAGCAACCCCACACACCAACCCCTCCAGTCTCCCCAGCACCCATTCCCATCTTTGATCCACACTATGGAAATGGGAAGATGCCATAGGAGAGAATGTGATTGATAGCATTTTTATTTCACCTATATATCCAACAAAGGTTTCAGAATCACATTGCCCATTTCAGAAAGGTCTGATCACTAGCAATACTAAAGTTAAAGCTTAAGGATACTGTCCACAGTCAGTTTTCTGAAAATGTGCAAATGAGTTGAGAGATCATAGCAGTGGGTATGGGTGTATCAGTGCAAGCTTGGAGGGTTCTAGAATCATCCTTTAGTTTTCGAGGCATGATGATAGATAGAATGAAACAGGGTTTCTGTCTCGGCTCGGTGCTGACAGAGTTCAGAGTAAGGGTTCGGCCAGCATACATAGTCCCCACAGCACCAGGAATGGTTCTAATCCAGTCGGGCTCTCAGCCTCTGGCTGCTAGAATAACCTGACCCCCTTCCCATGTGCAAGGCCTTGAGTTGACGGACATGCAGGGAATTTTCGGACCAGCTGTCCCATGCACTGTTGTTTTTGATTTGGGGGGGATGTACGGAGGCCGAGTCCAGCATTCTGCATAGTCCAGACTCCGACAAACCCCTCACGTGCTTCAACGCTTCCATACATCTCATCCTATAGATAGACAGAGATGAGTTATAGGGGGAATGTCATGCCGGTATTTCAATACAGCTTGAAATAGAAGGGCAGTAATACCGCTGTGCTGATGGAAGCGGATTCAGCACTGGGAGATGGAGCTGTGCTGGAGAGGACTTACCCAGATGGGCTTCACTATCTGTATTATCATCAGCTAGAAATACATTCCTGTATTTTCCAGCCAAATGTACTTATCCCACAAATCATAAACCTGTTATCCATACAGATGTAGAATCTTAATTTGATCTCCCTGTTGCAGGAGAACTTTCCTGCATGCAGGACATGTAAAAGTGTATTTGAGGTTTCCACTTTGAAATTTCAGACTTGATTTTCCCTAATGAAAAATGTATCAACTCCTTCAAAAATGTACATTAATTATAATCCACATAATTCACATTTCCTGTTGCTGCAGGATTATTTTCCTGCTTTAGCAAACTGGCTGAAAATTAAGATCATACATCTGTATGGTCATCTGCCCAGTGTACTCTGTCCTCACAATGTGGAGCTTAGTTTCACTGACACAGAGTCATTGCTCATCACTGTAGTCTAGACGTAGGCTACAGCATCTCTCCCATGCAACATCCTCCTGCTGAGTGGGTCAATGGCGAAGGCCAGGAGACTAACTATCCCTCTCTCTACCCCTTCGTCTTCTGTACCCCTCTCTCTCTATAACAACAGTAACAGCAGGGTTCGGCCAACCCCCGGTTAAGAGGAATTTATTCCTGAGGTGTAGTTGGTTCAGAGGGTGTGTGTACTACCGTGCACAGACGTCCCAGAAAAGCTGCTAAAGTACATTTCAACCTTTTAAGTCTTGAACAAGGGGGCTTGCTGAGCAGTGAAATCACACATGAAAGCAAATATTGATCATTTCTCAGAGGGTAGACAAATGGTGACTTTTTCTGTCAGTGACAAAGCAGCATTCCTGTCTTAATATGCAGCACAATACTATGGCACACTATCATGTAAGATATAATGCATAGTTACTCAAACTCTACATTTCTTCCTTCACCAGTACAATGTGAGTATTTAATATTTTATTAGGATCCCTATTAGCTGTTGTTGAAGCAGCAGCTACTCTTCCTCGGGTCGACACACAACATAAAATATGACATAATACAGATTGTCAATAGAAAATATTTAACTCAAGTTCGAAATAAGAACAATATAACCAAAAAAGGTTAGACACTGAGTGTACAAAACATTAGGAACACTTTCCTAATATTGAGGGGCAGCACCTTTTGCCCTCAGAACAGCCTCAATTTGTCAGGGCATGGACAGGGATTCTGGCCCACTTTGACTCCAATGCTTCCCACAGTTGTGTCAAGTTGGCTGGATGACCTTTGGGTGGTGGACCAGTCTTGATACATACGGGAAACTGTTGAGCGTGAATTTTCTTTTTGCAGTTCATGACACACTCTCACAGGTGCGCCTGGCACCTACTACCTTACCCCGTTCAAATGCACTTAAATCGCTTGTCTTGCCCATTCACCCTCTGAATGGCACACACACACAATCCATGTCTCAATTGTCTCAAAGGTTAAATAAGGATTTTTAAGTCATCTCCTCCCCTTCATGTACACTGATAGAAGTGGATTTAACAATCGATATAAATAAGACATCATAGCTTTCACCTGGATTCACCTGGTCAGTCTAAGTATGTAATGGAAAGAGCAGGTGTTCCTAATGTTTTGTACACTCAGTGTATATTAGTACATATGCCTATTGTTTAATAAGATAGGGGAGAGGTGTTGCACTGTGAGGTGTTGTGATTTGAATCAGGTGTGTAGTGCTAGGGAAAAAACTAAAATGTGGGTCCCCAGGACCAGGATTGAGAACCACTGCTCTATGTAATACCGTGTGTTGCCTTGAATTTGTTCTGGATTTGGGTAATGTGAAGAGAATCCTGGTGGCATGCCTGGTGGGGTTAGTATGTCTGTCAGAGCTATATGTAAATTGATTACACAGATAATTTGGAATTATATCAAACAATAATATTTCTCACAAAAACAACAATTTATGCAGTCAATCTCTCCTCTACTTTGAGCCAAGAGAGACTGACATGTTGACGTTAGCCCGCTATGTATATTGAAAGGCCAGATTTGCTGCTCTGTTCTGGGCCAGCTGCAGCTTTTCTAGGTCCTTCTTTGCAGCACTTGACCATATCACTGGGGCAATAGTCAAGATTAGATCAAATTAGAGCCTGCATGACTTGTTTGGTAGACTGTGATGTTAAAATGCTGAGTATCTCTTTATCACAAACAGACATCTCCCCATCTTTACACCAATTGAATCAATATGTCTTGACCATGCTAATTTACAGTCTAAGGTGAAACCAATACGTTTAGTCTCCTCAACATGCTCAACAGCCACATCATTCACTACCAGATTCAGCTGAGGTATAGAACTTAGGGAAGGATTTGTACTAAATTCAATGCTTTTAGTTTTAGATCTGTTGAGGACTAGTTTATTACTAGCCACCCATTCCAAAACTGACTACAAGTCTTTGTTTAGGGTTACAGGGATTTCACTATCATCAGTGTACAAAGACACACAGGCTTTGTTTAATGATAGTGGTAGATCATTAGTAAAAAGAGAGAACAGTAAAGGGCCAAGAGAGCTGCCTTGCGGAATACCACACTTGACATGTGTGTGTTCTATTGGATAGATAGCTCTCAACCCATGATACGCAGAGGAAGTAAAACCACAACACATCCGTTTTTCCAATAATAGATTATGGTCGATAATATCAACGTCTGCACTGAATCATAACAATACAGCTCCCACAATCTTATTATTATCAATTAATTTTCCAAATGTTTGCTAAGCGCCGGCAGCAAGCTGATTGGTCGGCTGTTAGAACCAGCAAAGTGAGCTTTACCATTCTTGGGTAGCAGAATGACAGAATGAGCTTCCCTCTAGTTCTGAGGACAAACTTTTCTCCAGGCTCAGATTAAAGATATGACAAACAAGAGTGGCAATATAGTTTGGCACCATCCTCAGTAGCTTTCCATTTAAGTTGTCACTTCTAGGGGGTTTCTCATTATTGATGGATAACAATAATTTTTTCCACCTCTCCCACACTAACTTCACAGAAATCAAAATGACAATGCTTTTCTTACATTATTAGGTATTTTATACATGAATATGATGGCTCACAGTCTGTTGGCATTTCATGACTGAGTTTGCCCACTTTGCCAATTAAATTAATATAATTGGCAATATCTAAAGGTTTTGTAATGAATGAGACTTTTTTTGCATGATTTGATCAGGTGTGGTGATGGTATTTTGACATGGTCTGTAATTTCATCCTGGTCTCATAGACTAGACGTAACATAGTAAATGTAAATCCGGGATATACAAATTAATTTGATAAGTTACGTTTGGTATGGTTACATCAGACAGAAGGTTACTTAAGTAAAAAACAAAAGTAGGGTGGTTGGTCAGAGTGGATGGGTATGCATATAATGCAAATGTCTAGCAACCCAAAGGTTGCATGGTGTAATCTCATCACGGACAACTTTAGCATTTTAGCTAATTAGCACTACTTACTACTTTTTGCTACTTTGCAACTACTTAGCATGTTAGCAACCCTTCCCGTAACCTTAACCCTTTAACCTAACTCCTAACACTAACTTTAACCTTAACCCTAACCTTAGCCCTACCACCTAGCCTAACTAATGTTAGCCACATAGCTAATGCTATCCCATTCAAATTGAAATTCGTAACATATCTTATGTTTAGCAATTTCATAACATATTGTATGACTTTCAATTCGTAACATATCATACGAATTGTAATTCATAACTTATCATACGAAATGGATGATGGCCATCCACTAATTAATACATACCATATGAAACGTAACATATGATACTAAATGGAAGGAGACAGATTTATATTTACTATGTTACGTCTACTAAATGGAGTGAGGTGGATTTACATTTACTATGTTGCGTCCAGGTTGGTATTTTCTAAAGCGGTGTCTATTTACAGTACGAGTGGCATCAGGAGCATGATCTGACACAGTCAATTATGGTTAAAGAAAGTGCAAATACTATTTTACCATGGCTGAAAAAGAACAAGCCACTGAAGTGATTCAGTGCAATAAGTGAAAAACTAACATCAGATATGAGGGGGAAAAACATAAATGCTCCTTTGAAAGCTTCAACTGTCATCACACCACCTGATCCAGTATATGTTCAGTATGGGATATTATGTAACTGTCTGATACTGGAGGGGCACATGTATGGGAATACAGACCCCACTGATAAATCACATTCTAATTTTGTTCATATTTGGGCAATCCTTTCACTCAAAGACAATAAAACATTGCATCCTGCCCCTAGTTGCATCTTTAAGGGAATAGAGAATCAATTCAAGATATCTAGTCAGGGAACCTTCCAGTGACGAATTTACAGTATGTCATTAAGTAGCTTATTCTTGCCTTGGAGCCTTTTGTTTTTTGGGGGGGGCAGTCAGCTCTAGTGACCCAGTTTACAGAGTGTTCTGATGACTGGGTTTGATTCAGAGTACGAAACTTTATATTATGCAGTTTATCTTTGGGATTTCAAAAGCAACAATCTAAGCTATTGTGTTTGTGGTGTCTAGTGACCCTATTTTAATGTGTGAGAGTAACTGGTAATGTAACAGACCCGGGCAGCCTGCTTAGGAGGGGTTTCATCAAGAGATGGATACACAGAGGGATATTGTTTATGTACAGTGCAGCAGAGAGCATCATAGGGAACTATGGATTTGATTAACTTGATAACCATTTGTAGGTTGTGTGTGTGTGTGTGTATTTTTTACAACATAGACTACTTAATCAAGACTCCATATGGCACAAAAAATATATATAATTTATTGAACCATAGAGATAAAAAAATAAGAAATAAAGCCAAAGCCCAACGAGGGGGCTCTCCCCTGCTATCCTTTGTGGTAGAATGTCATTGGTCTCACAGTGCCTCAAGCCAAGCAGAAGTAACAGCAAACCTTCAGCTCTAAACAAAGCCACAGTTGCTGATTTTGGCCAAGTGGTGAGTTGTTTCAATTACAGGTAGCCAGCAAGGGCCCTAGGGGTCAGTGAGATAAACCAAAAGTTGTTTGCTGTTTGCTAGCTGCTAGAATCCCCCATGCTGATGCCTAGGTTCTCACACCGCCTCCACCCAACCAACCCGCCCTGATAAAACCTAATGGCACCCCCAGGCATGAGGAAGTAAAGTGCTCCAGTACCATTGTGGGGAGTAATGGAATGTGGGTAATGGCTCTACAGCCATAGTTGAGGGGGTTGAGGATGGGAGAGTCTGTTGCTACGGCAACCTCCATAAGCTTGCCATATGCAGGAGAGGGGAAAAACACAAAAACATGAGCGTCTTGTAAATGGCATGCACATGCAGTCTTCAGTCTACAGGAACCTACAGTATGCGTTTTCACATGGATTCAGTCAACTGTCGGTGGGGGGTTAGGACTTGGCATTTTGCTAAATTTTGCACACCACAGTGAAGTGGAAACCCTGAGTGGAGATGTCGATTTTATATCAGTCTTGTTTTGTAGCACTTTCTCATCCACTGATTTCCAGCCTTAATTGATGGATTAGTCATGACATACAGTATGTTATACTATGCAAACAGCACTCTCAAATGTGTGGGTGGGTCACACAGATCAGACATGGTCAGATTAGTTCAAGGCCCTGCCATTATAGGTGCCTGATCGTTCTTTTTGCCCATCTCCTGGTAAAGAGCTAACTGTGACTAGCCTTGGTGTGTATGAGACTAGGCCTGTCCAGAGGCCCTGTTAACATTCTACTCCGATGGATTGGCTGGAGCCTGGAAATTAAAGGGTTTATAATTATCGCTCCAGCTTCGGCAGGGTTACATTTTTGAACTCCACAATGAGTGTTTTATGGCATTGCTGTAACACTCACTAGTATTCACTCCGTGTAGTGTATTTTTTATTACAAAGAAAGGTCAAGGACTATAGATGCAGGCCTATGCACATTTGTTGAAGACCTTCAGCCCTAGTCTTGGAGAGGAAGACATCCACTTCTGTTCTTGGTCAAAGAAGTACTTTCAACGCTCTTCACATAATCTGTCCAAACTCCAGCGTCTCACATCCAGCGTCTCACACCTGGGCCCAGTTTCCCAAAAGCATATAAAGGCTAAGTTCATCATTAGAACCTTCATAGGAACATTGATAAATCTCTGAGCTGTTTCCCAAAACCATTGTTTTTACATTGCACTTGAAAATGATCGTAATCTAACGCCTGCCTCAGACCACTTGTAGAACAGCTAAGTGGGTCGTTAGATGCTTTTGTGCCCTCCCGCGTCACTTTATACACAGAAGATCTCCGCTAAACTTCACATGGTTTATTCGTATCTCTGTGACCACCAGTGGCGGCATGGGCAGCTGCCCAGGGCAGCATCTTGCCGGGGGCGACACGGGGCGCCGGCACAATCTTTTTGGGAATGGTGACATTTGCCTCGATCGTTTTTCTATCGCTCATTTGCACGTCACGTAAATTATATCATGTCACCGTGTGGGACTGTGGGTCAATTAACCTTGTCGGAGTGGGCGCCCAGATTCTAGTTTGTAAGCTAGGCAGGCTACTGCCTGGGAAGGTCTCCCACTCAGAAGTACGAGATGGGGAGGGGGCCGGGGGTAAATTGACCTCAGGTCTCCCCACTGGAAGCCCGAGGTAGGGGGAGCGGGGGAATCTATCAAATAGCGCACCTCTAACTTTGTACAGTACTAATGCAATTTAGTATTTTTTATGCTACTAGTAGGCTACTGTCTGTAATTTATCTCAATATATTTTATGATGTGTAGCCTAACATGTGCGCAATGATGTACCAAATCAGTGATTTAATGCATTTTTATTGAGTAAGGATTGGAATTAGCCATCTCAATATTTGCAGCTGTAGGCAGTAATCTCTCTCTTGGAGCTGATCCGTCATCAGTATTGTGAAATAATTATAATATTAAGGAATGATTTGAATGGAGAAAGCTGATCCGAGAGCAGCACTCCCTTTCTTTTGATCCTATCAGTATCAACACATGCTCTAATGATACACTCTCTGCGTGGTGTTGAGGGAAACGCATGTTACATCTTCGGCATTTGTACGAAAGATACATCATTAAAACACTCCTAAGCCTATATTCCATCGCTATCGGAAAACAGGGCCCTGCTCTTCTTACTGCACTTCAGAGTGAGGGATGAATCTCCAGATACTCTGCATGGTCTCTGGGCAGATTACTCAAACTACTCTAGCCTAGTGGTAATCATAGAAATACAGTATATTACATGTTTATATACTGTACATCACTGGTGGGAACCCAACACCATTATCATTGTGGATTACAGTAAGAAGCTCAGGAGGGAGAAGGAGGAGGGTGGGGATAGCATTTCGGGAATGCAAACAAAAATTATCCCTAGCAAAAGCAATGATGGTTGATTTCAGTTCAGAACACTGTGCTGTCTCATCTCCTAGGGACGTACCATAACAGCTGTAGGGGTGGACTGGAAATCCCTTTGCTTGGTTTGGTGTGACTGTGTGAAAGAAAGAGCTTCACTGACTGCTATGAGCCTCCTGCTCTGTTCCACACACAGTATGGAAACCTGCTGCTAAGATGCATTATACAGAGGACATGTAACAGCTTGGCATTTGTATTCCCTTGGTATAACATGTTTCTTCTTTTATGCCTATCCATCTCAAGAGGCAGGATCCTTTCAATTAAAAACAAAAATAGTTGAGGGGTGGTAAAGATCTGTTTCAGGGAGTATTATTCTAAGTCTAAGCAATGTTCTAGTAAAACTAATAGTTTATGTTACCTTGAGGATGCACATACATGTCAGCGTGTGCCTACATGTTGATCTTTGGGAGAATGTGATTTCCAGATGTGAAAACATAAGGCTTACATGTACCTGCACTCAGGTGCCAGCTCGGGTATGTTGTGCTTGACTGGTAAGCACCATATCACGTTAATATGAATACCTAACAATGCATAATTTTTTTTTAAATATCCATGAGAAGATTATGTTCACATGCTAGTAGCTTTGAATGAAATATATTGAGACAAAATAACTGATCCCAAGTTTGCTTGCCACATTTGGCCTCAATTGTTTGGTTCAACAATCTCATTGTTGTGCCATACTGTAGTTGATGTGTGTGGAGGCTGCATGTGGTCAGGTTTCCCACAAGGCTTGGTCCATGCATTGAGTCCATGTCATTGATAGTTCCTCCCCTGTCCCCTGGGTACTGGTGCGTACTGAGGGAGGGAAGGAGGGACGGGACAACAGTGTGATGTTGTTTCCATGGTAATGGACCCAGTGGGGTGCAAGGCCTTAATGAGTTATATGGCCCCTGTTAATGCTATCTCATGATCTGCTATTATCATGACAATAGCCTGGGGCCATGGTAAACACAGGCTGACTACCCCTCTTCCTTTGGTAGCCATTCCTCCATTTCAGGGGTTCTCAAACTTTTTGGATCCGGGAATGCCTTTTGTGATAGCAAATTCATCAGGAACCCTCTCATAATCAGAACACAACTCGAGTGAGAGAAAAAAAAACAGCTTCCAAGGAGTTCTACTGACTTGGGCAGTGCATGGCCGAACGAACCACGTCTCGGGCCTTGTGAAGGAACATTTTAAATGCCCGTTCTTTTGGCAACGGAGAAAATAAAAAATAAAACAATTTCAAAGCATATTTCCTGCAATTCTACAATTATTTTTAGATTTTTTGTTTTTGCAGCATTTAAGCTAATGTCCTGCATTCTACCCATTTCGGATGAGGCAAATGAAAAAAATTGCAGTTTTAAAGCTTAAATAACATTGCATTTATGTAAAAATAAATAAATACAAGAAGTATGAAGTTGAACCATTATATAATTGGTGGAGTACTGTGGATACCAATATCCCTGTAGATTAATAATATTACATTGTATTATATTGTATTATATTACACCTTACACTTATTCCATGATTTTTTTTTTATTAATACATTTTGAGATCTGCCCAAAGACCTTCTGCAGTACCTTTGGGGGTCTGCGGACCCCAGTTTGAGAACCCCTGCTCTAGTCCACTACTTTTGAATCTGCTGAGATTGGGCTGCTACTGGTCTGAGACTGAAGGGAGAGAAGCTTTCTCACCATTCTCAATGTTGATAGGTCTTCATTCTTGAGGCTTAGTAACTGTTTAAGAACAAACCTGGGTAGGCTTACAGGAGACTGTTGTGTTTTGCTTGACTAAAACCGACAAAGATACAGGCGCCCTTCCTAAATCAATTGCCAGAGAGGAGGGAAACCACTCTGGTATTTCACCATGAGGCCAATGGGGCTTTCATAACAGTTAAACATTTTAATGGCTGTGATAAGAGATAACTGAGGATGGATCAACAACATTGTAGTTACTCCACAATACTAACATAAACTACAGAGTGGAAAGAAGCAAGCCTGTACAGAAGAAAATATTCCAAAATATGCATCCTGTTTACAATAAGGCACTAAAGTATTGCTGAAAAAATGGTGGCAAAGAAATTTACTTTTTGCCCTGAATACAAAGTTTTGTGTTTGGGGCAAATCCAACACAACACATCACTGAGTACCACTTTTCATATTTTCAAGAATGGTGGTGGCTACATCATGTTATGGGTATGCTTTACATCGGCAAGGATTAGGGAGATTTTTTGGGATAAAAATAAAATCCTAGAGGAAAACCTGTTTCTGTCTGCTCTCCAACAAACACTGGGAGACAAATTCACCTTTCAGCAGGACAATAACCTAAAGCACAAGGCCAAATATACACTGGAGTTGCTTAACAAGACGTCTTTGAATGTTTCTGAGTGGCGTAGTTACAACTTGACAGAGCTTGACGAATTGTTTAAAGAATAATGGTCAAATATTGTACAATCCAGGTTTGCAAAGCTCTTAGAAACTTACCAAGAAAGACTCACAACTGTAATTGCTGCCAAAGGTGATTCTAACATGTATTGACTCAGGGGGTTGAAAACTTATCAAATCAAGAAGTATTAGTGTTTTATTTTTCATTAAAAAAATGAATAAATAATGTTCTTCCACTTTGGCATTACAGAGTATTTTGTGTAGATCGTTCACCAAAACATGACAATTAAGTCCATTTGAATCCCACTTTGTAGCACAACAAAATGTGGAAAAAGTCAAGGGGTGTGAGTACTTTCTGAAGGCACTGTAAAGAGTATTTCATTGGGGTAGCCTAACAGACTAGCAGAGATAATAGAGATAGCCTGTACTGTAGTAACACTGTGCCATAATCCTGCTTAGCACGCCACAGAAATGACAGGGTTCTCTCATGCAGCTGGGAAGACATGTTGAGACAGACCCATGCATGTGAATGACGCTGTCTTTACGCTTAAGCCCAGTGAGGCTTGTCGAGGTAGTGTCTTCCCCCTACTTTGCATAGTGAAATGCAAGTGTGAAACGACTTGAGGTTTTACACTTCAGGATTTACTGGTATTTTGACACAAGTGAACAGCATACAGTTCTATCTATTTGGAATAATTGTATTGAACAGGACTCCTGCAGACCAGTATATGATGCAAGTAGTTTGTAACTCAACTGCTCCACTCTTTGGCAAAATACTCTTACTGCATTGGGGACATTGTGAGGACAAGTGTAGGTTCTTAATGCTGATTCTGAGTTGTGGGATAGGAAAGGGAAAGGGTAGGCGGCTAACGGCTTCCCTGAGAACCTCAACACATACTCTTCACCCGGACCACGGATAAACAGCGGTCAAAGACCACATACATGCACCTTTGTTAGCCTGAGCCCCCTCCTCTTCTTTTCTGTTGTCTAGCAGTAACAGTTGTCCTTTGTTTTAAGGCTGTTGGTTGATTGTTCAGTCATAAATACACAATGAGTATTTTGTTATGAGAATGGATGTTACCACCCAATAACAGTTGGTGACACAAATACGACAAGAACGATATACTAATTCTCCTCCAATTGCTGATTATGACTGTGCTTTTGTATTTGCTCGTGTGAGCTTTCTCTTGAAACATTCTCAAATAAATGGAAGGTGTTATTCTTCAGGTTGATAGATATAAACCCTATACATTTGAGCATTGGTGTATTTTATCATATTGGAGATGGGAGGAGATGGTTTTCCTTGTACAGCTGGACTTCTGGTGAGGCTTCCTCTCCTCTCCTTCTGTCTCTCAGACAGTCCAGCCAAACTCCTTGGCCCTGAGTGAACACACTGTGATCGCATCACTCGCATGGAGAGAGGGTTGCCAGGCAACCGTGCATGTCTGGTCACCCGACATAGCCAGGAAATCCAAGGGAAGACTTAGATTTGGAGGATATAGTGTGTGTGTGTGTGTGTGTGTGTGTGTGTGTGTGTGTGTGTGTGTGTGTGTGTGTGTGTGTGTGTGTGTGTGTGTGTGTGCGTGTGCGTGTGTTTGGGCCACATGCATATACAGTATATCTCACTATCATTCATGGATTTCACACCTTCTGTATCGCGTTGTGTCGGTATATCTGTGACGGAGCGTGTATGATCTTGTGCACGTGCGTGCGTGCATCCATTCCTGCATGTTTGTAGGCGTTTCTGTGCACACCTGTCTCACAGCAGCCAACTCTCATGTGCTTCGTGACGTAGAGGGCCCCTAGCCTATTTAAAGGGGAATAAATCTACATGTATTGGCAGCAGACTGCTAGATACAACATGGAGAAGGGAGGGGAGGAGGTAAAGGCTTTGCTTGTGTCAATTATTCCCTTGCTGTTGGCAACAAGGTTTTAGACACATAGACGGAATGGAATTTACCTAACAACATTTCAATGTGGTGATGAAATCCTCAACACCGCTGAAATGAAATAGAGTCCTCTGTTCACTCAAATGAGAAACACAGTATGTTATTTTTGGTTTGAATGTGGAAAATGGGACATGTGTGTCATAGTTGTTATGGGGACTGTTTAACAGGTGTGATTTTCCAGAGAATGATGAGGTAGAGCGCCATGCAACTGGGAAACATATTTACAGAACAGGTTAAGTGCCGTTGTCAGGTTCCAAGGTGTCTGTGTGTAGTGTGTGTTGGCCCTAGTGGTGACGCATGGAGGCTTTATTAACACTGCTGTGTTTACCCTGGTGTAGCTTACTTCCCAGGTAACAATAGAGGACTCTTATTAGAGTGATGTTGACATCGCAGCATATGTCACAAAAATCACCAGATTTTTCAAAGGGGTCTGTTGCACAAAGCTGGTGGGAACACTTATCACTGATTAGTCAATCAGTTAAACTGATTTGACAATTTATATTAGATCACCAAGACAGAACCAACAATGGTGCAGAGCCATGTGCTACAGGATAATGAGACGTATGAGCTCACCAGACTGTGTGCATTGGAAAAGGGAAAATTATACTTTGATGGCACCATACATCACCAGTAACCGGAGACGGACAATGGAAATCGAAGTAAAATCGATTACCAATATGATTCAGCTAAGATCCATTACGGAGGCACTTGAATTAAGGTGTGAAGCTGTGGAGGATTGCACAGATTTACCATTAGGTTTTACATTGTCAAGTTTATAGAAGGATCTAGATTGATGAGGATATTTTATTCTGTTTATTTCCAACTTAATCTATTTTTGGTCACGTCTCGGTTGGCCCTGCTGCAAGATTCTCTTAGTTGAGATAATCTGAGTCATTAAGAGACCAATCAGATGACATGTATCCAGTTTCAGGTTGAGTAAGGACAAATTTGTTAACCTGTTAACCTCGTCATAGAATGCCATCTGTAAAAGTCATTGGTTTAGGTGAAGTAGAGCAGGGGTTCATGGATCTTCTGTTTGTTGCATTTACGCACTTAGATAAAAAAGGTGCTTTCTATAACCTTAAAGGGTTCTTTGGCTGTCCACACAGGAGAAACCTTTGAAGATACCTTTTTGATTCCAGGTAGAACCCTTTTGGGTTCTATGTAGAACGTCAGCATGGAACCAAAAAGGGTTCTACCTGAAACCAAAAGTGGTTATCTTATAGGGACAGCAGAAGAACCCTTTTGGAACCCTTTTTTCTAAGAGTGTAGGTCTCCTTTGAAGACGTCTGACTGTATTAGTCCATGAAATCATTCTCAGTTTGAACACAAATGGAATGGAATGATGCAATTCAACCAAATGGTGAATGCAATATCTAACCCTTCACTCTTGATTATCATACAGTACAGTAGTATAGGCTACCGTGTAGCTCAGTTGGTAGAGCATGGCGCTTGCAACGCCAGGGTTGTGGGTTTTCGATTCCCACTGGGGACCAGTATGAAAAAAGTATGAAAATGTATGCACTCACTGTAAGTCACTCTGGATAAAAGCATCTGCTAAAATTGGAGCAGTTAGATTTTTTTTCACCCTCTGCTTTGTTTTGTTATATTTCAACCATATAACTGTCCTCACTATATCTTCCATTTCTGTATTTGGGCCAGGGCCATCCGTTAAATGATATCTATAACAAAGACTGACAACATATTGCAGACGACATCTTCTTCCCCAGCTCTGTCTGTAAATACCCCTCAGTAGGTTACCTTATCACATGCATGGCAGCAGTAGAGTAGCGCTATAGCATGCCAGAGTCATAGCCTTGAATCAATATCACACAAGCTGCTTACACACCTCTCTGCCCCTTAACCTGATTAAACCCTCCATGTGTACTGTAGATCTACTTGATGGCTGGATGGAAGGGAACCGCCTGCCTGCCTGCCCATGTATCTACCCATAGACGTGGCTTCCCGCCCACAGCAGTGAGTGAGACAGGGGAGGGATTTCATCGATAATAATGGCATCCCCGACGGGGTGAAAATTAGGTTTATTTTCAACAGGATCATACGGTGGGGATCCATGATGTGCTGTCAGAGGGACTGATTGAGATCGTAGCTCAGTCACATGTTCCCTCTCTGGGGGATCTATAACACACATGTTCATCACTCTGGTAATGGAGCCATGCAGCTCATTCTATTCTATTCAACTAGTCACTGTGTTAAGATAAAATGAATGAAGCTGGAGACATTTACGTCTGCAGTTTACTGTGCGCTTTACTTGGCATGTGCATAGAACTACAGCATTGTGTTTAGAATACAACATTATTAGAGTATGCAGGGTTTGTCGGTGTGAAAAATCTCCTCTACACCCAAACATTTCCTCATTGCTGTTGTTGTGAGTTTTAAGAGGTGTATACATCCATGCTTTGCCTCGTAAAAAGTCTGAGGGAAACATTCCAGGCAAGTTTATAATCTCTACAGCTTCCGTCTGTAGTATGAACAGCAGCTGTACGATCTCAGATTTACAAGATGTGATTTTCCCCTGAGCTTGCATTATCAGATACTGTATAGTTGTTTTTGAGTTTTGTGAAACCCAACTGAAGTATAGACACTAGGTACCATAACTGTTTGGGGATTCCATTTTGCCATGCCTCCTACGTATTTTGTTTAGTGACTGTTGATAGATGCACTACATGACAAGAAGTATGTGGACACCTGCTCGTTGAACGTCTCATTCCAAAATCATGGGCATTAATATGGAGTTGGTCCCCCCTTTGCTGCTATAACAGCCTCCAATCTTCTGGGAAGGCTTTCCACTAGATGTTGGAACATTTCTGAGGGGACTTGCGTCCATTGAGCCGCAAGAGCATTAGTGAGGTCGGGCACAGATGTTGGGCGATTAGGCCTGGCTCGCAGTCGGCGTTCCAATTTATTCCAAAGTTGTTCAATGGAGTTGAGGTCAGGGCTCTGTGCAGGCCAGTCCTTCCACACCAATGTTGTGCACAGGATCATTGTCATGCTGAAACAGGAAAGGGCCTTCCCCAAACTGTTGCCACAAAGTTGGAAACACAGAATCTTCTAGAATGTCATTGTATGCTGTAGCGTTAAGATTTCCCTTCACTGGAACTAAAGAGCCTAGCCTGAACCATGAAAAACATCCCTAGACCATTATTCCTCATCCACCAAACTTTACAGTTGGCACTATTTATTGGGGCAGGTAGCGCTCTCCTGGCATCCGCTAAACCCAGATTCATCGGTCGGACTGCCAGATGGTGAAGCATGATTCATCACTCCAGAGAATGCGTTGCCACTGCTCCAGAGTCTAATGGCGGCAAGTTTTACACCACTCCAGCCGACGATTGGCATTGTGCATGATGATCTTAGGCTTGTGTGCGGCTGCTCGGCCATGGAAACCACTTTCATTAAGCTCCTGACGAACAGTTATTGTGCTGACATTGCTTATTGAGGCAGTTTGGAACTCAGTAGTGAGTGTTGCAAACGAGGACCGGCAATTTTTATGATATTTTAGTAAAGATTAGTGTTTTCTTTCTCCCATGTGAGCCGTGTTTTGATGCAAATGAGCAAACATCTTCACTTCATGAATGAGGGTTGTTGTCGTGATTTCATGAATGAGGGCTGTTGTAGTGTGGTAAGGTCTCAGGACTAGTGAATTCCTCAATGTTGAGTTGTTATGCTTGCTTGCAAACTTTTCAAGTCATCGTTTTTTATATATTTTAGTATTAGTAGTCATCAACCAGTCATTGCAGACTGAATCACTGCTTCAATTAGTTGTAACTGCTGGTAGGATATACCATCATTCCATCATTGTGTTTTGCTACAAGTCTGTGACACACATTGCATTTTTTTTACCTTTAGTATACATTAGGAACAAATTATTATTTACAATGACGATCTGTCAAACACATCAATAAACAACACATCAATAAACAACAATTACACAATACAATTACACAAAGCAAACACAAAACTTGAGAAGCAAAACACAACCATATGAAACAAACACATTCTTCCGTAAAAAGGCCTTCTAACATCAGCATGAATTGCCCTAAAGGCACCAAATCCACCAACTTTATAAACTTTTGGTGATCATTCCACGAGAGGCCCAAAAAAACTAAAAGCAGATTTACCTAGCTCGGTGGAGATTAAAGGGATATCAAGGGTTAGCCATCCCTTGAAACATATATGTCTGAAGGTTAACAATGAGGTAACGTATGGCGGAAGTTTATGCAAGAGGGCTTAATAGACAAAAATACTTCAAGGAGGGCTAGCCTACTTTCTGATACAAAATGCAATGATCTGTACTAAACCTATCACCCCTAATAAAGTGCAATGTGCTATGTTAAACTGTGTCCAATGGCTTTATTGCAGTGGCAGCTGCATTCATATAGACGATATTATCATAGTCAATAACAGCAATTAATGATGACTGAATTATTTGTTTTCTGCTATTTAACGCAAGACAGGACCTGTTTCTATCGAAGAAGCCTATTTGAATTCTTAATTTCTTAACTAGCTCATCAACATGCTTTTTGAAAGATAGCTTTTGTCAATCTAGATGGCAAGATATTTATACGCGGGTACACGATCAATGAGGATACATATGCATAAATCATTCGATAAATTTTTACATGATTTGGAAAATAACATATACTTGGTTTTACTTGCATTAAGTACTCATTTCAGTTCAACAAAGGCTTTCTGCAGGGCAATAAATGCAGATTGAAGCTCTGACAGAGCCTGGTCAGCTGTGGGGGCAATAGCATACACCACAGTGTCATCTGCACACAGGTGACGGTTACCATTCTTTACAGATAAACCAATATTGTTAATGTAAATAGTGAAAAGAACCAGACTAAGTATTGATCCCTGTGGGACACCCTTTCTTATGTCCAGAGAACCTGATTTAACACTATTAGTATACACACACAGCATTCTGTCCTTTAAATAATTTTCAAACCAGCTACATTAAGGCCATGCTAAATGTCTTTGTGACATATTCATTTCGCAGCATACTGAAGTTTCTCCATTCCCAGAGGCTTCATGAGGCAGACGACTGAGTAGACGTGAGGTGCAATACAATGTGTCTCTCTCCCAGAGCTGTAAAGTCACAAGGGTGATAGAGAGCGACTGACTGGCTGTAAAAAATAAGGCAACAGGTGATACGTTACTAACAGGGCACCATGCTAAACACAGCCACGCCAAGATACTTGTTAGCACCAGCCTGCACTGTGGGGTGGGCACAGTCTGTCACGTGCACCGTGTTGCAGTTGCATTATACTGTAGGTAGGTAGGCTGGTGTTAGAGTTAATTCCAGATGTGCGTTAACAGCCTCCAATCTTCTGGGAAGGCTTTCCACTAGATGTTGGAACATTGCTGAGGGGAAGGGTGGCTACTTTGAAGAATCTCAAATCTCAAATATATTTTGATTTGTTTAAACACTTTTTTTAGTTACTACATGATTCCATGTTATTTCATAGTTTGATGTCTTCACCATTATTCTACAATGTAGAAAATAGTAAAAACAAAGAAAAATCCTTGAATAAGTAGGTGTTCCAAATGTTTTACTTAGGTGTTCCAAGTGATCCAAATGCACTGTATATTTATATATGTGTGAATGTATGTATGAATGTATTTTTATATTTATTTACAAAATGATGCAGACAATTACATTGATGGAAGCTACCAGCTATCTAGAATATTAAAGCTAATCTACCCCCTAAATTATTATTATTTTTTAAATAAAATGGGGTTCAATGTGGCATGCTGTGCAGTGTTAAGCTGTCCTGACATGGAGACAATCTGCTCAACAGCTTACTTACAATAGTGGAGACAGATAGGACAACCCTGGAAACATAACAGAGACGTTTTCATCACAAAGGAGCACCAGATTAGTATTTTAGGATGATATTCATCCTATGGTTTTGGGCTTAAAAACCTGTTATGAATGTTGGTTAGTTATTGTGAAAACGTGCGCATGAGAACCATTGTCATTTACGTAAATCATGATTTATTAAATCCATTTATGGAAATTTAATTGCACATTTTCAATTAGAGAGCGTGAAGGTGCCTGCATCAAGGTTACCGTGGACATCCCTTCCCAACATCCCCTCTTAATCATCCCGTTAACTGGAACATGCAGTAGGGAATGTACCATTCCTGTGGGTAGGCCTATATGTGTGTGTGCATGTGAGTGAGAATATAAGAAAGAAAAGGTTAGTCATCTCTTGTGAGATACAGAACACCAACCAAGCAGTATAGAAACAGATGACCTGTCTCCAAACCTGAAGGCGTTTACAATGAGGAATTGAGGATGCACACCACTGATCCGAAAAATGACCTCATTTTACGTATAGAGACACCTGCACCATTAAGGTGTCCTTGGTTGAAGGCCAGCTTAGCTTCCATCGTGGCTCAGTGTGGCTCTATAGCTCTTTTGCTTCTGGGACTTTATCGGCCCATCAACCAGGAAGTGCTCGTCTGGGAGCCGCTGTTACCCCTGAGGCGAACATGAAGCCTTCCTTCCATTTTGCTACCCCCGTCCTGTCCTTTACATATGCTGTGCAGGGTCCTAAATGTGACTTTGGAGGCCGGATTTGGACTGAGAGAGAGAGCTGTTTTCCATCTGTTTTCACAGCTCATAATGTGGTCAGGAGCACATTGGTTTTTTCCATTGAAGATAAAGGGTGTTTTTGGTTATTAGCTAGTTGGTTTAAAACACCTGCAGTAGGATAACACAGAATCCAATGACCTGCCTAAGAGGAGAGCCAACTACATGACATGGTAATATGGGAATCAGACCGTAACAGAGCACATATCTCAAATCGACATGAAGGGCTTATCATTTTATTAGTTCTGTCTTCAGCTCAGCCACAAAAAGACAATACATTTATCTATCAAAATAATGTTGTTTGTTGAATGGTCCTTGAGAGTGCCAAAGCAGGGAGAGTTACAGGCCATACATACATGTTATGTTTCTTTGCATCATCTGACGCGCATTTCTGCAGGGGATATACATACACAAAGTCCCTGAGGTAAACATGCAGAAAATGAGGCCATTTTCTCTCTCTCTTTACCTTATACTTCACAGGTGCTCAATGCAGCTCCATAAATCTTCAAATGGCCTCTATACGTCTTCCTTTAGTTCAAGGTTAACCCCATAGACAACTGAATGCATAAACACAGCAGTAAGACAGGCTGTAATGTATGCAGAGAGAAGAGGCATTTTACCACAGACAGATGAGGTGACACATTTCCCTTGACTTCTGGACAGGAGCCATGGTAGATCTTGCCAAACGGAGAGGTTAGGACGGAGGACCTGACTAGAATCATGTGATCCGAACAAAATACTGTGCTGTGAAAGAGTATTTGCCCCCTTTCTAATTTTCTCTACTTTTGCATATTTTTGATACTGAATGTTATCAGATTTTCCATCAAAACCTAATATTAGATAAAGGGAACCCGAGTGACCAAATAACACATCAATTACATACTTGTTTAATTTATTTCATAAACAACGTTATGCAACACCCAATGCCCCTGTGTGAAAAAGTAATTGCCCCCTTACACTCAATAACTGGTTGTGCCACCTTTAGCTGCAATGACTCCAAACACACGCTTCCTGTAGTTGTTGATCATGTTGTCCATCTGTCCCTAGAACATTCTTCCAAGAGTCTTGATGATCATCCAGATGCTTTTTGCCAAACTTGAGTGAACTTTTTGGATGAGATGGGTCCCATTATGTCTGGTGAAAGCCAAACACTGCATTCCACAGTAAGAACCTCATACCAACAGTCAAGTACAGTGGTTGTAGTGTGATGCTTTGGGGATGCTTTGCTGCCTCAGGACCTGAACGACTTGACTAGTAGGAACCTTGAATACTGCTCTGTATCAGAGAATTCTACAGGAGAAGGTCAGGGCATCCGTCTGTGAGCTGAAGCTGAAGCGCAGCTGGGTCATGCAGCAAGACAATGATCCAAAACACATAATCAAGTCTACATGCAAATGGTTAAAAAGCAAAACATTTGATGTTTTGGAATGGTCTAGTCAAAGTCCAGACCTAATCCCAATTGTGTGGCAGGACTTCAAATAAGCAGTTCATGATTGACAACCCACAAATGTCGCTGAGTTGAAGCCAGCGGTGGAAAAAGTACCCAATTGTCATACTTGAGTAAAAGTAAAGTTACCTTTATTGAAAATGACTAAAGGAAAAGTGAAAGTCACCCAGAAATATATTACTTGAGTAAAGGTTGTAAAGTATTTGGTTTTAAATATACATAAGTATCAAAAGTAAATGTAATTGCAAAAATATACTAAATGTCAAAGTATAAATCATTTCAAATTGCTTATGAAAAGAAGATCAGACTGCACAATGTTCTTGTTTTTTATTTATTTACGGATAGCCAGGGGCACACTACAACACTGAGACATCATTTACAAACAAAGCATTTGTGTTTATTGAGTCCTCCAGATCAGAGGCAGTAGGGATGACCAGAGATGTTCTCTTGATAAGTGAGTGAATTGGACCACTTTCCTGTCCTGCTAAGCATTGAAAATGTAACAAGTACTTTTGGGTGTCAGAGAAAATGTATGGAGTAAAAAGTACATTATTTTCTTTAGGAATGTACTGAAGTAAAAGTAAAAGTTGTCAAAAATATAAATATTAAAGTAAAGTACAGATACCTAAAAAAAACCCCACTTAAGTAGTATTTTAAAGTATTTTTACTTAAGTACTTTACACCACTGGTTAAAGCAGTTCTGCATGGAAGAGTGGGCCAACATTCCTCCACAGCGATGTAAAAGACGGTGGCACAACCAGCTCAAGGTGGCACAACCAGTTATTGAGTGTAAGGGGGCAATTACTTTTTCACACAGGGGAATTGGGTGTTGCAGAACTTTGTTAATGAAATAAATAAAATAAGTAAATTTTTTATTGTTGTTATTTGTAAACTCAAGTTCATTTAATCTAATATTAGGTTTTGGTTGAAGATCTGATAATATTCCGTATAAAACATTTGCAAAAACAGAGAAAATTAGAAAAAGTAAATGATAAATACTTTATCATGGCACTGTATGTATAACCTGGTCCCAGATATGTTTGTGCTGTCTTGCCTACTCCTATGGGTATGAAAATTAACATAGGAGTTGGATAAACAGCACAAACAGATCTGAAACCATGCTACTATAGGTATGCTATGAGTCTAAAAAGAGCTATATGGTTACCACATAAAAGGATGGATAACTATTAACAATAACTGCAGAGGTCGCAGTGTTAGCTTTCTGCATGAGAGATATACAGTCAACTGCTTTTGGAAAAACTATGAAGCTTTCTCATAGATAATGGTTTTTCCATTAAACCTATGATTTATCACCAGCTGAAAGGATTGTTCAATAAGGCGTCCCATTACCTTTCTCTTTGTCTTCCAATGCCTTTCTTGGAACTATGAAATAGAGAGGGCTGTTTAGAGGGTACATGCATGTACTGTCAACACCGGTAATTACTTGGTAGGATCATAGAGTTTCAAGGCAGCACACACAGCACTGCCTTGAATGTACTGCTGCTACATGGAAGGTAATCCACATGTTTAATGTTGACTCATAAATTCTAGGAATCATGGTGTATCAAAGGGGTCTCTTATGAAACTATGTGCATTTAAGCCTCACTAAGACTGAAAGTGTGCTTTGAATCTAGGCACACCGGCTTCAGCAATTCCTACAGAGCTTTTGATCTCTGAAGCAGACACTGCACTTCTGTAGGAGCCAGGTCCTGTCCATGTCAACGTACATCAATGCTTCCACACACAGCTTCAATTACAGTCCTACCCTGGGTTATAAAAGCTTAACGAGACCCTTGCTACGACTCTGTATACTCCTGTTGGATTACCTATGACTACCGCTTTCTCCCAACTGAGTGATATACTCCTGAGTTATGTGGGTCCATTTCCGGATCAGAGGCATTATGAGAGTCCCATGGTCCCTTTAAAGATGAGTTATCTAATAGCTCCTATGAGAAATGGAGACATGATGAGCAGTAATGGATGGTGTGGTGTTAATGCCCATATCTACAACCTCAAAAGGAATCAATAGCAAATGAATAGCAGTGAATAGTACATTTCCACTGCTGTGCCACTGTCTAAGAATGAGGAACAATAATCAATTTGTTCCTACAACAATTTTCCATTAAAGTAAATTATTCAAATGTTTATACGGCATGTTTCAAAACTTTATCAGTCGCTTTCATTTCCAAGCAGTTTTTGAGGGTTATTTGATACCTGGTTGGACTGCTTTTCTGATGAGTCTGTTCGTACGACTCCACAGTGTGCCAAAGGGGACTACTTCAAAACCGTAGGAGCCCCTCTGGTCCCAGCTCACACTCTCCCCACCTCATTCTCCTCACCGCGGTTCATGATTACATGTTGACATGTAGAGCTGTAGAGCCTTGTCTGTGGTGGCTGTAATGGAATTATGTCCTTCCTGCTGATAGGACAGTCCCCACTCTCTACATTCTACACCCACAGTGACAGAGGAGAGTCCCTCCCTCCAAGTTCATGCTAGAGACTAGTTAAACTGTAATTATGCCATCTCTCGCTCCATTTCTCCATTTCTCCATCTCTCTCTCTCTCTCTCTCTCTCTCTCTCTCTCTCTCTCTCTCTCTCTCTCTCTCTCTCAAGCTATCCATGTCTCTCTCTCTCTCTCTCTCTCTCTCTCTCTCTCTCTCTCTCGCTCTCCACCCATCGCTCTCGTCTCCATCTCTCTCTCCCTCTTTTCCTATCTTCATCTTTCTCCTACTTTTAGGTCCTGATGTGATGTCTGGGTGTGTTTTTTCTCCTCCTTCTCCAGGATTGCCTGGTTCTGCTTGAAGAGAGACTTGCCTTTCTGATGTGCAGTGAGTCCAATTGGAACTTGTCCCCTCCCCCTCTCTCTCTCTCTCTCTCTATCTCTCTCTCTCTCTCTCTCTCTCTCAGTGATCAAAGGGTGCTTGCTGCTCCAGGAGGCTAGTCTCCCTGCCAAGCCACATTGTGTGTCTTTGAGGCAGGGAAATGAAAGGATGGAGCACATGGCCTACATCCAGGCTTCACAAAGAATGCATCAAACTGTCTTTCTGAATGTTTTGGAGTAGCAGCAAATTCAAAGAGGAAAGTAGGTGTTCAAAGGATTAAGCTCAAGTGTGGGAGGTAGAAAGAAGTGCTCACAAAGCTAAAGGATGTTAAGTGAACTCACATGTACATAGGGAGTGCACAAGGTCACTAGGTCATCAAAGGACAGTAGGTCAATTAGTTATATGCAGCGATTTGGGGGCTGCTCAGCCCAGCTCAGCACACCCACTCGTTATCCTGTTGTGGTGATAAGCTGAAAGTATCGTGTCCTTTGGACACGATATGCCCCTGCACATTTGGATGAAGCCCTATGAAGGTTTGTAGAATGTGGAGGATTTCATTGTTCGAGCGTTCACCAGTCCCAATGCACTTCGTTGGGCGTAGTAGTTAGCCAATGGGATGAGCAGCTCGCTGTCGAGTCACTGAGGCAGCCATCCAGTCCCCTTTCTACACCACCGCTTGTTGCCAGGGTTGTTTGTGCCCTGTGGGGGAGAGGTGGAACTGGAGCAGAAAATGTAATGGAGAATACTGGGGCTTTGCCACCTGAGCTTTGTCACACTGATATAAATACTTTGTTTTTGTTTTGAGATTGAAGAAGTGCTGGAGTCAAGAGATGCTTCTCTTTAAATCCATGCTAATCTGAAGAAGTGGAAGTTGTTGTTTTCCGTCTGTAATTCTGGCTGGCGGGTTTGACTGCTTTTCACTGAATAATGGTATGCTACAAAGAACATCTGCACAAGTGTGTCACGATTCCCAAGCACAACAACGTACCTACAGCTCCCAAGCTTTTGCATCTCTTTATTCTCCCCAGTTTATCTCCTCTCTTCCTTCTGTGAGCCCTCCTCTCACTCCTCATGTCTGTGTAAGAGATGAGCTCCCTTCCTATGTGTGAGATTAGAGAGATGGCGTATTTATGCCCGTGTTGTTGCCCTGCTTTGTCTGACGAGCTAACACTCAGGGGCGACAGCAGGCACTAACTTTCTCTCTATTTCTGACCTACATTTAATTTACGAAAATAACACACGTGGATGCTGGATCGTGTATGTGTGTGGATGTGTATTTGTGTGGAGAGGGAGAGAGAGGAAAGAGGAGAGAGGAAGACAGTGTGGATAGAGTCAATAAAACGAGCAAATTGTTTCCTGTGGGTGACCAATAAAATGTATTTGTGTAAACGATGTGCTGTAATTGGATGTTGATAATTGGTAACACACTTCATGAGCTTGGAATTATGGGAGACAAATGGTATATAACTGGCCATATAATTTATGGGAGGAGATTGGAACCAGAATGACAGTAAAAACAGAATATATTTTATAATAGCTGTCTAGCTGACATTATTGATCATATACTGTTCTTGAACAGTACCATGCTTTGGTGACACACATTGCCACATAGTCTGAGTCTGTAAAAAGTGTCTGTGTGTTGCTGGTGTGGAGGAGTCAGGTGCAGGACAGCAGATATGAGTAAATATAGCAAATTTTATTCAATATACTAACAAACATCAAAAATATCCAAGCCCACAAATACGGACCGCAATACAATAAAACAGTCACTCACAAACAAACATGGGGGAACAGAGGGTTAAATAATGAACAAGTAATTGTGGGATTGAAACCAGGTGTGTAAAACAAGACAAAAACAATGGAAAAATGAAAAGTGGATCGGCGATGGCTAGAAAACCGGTAACGTCGACCGCCGAACGCCGCCCGAGCAAGGAGAGGGACCGAGTTCGGCGGAAGTCGTGACAGAGTCTTTAATAATTTCACAGCTTGTTATAATTTCCCTGCATGTGCCAGTATCCGCAGTATAGTATAATCACCACTAAAATGCTCTACATACATCAGACCTGGGCACAAATTTCAAACATCTCAATTACTTTCACATACATTCAAAGTATTCAGATATGTTTTACTTGAAAAGACAAGTAGTTGAACATTTTTATGTATTTGGAAGGTATTTGAAAAATTTGAATAAACTGACTCAAATGCACTCCCATGCGTTTAACCCAGGTATTTGAAAATAGCACTTGAAATAAGTATTTGAAAATTCTCTTAAAGACAATTTGGTGAACTATTTGGTTTTTACAAATAATCACTCAAATACTCAAATAAAAGTACTTATTTTGGGCTGTTTGAAAATACTCAAATACACAGAAACAGTATTTTGAATAACAAAAATACACATGTATTTGAACCTAGGTATCGACATACATACATTATAATATTTGGAACTGAGTTGTGTATTCATGAGCTCAGCTTAACTGTTGGGAAATGGTTCAAGAGGAAGTCTCATGTCAGACTTGATTGCTCTGAAAACATCCCTCCTCCCTAACGTTTCCCCTTCAGACTAAGCTCTGACCCAATCATGGCAGACAAGATCTCAGGCTGCCCACGACTGAAAACACAAAATGTATTTTTCTGTGTTGTGCGAGTCACTCAAAATCTCTTAATCAGGCACTCTGGTGTTGTTCTAAGTGATGGGAATTCCCCTTTGGAATGGAAGGGGTACAGTCAGGCCTTTCTGCCATAGTTGACCAAATGGAAAGACATGCCCCTCTTACATAATGTGATGCACTGCACTAAAATCATGTTAAATTATTAAACATACTCTAGGTCTGAAACGTTGCAGTTCTTGGCCAATGATAGCTGTATTTTGAGATATTGCAGTCATAGGTTTCCATTTTTTTTATTCTCTCAGTCATGTGGTGTACTCACAAACTTTGATTTGTTAGTGAAGGACAATGATATATATGTTCTGAAAAACTGCTAACGTGATGCTTGTACGAAGTGTACAGAGGGTTCTAGACCTTCCCGATCCACAAATGGATAGCCTGCTGTAAATGACTTACGACTGGACCGCACTTTACCTCGCGGCTTTCAGGAAGAGAAGGTTTAAGAGACTAAACTTTGAGACATGAATTGGGTTTGAGTAGGCTGGGTGGGTAGCTAGCGTGTATAGAGGTGTCTTGAAGTTCCCCCCGCCCCAGCAGGGTGGATTATAATTGGCATGGCCTGCTGTTTTTGACGGCCCAGCTAACATTCACGCTTCAAAGCATCATTAGCTGGCTGGCTCTGACAGAAGGGGAGTGAGGCAATGGAGGCACTCATTTTTATCATAAAAAAAATTGCTAAATAAAGAAAAAAGAATGTCTATTCTTTAAGACGTATCGGTTGTAGACTAATATCATATATGTTTTTTGGACTTCAAGTTTGCTTGAAAGTAGAAATCATTGTAAACAAAAACAATCCTCTATGACCTTGTTGTTTAAAAACATTGATATTATAGGTAGGTCTATACAGAATCTGCCATCACTACTAGCATGAAGCCAAATATTATGCAGGTCCAGGAATCATGTATTTCATGTAGTTGTTTCACTGTCTCCCTGTGTAAGAAACTGTACATCTGTTTATCTGAATGTTAAATCTAGAAAGAAATTCCCCTGAAGATTCGGAACATATTATCTGTGTTTTGAGCTAAGCCTTGTCGAGGCCAAGGTCACAACACTAACCCTCCCAGAGGAGAACATTTTTCAAAGGGCCTGGAGTTGACATTTACAGATAGCCCCACTAAACATGATACTCCTCTCCCTCCTCACATGACACAGTACAAAAGGTACAGCCATCAATTACAACTCAACCTTTAAGTGCCTAACAACACGCTTTAAAGCAACTAGGAGCCTAGATGGTCGGCTAGTTCAGGAGAGTTTAGAGGTGATCTGTTGACCTCCTGATCAGTGTGTGTGACAACCATCAGCTTCTTTTATATAACTTGTTGTTTGCTCACATGTTGTCCTCAACTGTTGGTTTATGTCCCCAGTACTCAACTGGCCTTTGTTAACCTGCCAATGGATATCTCCATTATAATTATCCTGATCAATGAATTTGTCTGGATAAGGAAGCTGTTAGTCTCGTCACGTTCATATGTATTGCATGGTTGAGATCGGGGAAAATAAATGCAACATGTTGCATAGGTTGGATAGACACACTGCATGGCTTATATTAACCACCGCTGCACCAAACCAAATGCTAGGCAAGAAGCATGGGGAAATAATGTCTAGACGCTTTTTCCGAGGGAGATTAGGAATTTAGGAATGCCTGGCTGCGCATTTCTCCCCAGTTCAACTTGATCTTTTGTAGCCAGTTTCTGCCTAGCAAGGCTGATTCTTCTCCTTTAACAATGACAAGCGGTAGCGTCCACTCCTTCCCCTCATACCGGACTGGTACATGGATCTGCCCTAACACAGGAATAGTGTCACCAGTGTGTGAAGAAAGGCGGATGAACGCTGGCTGAAGAGGACACTTTCAGTTTTTCTTTGTAGAGTCTTTCTGGAACAAGCGATACAGATGCTCCGGTGTCCAGCTGCATTTGGACTGGTTTTCCCACTAACTCCATGCTGAGATAGATTCCATATTTTTGTTGTTGAGCTGTGTACACTGTGAACAGTTCCAATACTGTTTCAGTTGTACCTTCCTCTTCTTGTGCGCTCTTGCTGTGCGTTTCAGAGCTTTACACACTCTCTGTAAATGTCCAACCTTTCCACAATTGTGGCACTTTTCATTTTGGAATCGACATTCACTGTGCTGATGATTATCTCTACCACATCTGTAGCAACTTGGCTTAGACCTTTGTGATGTGGGCCACTTTGTTCTTGTGCAACCTTGAGGATGGGACTGAGAAAAGTGGGACTTTTGTGAGCCTTTTCCACCACGTGCATCACTGACCTTGTGAACACCTTTCTGACGTTCTGCATGTCCCGATAGCTCAATAGTATCCCTGTGGGCAAGCTCGAGTCCAAGTGCGATAACACAGGCTTTCTTAAAGGTCAGGTCCTTCTCTGACAGAAGCCTTCTGTGATATGCTTCACCTGTGAGACCACATACAAACTTGTCTCAGAGAGCATCATCAAGAAATCGTGCAAACCGACATGTACTTGCCAGCCTTTTCAAGGCAAGGATGTAGTCAGCCACGGTTTCCCCTTGACTCTGGTGACGTTGGTAAAATCTGAAACGTTCAGCAATGAGAATTGGCTTAGGCTTGAAATGCCTTGAAAAGGTTTCAGTCAGTTCTGCATAGGTCAACTCCACTGCTTTTATTGTTTAAATGAGACCTTTCAGCAATCCATACTCAGTTGGACCCAAAACACTGAGAAATACGTCTGCTTTCTTTTCATCTTTGATTTCATTTGCAGCCAACCAACGCTCAAAACGCTCTAAATAAGAATCAAAATCCTCTTTTTGACCTCTTGATCAACAGAAAAGGATCTGACCTGTGGTTTGTCACTGTTGACTTGTGACCCCTCAGTCTGTACACTCGGCAAGAACTGTGGTTTGACCAGGGACAGTCGTGTACAAACGCTCTGCTGCCATTTTATGTGTACTAGTATGTGGTGTGTTGCGGTAGCCATATAGGAAGTTAGAAACACAATGCTGTAACATCATACCACCTACTGCTCTGTTCTTAGCTAGCGACTTCTTATGATTTTGCACTAGCCTTTCAGCTAACCCATTTGAAGCTAGATGATATGCAGGTGACATGGTATGCTTGATACCGTTACATTTTTTAAATGTTTTCATTTTACAGGAAGTGAATTGTGGGCGCTTAAGTGTGTGTCTGTGGGTCTGTCAGCAAGGTACATTTCTTACAGTACAGATACTCATGGAATGTCATAACTCCAAACACCAGTCCTAGTACTTCTTTCTCTGTTTTGGTAAGCATCCTAGAGGCAAATGCTATAGGTTTCTCAGAACCATCCTTCGTTTTGTGAGTAATCCCTGCACCTACACCTAGCATCACAGGCTAGTATGAGCGCGAGCTCCGGGTTGTAATGAACTAACACCTGGCTAGTAAGTAGATGTCTCTTAGCTTCCTCGAAAGCACTTTGGCTTTTCTGTGACCATTCCCATTTTACATAGTTCTGCAGTAGAGCGGTCATGGGCTTAATTACGGTAGACAGATTTGGAATGAATTTGCCATAATAGTTAAGTAACGACTGAAAAGACCTGAGGTCAGTGGTGTTTGTAGGAATGGGAGCTTCAGTTTTCTGTTTCATAGGGTGTATCACCTCTGAATCTATCACATGACCTAGAAACGTCTTCCGTTTCTCTCTTTTAACCTTCAGATTGCAGACTTTCAGTCTTTTTATGCACTTCTTCAAGATTTCTTATGTACCCAATCTATACCTTGTAGGATCTGACCTGTAATTTTTTTTTTAAATAGCTGGAGCACAGGCAACACCATAAGGATGTTGACCTTAAACAACCCCTTATGTGTATTCATGGTGAGATAGTGCTTAGATCTCTCCTCTAACTGTACTTGCTGGTATGCCTGTGACAAATCCAGCTTTGTGAACTTCTCACCCCCTGTCAGCTGTGTGAACAAGTCCTGCGTGTTTGGTAACGATACTGATTTACTTCCAGCCACTGATTGATAGTTACCTTGTAATTTTCACATATTTTTACAGTATTGTCTGTTTTTGGTATACACACAACCGTTCTCTGTAGTTAGCTAGAGTAAGGACCCCTTTTGACTCCAACTTGACTATCTGTTTTTCAACAGCTTCTTTAAGTGCATATGGCACTGGGCGAGGCTTGCAGAACTTAGGTACAGTACATGTATCTTGGCTCTGATACCTTTTAGCATTCCCAGCTCTGGCTGAAAAACAGAGGAATATTTCTCACACAAACCCTCTACTGTCCGTACAGCTGTTACTCTGTGTACACATGACCAGTCTAGAATTAACTTCTTAGGGAGCGGCAGCAGAGGTGACGGTTTTGGAGAGTCTGGCGTGCCCAAAGTAAAATGCCTGCCACTCAGGCCCAGAAAATAGGATATGCACATAATTAGTACTATTGGATAGGAAACACTCTGAAGTTTCTAAAAGTGTTAAAATATGTATGTGAGTATAACAGAACTGATATGGCAGGCGAAAACCCAAGGAATTTCTGTCCAGACATTTTTGTTTTGTGACATTTCCTCACTTTTTTTTCAGTAAAATAGCTCCCAGGTTGCAGTACCTATGGCTTCCACTAGATGTAAACTGTCTTTAGACAGTGTTTCATGGCTTTATCATGGAACAGAGCCTTATAGAAGAAGAATTGGTAAGAGAACCCAGGAAGTCAATATAATTTTCGGTGCGCGAGACCGTGTGCGCGTTCCTCTTTATTTTCCTTTTATATCGTTTAGGATGCTATCCGTGTGAAATATAATTGTTAATATACTTAAAAGGATACCTAACGATACATTATATATTATGTTTGATTTGTTTGGGCAAAGTTGATAGGTATAATTTGAACGCTTTCTCTTCACTGTACAATGGGCGACTCGACGGTGGATTTTCTGAACATAACACGCCAACCAAACTGAGATTTATGGCTATAATAAATTACTTTTTCTAACAAAAGAAACATGGATTGTCTAGCTTGGACACTTCGGATTGCCCTCAGCAGAAGATCATCAAAGGTAAGCGATTTATTTTAGCTCTTATATGTGTTTTGTTAGACCCGCGCTGGTTATGGATTTATGCTAATGCGTAAATATGAGAGGTGCTATCCTCAAACAATCAAATGTTGTGCTTTCACCATAAAGCCTTTTTGAAATCTGACAACGCTGTGATATTGCCAAGACTCTGAGCTTTTGATGACTATGCAACACTTGTATATTGATGAATGTTAAATAATTCAACTTTTGGATTTTGAGTTTGGCGCCTTACATTTCCCCGGGTAGTGTCGAGAATGGGGCGCTAGCACCCCAATGATCCCTAAGAGGTTTTAAACACTGTTTCCAATGTTTTTTCTACGAACCATAAACAATTAATGAACATGCAGCTGTGGAATGGTCATTAAAGCACTAACAGCTTACAGACGGTATGCAATTAAGGTCACAGTTATGAAAACAGGACACTAAAAAGGCCTTTCTACTGACTGAAAAACACCAAAAGAAAGATGCCCAGGGTCCCTGCACATCTGCACAGGATCGGTCCATCCGAACATCACACCTGTGGGACAGTGACAGGATGGCAACAACAACTGCCCGAGTTACACCAGGAACACACAATCCCTCCATCAGTGCTCAGACTGTCCGCAATAGGCTGAGAGAGGCTGGACTGAGGGCTTGTAGGCCTGTTGTAAGGCAGGTCCTCACCAGACACCAGACACTCACCAGGCACAAACCCACCATTGCTGGACCAGACAGGACTGGCAAAAAGTGCTCTTCACTGACGAGTTGCGGTTTTGTCTCACCAGGGGTGATGGTCGGATTTGCGTTTATCGTCGAAAGAATGAGCGATACACCGAGGCCTGTACTCTGGAGCGGGATCGATTTGGAGGGTCCGTCATGGTCTGGGGCGGTGTGTCACAGCATCATTGTTGTCATTGCAGGCAATCTCAACGCTGTGCATTACAGGGAAGACATCCTCCTCCCTCATGTGGTACCCTTCCACCAGCCATACTGCTCGTTCTGTGCGTGAATTGCTGCAAGACAGGAATGTCAGTGTTCTGCCATGGCCAGGGAAGAGCCCGGATCTCAATCCCATTGAGCACGTCTGGGACCTGTTGGATCGGAGGGTGAGGGCTAGAGCCATTCCCCCCAGAATTGTCCGGGAACTTGCAGGTGCCTTGGTGGAAGAGTGGGGTAACATCTCACAGCAAGAACTGGCAAATCTGGTGCAGTCCATGAGGAGGAGATGCACTGCAGTACTTAATTCAGCTGGTGGCCACACCAGATACTGACTGTTACTTTTGATTTTGACCCCCCCTTTGTTCAGGGACACATTATTCCATTTATGTTAGTCACATGTCTGTAGAACTTGTTCAGTTTATGTCTCAGTTGTTGAATCTTGTTATGTTCATACAAATATTTACACATGTTAAGTTTGCTGAAAATAAACACAGTTGACAGTGAGAGGACGTTTATTTTTTTTGCTGAGTTTAGCTAGCTAATTTTGGCAAATTTACTGAAGTGTTGTTGTTAACACCGGATTAGCATAACAGCTAAACTAAACTCAAAATCGATCAGACTTGACTTACCAGTGATGAAATTATTGTAGCAGACCCTGTACTGACAGCTATCTGGGTTCAGGTCCGGACGGCAAAAAGGTTTCTTCGCTTTTCTGACAGTTCTTGAGTCTTACCTCATTAGTATCACCAATGGTGTTTCATGATTGCAGGGAATCTGTAAACATATTTTTTCCCATTGTCTTTACTGCCTTGTTAGAGCAGCCAAATACTCCACAGAAAAATGACCGTTTTAGGCACTGTTGTCATGCAGTTTGGGGTAGCCACTCGGCTGTTTTTGTCAGAAGAATTAATGCGGTGGTCTTCCAACATGGTTGCCAGGAGGCATCGTACATCAACTGCAAGCCCTCTATTGTTGCCAAAGGTTTGCTTCAGCTTTACCACTAGTTGCAAACAATTGCAATCTTCTGGCAACATTTTGTGGCACACTATTTAGATTGCAGCAAATTTGCCACAAACCTGGAAGTTTGCCGCAACAAATTAATTTTTGTAAGGACTGTCATTCTTTCATGCCAGTCCATGCCCATGGGAAAACCAAGACTCAACTGAAAAGGGCTTACCAAGACAAACTTCCAAAAGGAGTAATTTGAGGTATAAAGGAGTTGGAGCACTCAACAAAAAAAGGCAGATATTCATTTATTTAAACTCACTTGAATCCATTGTTCAGGATGAGTATAGGTGACTGAGGTTTCCACGTCAAGCTGACGTCTTCCAGCCAATGTGTGGGATGGTCACTCAGGAATGGGAAGACTCTAGCCTATCGACTCTCCAGGACAAGGATTTGGAGAGGCCACCTGTGGGAAGGTTGGCTCAGTCCTATCTGGTTCAGCAACCAGACAGTGGGAAGGGACAAAAGGGGTACGAGGATCACAGGGAGTGTTAAGGTAAAGTAGCCTGAAGCTACAAAAGTGAAAGAAGCTGACAAAGAAGCTCACAGAGCAGACCCCTGATATACTGTAATGTAGAAGTTTCAGTTTAACTTTCTCATTTCGTGACTTTTCCAGTTAACCAGTCATCAGGATGAGACACCACAATAGGTTCTGACAAATGGAATCGATGAGAGACTTTTTTAAGCTCTGTTTGCATGTCTCTGTATCCACAGGGAGTTCAGCCTGTGCTTCTGTACTTCTCAGTGGCTGACCAAAATTATAATCCTTTCCTCCATGCAGTCCCTCTTGCTCTAAACTGTTTATGAGGAGGTGATTAGCTTTAGTTCCACCTCCATAACCTGTCACTTCACATCCAGGGCCTGTGACACTGAGAAGTGGAGGGGGACTGGTGTTTTTGCAGAGGGTTAAGGACAGGATAAAAGCCTGCAAATAAATTGAAAGGGGATAATGGCGGTTCCTCTGGAAAACATTACCTTTACTGGGCCAGAATTAGCAATGGATAAGCTTTCAGGTGACATAGTTCAGAAGTAATAGGAATTTTATGGGGTTGGACAAAGGCCACTAAACCAAATATTAGCAGAACTCAGAAGTGCAATGCTAAAGGAAAACAGCCAATTGAGTTCATAGTAGAACATTGTAAGCATAAAGTTTCATCTAAGTGGGATACTGCATGAAGTGCATTAGGAAAGTATTCAGACCCCTTGATTTTTTTCTTACGTTACAGCCTTATTCTAAAATTGATTAAATTGTTTTTTCCCTCATCAATCTACACACAATACCCCATAATGACAAAGCAAAAACAGCTTGTTTGACATTTTTGCACATTTATATAAAAAAAAAAAAAACGGAAATACAACATTTACATAAGTATTCAGACCCTTTACTTTGTTGAAGCACCTTTGGCAGCGATTACAACCTCGAGTATTCTTGAGTATGATGCAATAAGCTTGGCACACCAGTATTTGGGGAGTTGCTCCCATTCTTCTCTGCATATCCTCTCAAGCTCTGTCGGGTTGGATGGGGAGTGTCACTGCACAGCTATTTTCAGGTCTCTCCAGTCCGGGCTCAGGCTGGGCCACTCAATGACATTCAGAGACTTGTCCCAACGCCACTCCTGCATTGTCTTGGCTGTGTGCTTTGGGTCGTTATCCTGTTGGAAGGTGAACCTTTGCCCCAGTCTGAGGTCTTGAGTGCTCTGGAGCAGGTTTTCATCAAGGATCTTTCAGTACTTTGCTCAGTTCATCTTTCCCTCGATCCTGACTAGTCTCCCAGTCCATGCCGCTGAAAAACATCCCCACAGCATGATGATGCCACCACCATACTTCACCGTAGGGATGGTGCCAGGTTTCCTCCAGACATGACGCTTGGCATTCAGGCCAAAAACACCAGTCTCAACGTCAACAGTGAAGAGGCGATTCCGGGATGCTGGCCTTCTAGGCAGAGTTCCTCTGTCCAATGTCTGTGTTCTTTTGCCCATCTTAATCTTTTCTTTTTATTGGCCAGTCTGAGATATGGCTTTTTCTTTGCAACTCTGCCTAGAAGGCCAGCATCCCAGAATCGCCTCTTCGCTGTTGACGTTGACACTGGTGTTTTGCGGGTACTATTTAATGAAGCTGCCAGTTGAGGACTTGTGAGGCGTCTGTTTCTCAAACTAGACACTCTAATGTACTTGTCCTCTTGCTCAGTTGTGCACCGGGGCCTCCCACTCCTCTTTCTATTCAGGTTAGAGCCAGTTTGCGCTGTTCTGTGAAGGGAGTAGTACACAGCGTTGTACGAGATCTTCAGTTGCTTGGCAATTTCTCGCATGGAATAGCCTTAATTTCTCAGAACCAGAATAGACTGACGAGTTTCAGAAGAAAGTTATTTGTTTCTGGCCATTTTGAGCCTGTAATTGAACCCACAAATGCTGATGCAACAGATACTCAACTAGTCTAATGAAGGCCAGTTTTATTGCTTCTTTAATCAGAACAACAGTTTTCAGCTGTGCTAACATAATTGCAAAAGGGTTTTCGAATGATCAATTAGCCTTTTTAAAATTATAAACTTGGATTAGCTAACACAACGTGCCATTGGAACAAATGAGTAATGGTTGCTGATAATGGGCCTCTGTATGCCTATGTAGATATTCCATTAAAAATCAGCCATTTCCAGCTACAATAGTCATTTATGAGATTAACAATGTCTACACTGTATTTCTGATCAATTTGATGTTATTTTAATGGACAAAAAAATCGCTTTTCTTTAAAAAACAAGGACATTTCTAAGTGACACCAACCTTTTGAACGGTAGTGTATATAGTTAACTGAATCCTCTTTAGCTTTCTTAATAATGAAACAAAAAAGCTAACCAGATAATTCTAGACGCTATGCTTCCGTCTCATTTTTGATTTAGGAGGACAAGGTCAGGAAGACCCATCCCAAACCTGAGCATGTCAGGTGTGATCTGAGGCAGATAGTGTTTGTGTCCCTTCCTAGGAGTTCCTGGACATGAATAAACCACACATAATTTCAGCCGAGCTCCTACAGAGGCTAACCTAGTCCCATTGCTCCCCCACCTCGGACCTCAAATCAATACCCCAATGAAAGATGAATGACATGTTTACATTGCTCATGGGTCAACGTTGCGAGCATTGTACTGTACTGTAACGCAGAGATGGTGGGTTAACTGGGGGTGGTAGATACAGTTGAAGTTGGAAGTTTACATACACCTTAGCCAAATACATTTAAACTCAGTTTTTCACAATTTCTGACATTTAATCCTAGTAAAAATTCCCTGTCTTAGGTCAGTTAGGATCAACACTTTACATTAATAATGTGAAATGTCAGAATAATAGTAGAGAAAATTATTTATTTCAGCTTTAATTTCTTTCATCACATTCCCAGTGGGTCAGAAGTTTACATACACTCAGTTAGTATTTGGTAGCATTGCCTTTAAATTGCTTAAGTTGGGTCGAACATTCCGGGTAGTATTCCACAAGCTTCCCACAATAAGTTGGGTGAATTTTGACCCATTCCTCCTGACAGAGCTGGTGTAACTGAGTCAGGTTTGTAGGCCTCCTTGCTCGCACACACTTTTTCTATAGGATTGAGGTCAGGGCATTGTGATGGCCACTCCAATACCTTGATTTTGCTGTCCTTAAGCCATTTTGCCACAACTTTGGAAGTATGCTTATCCATTTGGAAGACCCATTTGCGACCAAGCTTTAACTTCCTGACTGATGTCTTGAGATGTTGCTTCAATATATCCACATAATTTTCCTCCCTCATGATGCCATATATTTTGTGAAGTGCACCAGTCCCTCCTGCAGCAAAGCCCCCCGCACAACATGATGCTGCCACCCCCGTGCTTCACGGTTGGGATGGTGTTCATCGGCTTGCAAGCCTCCCCTTTTCCTCCAAGCATAACGATGGTCATTATGGCCAAACAGTTATATTTTTGTTTCATCAGACCAGAGGACATTTCTCAAAAAAGTACGATCTTTGTCCCCATGTGCAGTTGCAAACCGTAGTCTGGATTTTTTTTGGAGCAGTGGCTTCTTCCTTGCTGAGCGGCCTTTCAGGTTATGTCGATATAGGACTCGTTTTACTGTGGATATAGATACTTTTGTACCTGTTTCCTCCAGCATCTTTACAAGGTCCTTTGCTGTTGTTCTGGGATTGATTTGCACTTTTCGCACCAAAGTATGTTCATCTCTAAGAGACAGAACGCGTCTCCTTCCTGAGCGGTATGACGGCTGCATGGTCCCGTGGTGTTTATACTTGCGTACTATTGTTTGTACAGATGAACGTGGTACCTTCAGGCATTTTCAAATTGCTCCCAAGGATGAACCAGACCTGTGGAGGTCTACAATTTATTTTCTGAGGTCTTGGCTGATTTCCTTTGATTTTCCCATGATGTCAAGCAAAGAGGCACTGAGTTTGAAGGTAGGCCTTGAAATACATCCACAGGTACACCTCCAATTGACTCAAATAATGTCAATTAGCCTAGCAGTAGCTTCAGTAGCTAAAGCCATGACATCATTTTCTGGAATTTTCCAAGCTGTTTAAAGGCACAGTCAGGTGTATGTAAACTTCTGACCCACTGGAATTGTGATACAGTGAATTGTAAGTGAAATAATTTGTCTGTAAACAATTGTTGGAAAAATTACTTGTGTCATGCACAAAGTAGATGTCCTAACCGACTTGCCAAAACTATAGTTTGTTAACAAGAAATGGTTGAAAAACAAGTTTTAATATCTCCAACCTAAGTGTATGTAAACTTCCAATATCAACTGTTGGGATGACTTACAAGCTACATTATCTGTTGAAATTATCAAGAGGTGGTGTGTTCTATGGTGACTAACTCTCCACATAATCACATTAGATGTTAGTCAGCCCAACTGCTTCACTATTCAAAATAAGTTGGAACCATGTTTTTTATTCTTCTGATAAACAATGGCAATAGCAATGCTTGTGTTTATTAATTGCCTTTTCTTTCACTTTTAGGGAAAAGTCTGAAAAGCTGACCACACAACTCTAAATACCCCAAGTTCTTTGAAATAGTTGAATGCTGATGTCAGTTTGTATTTTTTTGTTTCTTTTGGTTTCACATCGACACACAGAGAAACACTGATTATGTTACTAGTCCTACACAGATAAGGATAAGCCCAATGTTCTCTGGCCTGTACTGTAACAACAACTGGCTTATTTCATTCTGTGGCGTGATGTTATTTCTTATCTGACTGTTTTAAAGCAACCAAAGAAACATATTTTTTGTTTCCAATGGAGTAGAATACTTGACATAGGGTGACATTGTCACGACTTCCGCCAAAGTCGGCCCCTCTCCTTGTTCGTGCGGTGTTCGGCGGTCGACGTCACCAGTTTACTAGTCATCACCGCTCCTTTTTTGTTATCAATTGGTTTTGCCTTGTTTCAGTTACTCCTGATGCTTATTCCCCCTCATTAGTCTGCGTGTATTTATTCCTGTTTTCCTTCTTGTCCTTGTGAGTGATTGATTTTCGTATGTTCAGTGTGTATGTTGTTGTACGACTATTTTCTAGTCCGGGTGTTTTATGTATGCGCCCGAGGCTATATTTTTTTGTACTTTGTTATGTACATGCAAATTCAATACGTTGGTTTCCACGCAATTCAACTGCGCCTGACTCCTTTTGTCGTCAACACACAGCATTTTGACAGACATACTCTACACCAAAAATATAACGCATAACTACAAGGTACAGCATTTTTAGTTAGTAACTTGATATTATGGAAACATTACAATATATACAGAATTATTCTACGCTTCATATATTTTCCCTCTGGTTAATGTCGATCTGGTACATGCAATTACTTTGTTGGAGAGCGCAGATTGCAAATGTCATGATAGAAATTATATGGTGGCAATCATTTCCTCTCTGCCTCCTTGCCATTCTTTCACATCACATCTTTTGAAGCCTGCAACTATAGGCCTTCTGATTAACTTGTATTCCTGTTACCAGCTATTGCTACATATGAAGAGAAAAAAACACTTCTTCAATCGCCATTGCCTCAAATGTAAATGTTATGCCCTAGTTCTTGTTAGATATACTGTAATCCAAACTGTGACTTTATTGATTAGAGATAAAAGTTTGACAGAGTAATCAGTCAGTATGACACACTAGTGAGGAATGTGTTGGCTAACGGTGGGCCTGATGCTGTGGTGACTGATAAAGACTGGTAGTGCAGTGTTGCGTAAGAACCAACACCTCAGGGGGAAGACTGAGGCACGGAGCTCTAAGCAACACGTGTTGCTCTTGACAGACATGTCTCCTCGCTACCTCCTCACTGACAGTTTTCCATGTTTGAGTAATGATTTCCTTTAGCGCTAAGACAGCCTTGCTCCTACAAATCTACCTACAGGTTCAGTGAAGTTACAGTCATGAGCTTCACTGGTGAGGAGGGAATTTCACACTGTTGACACACATCATTTAGTGACATCACATTAGGCAAACCAAGTGAATACAATAGGTTTTGGTCTAAATGACTGAGACCAGTAGCTGCACTACTTCTAACAATTTTACTCTTCACTGATGGTGAATGTTAAACTGTATGCAGTGGACTGCTTCCTCCCCAGCAGTTGCGGACAGCTTGTCCTTTCCTCTCTGTTCTGAGTTGAGTAGCAAGTCTCCTGTCTGTCTCTCTCTGTGTGTGTGTGTGTGTGTGTGTGTGTGTGTGTGTGTGTGTGTGTGTGTGTGTGTGTGTGGAACATGCAATCTAGGAACGCGTGTTTTTGTTCCATGGAACTGCAGAGGGTGCCTGTCAGATTCAATTTTACACTCCCCTGTAAAAACCCATAATGGTCAGGCGTATGTTGACATGAAAAGAGGTGGAACATTTCTCATGTTATCTATCCAGTTTTTCTTCAAAGATAGAAAAATTATAACCATTGTTAAGGTGTTAGTCTAAGACAGCCTATTGGGCGAAAATATTTTTGGTATCTATGATTGTTCTGGCAATTCTCACATACATGCCTGTGTACATGCCTGCAGTAAGACCCTATGATCTGTGAACCGTACATGATACAGACAACATCTTGGTGTCATTATACTCCTTACAGTGTTCTCTAAAATATGGAGTATGTCTTGATTGAAATGCACATTCATTTATTCAACATAAAAAATATTAATATCTCAAAAACCACCCTTTTTGATTTTGTTCATTTGGTAACACTTTACTTGACACCTAGCGTCATACTGTAACACATTATGACACGGTCATAACCATGTCATAATGTCATAACAGCTGACATAACACTTCATAACCCATCATAATACTTAATCACACTGAGCAGAGACAACGTTCTCCAACAGTCTTGGCGCCGCATTTACTCTCACTCATATGAACATGGCGTAAGTCTCAAATACGTGTTTGTGTCAACACCTGCTACCAACTAGCCAGTTAGCTAGGTTGCAATGGAGCCCGCTTTGCCTGGAATAGCTAACGAACGTTTCCAGCGATGTAGAAGCTGTTAATTACGCTTTTGTCTGGGAAAATATTGACAATCCGGAATTTCAATGCAGAAATTGTTTGCTAGCGGAGGTTTACAGGAATGAGGTAGCTATGCTTAGCAAGCAAACCTTAATTCTGCACAAACTTATGGGGAAAACGCAAATTGGAACTCTCTCGTTCTCAACTCCTGTTAATGGACGCTGCTCGGGCCTGATGGATGTTTCCTCGCCTTGTCATCTGTCCCTATCAGAATGGCCTGTGCTACCCGTCTCTTCCATCTTGTAGTGAAGTAGCTGGAGAACAGCAAGAAGATTTTTCCAATCAACGCTGGTCCCATGTCACAGGTCATGGAAACCGAACGCAGCGGCCTGCTGCTAAACTGACGGGAGTGACTGCGAGAGGTTTGGAGCAGATTGACATAAGGAATAGCTTCACTGCACTGGCGCCTGATCTACCTACGCCTTCATCGCTGGGATTGCTGCTTCTCATGGGTGCTAAAAAAGTACTAAAAAATAACCCACGTTGATATGTGTAGTTTAAGAAACAAAGTTAATGAAATCATTAATTTGCTAGTAACAGATTACAATCAAATTCTGACAATCTCTGAAACACACTTAGATAATACCTATGATGATACAGTGGTAGCAATACATGGTTATAACATCTACAGAAAATACAGAAATGCCAAAGGTGGAGGTGTTGCCATTTATAATCAGAACCACATTCCTGTAAAGCTTAATGTTAAATATTGTTGAAGTAATATGGCTACAGGTTCATCTTCCCCACCTGAAGGCCATTCTGGTGGGAAGCTGCTATAGACCAAGAGTTTACAGTCAGCATCTGGAAAACTTGTGAAATGCATGATAATGTATAGGATATCAACAAAGGTATATTTTCTGTGTGATTTAAAGGATATATTTTTCTCCCACGTTGTGGAAACTTGGCGTATTACAACAACTGTTGTGCAATTTGTTTCCGTGATGTGTTCTGTCAGTTCCCTTGCTACCTTTGCTAAACCAAAGCTACCTTGACACAATTGCAGCTACAGCTAGCTGCAATAGTTTCAACCTTGTGAAATTGTTTTATAACAGGCAATGTATGTAAGAAAGTATTTCACATATTTCACAACATCTTGCTAACGTCATTCATTGTATGCGCTGGTTGCGTTGGACAATGTTGATGGCAGTCCGACTAGCAGGGCAAGAGGCAGGGGTAGAGGGAGAGCCAGGGGCAGAGGACGGACAGGCAGAAGCAGGGAGAAGAGAGCAGAAATTAGGATGAGCAGAGGCTTTTTGCTCTCAGACATGATAGAATGGCTGCCACACAGGTCAGTATTCTGTTGAAAATGCCTATAGACTTAAGAAATGTTTTTTTTCTTGAATAGTTTGTATGAACAGAATAATTAGTGGCATACATACTACACACACTAGATTCAAGTGCATTTCTCCACACATACTACTTTCAATAGAAACATAGAAATAGAATCAATTTGCAATAGAAAGTACTGTTTGAATTGGCTTTGAATGAATCGTTGACCTTGACCATACACATGAGAAATACCTTTAGTGGGGTGTGGAGAGAAATATCACATTCTGCCTTTCTGATAGTAGGCTGTGTGTGTGCATCTGTACATTCAGGAATTCCTCATCAGGGAGCTGGATGATGCAGACAACAGGGAGGTGGTGAGGCTGATGTTTCATTGAGAGTCAGGGTTGGATTTTGATGTCCTTGAGATTTACCGGCAACGGAATGGTGAGCCACCACCTTGGTGCACCTGTGGCAACTGCAGGGAGATGCCTACAGAGAAGAGGTGTTGCGGTCAGGGACCAGACTTCTGTGTAAGCCAGATGCCACATTTCGGCCATTACTGCCTAGACAACGGATATTTGCACAGGTGGTATAGGGTTGACATGTTGTCAATGGCTGATGCAGCGGAGCCTGGAGATGATGCCCAGGAGCACTGGCATGCTGCCTACACACAGTTTGATGCGGCAGCATGGTGCAGGAAACCAAGTTGTCATCCCCAGTTGCTGTGTTTGGAGAATAAGGGACACTTTCCCTGATCCCCATTCCCAGTACACTGGGTTCCATCCTGGGCACTAAGATTCTCAAAGCGTTTGGCATGATGGACATACTAGTGTTATGCCCAAAGAGTGTCTGACATGACACTTACTGACATGACATTAGCATGGCATCATGTCACTTGCTGTGACCAGAACACAACCTTTGCATTCTCCACACACAAACACCTGCCAGGCTCATCTTCAGGACATCAAAAACCTTCTTACTGGGTACACCATGTCATATCATTGCACTTTATCCCGTCACAATAAAGTTTAAATGGGAAAATGTCCGATTTCATTTATACATCTGAAAGTGTACTTGAATAATAATTTTACATTAGTTTGTTTGAATATTTGTTTTTTTCTTTATATAAAGTTTCAAAGGTACAATTTTACACATTATAGACAAGGCACAAGTTGTTTGTCTGTATTGAAAATTGGTTACCATTGACATAATCACGCGGTTCAAATGTCACCCTCAAAACAACAGTTAATGCCAAATACTTTTGCCATGTCTATGCAGGTAAATGATAACTTACTCCAAGCCTTGCTATTCAAGAAGACATGGGATGTCCAGTGAAATAAGACATAAGAGAGTGAAATAAGACCTAAGACAGTGAAATAAGACAGAGGCGTGAAATTATTAAGTTATGGTACTGATATTCCAGAGGAGTTTTCAACTGGGATACTACCCATGGACAAATTAACTCAATTACATATTTAAAGTGGTAATCAGCGAGTCATCCATGGCCCCAGGCTTCCCCCCGCTTCTTGTGTTGTTTATATATACACAATCTATGGTTGTGAGAGAGTGTAAGAGTGCATAGATGCGAGAGAGAGAGTGCTTGGGCTTGAGAGCGCGCAAATGAGCGTGCGTGAAGCTAGAATGTAAACAGTAGAGTAGTCAGCTGCTAGGTATTTGTAGATAAACAGTTGTGGTTACAGGGACTGTTTTTTTTCCCTTCCCTACTGAACAAGCACCATCGTTATTATTATTGAATCTGGATCAACTCGACCCGAAAAGAGAAAGAGGAAAGTGTTGGCTTTTGTTCAAAATTAAATAACAAATAAGGTGCGTCCTGGGGGTCGCAGACGACTCGCTGATTCCAGATTTAAGGAGTTGAGATACAATGTGAACATCAAACTCAAGTTAACCCTTAGCTACCAAGACAAATGGTCATCTGATAAATGGCTAAAACAGAAACTCAGAATATAACCAGATCAAAAACACCTATGATCCAGAACCTTGCGTCACTTGTCATCGAACGAGAAATAAAAGATGTGTGCCAGCCCAGACAGACATAATATACGCCCCTAGAGGCAGGTAGGAACGGGAGGATTAGCGGAGGGCAGAGACTAACAATATATTTGAATAGAGGCTGACAGGTGGTCCGGGTAAGACGTGGCAGCATAGGTGGATCAATGATCTAGCTGTGTAAAGACCTCTATAGGTTAAATCTGAACTAACTCTTTAAAGGCACGCACACTGTCGTCACATGATCACCCCATTAAAATGACCTCGTGTACACCACCGCTCACAAAATTAATCTAAATAAGGTTCAGGTGTGCAGCAAGGGGTTTGGGGAGGGTCTGCTCTGTATGTTTCAAAAGGCTAGAATCACGTTGCCACCTTTATGTTGTAGTCTAAACCAATGATTAATTTGCAAGTTGGGATGTGTGATATCACTTTTTTGTGAACAGCCTTTTAGGAAGAGCTGTTTCACAAATTGAATGGGGTGATCATGTGATGACGGTAGGCCTTTAATTAAGTAATGTACTGTAAAAAGTAAGGCCATGTTTACAGACCAAAGTAAACCTATGAAAATGGTCAGGCGCTGTAGGCTGTCTGCACAGCATTCAATCAATACTCATTTCGTCCCATTCCTTCACTATGCCAGCCAGCCATAGAGCTTAAACTGCCCACGTGCATCAGTCTGTGTGTGTGGCCTGGTACATGGAGAAAGTGCTGCATCAGTTTTGGGGTTGGGACTGGGAGGCAGGCAGGGAGGTCTCCCCCCTAGTTGCTTGATAGTAGAGGCTTCGGGAGTCTTTAGAGACATCCAGCAGCAGAGGTCTTGGTTCATCAGGGCATTTACTGTCAATCTTGAGATATATTCCATCAGATATGTCAGAAAAATATAATTTGTTACTATGAGGGGCAAAGAATTCTGTAGTGAAAAAACTAAATGAAACCGCTTCTTTCAAATTCTGTCATTGTAATGTACTTGGTGTAAAGCGGTTTGTATGTATGTGGGTCGTTACCTGGGTTTCTCACAGGGTTGCTGAGCTGGAGGAGGTTTCTGGAGCTCCTGCATGGTCTCAATGTTCAACCAACACTAGGGGGGGAAGGAAAGAATGAGGAATGTGGAGGTTTAGTATATCGATACCGCTGGTGACTTTTGAGGAAGGGAGACCCACAGTATAGACGTGGAAAGCACTGAGACGACAAAGTGTGTTTCAAAAATCAAAGACTAATTATTTTAACCTAAAGCATTTAATAAAGACATTTATAGTACAATATTATTGGGAATGGGGATGAGAGGGCTACTTACACAGTGTTGTGAAGGGATCACAGCAGTGATTGAATGAGGGTATGAGGCATGGGTTGAGGTGTTCAGAGGCTTGACTTCAGTGCAGGACAGGATTTGACTGGGAAGACAAAAAACACCACACAGCTAGACACCCCACTACACAGCTAGACAAAAGAGCTAAGAATGAGTTAGTCCAAGCAAAGAGTAAAATCATTGATGTGTAATAATGTGATTGTGTGTGTGTAATTGACTCTACATACAGTAATGAGAGAAAATGAATAGGGGCACTCAGTGCTTGGAGAGGAAACATTCAACATGCCAGTGGATGAGGGGGCACATTCGTTTTTTCAAATTTTATTTATATTTTTTAACTTTCTTTAACTAGGCAAGTCAGTTAAGAACACATTTTTTATTTACAACGACGGCCTAGGAACAGTGGGTTAACTGCCTTGTTCAGGGGCAGAACGACCCGATTTTTACCTTGTCAGCTTGGGGATCCAACGCTCTAACCACTAGGCTGCCTGCCGCCCCAATCAGGTCACATGGTTTAAAAAAACTCCTGATAAATACTCGGGGGAACGGGGGAAACCCTGTCAAACTGCAGCAACCTGTTACTTGTTCATATTAATTATATTTATACTAGATTAAGAGGGGGATTTCCTCCACCCAGACAACTGATAGACACTAGAGCTCACAGTGCTGAGCTTGCTTTATGCATCATGCACGCTTACGCAACTTTAGGCTTCATAAAAAAAAATGTACTCACATCTGTCATCACTATTATGTTGATTGATTAATTCCAGTTAATCATTTAGCCAGCCCAATTTTGAATATAAACCAAATTTGATCACATTCACATTTTATCCTGACACACAAATGGACTATAAATACATAACGTTACCAATTAGTTTACCCTGACCAAATGGAATGGGCACATAGGCTGTATGCAGCTGCTCTTATTAGTAGCCTACAGTTGATCAGAATGAAAACTCGTCTCGTTTTCATCCCATACAGCATTTCAGATCTCTCAGGTTTTGGTGTAGCGTAGGCTACTGCAACATTTTATGTGATGAGTTTTTGCTTGGGTCTGTCCGGAGTAATTGTGCTATCATCTTTGCTAAATAAATACAGGTGTAAAGTGGAAAGCCTACTTGAGCGTGCACGAAAAACATGCGCTGCGTCAACCTCTCTTTAATCTAACTTAATGGATGATGCAATTTTGTTTATTTTACCTTTATTTTACTTGGCAAGTCAGTTAAGAACAAATTCTTATTTTCAAAGACGGCCTAGGAACAGTGGGTTAACTGCCTGTTCAGGGGCTGAACGACAGATTAGTACCTTGTCAGCTCGGGGAATTGAACTTGCAACCTTTCTAACTTGCAACCAACCGCTCTAACCACTAGGCTACCCTGCGGTGGAAGCTATCACATCATTCTGAATAGATTTCGACATCCCAGAAAAGACAGTCGAAAGTTCAGCAAGTAAAGCATCGTAACGTGCAATTGCCCCCACTGCAAGCTCATTGTAGTTGCACTTGTTAGCGGAACTTTCCCTCTCGTCGTGTCCTTTTAAACGCAAATTCTTGCATTCCCAAAAACGCAGTGGTGTTGATAATCCGTTTGAGAACATCTGTTTCTTCTTTCTCGTTGTGTTGCAGATTTTGAATTCGCAGACCTTCGTCATGATCGATGTGACTTTTTTCCCAGAAGCTTGAATCTGATATGGGCATTTATATGCGCCCTGCTTTTGTTTGGCCGTTTAGCTGAACGATCGATGTTCTTCAGGTCATTATACCCCCCCTTTCACCCAAGGCTCAGACTATCCAAAAAGCAGGCTTGGCCAGCAATTACAAGCGGCTTGATGAAAGCCTCCCTGTTAACCAGCCATACTGTTGATACCAATTGGTATTGAACGCCCTCACCTTTTCATCCTTGTTCATGAAACTGATTTCAGGCAGAGGTCGACTCTCGGTTTTAATTCGCACCTGTTCCGCGTAACCCAGAAAATGAAATGGGTTCTTCAACAAAAAGTCAAGAACATGTTCAGTAGAGTTGGCGTCGAAAACTCCACACTTGAGCTAGTAGCTAGCTAATTGAAATAAATTGGTTAACTGGACACACAAACATAAAACCAAGAAAACAATTTATAATCTACCACCTCCGTTTCCTGTATTTTGAAGAAACTAATTTGAATAATATCCCAACAATGCTCAACTATCACTTTTCAATCTCTATCCAATAATGTCACCAAGCTTCTCAACATATAGAACCCCCCCCCCCTAATATTCCTGCCTTCAGTTTTTTACTTACCTAGCACTCTTCTCAATTGTGATTGCACAAGTTCCTCAGTTGTTGGTGGAGGAATAGGGGTTAGGAGTCCAAGTCTTCAGGCCTTAGGGTTCTTCTCCTTGGCATCCCGCCACCAGATTCCAACCAACAGTTTGCAGTTTTTTTTATACAGTCTTCTATAGCTATGAACCAACATCATTTGAGAGTACGCATTGTTATAAAATATAAAAAAATGTTACTTTCAAGGACAATTAGTAAGGTCACAGATTTTGCAATCTGAGTACAACAGAACAAATAAGGTTGTGCATCACCTCCCTCAATGGTTTGAGAAAGGAGATTGAATGGGTTACTATACACTGCAAATACACACAGTTGAAGTCGGAAGTTTACATACACTTATGTTGGAGTCATTAAAACTCGTTTTTCAACCACTCCACAAATTTCTAGTAAACAAACTATAGTTTTTGCCAAGTCGGTTAGGACATCTACTTTGTGCATGACACACGTATTTTTTCCAACAATTGTTTACAGACAGATTATTTCAATGATAAGTCACTGTATCACAATTCCAGTGGGTCAGAAGTTTACATAAACTAAGTTGACTGTGCCTTTAAACAGCTTGGAAAATTCCAGAAAATGATGTCATGGCTTTAGAAGCTTCTGATAGGCTAATTGACATAATTTGAGTCAATTGGAGGTGTACCTGTGGATGTATTTCAAGGCCTACCTTCAAACTCAGTGCCTCTTTGCTTGACATCATGGAAAAATCCAAAGAAATCAGCCAAGACCTCCAAATGCCTGAAGGTACCATGTTTATCTGTATAAACAATAGTACGCAAGTATAAACACCGTTGAACCACGCAGCCGTCATCCCGCTCAGGAAGGAGACGCGTTCTGCCTCCTAGAGAAGAACGTACTTTGGTGCGAAAAGTGCAAATCAAACCCAGAACAACAGCAAAGGACCTTGTGAAGATGCTGGAGGAAACAGGTACAAAAGTATCTATATCCACAGTAAAACAAGTCCTATATCGACATAACCTGAAAGGCCGCTCAGCAAGGAAGAAGCCACTTCTCCAAAACCGCCATAAAAAAGCCAGACTGCGGTTTGCAACTGCACATGGGGACAAAGATCGTACTTTTTGGAGAAATGTCTTCTGGTCTGATGAAACAAAAATAGAACTGTTTTGACATAATGACAATCGTTATGTTTGGAGGAAAAAGGGGGAGGCTTGCAAGCCGAAGAACACCATCCCAACCGTAAAGCACGGGGGTGGCAGCATCATAATGTGGGGGTGCTTTGCTGCAGGAGGGACTTGTGCACTTCACAAAATAGATGGCATCACGAGGGAGGAAAATTAAGTGGATATATTGAAGCAACATCTCAAGACATCAGTCAAGAAGTTAAAGCTTGGTTACAAATGGATCTTCCAAATGAACAATGACCCCAAGCATACTTCCAAAGTTGTGGCAAAATGGCTTAAAACTTCTCTGGGAGCAGTGCATGAGGTGACCGTTTTGGAGAGCCTGGCGTGCCCAAAGTAAAATGCCTCCCATTTAGGCCCAGAAAATAGGATATGCATATATTTAGTACCATTGGATAGGAAACACTCAGAATTTTCCGAAACTGTTAACCATTTGTCTGTGAGTGAATCAGAACGCATATAGCAGGCAAAACCCTGAGGAATCTCTGTCCTGGAAAAAGTGATTTTGACACATTGCTCATTTGGGAACCCGTCCCTATTGAAAATGACCATATATAGGCATATGAATGCAGTACACGTCGCTTCCTTATGATGTCAACAGCCTCGAGACGGTGTTTCCCTCCATTTTGGATGAATTTAGAGCAGAGAAAAACAGCAAACAATGAAGACCCCTCGTTCTGAGAAAAGTTCCGTGGCGCCTTGCGAGAAGTCACGGAGTGTCTTTTGTAGCCTCGTTATTGATCAGTTTATATTCCGGCTGATTTATAATAGTAAATATACGTAAAAGTGTTCCTAAGGATACATTTAAAACTGTTTGATTGTTCTTGGACAAGTTTATAGGTATAATTTGAACGAGTTCGCGCCGCGTTTCATGGACTAGTGGAGGCTGTCGTTTCTGATTATAACGCGCGAACCAAATGGAGGATTTATGAATAAAAGACGTTACTTTTTCTAACAAAAGAACCATGGATTGTCTTCATTGGACACTTAGGATGACCTCAGCAGAAGTTCTTCAACAGGTAATTGATTTGTTTTCGCTGTGAAATGTGTTATGTGTGTGCCATGATGGCTAATCGATACATGGCTATTGGAAAAATATGTGAGGTGCTAGCCTCAAACAATAAAATGTGCTGCTTTACTGTAAAGCCTTTTGAAATCTGACAACGCTGTGATATTGCCAAGAAACATAGCATTTGATGAGTATGGAACACTTGCATATTGGTGGATGTTTAATAATTCCATTTTGGAATTTTGAATTTGGCGCTTTAGATTTTCGCTGGTAGTGTCGTGACGAGCCCGCTAGCGACCCAGCAATCCCTGACTGGTTTTAAGGACAACAAAATCAAGGTATCGGAGTGGCCATCACAAAGCCCTGACCTCAGTCCTATAGAAAATTTGTGAACTGAAGAAGCGTGTCTGAGCAAGGAGGCCTATTTGATTACAAAATGTTTCTTGCATCCCACGTCCTTGCGTACTTCTCAATTATATGGTAGAAGAAGGTCCAGGGTCACTCCCCTTGGACCCTCTTCTCCAATAAGTTTTGAAAAGGAGGCAAGGAGAGAGGATGTAAGCGATTCAGGAAATATTAATTTAAAAGTCACTGTGTTTGGCCAATGTGTGAGTGCGAACAGGTGGGTGAGGCAGACTTGAAAAGTTATGTTGTTCAAAACTTCCTCCTCTAACCTATCGACTTCAAATAGAGTGGGGACTTACATCTAGGTTCCATCTGCGTTCTGGCTGGTCTGTCCTTGTGGAAGTTGTAATCTAGTGCGGCCAGCAGTGTTCTGGCCTCAGACTGGTGGTGAAAAGGAAAAACGCTTGCTGGCGTACATCAGAATATGGTTGTGGTAGGACTCAAGATCAGCTGTTGATCTGTTAAATGTTTTTAATAAAGAACACATCAAGTCATAATGAATGTGTCATGAAATCAACTAAATTGTAATCCTCCTTTGGCTGTGCATGTAAAACATCACCCTGATGGAGGGTTTCCCAACCCTCTCCTCTGTGACCAATATTTGTATACATTTTCTGGTGGTCCCCGAGGACAGTACTGCAGTAATGCATAATGGACCATTATCTGTAACCAATTGCTAAATAGGGGTAAGGATTCTTGAGAAAATATGTACAAGAAAATATATACAGGTCGCAGTGGTGGGTGGTATATGGGGCTTTGGTGACAAAACGGATTGGCACTGTGATAGACTGCATCCAGTTTGCTGAGTAGAGTATTGGAGGCTATTTTGTAAATGACATTGCCGAAGTCGAGGATCGGTAGGATAGTCAGTTTTACTAGGGTATTTTTGGCAGCGTGAGTGAAGGAGGATTTGTTGCGAAATAGGAAGCAGATTTTGGATTGAATTTTGGATTGGAGATGTTTAATGAGTCTGGAAGGAGAGTTTACAGTCTAGCCAGACACCTAGGTATTTGTAGTTGTCTAGATATTCTAAGTCAGAACCATCCAGAGTAGTGATGCTAGTCGGGCGGGCGGGTGCGGGCAGAGCATGCATTTAGTTTTACTAGTGTTTAAGAGCAGTTGGAGGCCACGGAAGGAGTGTTATATGGCATTGAATCTTGTTTGGAGGTTTGTTAACACAGTGTCCAAAGAAGGGCCAGATGTATACAGAATGGTGTCGTCTGCGTAGAGGTGGATCAAGGAATCACCAGCAGCAAGAGCGACATCATTGATATATACAGAGAAAAGAGTCGGCCCAAGAATTGAACCCTGTGGTAACCCATAGAGACTGCCAGAGGTCCGGACAACAGGCCCTCTGATTTGACACACTGAACTCTATCTGAAAAGTAGTTGGTGAACCAGGCAGTCATTTGAGAAACCAAGGCTGTTGAGTCTGCCGATAAGAATACGGTGATTGAAAGTCGAAAGCCTTGGCCAGGTCGATGAAGACTGCTGCACTGTACTGTCTTTTATCGATGCCGATTATGATCTCATTTAGTATCTTGAGCGTGGCTGAGGTGCACCCTTGACCAGCTCGGAAACCAGATTGCACAGCGGTGAAGGTACGGTGGGATTTGCAATGGTCAGTGATCTGTTTGTTAACTTGGCTTTCAAAGACTTTAGAAAGGCAGGGCAGGATGGATATAGGTCTGTAACAGTTCGAGTCTAGAGTGTCGCCCCCTTTTGAAGAGGGGGATGACCGCGACAGCTTTCCAATCTTAAAGAATCTCGAACGATACGAAAGAGAGGTTGAACAGACTGGTAATAGGGGTTGCAACAATGGAGGCGGATAATTTTAGAAAAAGAGGTTCCAGATTGTCTAGCCCAGCTGATTTGTACAGGTCCAGGTTTTGCAGCTCTTTCAGAACATCTGCTATCTTGATTTGGATGAAGGAGAAGCTGGGGAGGCTTGGGTAAAAAATTGCAGGGCAAGTAGCTGCAAGGGGTGCGGAGCTGTTGGCCGGGGTTGGGGTAGCCAGGAGGAATGCTTATTGAAATTCTCGATTATCGTGGATGTATCGGTGGTGACAGTGTTTCCTAGCCTCAGTGCAGTGGGCAGCTGGGAGGAGGTGCTCTTGTTCTCCATGGACTTTACAGTGTCCCAAAACTATTTGGAGTTAGAACTACAGGATGCACATTTCTGTTTGAAAAAGCTAGCCTTTGCTTTCCTAACTGACTGACTGTATTGGTTCCTGACTTCCCTGAAAAGTTGCATATCGCGGGGACTATTCGATGCTAGTGCAGTCCGCCACATTATGTTTTTGTGCTGGTCGAGGGCAGTCAGATCTGAAGTGAACCAAGGGCTATATCTGTTCTTAGTTCTACATTTTTTGAAAGGGGCATGCTTATTTAAGATGGTGAGGAAATTACTTTTAAAGAACGACCAGGCATCCTCCACTGACGTGATGAGGTCAATATCCTTCCAGGATACCCGGGACAGGTCAATTAGAAAGGCCTGCTCGCAGAATTGTTTTAGGGAGCATATGACAGTGATGAGCTGTGGTCGTTTGACCGTGGACCCTTAGCGGATGCAGGCAATGAGGCAGTGGTTGCTGAGATTCTGATTGAGAACAGCTGAGGTGTATTTGCAGGGCAAGTTCAAGTTGGTCAGGATAATATCTATGAGGGTGCCCATGTTTACGGATTTAGGGTTGTACCTGGTGGGTTCCTTGATAATGTGTGAGAGATTGAGGGCATCTAGCTTAGATTGTAGGACTGCCGGGGTGTTAAGCATATCCCAGTTTAGGTCACCTAACAGAACGAACTCTGAAGATAGATGGGGGGGCAATCAATTCACTTATGGTGTCCAGGGCACAGCTGGGAGCTGAGGGGAGTCTGTAACAGGTGGCAACAGTGAGTGTATTTTCTTAGTCCAAGTAAAGTGACACAAGATGGTCATACTATTTCTTGACAGTATGAAAGTGTATTTTCTACAAGTAATTTCAAATATGATGAGAAAAACAATGGGGGGAAAAATGTCATTAGTACAAGAACAAAAGATTTAAGAAACAAACTTTCAAATGAAAGGAAACTTCTTGGCAGGGAAAGAACACATTTAAATCAATGTGGGTTTGGCACTCTTATGTAGGTGTCATAACCAGCTAGAAAACAATGCAATATGTCACAACAGCTGTAAATATATTGGTCATGACAGTGTTAGGTTATTGTGATACTATGTGTCAAGTAAAGTGTTACCGTTCATTTTAAGACCATACTGTTTGGAACAATACACTCAACAAGTAGATAACATTTCCAGAGTAGGCTCTCTGCTAATTGAAGGTGTGGTCAATTTTACGATCAGCACCAACACAGTGAATGGGAAAATGGATTCTGCTGGTGACTTGGTGAATGTGAAATCCTAAAAGGGGGCTGTGATTGGTTGATGACCTATAATGTAAATGTATATGTATACAATGGGTCATTTCATTAAAAGTACCAGAGAGCCCACTCTGGAAATCTTACATTACAAACCAATATGTCTAAAAATAAGCTAAATCAAAAAGGGAAGTTTTGAGATACTCATATATTTTACGTTGAATAAATGAATGTGAACATTTGTATTTCAGAATCTAGACATACAGTACTCCATATTTGAGAAAACACTACATGGAGTATAACGACACCAAGATGTGTCTGTATCATGTACAGTTCACAGATCATAGGGTCTTACAGGAGGCATGAATAGGTCTAAAAGGGCCTAAAATGGACAATTAAACATCCGTAATCCCAATAAAGTTCCTATGTGAGAACTGCCAGAACAATCTAGTTGCCACAAGAAAAGGGCAACCAGTGAAAAACAAACACCATTGTAAATACAACCCATGTTTATTTATTTTCCCTTTTGTTTAACTATTTGCACATCGTTACAACACTGTATATAGACATAAGACATTTAAAATATCTTTATTCTTTTGGAACTTCTGGAATATGTTTACATTCATTTGTTATTTCACTTTTGTTAATTATCCATTTCACTTGCTTTTGTTTTCGATGCCAATAAAGACCTAAATTGAAATTGAATTAATTGAGAGAGCGAGACAGGAAAGGGAGTTTGAGGGATTTGTTAAGTTACACTGCCACCTTCTGGTCACCACTGTACTTGTAGTCTTCATTTAGTTTTCGTTTAACATCAGTCTAATCAGAAGTAAAACAATCAGTTTTTACACTCTGCCATAGCTAAAATCGTACAATAATAACACAACAACTGTAGCATTAATGTATGTTAGTGAAGACTTGATTATAGGCTGGAAATAAATAAAAAAATATTTGTTATTATACAGAAAATTCTGGCTCCATCTCCTAGTCAGTACTTAGACTGCAGTTTGAGATTATAAATACTCTATAAACCTTTCCAGATCCAGTCATATTCTTCTAAATATGTAATACAGAAACCAAGGGATGCAAAATTAGTGTCAAAAAAGTTTAAGTAGCTGAAATTACAGATCATCTGCAGGAAATGTAATGAATTTCACCTTTAACCATCTATTGGTTTAATTTACATCACACTTTCTCAGAACCTAGAGGTTTTCCCCTGAGCTCGTATAGCTGTTGCCCTAGTTTGGATAGCCTGTCACGGTACTCAAGCCTCTTGTAGTTGATCTCTGGCACCCCTCTGAAGCCGAACAGTGCTCCCCACCAGGCAGCAGCGATCACGGCCGTAGAGTCGCTGTCCCCGCCGTGGAAGAATCCATGATTGGCCAGCTCAACCCAGGAGTCGCCTGCCCTCAGGAGGGCATCGTAAGCTATCATGGGAGCATCATGCCCACTGGCGCCACCCATACCCATGAAGCTCACCGCCTTGTAAAAACACTCCCTCTCCTTCACTCCGTAGGACTCTGGGAACTGAGGTTTGCTCTTTCCATCCAGAATGCCTCTCTTTTCTAAATAGGCTCCCCACTGATTTCCAAAGTAGTCCCTGGAAAAATAAGTTTAGTCAGAAGCGGATTAAGCTCACACATCATTCTACTTTGTAAACCCAGGCATAGACGTAAGAATTTAATTTGGCCTGTATTGTCGCAGCAAAATAATCCTGCAGCAACAGCTATTTGCTGGTAAAATGAGGCTACATGAAAAATGGAATACTGTTAATTTGACCGGGTGTTAGTGCAGTTTTGTGTGAATTCATGTAAACCACAAAGCTCATCTCCATTTCTCAGCAACAAAAAAATGATCGAATTAAGATCCAATATCTGGGTTGGACAATGGTGTGTTATTCACTCGAACATCCCATGGCAGTATGTCATATTTCTTTATAAACAACAACTTTCACTAATTAACATTGAGGTGTGACGTGTGAACTGCATACAGTCAACCAAAGGAGGCTGTTGGGCAGAGATATAGCAGGACAGGCTTATTGTAATGGTTGGAATGGAGTGGTATCAAACATATCAAAGACATGGAAATCATGTGTTTGAGACCATTCCAGTCCGCCCACCGTTCCACTCTGCCCACCAGCCTCCTCTGCAGCCAACCACAACAAAGGCCTCACCAGTAATCCATGTTCTGCTCCACACAATCGCCCGAATGCTTGACGTACTCCTTGGCTTTGTCCAGGACCTCCATGAGTCCGTGTCCCCAGGCCTCCACGGGCAGGGTGCCCCTCACTGCGTAGGCTGTGAACAGAGCTGCAGCCAGGGCTCCCAGGTAGCCTGTGGGGTGGTGGTGGGTCAGACGCCCACTCTCCACACTCACTGCTATAAGCAGGTGCTCCTGCTCAGGGTCGGGGAAGCGCAGGCCGATACACATGGCCCTCATGGCTGCCCCACACCCTCCGCCCCTCTTGTCGAAGGGAATCTTAATGTCCATGTCAGTTCTCCTGTGCCTTGCAACGCTGTTCATGCAGGTGAGGCCTACAGCGGAGACAGAGAATATAATTATTGAATTGAATGAACATCAACATGTGGGTTTAAATGTAACTAAATGTAATCTACATAATCCACAAAAGTAATTATTTTTGATGATAGAGCCATAATCAATAATGCTGCATACTCCAATAAATGTTAAAATCTTCCCTTTCTGGTAAAATGTTTTATAAATAGCTGAGGTCACTTTTGAGGACATAAGCTCAACTACACATTACAAATATGATAAAAAAACATGAAAGTATGAAATATGTATATGATGTATTTCCTATTCAACAAAACTGTATGATTAAGACTTGAAATCAAATTATTAAATGACTATAAGATTTCACCTTCATTATAACTGTAAAATACATGTGGCTCCGTTGGTAGAGCATGGTGCTTGCAACGTGTGGGTTCGTTTCCCACATAGGACCAGTATGAAAAATTAACAAAATTTGGAAATGTCTGCACTCTACTGTAAGTTACTCTGGATAAGAGTGTCTGCTAAATGACAAAAAAATGTAAATGCTGAAATTTGTATTTTTAGTGTTAGAGAAAATGTGCAGATTTTCTAAAGGTCTCTTGATCAAAACATCTGCCCCCATCTGTGAATGTCTCACAGAGCTCTAGATTGGCTTCCAGAACTCGTTGGGAACGCACCTTTCATCACATGCTAATAATGTCTGTCTATGACGAATGGAAAGTGATTTTTATTTTAGATGAATGGCTATAAATCAATCTCTGAATGTGCTACTGTGATGAAACCACTCTCTCCTGCTGTGCTACGATGTAACTATCACAGGCACGTGCTTTACCTGTTAGGTAGGGTTCAGCCAGGAGTTGATGGACAGTCGGAAGAGCGAATTAAATGGTAGGCGGGACATCCCAGCTTAAAGTGGTTTCAGATTTCACATCATACGACAGATAGGCTCAGAAAATACAATACTATGTACGTGGGAACCAGGGCTATTGCTCAATGCAAGCCATTTTGATCTACGGTGTCCACAGAACCAGTACTAGAGCCACCCAGGTCCCCTATATAGGGGACTTTACATCTAAGTGTACTGTGCCCAAGTGTGCAGAAATATTGCCATTTGCCACTCATGTTAACACAACATGACACACCTCATAAAGGAATACAAACTTTTACATACCTGCTCCTCTTCCTTTCATGTCTGTCATGCTTACAATGTACTTCTCCACCAGGGTTCGATACAGCACAGGGAGGGACGCCCCTTCCCCCTCCCCTACCTTGACCAGAGCCTCAGCTGTAGCCAGGTGCATGACGGTGTCATCACTAACAGGGAAGTCTTTGGCATCCAGCTTCTCTAGACCTCCTCTCTTCTGTACTTCCTCATGGATGAACACTCCATCAGGTTCAAATTCCCAGTTACCATGGTTGTAGCCCAGGGCATCTCCTGCTCCACTCAGGACCATGCTGGCCTTGTACCTGTGTTCCAGGGGGACCGCGTCTGACATGGTGAGATCTGGTTGGTGTTCAATTACTTCTGTAAGAGATTCCATTGGATCATTGACTAATTGAATGTGGCATTGACTGTCTATTAATATAAAATACAGAAAAAAGCTGTTGAGACGAGATATGATACTGTCAACCATAATGAGAGTCACTGAACCATCAATGACCAAAGACAAACATCACAGAATGTAGAGATTTGAATGTATTGTGTAGAATTATCGAATGTACACAATACAAGTCGAGCTAATGCTGTAAATTGATACCTTGTGCTGGTGGTTGATCGTAAAGATTTATATAGGCAGAACTTGAGTGTCGGTTCGCTTCCTGGGATTGTTCAATTTCGATTGTGCAAAGTCCAATCCCGCTCAGCTCCATACAAGGAAACAATTAAACGACGACGAGCCATGAAAAACACTTCCTGGGTTATGGACATTCGTTTTGTGAAGTTGCAATTCCCCCATCTGCTGGAAGTAAATTGTACACTATCCTCACGGTCTGTTCTGCACTTTATGTCGCATAAAACGTTTATAGATTATTGTTAATGTTAAAGGATACACACTTTGAATTGTAGAATAAAATAGTTAACTTGTGATTAAACTGAGTGTGTCCTCACTGTGTAAAAGCATAACTGACAGCGTCTCTCGGAAGTGTTGTTACGGTGAATCAGAGAACGATGAAGAAGAGAGACATTCTACTCGTAATTTTTGTTGTTGTTCATACAGTCAATGAACTAAGCAGGCCAAACCCAGCTGTTACCGCATTGGTGTCTATAGGAGAGCCAACCTTAAGCGGACCTAAAAACATCTATGGTGAACAACCTTAATAAGGCTTCTTTATTTATCCTCCATCTTTGCGCGAATTCCCACAGGAAAACCACAAGATTATGTAAAATCCAGGTTCAACCAATGTCATCAACAAAAAGTGTAAACCATTCGTATTGTATACGGAGCAGTGGCGAACCATTATTCAGGGCAGGTGGGGCTTTGAAAAGGTATAATTATTTTTTGGGGGTGGGGGGTTGCCTGTTTAGCATGTTCTTTTGGCATTAATACGAGTTACATATCAGTTTGCAAACAATGTAAAATATATATCATTGAGTTAATAAAGCCGCATACAAACATTGTCTCTTTTTTGTTTTCTTGAGTAAGGCAGCTCCCTCCAAAATGCAGGTGTTTCAGCCTAGCTCAGTGCTTTCTGTGGTGGTGGGGGAAGCCAGCAGAAACTACCGAGCGAGCGTTGTGTTCTGTCACTCATGGGGACATACGTCACGCAGTCTATAAGGAGACCTCGAAGATTCTAGCCTTTTGGGGTGCTGCTGTAGAGTTACACTAGAAGTGCCCATCCAAGAAGGCTCAAGGTCATTGGCCACAGATAAAATTACTTCAAATCACGTTATATGTACAGTAGCTTTGATTGGACGGATCATGTCAACATCATACTTTCAAAATCTTAGCTAGCAGTCATCATCATGAATCAAGTCGACAATCTACTGGCAAATCCTTTTCAATGATTGTCATATGAAAATAAATAATAGATAAAACGTATCGGTGCTCATCGGCCATTGGACATAAATATTACATACAAAGTTGGAAATCGCAAATTCAACGAGTGGTTTGGAAGGAATCAGTGACAGTGGTTGTGTTTTCCCAAATCTAGGATTAAGGGGCTCTTTAAAATGAAATGTAAAATGAGAAACATTCAACATTGGCCATGCTGTCAATGAAGCATGATTTGTGCCGTGCTCAAAACAACTGTTAACTCGTGATCTGCGAAAACTTGACTCCAGTGAGTTCAAGACAACTTGGAAGTCGGGAATAAACAGCTCCGACTGGGAAAATAGGTTTTGAACGGTCATCCAACTCGGAATTGTAAATTCGACCTCCAGTTGTCTTGAAAGCACCATAAATCCAGAGAATGCCAGACTTTGATGACACAATTTGCCCACGAAGGACTGCCGCGCCACCATCCTGTTCAAATGAGCACAGCACAAGGTAAATCCCAAAATGTATTGTATGCTGCTGCATAAATTATGTAATATACCAGGGAGATATGTAAACTGTAGCTAAGAAAGTAATACTAGTTGTATGTTGTGTAGTAAGATATTAGTAGCCCATGTGCCTCACCCTAAAAATGTGGTATATTTGCCCTTCTTAATTTCACCTACTGTTCTGACTCTGTGGTGCTTATGTAGCCTACAGTATAACCTGTTTTAGAGAAATGTAATCATCGAATATTGCAAGAGCTTTCATTGACTGCTTATATGCCCCCTTTATTTAATAAGTATGCTGGTCCCTTGCAAAAACAAACAATTAAATCACTGTAACCAATGGAAAAAAGAAGAAGCGGAAAACCATAAAAGTTGTTAACTCGTATAGGGCTGTGGCGGTCACGAAGTTTCGCAAATAACTGTCGGTCTCACGTTTTAAAAAAGAAATGTATGTATTTAATTAGGCAAGTTAGTTAAGAACAAATTCTTATTTACAATGAAGGCCTACCCCGGCCAAACCCAGATGACGCTGGGCCAATTGTGCGCCGCCCTATGGGACTCCCAATCACAGCCGGATGTAGTGTCGCCTCTTGCACTGAGATGCAATGCCTTAGACCTCTGTGCCACTCCGGAGCCAAACAGTAATTGACCGTCAATTAACATATACACATTTAGCGTCTCCTGGCATTCCACATATAGCCCACAAGCCATTTTAAAACATCTAATAAATCCATGTAAAATAGCCTACACCTTCACAATAAATTAATTATTTATTTTATACAGGTCTAAAGAAGCATGATATGAAGAAAATGTAGTCTATTTGAGAATAAAATAATAGCATACTCTGAGTTGTCCTTATGTTAGGTCCTGATGTGGCTATGCCAAATGGCTGTGGGCTACACTAGTTCATTTAGCAGACAAGATTTGCTTATAATTCCGTGGCATTATGTTATAGTATGAAGAATACAATTGAACAAAGCTGAATAAAATATAAATATTGTCTCCAAAACGATTTGTGGGAGTTCGCACATGCGGCTATTTTGTGTTGAGCGGTTAAGAAAGAAATAGGTACTCCTATATGCTTAATTTAGAGTTATTAATGTAACTTTAGTTGTTCTACAAACGTTGGACTATATATTTGAATTGTAATACGTTGTAAGGCTGCATGATGAGATTCTAATGATGATTTGAAAAAAAGTCGCTTGAAAGGCATGAGCTCTGCTTTGTTTTTTGCGCAGGCTGTACACACTCCAATAGTCTCTCATTCACAATTTGACAAGCACTTGATAATGCCTCGAATTTCACAGAGGCATTGCCTTTGTTGCCGTAATGAACCCAAAATAATCCATGCCTTTTGCGGCCCGGAGTGCTGCGTTGTGCCCTTCTCCATGAGTGTGCTGATATTAGGCTATTTCTTCACATTATAAGCGCAGCAATGCGCGCCCATGGTAGTAGGCTATAAATGCGAATGTTCCATTATCAAAAGTTAACGCAAATGCAATTCTGCATGTACTACTTTTATTATAAAGGTGCATTTTCATGGTGAAAATGATCTTCCCCAAACTCACACGCTGCTTATATATGCAAGTTAGGCTCTAGACCACTTGTAAAGCTGATTAATGTGCTTAATTTTAAGAAGTTATTTGGCCACTTTAGTTGGGGGGGGGACTGTTATGAGACACTTTGTGCAACTTTTCAAAAAAACATCAGTCAATAACACACATTCTGCCCCTAAATGTTTCTCATCTCCTGAACGTCACTACTAAACCAAATGAATTAATGCACTCCCAAAAGCAAAAACAGCACTTTAACGGCCTTCTATGAAGTGTTTTACATCCATTTAATTATTAGAAATCTTATCAGTTGGATACTACTTATTACTTATCAATATTTGAATCAAAAGAGGACCATCACACTCTCCCAAAAGTTTGTTTGGGGTATAAAACCAGTGACTTCAGAAAAGCAAAAAATTTGATCGGTCAGCCTTTTAGGAGGAGCTGCTTGGAAAATTGAATGGGGTGATACTGTGATGATGATGGGCCTTTAAGTAATGTACTGTAAAAAGTAAGGCCATGTTTACAGACCAAAGTAAACCTATGAAAATGGTCAGGCGCTGTAGGCTGTCTGCACAGCATTCAATCAATACTCATTTCGTCCCATTCCTTCACTATGCCAGCCAGCCATAGAGCTTAAACTGTCCATGTGTATCAGTCTGTGTGTGTGGCCTGGTACATGGAGAAAGTGCTGCATCAGTTTTGGGTTTGGGACTGGGAGGCAGGTAGGGAGGTCTCCTCCTAGTTCATTGTTACTCACAATTTTTTGTAAGGGGGCCACTTTGGGTTGAGACAATCATTCAGAGGGCCGCACAGATCTTTAATTTGTTGAACTTTTTCTTCCAATATGATCAATGATCATTTCAGAGCAAATTCAGAGCAATAGAGCACATGCAATTGATTTGACGTATAGCACATAACAAATATATAAACTCAGCAAAAAAATAAACGTCCCTTTTTCAGGTCCCTGTCTCTCAAAGATTATTCATAAAAATCCAAATAACTTTACAGATCTTCATTGTAAAGAGTTTAAACACTGTTTCCCATGCTTGTTCAATGAACCATAAACAATGAATGAACATGCACCTGTGGAACGGTCATTAAGACACTAACAGCTTACAGATGGTAGGCAATTAAGGTCACAGTTATGAAAACTTAGGACACTAAAGAGGCCTTTCTACTGACTCTGAAAAACACCAAAAGAAAGATGCCCAGGGTCCCTGATCATCTGTGTGAACGTGCTTTAGGCATGCTGCAAGGAGGCATGAGGACTGCAGATGTTGCCAGGGCAATAAATTGCAATGTCCGTACTGTGAAACGCCTAAGACAGCACTACAGGGAGACAGGACGGACAGCTGATCGTCCTCGCAGTGGCAGACAACGTGTAACAACACCTGCACAGGATCGGTACATCCGAACATCATACCTGCGGGACAGGTACAGGATGACAACAACAACTGCCCAAGTTACACCAGGAACGCACAATCCCTCCATCAGTGCTCAGACTGTCCGCAATAGGCTGAGAGAGGCTGGACTGAGGGCTTGTAGGCCTGTTGTAGGACAGGTCCTCACCAGACATCACCGGCAACAACGTCGCCTATGGGCACAAACCCACCATCGCTGGACCAGACAGGACTGGCAAAAAGTGCTTTTCACTGACGAGTCGCGGTTTTGTCTCACCAGGGGTGATGGTTGGATTCGCGTTTATCGTAGAAGGAATGAGCGTTACACCGAGGCCTGTACCCTGGAGCGGGATCAATTTGGAGGTGGAGGGTCCGTCATGGTCTGGGGCGGTGTGTCACAGCATCATCGGACTGAGCTTGTTGTCATTGCAGGCAATCTCAATGCTGTGCGTTACAGCGAAGACATCCTCCTCCCTCATGTGGTACCCTTCCTGCAGTCTCATCCTGTCATGACCATCCAGCATGACAATGCCACCAGCCATACTGCTCGTTCTGTGTGTGATTTCCTGCAAGACAGGAATGTCAGTGTTCTGCCATGGCCAGCAAAGAGCCAGGATCTCAATCCCATTGAGCACGTCTGGGACCTGTTGAATCGGAGGGTGAGGGCTAGAGCCATTCCCCCCAGAAATGTCTGTGAACTTGTAGGTGCCTTGGTGGAAGAGTGGGGTAACATCTCACAGCAAGAACTGGCAAATCTGGTGTAGTCCATGAGGAGGAGATGCACTGCAGTACTTAATGCAGCTGTTGGCCACACCAGATACTGACTGTTACTTTTGATTTTGACCCCCCCTTTGTTCAGGGACACATTATTCAATTTATGTTAGTCACATGTCTGTGGAACTTGTTCGGTTTATGTCTCAGTTGTTGAACCTTGTTATGTTCATACAAATATTTACACATGTTAAGTTTGCTGAAAATAAACACAGTTGATAGTGAGAGGACATTTCTTTTTTTGCTGAGTTTATTTACACACATCAAATAGGCTACATCACATGTATAAGACCCAGTAGTTGGATGAGCGAAAATGTCCCTTCTGCTCCTTGACTGAATTAATTATAAATGTATAGTCTGTTGTTGCTATTGTTAGATTCTGGGTTAAACTTGGAACATTGTTATACTAGAGACATGATATATCAGAAGTAATACTATAGTATCTGAGGAGCGATAGACTACTGTTTTTTACTACAGAAGTTAATGGTAGGAGCCAGATGGCTTTGGAATGTGCTGGGTAGAGGGGAGGCAGTCACAGGATTGCTATAGGTGATACAGGTGGAGAGTTTTGGATTAGGCATCAAGGGGGTTGAGGTCAGGTCAGATCACCTTAAGAGAGAAGGAACAGTTTATTACCCCATCACTTCGTCTTCCTGTCGAACCATAAAATATGTAAGGGTTGGAGAGAAGGAGGGACATTGGAGTATATATACTTGGGTTGGTGGAAACATGTTTTGTATAATGCAGCTGTAATGATCCTCTGGGAAGAATTAGACTTGGTTAAGCTTTCATAGTGTCCGTTGAGTTTTTTACTCTGAGAATTAGAACCTTACACTGTCCTTGTAAGGCAATCCAGGTGTGCATTGGTCACTCTGTTTCTCTGTTTTTGTTTCACAATGTTCATTGTTGAAAATTGTTCCCTTTTGCACACACTGCTTTAGAAGTGGATACTCTGTGTCTACACAAGGCTCCAGAAATGGGTAACACCTGATCTTAGTTCACCTTGCAATGTGTAATTTGCTTGCAGCTACACTATTTCACTCTCTATTCCAGCACGGTCAGGACTGAGGGCTGTGATGTCTGGGGTCAGAGATGACACTGGCACATGGAAGGGGTTCTCAATGAAGTTGAAAAACTCCTTGTACTCCATGATATCCTTGAATCTTGACTCAAACTCCAACTTCAACTCTTCCAACACACGCACAAATGAATCATAGATAAAATGTTGCAGTATGTCTGGGTTGGATGTGGTGACTGCTCTGAGTTTTGGGAAATGAACAAACTGTCTGTCAGGTATGAACATTGTGATTTTATTTTGAAATGCTGTGACCACACGCAGCATTTTGCCCAGAGTTCTAGCTTTCCCTTGGAGCTGGAGATTCACCGTGTTCAGGTGGCAGGTGATGTCAGTTAAAAAATCCATCTTTAATATCCACTGTGGATCATCCAGCTCTGGCTCCTCTCTCCCCTTGCTTGCAACAAATTCACGGATTTGAGGGAGGAGAGAGAGAAATCTTTCCAAAACTCTGTCATAAGACAGCCATCTCACCTCATTGGGAAATATCAAGTCGCCGTATTCTGTCTGGTGTTTCTTCAGCAACTCGCGAATTGCCAGTGATTCAGTGCCCTCGCAATAATAATGTTCACCACACGCATGACTTGCTGCATCACATTCTGAATGTCACATTCTGATTGTCACAGTCCTGATGAATGATACAATGAAACGTAACAAATTTGGGAATATCCTGTCTTTTTCTCATCATGCCTATGACTCCCTTCTCCTTCCCTCGCATGTTTGGGGCGCCAGCAGTTCACACAGATGCCAGATTTAACCAGTCAATATTATTATCAGCAAAAAATGTAACAAGGGCTTTCAGAATATCCTCTCCTTGTATCTATCCCTGAAGGGGTAGTAAACATAAAAGTTCCTCTCTGAATGACTCATTTTATTTCACCTTTATTTAACCAGGTAGGCAAGTTGAGAACAAGTTATCATTTACAACTACGACCTGGCCAAGAGAAAGCAAAGCAGTTCGACACATACAACAACACAGAGTTACACATGGAGTAAACAAACATACAGTAGAAAAACAAATATATATACAATGTTTCCAAATGAGGTAAGATACGGAATAAATAGGCCATGGTGGCAAAGTAATTACAATATAGCAATTAAACACTGGAATGGTAGATGTGCAGTAGATGAATGTGCAAAGTAGAAATACTACTTTTTACAGATGGGCTATGTACAGGTGCAGTGATCTGTGAGCTGCTCTGACAGCTGGTGCTTAAAGCTAGTGAGGGAGATATGAGTCTCCAGTTTCAGTGATTTTTGTAGTCATTGGCAGCAGAGAACTGGAAGGAAAGGCGGCCAAAGTAGGAATTGGCTTTGGGGGTGACCAGTGAGATATACCTGCTGGAGCGCGTGCTCCGGGTGGGTGCTGCTATGGTTACCAGCGAGCTGAGATAAGGCGGGGCTTTACCTAGCAGGGACTTGTAGATGACCTGGAGCCAGTGGGTTTGGCAACGAATATGTAGCGAGGGCCAGCCGACGAGAGCATACAGGTCGCGTGGTGGGAAGTATATGGGGCTTTGGTGACAAAACGGATGGCACTGTGATAGACTACATCCAATTTGCTGAGTAGAGTGTGGGAGGCTATTTTGTAAATGACATTGCCGAAGTCAAGTATCGGTAAGATAGTCAGTTTTACGAGTGTGTTTGGCACCATGAGTGAAGGAGGCTTTGTTGTGAAATAGGAAGCCGATTCTAGATTTAATTTTGGATTGGAGATGCTTAATGTGAGTCTGCAAGGAGAGTTTACAGTCTAAACAGACACCTAGGTATTTGTAGTTGTCCACATATTCTAAGTCAGAACCGTCCGCTAGTTGGGCGGGCAGGTGCGGGCAGCAGTCGGTTGACTGTTTTTGTGCTGGTCAAGGGAAGTCAAGTCTGGAGAAACCAAGGGCTATATTGGTTCCTAGTTTAAAAAAAATTGAATGGGGCATGCCGATTTAAGATGGTGAGGAAAGCGCTTTTAAAGAGCAACCAGGCAACCTCTACTGACGGGATGATGTCAATATCCTTCCAGGATACCTGGGCCAGGTCGATTAGAAAGGCCTGCTCGCTGAAGTGTTTTAGGGAGCGTTTGACAGTGACGAGGGGTGGTCGTTTGACTGCGGACCCGTTACGGACGCAGGCAATGAGGCAGTGATTGCAGAGATCCTGGTTGAAAACAGCAGAGGTACAGTGGGGCAAAAAAGTATTTAGTCAGCCACCAATTGTGCAAGTTCTCTCACTTAAAAAGATGAGAGAGGCCTGTAGTTTTCATCATAGGTACACTTCAACTATGACAGACAAAATGAGGAAAAAGAATCCAGAAAATCACATTGTAGGATTTTTGATGAATTTATTTGCAAATTATGGGAACAGAGAATAAAAGGAGCAGATTTCTGGGTGTGGTAAAATAGATTCAGGGCATAATGTACAGACAAGGGAATGGTAGGATGTCAGTACAGTGGAGGTAAACCTAGGCATTAAGTGATGATGAGATCGGTTGTGTCTCTGGAGGCACTAGTTAAGCCAGGTGAGGTCTCGGCATGTGTGGGGGTGGGACAAAAGAGCTATCTAAGGCATGTTGGGCGGGGCTGGGGGCTCTACAGTGAAGTAAAACAATAATAACTAACCTAAACAGCAGTAGACAAGGCATATTGACATTAGGGAGAGGCATATGTAGCTGAGTGATCATGGGGTCCAAAGAGCAGCAATAGGTGAGTCAGGGAGCTGTTCGATAGTCGCTACTATAGGCGAGCTGGAGATACGGTGATTCAGAAAGCTAGCGGGCCAGGGCTAGTAGATGGTTCTTCAGCGACGTCGCAACGGAAAAGCCTGTTGAAACCACCTCGGACGATTACGTCGGCAGACCAGTCGTGATGGATTGGCGGGGCACCGTGTCGGCAATAAAGGGTCCACGCCAATTGGCAAAAGAGGTATTGTAGTCCAAGAATTGGCTAAAGGGCCTCTTTGGCTAGCCGAGAGATGGCTCAAGGCTAACTGGTGCTTGCTTTGGGACAGAGGTGTTAGCTAGCAGTAGCCACTCGATTGCAGCTAGCTAGCTGCGATGATCCGGTGTAATGGTCCAGAGCTTGCGGCAGGAATCCGGTGATGTGGTAGAGAAAAAGCAGTCCGATATGCTCTGTGTTGATATCGCGCTGTGCAGACTGACAGGTATTAACCAAGCTGAAGCTGGCTGATGTCTGAGATAATGGTGAAGACCGCTAGCAGTGGCTAACTGACTACTAGCTAGTAGCTAGTTAGCTGACTAGCTTCATTTGGGGGATCCGGTTCTAAAATATAAAAATAGTATCCGTACCACATCGGGTGAGGTAGGTTGCAGGAAAGTATATTCAGTCTGTAGATGGAAAGTGAGATTCAAATATATACAAAAAAAACGAGGAAAACAACTTTTTACACGGGACAAGACAAACACGCATCCGACTGCTACGCCATCTTGGAGAGATTGAGGGAAGCGGACCCAAACACATAATTGGGTAATACCAAAACACGGCGCCACAGATATGTAAGTAATCAGTTGCTTACCGATGTCCTCGCCGATGTCCAATGCTGGAGGAAACAGGTACAAAAGTATCTATATCCACAGTAAAACGAGTCCTATATCGACATAACCTAAATGGCCGCTCAGCAAGGAAGAAGCCACTGCTCCAAACCCGCCATAAAAAAGCCAGACTACGGTTTGCAACTGCACATGATCGTACTAGAACTGTTTGGCCATAATGACCATCGTTATGTTTGGAGGAAAAAGGGGGAGACTTGCAAGCCAAAGAACACCATCTCAACCGTGAAGCACGGGGGTGGCAGCATCATGTTGTGGGGGTGCTTTGCTGCAGGAGGGACTGGTGCACTTCACAAAATAGATGGCATCATGAGGGAGGAAAATTATGGGATATATTGAAGCAACATCTCAAGACATCAGTCAGGAAGTTAAAGCTTGGTCACAAATGGGTCTTCCAAATAGACAATGACCCCAAGCATACTTCCAAAGTTGTGGCAAAATGGCTTAAGGACAACAAAGTCAAGGTATTGGAGTGGCCATCACAAAGCCCTGACCTCAGTCCTATAGAAAATGTGTGGGCAGAACTGAAAAAGCGTGTGCGAGCAAGGAGGCCTACAAACCTGACTCAGTTACACCAGCTCTGTCAGGAGGAATGGGCCGAAATTCACCCAACTTATTGTGGGAAGCTTGTGGAAGGCTACCCGAAACGTTTGACCTAAGTTACACAATCTAAAGGCAACGCTACCAAATACTAATTGAGTGTATGTAAACTTCTGACCCACTGGGAATGTGATGAAAGAAATAAAAGCTGAAATAAATCATTCTCTCTACTATTATTCTGACATTTCACATCACTTAAAATAAAGTGGTGATCCTAACTGACCTAAAACAGGACATCTTATTAAATGTCAGAAATTGTGAAAAACTGAGTTTAAATGTATTTGGCTAAGGTGTATGTAAACTTCCGACTTCAACTGTATGTTGGTTGTTACCTGGGTTTCTCACAGGGTTGTTGAGCTGGAGGAGGTTTCTGGAGCTCCTGCATCGTCTCGAGGTTCACCCAACGCTAAGGGGGAGGGAAAGAATGAGGAATGTGGAGGTTTAGTATATTGATACCGTGAAATTATAAGAAGACAACTATTCATGGACTGCATTGGTATCATCTACAGGCTTTGTTATAACTCACTCTGATGGCTGATGCAATTCTACCTGATATTCCTGCCTTCAGGTTTTTACGTACCTAGGCCTCTTCTCACTTGTGATTGCAGAAGTTCCTCAGTTGTTGGTGGAGGACTTGGGGGAGTCCAAGTCTTCTAGGGTCTTCAGGTTTTTCTCCTTGGCATCCTGCCACCAGATTCCAACCGTTTCCTCAAAATCTTGTTTTTGGGGTCCGGAATGTGTCCATATGTCTTTAGTGAGTAGACACTCCAATGTTTAGCCTGTGAGTTTGTCACAACCCGGCTCGTGGGAAGTGACAAAGAGCTCTTATAGGACCAGGGCACAAATAATAATATAATAATCATAAATAATTTTGCTTTTTATTGAACCATCTTACATATAAAACCTAATTTGTTCTTCGAAATTGTGAATAACTCACCACAGGATAATGAGAAGGGTGTGCTTTAAAGGATGCACATAACTCTGCAATGTTGGGTTGTATTGGAGAGAGTCTCAGTCTTAAATAATTTTCTACACACAGTCTGTGCCTGTATTTAGTTTTCATGCTAGTGAGGGCCGGAAATCCACTCTCACATAGGGACTTGGTTACAAAGGGCATCAGTGTATTAACAGTGTGATTTGCCAAAGCAGGATACTCTGAGTACAGCCCAATCCAGAAATCTGGCAGTGGCTTCTGATTAAATTCAATTTTCACAGAACCTCTTGTTGAAATTTCAATGAGGCTCTCTTGTTCAGATATCGGTAAGTGGACTGGAAGAGGGAACGAAAGGGATAACGAATCCAGTTGCTTGTGTCATCTGTTTCGGGAAAGTACCTGCGTAATTGCACACCCAACTCACTCATGGGCTTCGCTATGTCACGTTTGACATTGTCCGTAAGCTTGAGTTCATTTGCACACAAAGAAATCATACCATGATGGAAAGACCTGTGTGTTGTCCTTGTTAATGCAGACAGAGAAGAGCTCCAACTTCTTAATCATAGCCTCAATTTTGTCCCGCACATTGAATATAGTTGCGGGGAGTCAATACTTTGCCCTTTGATAACCAGCGCACTTCTGTATGTTGTAAAAGCATTACATGGTCGCTGCCCATATCATTGCATGGGGCAGAAAATACACAAGAGTTCAGGGGCCTTGTTTTAACAAAGTTAACCATTTTCACTGTAGTGTCCAAAATGTCTTTCAAGCTGTCAGTCATTCCCTTGGCAGCAAGTACACGGATTCTGCAGTGTACCCAAGTAGCGTCGGAAGAAACTGCTTGTACGCGCGTTACCACTCCACTATGTCTCCCTATCATGGCTTTTGCGCCATTAGTACAGATACCAACACATCTTGACCATCAAAGTCCATGTGAAGTCACAAAACTGTCCAGTACTTAAACAATATCCTCTCCTGTTGTCCTGTTTTCCAGTGGTTTGCAGAAGAGGATATCTTCCTTAATTGACCCCCCATAAACGTAACGGACATATACCAGGAGCTGTGCCAGGCCCGCAACGTCTGTTGACTCATCCAGCTGTAACGCATAGAATTCACTGGCTTGTATGCGAAGCAGTAATTGTGTCAAAACATCTCCTGCCATATCACTGATACGTCGTCGTGAAACAGTGTTGTTTGATAAAGGCATTGTCTGTATAGGTTTTTGGCCTTTTCCCCCAACATTGTTCCAGCCATATCAACGGCAGCAGGAAGAATTAAGTCCACAATAGTATGGGGCTTGTCCTAGCCACTCGGTAGCTCACCATGTAAGACTCTTCTAGCCTCTTCTTATTAATGGTATCTGTTGCTTTTATACATGTCTTACTACTCAAAAGTCGTCTTATTTCTCGCTCAAAAATCTGTTTTTCAAATGGGCATGTTTTGTTTCTAAATGTCTGCGCAAGAGTGAAGGTTTCATTGTGAGTACTTTTGCACATATAACACACTGTGGCTGAGGAAAGGCACTACTCCCAATATAAGTGAACCCTAAATCACTGTAGTTCTCATCACATTTGCACCTCTTCGATGGTCCAACGTCCCTGTCGGATGTTCGGTGCTTTCCCGGTTAAAGGGGCAGTAGCTCTTCGGCTGCATCAGATTCACAAGTGTCAGTGTCAATGCTAGCTGGGCTAACAACAAATGTAGAATTACTGATGCTAGTATTGGATGTTCTTGTGGAAGCAGAACTCCTTGTGTCGTTGACAGGTGCAGGTTTAGTACTGCTGGTAGTAGCAGTACTACTAGTAGAGCTGATATGTGTCTCTACGGACGCGGGCCTTACTTTATTTTACCATTTATCCATATTCGAGCAAACGGAATGAGCAGCAGCTACGTTTGGCTACATACGGACCGTTAGTGGAATTCCCGCGAGAGGGTAACAGTTAATGTGATTGGATGTTAATTATTTGACTAGGCTACCTGTATTTGACATTGTGTTGTTATTTCGCTGAACACTAGATGGTTTAATTTAATTTATTTTTGGCAGTGAAACGAGGCTGCTCAGGCGAGAAAAAAACCTTACCCAAATATATAGCCCTGTTGGGAAAAAACAAACATGTTGCAAATACACTTAGAAGTTCCTGTTTATATGAATGACAAAAAAATTATTGCATCCCACGTCCATGCCTACTTCTCAATCAAATGGTAGAAGAAGGTCCAGGGTCACTCCCCTCGGACCCTCTTCTCCAATAGGTTTTGAAAAGGAGGCAAGGAGAGAGGATGTAAGCGATTCAGGAAATATTAATTTAAAAGACACTGTGTTTGGCCAATGTGTGAGTGCAAACAGGTGGGTGGGGCAGACTTGAAAAGTTATGTTGTTGAAAACTTCCTCCTCTAACCTATCGACTTCAAATAGAGTGGGGACTTACATCTAGGTTCCATCTGCGTTCTGGCTGGGCTGTCCTTGTGGAAGTTGTAATCTAGTGCGGCCAGCAGTGTTCTGGCCTCAGACTGGTGGTGAAAAGGAAAAACGCTTGCTGGCGTACATCAGAATATGGTTGTGGTAGGACTCAAGATCAGCTGTTGATCTGTAAAAAAAAAGATAAAAGAACATAGACATGTCATAGTGAATGTGTCGTGAAATCAACTAAATTGTAATCCTCCTTTGGCTGTGCATGTCAAACATCACCCTGATGGAGGGTTTACCTATCCTCCCCTCTGTGACCAATATACCAATATTTGTATACATTTTCTGGTGGTCCCAGAGGACAGTACTGCATAATGGACCATTAACTTTAACCAATTGCTCAATAGGGGTAAGGATTCTTGAGAAAATCCTACCGCCACCTTGTGTTGAGGACAGCCACCTTGTGTTGATGCTGGCCCATGTTGACTTGATTTAAAAAAAATATTTTACCTTTATTATTTAACCAGGCAAGCCAGTTAAGAACAAATTCTATTGTCAATGACAGACAGTTTACTGCCTTGTTCAAGGGGAGACCAACAGATTATTTTTAACTTGTCAGCTCCGGGATTTGATCTTGCAACCTTTCAATTACTAGTCCAACGCTCTAACCACTAGGCTACCTGCCACCCTATGTTGACTTGATAAAATGCTTCCCACAGTCGTATCAAGTTAGCTGGATGTCCTTTGGTTGGTGGACCATTCTTGATACACACAGGAAACTGTTGAGCGTGAAAAAACAAGCAGCGTTTGTCACGCCCTGGCCATAGAGAGATCTCTAGGTTTCTCTATGGTGTGTTGGGTCAGGGCGTGACTAGGGTTATGTAGGTAACTCTATGTTGTTTTTTTGTTAGGTTCCCAATTAGAGGCAGCTGGTTGTCGTTGCCTCTAATTGGGAATCCCATTTAAGCTTGTTCCCTTCCCCACTTGCCTTGTGGGTTATTGTTTGTATTTATGTGTGTGCCACACCTGCGTTAAGGTCTGTTCATTGTTTTTTGCCAGTTGCACTTAATAAAAAGTATGTATACTGGAACCCTCGCTGCATCTTGGTCCGCTCCATTTAAAGATTGTGACAGAATAACCCACCATAAAAGGACCAAGCAGCGGGATAACTGGGAATTCTGGACATGGGAGGAGATCCTGGCTGGTAAGGGACCCTGGAGGCAGGCTGGGGAGTAGCTATGGCAGAGCGGCAGCAGTACGAGGGAACACGGCTGGCGAGGAAGCCCGAGAGGCAGCCCCCAACATTTTTGGGGGGGAGGTTGGCTGAGCCAGGCTGGAGACCTGAGCCAACTCCCAGTGCTTACCGGAGTGAGTGTCGCACTGGTCAGGCACCGTGTTATGCAGTGAAGCGCACGGTGTCTCCAGTGTGCGTTCAGAGACCGGCATGGCCTGTTCCTGCTCCACGCGTCAGGTCCCCTGTGCGCATCAAGAGCCTGGCATGTCCTGTCCCTGCTCCACGCATCAGGCCCCCTTTGCGCATCGAGAGCACAGCACGTCCTGTTCCTGCTCCGCGCACCAGGCCCCCTGTGCGCATCGAGAGCCCAGCACGTCCTGTTCCTGCTCCACGCATCAGGTCCCCTGTGCACATCGAGAGCCCAGTACGTCCTGTTCCCGCTCCACGCATCAGGTGCCCTGTGCGCATCCAGAGCCCGGCACGGCCTGTCTCTGCTCCACGTACTAGGCCTCTAGGGTGTCGTCCCAGCCTGGTACGTACTGTTCCTGCTCCACGCACCAGGCCTCTAGGGTGTCGTCCCAGCCTGGTACGTACTGTTCCTGCTCCACGCACCAGGCCTCTAGGGTGTCGTTCCAGCCTGGTACGTACTGTTCCTGCTCCACGCACCAGTCCTCTAGGGTGTCATCCCAACCTGGTATGTACTGTTCCTGCTCCATGCACCAGGCCTCCAGTGCGTCTTCTCGGGTCGGTACGGCCTGCACCGGAGCCGCCACCGACAAAGGCCCACCCAAAGTCCCCCCCATTGACTCTAGGTGGCGGTCGGAGTCCGCACCTTTTGGGGGGGGTACTGTCATGCCCTGGCCATAGAGAGCTCTCTAGGTTTCTCTATGGTGAGTTGGGTCAGGGTGTGACTAGGGTTGTGTAGGGAACTCTATGTTGTTTTTTTGTTAGGTTCCCAATTAGAGGCAGCTGGTTGTCGTTGCCTCTAATTGGGAATCCTATTTAAGTTGGTTCCCTGCCCCACTTGCCTTGTGGGTTATTGTTTGTATTTATGTGTGTGTACCTGTGTGTGCCACACCTGCGTTACGGTCTGTTCATTGTTTGTCTTTTGCCAGTTGCACTTAATAAAAAGTATGTATACTGGAACCCTCGCTGCATCTTGGTCCGCTCCATTTAAAGATCGTGACAGCGTTGCAGTTCTTGAATAAAACCAGTGCGCCTGGCACCTACTACCATACCCCATTCACAGGCACTTAAATCTTTTGTCTTGCCCATTCACCCTCTGAATGACACATACACAATCCATGTCTCAATTGTCTCAAGACATAAAAATCCTTATTTAACCTGTCAGGAGTGGATTTTACAAGTCACATAAATAAGGAATCATAGCATTCACCTGGTCAGTCTGTCATGGACATTCTTTTATATACTCAAGGATATTTTCTTAGTCCAAGTAATGTGACACAGGATGGACATAATGCTTCTTGACCGTGTCAGTGTATTTTCTACAAGTTATTTCAAACATGATGAAAAAAAAAAGGAAACTAATTGGCAGGGAAAAAACAAATTTGAATAAATGTGGGTTTGACACTCTTATGCAGGTGTCATAACCAGCTATAAAATAATGCAATATGTCACAACAGCTGTAAAGTTATGGTAAATATATGGGTCATGACAGAGTTTTCATAAGAAACATTAATGTGTTGGAAATTAATGTGTTGCATTAATGTGTTGCAAATTGTTTGCATAGTCAACTTACACACAGCTCTGACAAACACACTTACCCCACCAGACATGCCACCAGGGGTCTTTCACAGTCCCCAAATCCAGAACAAATTCAAGAAAGCATCAAGTATTATATAGAGCCTTTATTGCATGGAACTTCCTTCCATCTCATATTGCTCAAATAAACAGCAAACCTGATTTCCAAAAACAAATAAAGCAACACTCGCGGCACAACGCCTCTCCCCTATTTGACCTAGTTTGTGTGTATGCATTGATATGTAGGCTACGTGTGCCTTTTTTTAAAATTATGTAGTTCTGTCCTTGAGCTGTTCTTGTCTATTAATGTTCTGTATTATGTCATGTTTCATGTTTTGTGTGGACCCCAGGAAGAGTAGTTGCTGCTTTTGCAACAGCTAATGGGGATCCTAATAAAATACCAAAAATACCAATATATTATGACATGATTATGACCATGTCATGACGTGTTATGATGCTAGGTGTCAAGTGTTGCCATTCATTTTAAGACCATACTGTTTATTGACTATTGTACACTTTCCTCACGGTCTATTCTCCACTTTATGCCGTATAAAACATTTATAGGTTATTGTTTATGTTAACGTTTGACCAAGGATGGCGCCCATGAAGTCCACATTTTGAATTGTACATTCCAGTAGTTAACTGTTGATTAAACTGACAGTGTCCTCACTGTAAAAAAAACAAGCTGACATAATCTCTTAGGAGTGTTAAGGTGAAGCAGAGAAGGATGAAGAAGAGAGATATTCTACTCGTAAATGTTTTCTGGTTCAAACAGTCAATGAACTAAGCAGACCATTTTTTAAATTGTTAACAACCTCAGTAAGACAAGTAAAGTGTTACCATTCATTTTAAGACCATACTGTTTGGAACAATATACTCAGCAAGTACATCACATTTCCAGAGTAGGCTCTCCGCTAATTGAAGGTGTGGTCAATTTTACGATCAGCACCAACACAGTGAATGGGAAAATGGATTCAAAGAGAACTCCCTCTGCTGGTGACTTGGTGAATGTGCAATCCTAAAGGAGGGCTGTGATTGGCCTATAATGTAAATGTATATGTATACAATGGGTCATTTCATTAAAAGTACCAGAGAGCCCACTCTGGAAATCTTACATTACAAACCAATATGTCTAAAAATAAGCTAAATCAAAAAGGGAAGTTTTGAGATTCTCATTTTTTATGTTGAATAAATGAATGTGAACATTTGTATTTCACAATCTAGACATACAGTACTCCATATTTGAGAAAACACTACATGGAGTATAATGACACCAAGATGTGTCTATATCATGTCTGTATCATGTACAGTTCACAGATCATAGGGTCTTACAGGAGGCATGAATAGGTCTAAAAGGACCTAAAATGGTCATTCCTCTGTAAATATCCTTCCTCCCAATGAAGTTCCTATGTGAGAACTACCAGAACAATCTAGAGTGGAATTGCCCTATCTTAACTTATCAGCAGATAGGAAAAATTACTTTTAAGGATATGAAAGACTGAGCCAGACATACAGTTCACATTTAAATTGTTCATAATTTTCTACAGTGATAGTTGCAACTACTTTCATATAACAAGCTGGTATGGGATAGAAGTCACACTGTTAAACAGGCTTCACTGGAAAACCAAGCTTCAGAAAAGAGAACAGCAGGTTTTTCTGGAAGGGAGGGAGAACCAGTGAAGAACAAACACCATTGTAAATATTATTTATTTATTTTCCCTTTTATACTTTAACTATTTGCACATCGTTGCAACACTGTGACATAATATGACATTTGAACTTTTGTGAGTGTAATGTTAACTGTTCATTTTTTATAGTTTATTTCACTTTTGTTTATTATCTATTTCACTTGCTTTGGCAATGTAAACATGTGTTTTCCATGCCAATAAAGACCTTAAACTGAAATTGAATAGAGAGAGAAAGATGGAGAGAGACATTGCCACCCCCTGGGCACCACTGTGCTTGTAGTCTTCATTTTGAAGACATACACAATAACGTCAATCTAATCTGAAGTAAAGCAATCCGTTTTTACACTCTGCCATAGCTAATGTGCTACAATAATAGCACAACAACTGTAGCAGTAATGTATGTTAGTGAAGGATTGATTATAGGCTGGAAATGTAACAATAATTGTTGCCATAAAATAAAATGTTTGTAATTATACAGCAAATTCTGCAGCTGCGTATGGCTTCATCTCTTGGTCAGTACTTAGACTGCAGCTTGAGATTATAAATACTCTATAAACCTTTCCAGATCCAGTCATATTCTTCTAAATATGTAATACAGAAACCAAGGGATGCAAAATTAGTGTCAAAAAAGTTTAAGTAGCTGAAATTACAGATCATCTGCAGGAAATGTAATGAATTTCATCTTTAACCATCTATTGGTTTAATTTACATCACACTTTCTCAGAACCTAGAGGTTTTCCCCTGAGCTCGTATAGCTGTTGCCCTAGTTTGGATAGCCTGTCACGGTACTCAAGCCTCTTGTAGTTGATCTCTGGCACCCCTCTGAAGCCGAACAGTGCTCCCCACCAGGCAGCAGCGATCACGGCCGTAGAGTCGCTGTCCCCGCCGTGGAAGAATCCATGATTGGCCAGCTCAACCCAGGAGTCGCCTGCCCTCAGGAGGGCATCGTAAGCTATCATGGGAGCGTCATGCCCACTGGCGCCACCCATACCCATGAAGCTCACCGCCTTATAAAAACACTCCCTCTCCTTCACTCCGTAGGACTCTGGGAACTGAGGTTTGCTCTTTCCATCCAGAATGCCTCTCTTTTCTAAATAGGCTCCCCACTGATTTCCAAAGTAGTCCCTGGAAAAATAAGTTTAGTCAGAAGCGGATGAAGCTCACACATCATTCTACTTTGTAAACCCAGGCATAGATGTAAGAATTTAATTTGGCCTGTATTGTCGCAGCAAAATAATCCTGCAGCAACAGCTATTTGCTGGTAAAATGAGGCTACATGAAAAATGGAATACTGTTAATTTAACCGGGTGTTAGTGCAGTTTTGTGTGAATTCATGTAAACCACAAAGCTCATCTCCATTTCTCAGCAACAAAAAAATGATCGAATTAAGATCCAATATCTGGGTTGGACAATGGTGTGTTATTCACTCGAACATCTCATGGCAGTATGTCATATTTCTTTATAAACAACAACTTTCACTAATTAACATTGAGGTGTGACGTGTGAACTGCATACAGTCAACCAAAGGAGGCTGTTGGGCAGAGATATAGCAGGACAGGCTTATTGTAATGGTTGGAATGGAGTGGTATCAAACATATCAAAGACATGGAAACCATGTGTTTGAGACCATTCCAGTCCGCCCACCGTTCCACTCTGCCCACCAGCCTCCTCTGCAGCCAACCACAACAAAGGCCTCACCAGTAATCCATGTTCTGCTCCACACAATCGCCCGAATGCTTGACGTACTCCTTGGCTTTGTCCAGGACCTCCATGAGTCCGTGTCCCCAGGCCTCCACGGGCAGGGTGCCCCTCACTGCGTAGGCTGTGAACAGAGCTGCAGCCAGGGCTCCCAGGTAGCCTGTGGGGTGGTGGTGGGTCAGACGCCCACTCTCCACACTCACTGCTATAAGCAGGTGCTCCTGCTCAGGGTCGGGGAAGCGCAGGCCGATACACATGGCCCTCATGGCTGCCCCACACCCTCCGCCCCTCTTGTCGAAGGGAATCTTAATGTCCATGTCAGTTCTCCTGTGCCTTGCAACGCTGTTGATGCAGGTGAGGCCTACAGCGGAGACAGAGAATATAATTATTGAATTGAATGAACATCAACATGTGGGTTTAAATGTAACTACATGTAATCTACATAATCCACAAAAGTAATTATTTTTGATGATAGAGCCATAATCAATAATGCTGCATACTCCAATAAATGTTAAAATCTTCCCTTTCTGGTAAAATGTTTTATAAATAGCTGAGGTCACTTTTGAGGACATAAGCTCAACTACACATTACAAATATGATAAAAAACATGAAAGTATGAAATATTTATATGATGTATTTCCTATTCAACAAAACTGTATGATTAAGACTTGAAATCAAATTATTAAATGACTATAAGATTTCACCTTCATTATAACTGTAAAATACATGTGGCTCTGTTGGTAGAGCATGGTGCTTGCAACGTGTGGGTTCGTTTCCCACATAGGACCAGTATGAAAAATTAACAAAATTTGGAAATGTCTGCACTCTACTGTAAGTTACTCTGGATAAGAGTGTCTGCTAAATGACAAAAAATGTAAATGCTGAAATATTTGTATTTTTAGTGTTAGAGAAAATGTGCAGATTTTCTAAAGGTCTCTCTTGATCAAAACATCTGCCCCCATCTGTGAATGTCTCACAGAGCTCTAGATTGGCTTCCAGAACTCGTTGGGAACGCACCTTTCATCACATGCTAATAATGTCTGTCTATGACGAATGGAAAGTGATTTTTATTTTAGATGAATGGCTATAAATCAATTTCTGAATGTGCTACTGTGATGAAACCACTCTCTCCTGCTGTGCTACGATGTAACTATCACAGGCACGTGCTTTACCTGTTAGGTAGGGTTCAGCCAGGAGTTGGTGGACAGTCGGAAGAGCGAATGAAATGGTAGGCGGGACATCCCAGCTTAAAGTGCTTTCAGATTTCACATCATACGACAGGCTTAGAAAATACAATACTATGTACATGGGAACCAGGGCTATTGCTCAATGCAAGCCATTTTGATCTACGGTGTCCACAGAACCGGTACTAGAACCACCCAGGTCCCCTATATAGGGGACTTTACATCTAAGTGTACTGTGCCCAAGTGTGCAGAAATATTGCCATTTGCCACTCATGTTAACACAACATGACACACCTCATAAAGGAATAAAAACTTTTACATACCTGCTCCTCTTCCTTTCATGTCTGTCATGCTTACAATGTACTTCTCCACCAGGGTTCGATACAGCACAGGGAGGGACGCCCCTTCCCCCTCCCCTACCTTGACCAGAGCCTCAGCTGTAGCCAGGTGCATGACGGTGTCATCACTAACAGGGAAGTCTTTGGCATCCAGCTTCTCTAGACCTCCTCTCTTCTGCACTTCCTCATGGATGAACACTCCATCAGGTTCAAATTCCCAGTTACCATGGTTGTAGCCCAGGGCATCTCCTGCTCCACTCAGGACCATGCTGGCCTTGTACCTGTGTTCCAGGGGGACCGCGTCTGACATGGTGAGATCTGGTTGGTGTTCAATTACTTCTGTAAGAGATTCCATTGGATCATTGACTAATTGAATGTCTATTAATATAAAATACAGAAAAAAGCTGTTGAAACGAGATATGATACTGTCAACCATAATGAGTCACGGAACCATCAATGATCAAAGACAAACGTCCCAGAATGTAGAGATATGAATGTATTGTCTAGATTTATCGAATGTACACAATACAAGTCGAGCTAATGCTGTAAATTGATACCTTGTGCTGGTGGTTGATCTTATAGACTTATAAATGTCGGTTCCCCTCCGTGGTTCTCTTCCTGTAATTCTGTACTTTTCCTTTTGCAGTCTCCACCCCCTTTTTTTTGCAGTCTCCAAAACACTTCCTAGTTTAGGACCAATAGGATTGTGAATGTGATGTTGCAATTGCCCCATCTGCTGGAAGTAAATGGTAAATTCTTAGTTTATTGACTATTGTACACTTGTACACTCCTCACGGTCTATTCTCCACTTTATGCCTTATAAAACATTTATAGGTTATTGTTTATGTTAAAGTTTGACCAAGGATGGCGCCCATGAAGTCCACATTTTGAATTGTACATTCAAATAGTTAACTGTTGATTAAACTGACAGTGTCCTCACTGTAAAAAAAACAAGCTGACATCATCTCTCAGGAGTGTAGTTAAGGTGAATCAGAGAAGGATGAAGAAGAGAGATATTCTACTCGTAAATGTTTTCTGGTTCAAACAGTCAATGAACTAAGCAGACCATTTTTTCAATTGTTAACAACCTCAGTAAGACATCTTTATTTATCCACCATCTTTGGGTGAATTCCCCCAGACCACAGGAAAACCCCAAAATGATGTAAAATCCTGTTTCAACCAATGTCATCAACAAACAATTGTTTTGGAGCTTATTGATAATGTTACCACATTAGTTTAAATCTTATGGTATCTATCGTGATATAAAGTGTATACCATTCATATTGTGAACTGAGTGTACAAAACATTAAGAACACCTGCTCTTTCCGTGACATAGACTGACCAAGTGAATCCAGGTGAAGACTATGATCCCTTATTGATATCACCTGTTAAAACCACTTCAATCAGTTTAGATGAAGGGTGGAGAACGGTTAAAGAAGGATTTTTAACCCTTTAGTCAATTGAGAGATGGATTGTGTATGCCTGCCATTCAGAGGGTGAATGGGCAAGACAAAAGAGCAGGGTGCAACTCAATATTAGGAAGGTGTTCTTGCAAAAACAAACTATCAAAATTCACTGTAACCAAATAGAATTTAAGTTAGAACAACATTAACTGCAGTGAAACTTACCACAAGGCATGCACAACTAACTTTCAAACTACACTTTGGGCAAGGGAGATGTTTGAAACAAGCTGTTACTAAAAACAGGCCAAAAAGGAGAAGCGGAAAACCACACAAGTTATTGTCTTGTACACCAACTCTCTGCTGCAGGAGGGAGATAATTCTGATCGACCCTGTTCTCAGATTGTGTGACGGTCAGATCTCACATCTACTGTACATGCGTTAGTAATGTGTATTCACTTTTGAAGTTAAAGCAAGTTTCAGTCAGACTATTTCTGTGCAAGTAGCACCCTTCAGGAAGTGGGGACCTGAGCCTGCGACATATAACAGATGTTCACATCAACTGAAGAGCAGCAGTGAAAGACATGGTGGTTTGACTACAACACGTGATGAAACCTACTTCCTCTAAAAGGAAGACTTGCACTCTTTCTCTCGTTTTGTGATCTGTGGCAGATTGATTTGATAGAGGCATGGCGGGGACGAGGTAAGAAAGACACCATTCTAGTGGGTTTGGGTTTGCAAATTGAAGTATGCTTTTCATTGTTTTTCCTTACTTTTAAGAGTATTTGGGATTTAGTGGGGGCCACTTAAAGAGATGTAACACCTGGGCAATGGTGTCAGTGGCCTGGGTCCTTACAGGACATGGCTGATCGGTGGAAAGTTGTTGACACGAGGAATATCTGTTATTCTTGATTATAACAGTCCAGAATCGTTATAACATGGTAGATGTTGTTTAGGAATGCCCTGTCTACGTGCAGTTAAAACAGGACATGCTAGATGCCACAGGATACCGTAGAATTGCTGTTGAACAAGTGTTAATTAAAAAAATTGAGAATTTGTATGCCTCTTTTTTTTTAACGTTGCTAAAGTAACTTTTTGAACTCACTCCCAATCTACAAATCTGTGATATCACTAAAACTGCATTCATTATCCTGTCTGTCAATTTACATTTCTGCACAAGTCTTTACCAGAAATATGCCGATTTGTATCACATGGCCATCATTATTTACTGCATTGTTAATGTGGTAATCAGTAAGAAGAAGAGATGTTAGGCTCAATGCAAACATTAAGTACTTTGGTTGATTTCTTAATCCGTTTTTTGGGGGAGGGAGTTTTAGATTTGCTTCCTGTTGTGAGACACTGTGCAACTTTTCAAAAAAACATCAGTTAATAACACATTTGGTAAAAAAAAAACTTTAATATTTGATGCCATTGGCTGGATGTGCCTTAGTATTTACAGTTACATCATCATTGTTTAGATTTAACATAGATTTTTGTCAGTGGGTAGATTTGTGAGAATCCTTAAATATGCAGACTGAGTTTTTTCCTGCTCATCGAAAGACACTACAGCAAGAGGGGTGTTTTGCAATGCTTTGATGAGGCAAACATTACAGGAAGGAAAGTTAGTCCTCAAGCTTAGGCCAGACTTCTAGAAGTGTCTACCCCTAAATGTTCCTCATCTCCTGAACGTCACTACTAAACCAAATGAATTAATGCACCCCCAAAAGCAAAAACGGCACGTTAACGGCCTTCTATGAAGTGTTTTGCATCCATTTAATTATTAGAAATCTTATCAGTTGGATACTACTTATTACTTATCAATAATTGAGTCAAAAGAGGACCATCACGCTCTCCCAAAAGTTTGTTTGGGCCCTCAAAAAGATGTTGCATAAAGCATACTTAATTTTCAAAATAAGTATAATTTTTTACTGCATCAGGATAGCATACACAGACATTTTGACTTAATAGCCTTCTTCAGTATATAGGTTATTTTACATCCATTGATTTATAAGAAATCTTATCAATTTTCTTCATCAATATTTTAATCTTAACGTCCACTTATGTTTTCATCTCCTTTTGACCAGAATCACCAATCTTCAGAATGTAGGGAAACAGCCGCCTCTGATTCTGCCCCACCAGTTGACCGGAGCAGCACAAGGTACAGTCCAGATGCGCATCAGGAGCTCTCAGAGCAGCGGGGAACGCCTGAGTCAAACCAAGTCCATGGTCCTGCAGGATCCTGACCTGCTTCCCAAACCTGTGAGTATACACTGAGTGTACAAAACATTAGGAACTCATTCCTAATCTTGAGTTGAACCCCCTTTTGCCCTCAGAACAGCCTCAATTTGTAATGGCATGGACTCTACAAGGTACTGAAAGACTCCAATGCTCCCCACAGTTGTGTCAAGTTGGCTGGTAGTGGATCTCTACTCCGAATAGCTCGTTCCATCTTATCCCACAGATGCTCAATTGGATTTATATTCCTGGACAGTCCTATCCTAGGGGCATTATCCTGTTCTAAAAATATACTGTTGCCATGAAGGGATGCACTTGATTTGCAATGATGTTTAGATATCCTGTGGCATTCAAACGTTGCTCCACTTTTATCAAGATGCCCAATGTGTGCCCTCCCAGCACCTACATCAGCCTGCAATGTTAACACACGGCATGTTAGATGCATGTACTCATGTGGTTGTCTGCATAACCTAGTCCTCCCATCAGCGTGAAACAGCAGGAACCGGGATTCATCAGATCAGGCAATAATTTTCCAATTTTCCAGTGTCCAGTGTTTTATTCCTTAGCCCACTGCAACCACAGTTTTTAGTTTTGTTGCTAAAAGAAGTGGAGCTTTGTAAGTTCAAACAAGTTGTGCATTATTTTATGGTTCTTTGGACACCAATGTTGTACTGGACTGTCAGTTGACTAACTGCAGCTTGTCTGTTGCTCTGCACATTTTGTGTCAGCCTCCTTTGTCCTCTTTCGTCAATTACCTGTTTTCGACCACTGGCCTGACTTGGGCTGGATGTCCTTTGGGTGGTGAAGCATTCTTGATACACAAGGGAAACTGTTGAGCGTTAAAAAATCCAGCAGCGTTGCAGTTCTTGACAGTTGACACACTCAAACTGGTGCGCCTGGCAACTACTACCATTCCCCGTTCAAAGGCATTTAAGTATTTTGTCTTGCCCATTCACCCTCTGAATGGCACACATACACAATTGTCTCAAGTCTTAACAATTATTCTTTAACCTGTCTCCTCCCGTTCATCTACACTGATTTGAAGTGGATTAAACAGTTGACATCAATGTCATGGAAAGATGAGGTGTTCCTTATGTTTGTGCGCTCAGTGTAGGCGTAGACACACACACACCTATCAGCTGGATGTACTCTGATTTTAGAGGCTTATTGAATATTCTTAGCCATTTGGTGAACTGTGCTTATATAAATTCCAGTAATTATGATTATATTGTTTATAAACTGTTGTCGCACATTAGGTGATTATCATTAGCTTAATTGAGCTGATCTCTGTTTGACTCTGAGCACTTCCCTGTGGGAAAATCAGGGTAACGATAAAACAGATGATGCATTTACAAAATGAGCAATCTGGTGTAGCATATTTGGAATAATGTATCTACCATGTTGACAATGAACTGGACATAACCCCAACCATTTAATATTTTTTATAAGCTGGTGGAAGGGCTGGCTGACACCTCTATTTAGCATAGTGGTTCATGCATCGTATCATACAATACATCTGTCTGTTGGCTGGAATGTTCATCTGCAAAATTTCAGATACAAAATAGTATTAGATGTGTTTACAACAGGCCATTGACCTTCAATCCGTCAGTTTAGATTGCTTAACATACACAGTTGTATTGTAAACCTTAATAGGGTTTATTAGTAATTGACAGCAAACTGAATTACTCAGATGATCACTGCCGTGAGGCCACGTCTGATGTTTTGATGGGTTGCTTGTTTGCTAATTATGCAGATGATACTTGTTTGTGAGATGTCTTATACTGCGATAATACAGTTTGTCCAGAGGACAGAGATGCAAAGGCTGCTGGAGATAATGAACCAGTTCCTACGGACTACAAGCATGGTCATTAACAACTCGGAACAAACACAACTCAGAACACAGAACACGGAACACAGGACGTTAGAGTGTTGCTTTAACATTGCATCAGTGTTCCAGAATGTTGTTCGTATTACAGATGTCCTTTTAATTTAATTAACATTCATTACACAGAGGGTCTCATCTAACAGACATCAAAATCAACTTTATTTGTTTACTCCCATGATATGTTACCAGAGAGCAGAGAAGTGCTTTCTTGACCTCCTCCAATGTATGGAAGGAAGTGTGTTAAAACCAGCTGTACCGTGACCAGCTCCACTCTCTTACACTGGGATTAATTAGAGAATATAGCAGGACCCAATCATAATGAATATAGGACTCACTAGGGGTTCGGCGTGCCGGGGTAGGCCTATCCTTTGAACAGTAGAGGGCAGGCCAGCACTGTGCTGAAGGATAAAACTGACTACCCAAACGATACATTCTGTGAGCTGTGTTTCCATAGTAAAGGGTGTGGATATCGCAGAACTCTTGTTCAACTATGTGTAACCTCAACCTCTTCTAAGCTAGCTTTACTATAGCTATACCTATTACTGCTTCTGCTGCTACTCTATTACTACAATACTGAAATACATGCAGTTGAGAATGGATTTGTCAAATGACACTATCAATAATCTTGCTGTATTTGTGTCCATGTTTATCTTTTGGAATGAGTGTTTACATTGCTGTGATATTGATCTGAATTCTCATGGTCTGATTTTGGCTAGCACTGGGTTGTGTGCGTTGTTAATCTGTTGTCTGTGTTTCCATACACTACTATAAGAGACTGTATAGTCTTGTATGATATAGACGTTGTATATGTTAATACATTGATGATACATTCACACGTAACCATACTCTGTATGCACTGTATTGCATAACCTTTACAGCATGGAACACATGGACTTTTAGCAGTACATGTACGCTTTTAATTTCACTGAACCGATTTTACTAGCTAAGACAATATGGCCACAATCAAGCAACAGCTCTGATTTGAAACAGCCAGGGAAATCGACTCCTCTTCAATTTATTTTTCTGCTTTTCTGTTTCTGTAGATTTCTCGCCACCGGAGGAACCAGTCTCAGCATAACATTGGTGGAGCTGGAGCTGCAGAGACTCTTGTGAGTATGACAGGTCATCATAAATAACTGTTTGTATGGCAACATATGGGAATGAATGTATTTGGTTTATTATACTTTATTGCTATATGGCTGCTATTGGCTATTAGACTGTTTCTATAAGTCTAACATTTAAGTATTATTCACTATAAATGAGTTTCTATGCTTTTAACTCAGCAGGCCTATTTTACTTATTAAAATAGGTATATTTATTTTGTTTATACTGATAAAATAGCATGTGTTTTATTTTAATATTTAATTTATTTAATATATGTTTAAGGCTAAATGTTACATCATGCATTTCAGGTTGTTTTGAAGGGTGAATATTTGAATAAAGCCAAAATATCAGATGGAGGCAAAAAACTGAGGAAGAACTGGGCTTCAACTTGGGTAGTTCTGGAGACTGATAAACTTCTGTTTTATAAAGAGAGCAAGCAAGAAGCCCTGACCAATTTGGTAGGTTTTTACAACACACACACACACACACACACACACACACACACACACACACACACACACACACACACACACACACACACACACACACACACACACACACACACACACACACACACACACAGTAAAGTAAAAAGTGACAGTTCAGTAAAGTAAAAAAGTGACATCAATAGGTTGGTAACCTGCTGAATACGAGGGGGCAATGTTCAATTATAGCCTCAAATCAACCTTCTGAGGGATTGCCTATTAGCATTATGAGTGCAAATGTTGAGTGAACACATGCTATGTGCATTTTAATTTGATGCCAGAAATGAAGCGTTTTCTTTTCATTTTCTGATTTCTCAAACTGGCAAATTAACTTTGGCTTTGATCCCAAGGACTGGAGCTCACCCCATCAAAAAGCAATGAGGAACTGTTTACCCCCTTGTGAAGTGGACTGCATATAGTGTGTGTGTTTGTGTGTGTGCGTGCATGTGTGTCTGTCTATGTGTGTATAGTATGTGACTTTAATCCACCCTGCCCTGATGTGGTTCTGAGAGAGAGAGAGGGCGAGGGAGAGGTAGAGCGAGAGAGAGAGAAACTGGTGACTGGCAGAGAGAGAGCGAGAGAAGGGGTGGTTGGGGGGAGTCTCTAAAATGAGCTTGCCATGCTTTTTAATGAAGCTCCAAGGACTTAATCAAAGCCCTCTCCCTTACTGAGCCCCACCAGGGCAACGGTCTGTCAGACTCTCCCTTTCCAATAGTTCATTATGGGCGAGAGAGACATTTCCACTTCCGCATAGATTGACATATCTCCCCCCTTTCCCATAGAAATAGTGGGTACAGGGGAGGGTGGTTGTGTGTGTTTGGGGTGGTGGTGGTTTGTGTGTGTGTGTGTGTGTGTGTGTGTGTGTGTGTGTGTGTGTGTGTGTGTGTGTGTGTGTGTGTGTGTGTGTGTGTGTGTGTGTGTGTGTGTGTGTTAATTTGATAATTTAGTTTATCTTTGCTTCAGAGTAGAATAAACAGCTTATTAATCTCTTGTGTTATCATTTGGTCGCTGTGGGCAGTATTTAGGTTTGGGTCTGAATATACAATGTCGTCACCAGCATACAAAGTCAGGATGTATGAGTTCACCTGCAATGTGTACATCATTCCGTAAGGAGAGTTATTTATTCAGTAGAAACAAGAATGGGCAGTATTTTACATCATCCAACTTAAACACATGTAGTTTACTCTGTCTAAGGCAGGTACTGTAAATCAAATATCACCTAATTTATCCAATCCAATGTCAGCCAAGGTAGTTAATTGAGTCGTCAAGTTTCAGTTTATTCCAGGCTGGGCATGTGAGATCTCAGTGAGCAAATCAAGGCCCAATATAGCTTCTGATTTATGGTGTTTGCAATGTCTTGTGATACTACATTGTAATACTGTTGTAGAATGTCCTTATCATCTTAATTTTCTACAGCATCTCACTATAATTTATCCATGAGTTCCCTGGTCTGAGACCACAATAAAGGGAAATTATATCTAAATGAGTTCCCATGCCTTTAACACTGATTAGTTCTCCTTTAAAAAAGCTACATTTTCGAAATCACTCTTTGTCTGAAAATTATACCATTCTTATTTTGATATGGTTACACACCGCTTCTTTAATTCCATAGAGGATATGAATAAGATATAAAAGGTTTGAATGATAAAGAATTACAGCACATGTACATCCCCCTTTACAGCATAATGAATATGAAAAAGTGCTATAACAAAAGGGTAATATCTGATATTTGGGTAGAGCACTTCCTTTTGTTTATTCATTGTGATTTATATCAAATATCTGTCCATTTATAGAGAAAGCGTCCCTCTTTAAAAATGTATTTTGATATTTACTGCACAACTATGATACATTTACGAGAGTCCCATTCCCAAACACAGCAGTGAAACTACACTGAACAAAAATATAAACACAACACACAACAATTTCAAATAAGTTCATATAAGGAAATCAGTCAGTTGAAATACATTCATTAGGCCCTAATCTGTGGATTTCTAATGACTGAGAATACAGATATGCATCTTTTGGTCACAGATACCTTAGAAAAAGGTAGGGGAGTGGATCAGAAAACCAGTCAGTATCTGGTGTGACCACCATTTGCCTCATGCAGCGCGACACATCTCCTTCGCATAGAGTTGATCAGGCTGTTGATTGTGGCCTGTGTAATGTTGTCCCATTCCTCTTTAATGGCTGTGTGAAGTTTCTGTATCTCTGTGCAATCAAAATGACATGCAATTGACATGCAAAGCTGAGCTTCCCTGAGGCGGTTTCTAACAGTTTGTGCAGAAATTCTTCGGTTTTGTAAACCCACTGTCTCATCAGATGTCCGGGTGGCTGGTCTCAGATGATCCTGCAGGTGAAGAAGCCAGATGTGGAGGTCCTGGGCTGGCGTGGTTACACTTAGTCTGATGTTGTGAGGCCGCTTGGACGTACTGCTCAATTCTCTAAAATGACTTTTGGCTTATGGCAGAGAAATTAGCATTCAATTCTCTGGAAAGAGCTCTGGTGGACATTCCTGCAGTCAGCATGCCAATTGCACGCTCCCTCAAAACTTGAGACATCTGTGGCATTGTGTTGTGTGACAAAACTGCACATTTTAGTGTCATTTTATTGTCCCCAGCACAAAGTGCACCTGTGTAATGATCATGCTGTTTAATCAGCTTTTTGATGTGCTACACCTGTCAGTTGGATGGATTATCTTGGCAAAGGAGAAATGCTCACTAACGGGGATGTAAACATTTGTTCACAAAATTTGAGAGAAATACGATTTCTGTTGGATCTTACAGTGAAGGAAAAAAGTATTTGATCCCCTGCTAATTTTGTATGTTTGCCCACTGACAAAGGAATTATCAGTCTATAATTTTTATGGTAGGTTTATTTGAACAGTGAGAGACAGAATAACAACAAACAAATCCAGAAAAACACATGTGAAAAATGTTATCAATTGATTTGCATTTTAATGAGGGAAATAAGTATTTGACCCCTCTGCAAAACATGACTTAGAACTTGGTGGCAAAACCCTTGTTGGCAATCACAGAGGTCAGACGTTTCTTGTAGTTGGCCACCAGGTTTGCACACATCTCAGGAGGGATTTTGTCCCACTCCTCTTTGCAGATCTTCTCCAAGTCATTAAGGTTTCGAGGCTGACGTTTGGCAACTCGAACCTTCAGCTCCCTCCACAGATTTTCTATGGGATTAAGGTCTGGAGACTGGCTAGGCCACTCCAGGACCTTAATGTGCTTCTTCTTGAGCCACTCCTTTGTTGCTTTGGCCGTGTGTTTTGGGTATTGTCATGCTGGAATACCTATCCACGACCCATTTTCAATGCCCTGGCTGAGGGAAGGAGGTTCTCACCCAGGATTTGACGGTACATGGCCCCATCCATCGTCCCTTTGATGCGGTGAAGTTGTCCTGTCCCCTTAGCAGAAAAACACCCCCAAAGCATAATGTTTCCACCTCCATGTTTGATGGTGGATATGGTGTTCTTGGGGTCATAGGCAGCATTCCTCATCCTCCAAACACGGCGAGTTGAGTTGATGCCAAAGAGCTCCATTTTGGTCTCATCTGACCACAACACTTTCACCCAGTTGTCCTCTGAATCATTCAGATGTTCATTGGCAAACTTCAGACGGGCATGTATATGTGCTTTCTTGAGCAGGGGGACCTTGCGGGCGCTGCAGGATTTCAGTCCTTCACGGCGTAGTGTGTTACCAATTGTTTTCTTGGTGACTATGGTCCCAGCTGCCTTGAGATCATTGACAAGATCCTCCCGTGTAGTTCTGGGCTGATTCCTCACCGTTCTCATGATCATTGCAACTCCACGAGGTGAGATCTTGCATGGAGCCCCAGGCCGAGGGAGATTGACAGTTCTTTTGTGTTTCTTCCATTTGCGAATAATTGCACCAACTGTTGTCACCTTCTCACCAAGCTGCTTGGTGATGGTCTTGTAGCCCATTCCAGCCTTGTGTAGGTCTACAATCTTGTCCCTGACATTCTTGGAGAGCTCTTTGGTCTTGGCCACGGTGGAGAGTTTGGAATCTGATTGATTGCTTCTGTGGACAGGTGTCTTTTTTATACAGGTAACAAACTGAGATTAGGAGCACTCCCTTTAAGAGTGTGCTCCTAATATCAGCTCGCTATCTGCATAAAAGACACCTGGGAGCCAGAAATCTTTCTGATTGAGAAGAGGTCAAATACTTATTTCCCTTATTAAAATGCAAATCAATTTATAACATTTTTCACATGCGTTTTTCTGGATTTTTTGTTATTCTGTCTCTCACTGTTCAAATAAACCTACCATTAAAATTATAGACTGATCATTTCTTTGTCAGTGGGCAAACGTACAAAATCAGCAGGGGATCAAATACTTTTTTCCCTCACTGTATATTTCAGCTCATGAAACATGGGACCAACACATTTATATTTGTGTTCAGTATAGTAACCTTTATTCACTAAACACCTATCCACTCTGCCTCTTATATGTCTGTAGAAACCTGGATGCAGCCCTGATGCGGTGGATCTCTGTGGGGCCGTGGTTGAATGGACAACAGAGAGGTCCAGCCGGAAGAACGTGGTTCAGGTACAGCCATTTTGTTTCTGCGTGAAGACAAGGATCAAGTAAGTTTACAATAAGACTGAGCAGCCTGCAAGTTGTCTGTTTTAGTTGTTGAGGATGGGATGTGCTCGGATGCACTCTTTCCTTGATAATTTCAGACTTGATAATAGACTCAATTTAAGATATTTGATCAATTTTCATAAAAACATTTTCGTTGCTTCAACCATCTGTTCAGAGAAGACATTTCAATTGAGTCATATTGCATTTGAAGGTGATGTTAAACCAACATCTTGTCTCCTCAGACCCAATGGCCTTTAGTTTAGGGAATTAGACCTTTGAACTTCACAGTACTATCTTCTTATTGCCTTTTCAAGATACTCTTTAAAAAAATCTTAAACCAGCAAAGCAAACTGACGATCAATTCATTGGCGGTGGCAGCACAAGTTTTCATGAGAAAAAAAATGCTGTGATAAGCGGAAGAAAAGGAAGAGGATGAGAGCAGATTTCACGATCTCATCAGACGCTTAAGACACTTCGTCGCTGCCGGTTGCTACTCTTCTGCACAGTATTTCAGCCTCAAAATCTTAATGCAGTGAAGATTAAAATGGGAATTACACCATAATCTTAAATAATCCAAATGCTGTGGACAGAAAAGTGTGTGTAATGCCGACGCAAAGCTATTCTGAGTTCTGACAACATTGTCAATCAACACTAGGATTACAGTTAAAATTAGCACGGAAAGTTACTTTTAATTTCGCACCATTCCAGAGACTGATTTATACAATAATCTAAGAAATACCTCACAAAGATATGCCTGTCAGATGGGTAGATACGATAAAAAAAATGTTGTTGAAATGTTTGTTTTGTTCGCCCGCTTATACAGTATCTTCGCTCCCCATATCTCTGACTTCCAGATAGATCCCAATTTCTAAGATATTTCAAGGACGATGACAACATAATTGCTCTATTGAACCATGTAAACTAAGGGCCGGTTTACAGACTTGATGAGTTTGGCGCTACTGCAAATGGTGGTCTCAAAAGGCCATTCACTAGATTTGATATGGAGTAATTAAAATTTCCTGCAAAGTACCCAGTGGTTGCAGACATAAATGTGACTCTCAACTTTAAACCTTGATTGGTGACATCAGTATATACACTGAATGCACAAAACATTAGGAACACCTTCCTAATATTGAGTTGCATGCCTTTTTGCCCTCAGAACAGCCTCAATTCGTTGGGCCATGGACTTTACAAGGTGTCCAAAGTGTTCGACAGGAATGCTGGCCCATGTTGTTTCCCACAGTTGTGTCAAGTTGGCTGGATGTCCTTTGGGTGGTGGACCATTCTTGATACACACGGGAAACTGTTGAGTGTGAAAAACCCAGCAGCATTGCAGTTCATGACACAAACCGATGTGCCTGGCACCTACTACCATACAACGTTCAAAGGCACTTAAATCTTTTGTCTTGTCCATTCCTGCTCTGAATGGCACACATACACAATCCATGTCTCAATTGTCTCAAGGCTTAAAAGTCCTTCTTTAACCTGTCTCCTCCCCTTCATATACACTGATTGAAGTGGATTAACAGGTGACATCAATAAGGGATCATAGCTTTCACCTGGATTCCCCTGAGCGGTCTATGTCATGAAAAGAGCAGGTGTTCCTAATGTTTTGTACACTCAGTGTATTTCAGTGTATTTCTTCCAAATCCAACATTTCAAATGCACAAAATATATCAATTGAATGCACTTCAAATCCAATGTCCAAATATGACAAGGAGCCTCAGCTCAATAAATACTGCAGTCAAAGAGGCATGATGCTGAACCTTATTTTCCACTCAACGCTCTGCTCTCTATCACTATCATTCTCTGTGAACATTCCAGTAAGGAAGCGTCCTCCCTGGACAGTGTTGTCATTAACAGGCTACCCAGCCAAAGATCACAGGGTCATGACCCTGAGAAATGTGCCTCTCAGTCAGTCAGCGTTGACTTTCTAAGACCTCAGTGCTCACCAGCTGTTTTTCCCCACAGTAGCTTTTCAGATCAGCGACATGGCTGCTTGGCAGGCAGGAAGCAGCCAACCTGCTCTTTATAGAGGAAGTCATGGGTAAAAGGATAGAGGAGAGCTGAAACTGACTCATTAGGGCAATGTCCGCCTGAAAAAAAAGTATGTTTTTCTTATCTATAAAGTTGAAAGTTTAGTGAATGTGTGATCGACTGAGAAAGTGGTTCAATCACTTTATGGGAGTCCTGCAAGGGTATTAACATGGTTAGAAGAGAGCTATGGTTTGGATGGAGGGCTGCTGAAGGAAAAGTAAAAGTGTTAGAAGTAAGAAAATGGAAATGGTTCAGAAATAGGTGTTCATGTTATTCATCTACCCAGTTTATTTATTCCCTTTTTCTTTCTTTTTGCCATTGTGGAGGAGTGACAAGGTTGGTGACACAAAGGTCTTCCATATTCCACATGCAGGGGAAAGAGGATGGGAATGGGAGGAGGGTGTTACTGAGGCCATTGTCATCCACAGTATTTATTCAGCTGCAGGCTTCTTTTTTGACTTGACACAAGTCTGTTGCTCACCCTTCCCGTTATCTCTTCACTCACCAATATCATCATTTGTGTTTCTGAATAGATGGACATTGTTCTTCATAATTCTGTATTGCCCTACCAGGAGCTTAAGGAAGGAGGGACTTTATTTTCCTTCAAGGTTACTCCACACTTCAGCTTGGCGAGACACTGTGAATAACCTCCACTTGGTCTCTACATATGAGATTCTTAAAACAATGCAAGGTTCATGTCTGCTACATTTTTATCAGGCTATCAGTTACCCAGCCAGGGTTGACGAAGTGAAACGAAACCTTGCAGAAACAAGGAGGGAGCTCTGGTCTTTGTATTTGGATTCCTTTGACACCTGAGGGACCTCCATATCTTGTGCCATGCTCACGGAAAGAATGCATACACAAACATAGTTAGAAACCAGAGAAAACTGTGGTCAATTGTGATGTGGTTGTTTTGAAGCTGAGAGTCACTTCTGCGTCTGTATCAGTCTCAGGTTAAACATCACATGAGGATTGACAGGAAATACACATATTTGACTGCAATATGAGATATGTCATTGTTCATCACACAGCTGCCTCATGAGACATAAGATTGTAAAAACATACAAAAAGGGTTCACTGAAGAACAGAGATTGTTTAAACTTCACTATTTGTACTGTGATAAAAAAACAAACATTTGAAGAAGCTTAGGAGGGCACATGATGCAGAAAAGGGACATGAGGAGAGGACATACTTTATCTTGGGGAACCATAAACCAGACCATATGTAAGGCTATATAAGGCTAACATTGTCCGATCAAAGTCAGACACAATGAGCAGAACTCTGTATTCCAAACTCCAGTCTACCTATATTGAGCTGTCATACCAGGGGTGGCAGGTAGCCTTGAGGTTAGAGTGTTGAGCCAGTAACTAAAAGGTTGCTGGTTCGAGGACCGGAGCTGACAAGATAATAAGTATATATAAAAAATCTATAGCTGAGCAAGGCACTTAACCCTAATTGCCTCAGTTGTTCTGTACAGTGGTGCCTGTGACCCCACTCCCTGTGGAGGTTTCAGGGGGTTGGGATATGCAAAAAACACATTTCCATTACAAACTTGTGTTTAACAGGACAAATATAAGCATCCCCCAAATTATTATACTGAAAATAATATGTCAAAATGTCTGTTTCAGGAGACTCTGAATGGAAATGTCTGGCACACTGTCTTTATAACCAAAAGCAATTTATAAGAATTTCAACATTATTTGTTTTTTAAACTATTATCAGCATTGATGAAAGCAGAAAGTCTGTTTGAAAAGGACTAACGGCTCAAAAAGTATCCCACGAGGCTAATAAAACTAGAAATATCTCTGACATTGCTCAACAAATGAAAAGGAGCACAACTTTGAATAAGTGGTCATGCATTTTTCATGCCTTTCTGCATACTTAAGTGTTTGAGTCTGGCTTGAGTGAGTTAAAAGCAAATAACAAAAGGAGCAGAAAAGTCCAAATTGCATCAACTCCACCAGAAGAAAGAGAGACAAAAAGTAGTGTAGTGTCAAAGGCGTCTGGTTTTAACCACTGGCCGCTGCTACAGAGACGTCAACACCAGCATCCTTCTCTCATCACTAATTGATTCTTTGGAGTTTTGGGCGACTCTCGCTGTGAGCCCCCTGTACCCTCTCTGCTCTGACAAACATCGGTCTCATAGTCACGATGTGGAAAAACAGACTTCAACAACAACCATGGAGAGAAGACAGAAACAACTAAGATGATGAAATAGAGCCCAGGGCTAGAAAATAATGAGTCCATTTTAGTGGAGGAGCTTTAACCTGCCACCACTCTAAAAACATTGCTTTGTCTTGACTAATCAACAGGAAAGTTTAATATTCTTGTGAAAGATCCGTAATCACTTCAGGAAGCATCCTTCTGAGTGTTAAAGGTGAATTATACTGGCAGGATGTCATCCTATTTTTGGGGAAGAAGTTCATTGAGGTTTGCACAGTTTTTGATCTTCGGATTTCTGTATGAGCCTCAACCTTTCTAAAGTTCAGTCAGATGAAAGGCATTGACTTTTACAACTGGCTTGGCCCTTGTTACACCAACACAGAAATACTAAACACTTCCACATCATTATGCATCAGCCAGGCCCTGAAGTGTAGGAGCTGTATCTTGAGTGGAGTAAATAAGAAAATCTGGACTGGATCACCAGATCGATGTAAATGAATGTATTTACTATTTAAATCAACTGAAAATCAGTACAGTAGATAGTCAGAGCAGGTTATAGTTTGTACAGTAGGAGTAGGATTTATCCAGTGCCTACTGGTCCCCTGATCCCAGGATGTAATCGTCCAAAGCTGCTGACCTGACTACTTTAATGCCATCTGTCTTAAAGCTCACGGTGCCTGATTGCTTCTTGATGACCAGCCGTGATTACGATTGTGAATAGGAGTGGCTCGCTCCCAAAATGGAACCCACATCACACACAAATAGAGGTAGCCTCTCACAGACACAGACTGTGCTTGTACTAGCCAACACTACTTTGGTGAGGTCTAGGAGATTGACCTGTGGTTAACCTTTTACTGCTGTGGGCTAAATCAGGGTCACACAGAGTGTTTCTTGGTAGTCTTAAACAGATCTACTTTGAAACAAAAGTATGAGGTGGAAAAAGAAGACACCTGTACCATGTCAGATATAGAGTTGAATGTATTTAATTTGGAGTTTATCCCAATATTACACTTTATATACGTCACAGAAGACTGAAATATAACAAAACCATTTCAAATAGAAACACCGGAGTTTCTGCATATTTGTTTTTGTCATGTTTATTAATTTTGAAATTATAAACAATATTAACATTCCACTCATGAAGCCACTAGAGGGTGATTTGGTCATTTGACTGCAGGAAAGTACTACACCCAAAAATAAGCTCCTAACTTCCATAGTGTTGATGACAGTGGGCATCGGCCAACAACTAGTAGCTTAGTTTATACAAAATACAGCCTACACTAGAATGTTCATAGAAAAGTTAGTTGGACCATAATAGCAATATCCAGATCAATGAATGAATAATACCACATTTTGTTTGATTTTGAATAATCCCATTTTATATAATGAGCATATCCTTGCTTGCAGTTCCATTTCATTCTCCTCTGCTATTCCTTCATCCACCTCCCTCTTGTCGTCTTGTCATTTCTTGTCCTTCTGGCTGGAGGGAAGAGACCGCGCCACGGAGACAGGCACCATATTGTAGCGATGCATGTCTCCGTGGTGTCAGAGCTGCAGGAGTCTGGAGCTCTTTAACAGTGTTATCACAACTGGCGTTTCACACTGTACCTCACGGCCATGCGCACGGACTGATATGCTTCGGTGTGACTTTGTGATAAGTGTCATGGCTAATTGGCCCAGGAGGATGGCAACATCGTAGGGCTTCAAATGGGGTCGTAAGATTATTGCATATCAATAATCTTGTTTGTTATGAGAGGAAGGCCTGTCCGTTTGTCACTCTGTGGTCTGGTAGAGTACCATCATACTTTGTATCTTTATACATATGGATAGCACATTACTCCCAGCTCAGAATAAGGGTCAATACAGCTCCACTTTGTTACTAAGTTTATTCTTGTGAAGTAAAGTGGCACTGTGATTTTTATATCTTGTCTCTTTCTCCACAAACCATGTAAAAAAAAAAAGAAAAAATCTGAGCGTTTAAAAGATTCTTCCCTGTAACCCTTAAACACAGATACTTTATGACAACAGAGTCACAAGGCAGCTGGCAATAGTCCCAGATTAACACAGAATGTCACCTTGTGAAACACTAGCCGTCATCTAAGGCCTGACCCCTACAAGACATAGTCAGGTTCCCCATGTCATTCTCTCGGCTGGTCCTTTCTCCCCCTTTGTTTTAAAAAGGGTTTTATCTGTATATTTCATTCTGTCACTGGAACACAGTGATCTTATTCAAAGGAGGGAAACAAGTGGAAAACATAATAGTTTATTAAATTGCATTGCGTTACGTTGATTGCGTAGTTGTCAGTTACCTTCGTAATGCTCCCTCTGAAGTGGGTCTCTGGAGACTTGAGATGAGGACTTAATCCGTTAAAATGACAGTCTCTCTCTGGTAGTCCCAGAGCGTAGAAAAGGTATTTGTGGTGTGGCCCTTCTTCCTCAAAGCTGCTTACATTGAAGTGGGCATTAATTTGGTTCTTCAGAGAAACAGTGAAAGTATATAGTATGTTAATCGCCAGTACGGTGGAAGGATTTTAAACCCCCAACAGCAGATTGCCTTGGAGATTACAACTTAGAAATGAACTTCAGTTAAACCACATGACTTAATTCTAGCCAGACATGCATCACACAGTATTAAATGTTATACCTTTCTTATGTGGAGAAATGTGAGCCACCAAGATTGAGCATCTGGGATGAGTTCAGGTCATGGAGCAAAGAGAAGAGAAGTGAGCAATTTGTGGGTTATGAATTGTGGAGATTTATTACATTTTCAGCAAATGATGGAACATTCTTATGACAACTGTCGCCTTGGCCTAAGATAACTCAGCAGTACAGTGCAGGATTAACATTCTGCTCAGGTCAGACCTACATAAAAAGCATCCAATACTTAGATACTCTTTTATTTCACACTATTTCCACTGTTATTCTGAGAACTTTTCTTTCTGTGATTATAATCGCAGTTTTGACACATCTACAGATATTTTGTTGCAAATTGGAAATAATTAACTTGGCAAAGTAGAATGCTTCAACATTGCATTGTTCCTTTATGAAGAATCACAATTAATGTTTAATTTAAGAGCCACATGCAAATGTAAAGGCACAAATGGCACTCTCCTCTCTGCTCCGCTGTGCATATTTAAATATTAATGGCTCCAGTCAAAATAAAGCCCAGAAATTCAACACCCTCTTTATTAAGAAATGTGATGAAAAAAAATTATTTATTTCATATTCTTTTTCATTTCTAAAAGCAAAACACTACTTTGCACTGGTTACTGTAACTGCATTTCACTTCTTAAAAATACACATAAAACTTTAGACTTTTGTTTTTGTATAGTGGCAATGAGTTGAATATATTCCCTGAATAGAAGTCAAGTCATACCCTTTAGAGATAATAAATGACATTTCCTGTCTGTCCTATCATCTCTTTATATCTCACTGTCTGTCCTATCATCTCGTTATATCTCTCTGTCTGTCCAATCATCTCGTTATATCCCTCTGTCTGTCCTATCATCTCTTTATATCTCTCTGTCCGTCCTATCATCTCTGTCCGTCCGTCCAATCATCTCGTTATATCCCTCTGTCTGTCCTATCATCTCGTTATATCTCACTGTCTGTCCTATCATCTCTTTATATCTCTCTGTCCGTCCTATCATCTCTTTATATCTCTCTGTCCGTCCAATCATCTCGTTATATCCCTCTGTCTGTCCTATCATCTCGTTATATCTCACTGTCTGTCCTATCATCTCTTTATATCTCTCTGTCCATCCTATCATCTCTTTATATCTCTCTGTCTGTCCTATCATCTCGTTATATCTCACTGTCTGTCCTATCATCTCTTTATATCTCTCTGTCTGTCCAATCATCTCGTTATATCTCACTGTCTGTCCTATCATCTCTTTATATCTCTCTGTCTGTCCAATCATCTCGTTATATCTCTCTGTCTGTCCTATCAGACAGAGAGATATAACATAAAAGGAGATAAAATGGTATTTCATACCATACATAATGATGAAACTTATTTTCGCATGTTATCTTCCTAAATTAGTTCAAATGTTGACAATTGTTCATACCCATTTCCATTGCATTGTCAAAGCTGATTATCTCCTATAATACCTCAGATTTCATAACAGTCTATGAATGACCAACTATTGGTCTGTTGGTTATAAAGAACATTTTTAATCAGTAGTATAAACTATATAATTACATTTTTATTTCCCATAGTCCTTCTTTATTAATTCATATGTTTGCCTATTGTTTTGTTTGACTGTGGAGACCTGGATGTGAGTGTTGCATTAGCCTGCACCTCTTACATTGTCTGTAGTGTTCCATTTGGACCATAGCTACCATGTTGATATGAAGGGCCTTTGGGGGATTTATCTGCTTTCACATACATTAGCATCTCCAGCAAACATTTGCCTGAGAATAAAATGACCATGCTAATTAAAATCACCAACTCGTAGTTCAAGAGGCCTGCGCACGTCAGGATTAATATCAAGGCATATTAAGGAGTTTGTGTCGTCCCGACGAACCTACAGCTCAATATGAGCCTGAGAGGCGGTGCCCTACACACTGTACCTTTGTGCTGGCACAGATTAGGACAGTTGACATGTGAACATGGAGACTGGGTAGGGCCATATTTAGTTGAAGGAGCTTATCTCCATTTTTCATTAACTGAATGAATAGACACGAGCGTCCGCTGTCATTTCTCTGCGCTGCTTCAGATAATCTTAAATGCATCTTTAAGATGCTCCTAAAAAAGATGTTTGATATATTTTAAGCAGTTCGCTCTCCATTTTTGATTAAACTTCAGAGGGAAGAGTCTGCCTTATCAGGAAGTCAGATATACTTTGGTGTAAGGCAGACATTTCAATAGGGTTCTGTTTCCAAGATGACAGGAGAAGAAAAAGGACGTAATGTTCAGGATGCATTTCTGTATGAAGATCCCACGGACTACATGATAAATCCTGAGTCTTAAACCCCAATACGAAGAGGATTGTAGGCTAGCTTCACCATGATATGGACTCATTGGATTTCAACAAGAGATTCCAAGTTGCAGGGACCAGTTAATAAACAGTCACTAATATTGGTTTCCTCTTTCAAGGCCTAGGATTTTAGGCTTATGATTTGAAGTTGACATCCAGGCACATAACTTAAAAATCTTTGCAAATCTCCCGTTGATATTAATAATTTACGTGAAAGGTTGCTTTACTCATTCTTCAAATCAACTCGTACTATGATTCTAGAGCTCTGACATGCTGGTGTAAATCATTTCTGCCAAGTTATACAATTGAGGGGCTGTGAATGGCAAAATGAAACATCAATGCATACAGTCATCCCAGTTGAAGGTAGCTAGATCAGTCCCCTGTGGGAATAGAGAGGGAGCTCAGTGTGTCCACCATCTAACATTTATAAGAGGAACAGACTGTAACTAATGCAAAATTCATGCAAATACATCTAACTTGGGTTATAAAACAACCTATCCAAGTCCATTATGTTCCAGTTAATCATGGAGAGAAGAGGTGATACAAACACAACCGATCTGTGTTGTTATTTATAGGATATACAGTACTGTACATGGTAATGGTTGAATTTGTTTTACACTGGTTCCTGTATGCATTTTTTATGTTTTGTGTATCTGATTACACATACTTTATGTTAGAGAACAGAAAATAGATCCTCGGAGCCCAAGGTTTGTGTGTTTGTGATTGTTTTGAGAGCACTTTCAGATTCACCAGTGAGCCTCCCCGTAACCTGTCCCCCACATTGCAGCGTGATTGCAGAGCCTATTACTGACACGTCCTGGGGAAGCCTCCAGGAAAAACAATGTTCCAGAGCAAACATGCTTGTTCAGATGCTTGTAACCCAAGAAAAGAGGGATGGCAAACTCACTCTGACAAGGATTGTGCCCCTAACCATTCTCTGTTTTTATCTGGCATCACAAAAGCATGCTGCTTAACTGCTCCTGACGCTTTGTAAGGAAGTCACAAAAGTCAGCTCCACAATAGTCCCAAACTTTGAAGGTCCATGTAGGGTAACCATGATTGCACGAGTGGAATATTGGGACAGCAAGATGTGAGATGCTACTCCCCAAGGCTACGAGTGACTTTGCAAGCATGGTTGTTGATAAAATATGAAATTTCCTCCTCAGAATTTGTTAAAAGGTTTCGTGTGACAAAAATAATTACAGTCTGGTCTGGCTTTTCATGCTGGATTAAAGAGATATTAATATACGAAGGGGAAAAGGTTACTCACATCCCAAACTCCATACGGTAAAAACACTTCCTCTAAGGAATTATCACATAGATGAATGATGAACAATTGTCAACATTTGAACTAATTTAGGAAGATAACATGCGAAAACAAGTTTCATCATTATGTATGGTATGAAATACCATTTTATCTCCTTTTATGTTATTTTTACCATTTCCGTTACAAAACATGAGCAGAATTCAATCAGCTGTAATATCAACCACACTTGACAATGCTGACCTTGATGTCATGGTTTCTCAAAGACTTTTACTAACAGTACAGTTATTCTGTTTGACGGCGCCAAATGTTGTTACTACACTGTTGCAGAGATGCAGAACAGGCCTGATATTAAGATGACAAGTATCACACTAATTATGTTTTCCCCTCTGAGAATACAGTCTGCATTTGTCTCTTCTTTTGACACACACACACACACACACACACACACACACACACACACACCCTGCACAACGTGAGCTTCTTGTCAAACACAGAGAGCACACATATTAACAGGCACATAGCTGAAAAGACTCAACAGACCAAGGGAATGAGTATCAAGTGCAAAGTCTGCTGATGCTGGAGTGAGCATATTCTTACAAACTCATGTGGATCCGTAGGTGTCATTAAAATGACATGAAAATGTAAATATTGATTGTTAGTTTAGGGTATTTTGAATTCTAACCTTTGCTATTCGGTATGTATTATGCCCCGCTTCATGGGAATTCATTAGGTAAAGGCCTGTTTGTTGTTGTACCTTTATTGAGGTCAATTTGAACATTCTCTGTTCCAGATAACAACCAGCTCTGGCAGTGAGTTCCTTCTCCAGGCTGACAATTACCCCACAATATGTAAATGGCATGATGCTATTAAAAGCACAGCTGACAACTTGGTAAGCAGTTTCCTGTTTCTTACAGACGGTGTATCTGAAGTTCAACATTTCTGAAGTGTTTAGGATTTTGGATATTGAAATGATGACTAAATCATTCAGAATATTGCTTAGTCATAACATGCTTCTCGAATTGAAAGTTTGACAATTCCATAAATCATTGACTATTTGTCAGGTCTAACATATAATGTTATGTTCCATGTAGTGCAGATAATCGCATAGACCTGCTTTACTGAATAATGACTGATAATAATGAGTTACTGTATGCAACCAGTGACCTTTGGACTCTGAAAGGTTGTAACCTCCTTTCTGATGCAGTCTAAAGGAGCTGGAGGACAGGCCTCTGGCAAGCCTGGCATACAGAGAGCAAACAGCACAGAGTACCTACCCAGACATGGGTTGCCTAGCAAGACACTGTCACTGCCAAAACCTGCACCTGATTCCCCCTGCACAAAGGAACCTGAACACAGACGCTCACTCAGTAAGTTGTCTCCAACGACTATAGTTCTACTACAGTTGCTAATCAAAACAGTTCTTCCCGTGTGTCAGTACAAGCTTGAACTCAGAGGTATGCTGATTTAAAAGTTGTCTCTTATCTGTGCTAATGTAGGGATTTAATTGCTCAAAACATCACTTTTCTAGGGAAATGGTTGCTCACACATTTGCATAATGTATGTGTGCTCATTTCCCTCACCCAGCAACGTGATAAGGTCTGACAGCTTTCCTGATTTTTAGTGGCACTTTTTGTGTTTTATTTTTATATGCCCAAAATGTGTGTGGGACTGTTGATTTCAATTATGGCTCTTGTAGGAACATGACACAAGAACATGCTAATTAACATTATGTCATCGTATGTCAAGTAGCAATTATGTTAATCCCTGTCATTGGTTCAAATCAATCTCGTCACCTTAAGCGCTGCGAGACGAATATATTGATGTTGGATGAGCATATTAAAATCTCTAATTAGGGACCAGGGACGTAGAGGCCAATATCCAGTATCGTATATTCAGCTGCTTGAACCTTTCATTATGGGTATGATTCTGGCTATGTTCATGTGAATTTATGCCCATGAAAAAGACAGTCCTTTACACAAACTGGAGAGAAACATGGATAGCTTTTTTTTCCACTGTAGGTCCTACTGTATGTTTTCAGGAAATTATATACAATCACCTGACAACAATATTATTTGCTTTGCAACTCTGTGTAACCCAACTGTAATATAATAAATATATTCAACTTGTTTCTTGGATGGCAAAGCTAGTCCGTAGACAAAATAGGTCATTTGATTCATTTGGGAGGAGCAGTGTTCGTTTTTATTAGAATGACAAGCAGGACCCGGACTTTAAAAAACTGCAGGGAATTCCTCTAGACATGGAGAAGTTCAATTGGAATGAATAATAGAAAAAGACAGCCATGGGAGAGACTCCTGGAAGGATGCCTAATTAATAAATAACAGTGGGACTCTAACGAGAGAGAGAGGGGAATAGCGAGGGTCAGGTAGAGAGATGAGGGGAACCATGCTATCCACCTCCACTTTACTGGTTGAACATTGTAAAGGCATATAGACCTACTGGGCCTTTCTAAAGACACATTTAAACACCTTAGCTTTCCCTTTCACTTGTTGCCATTTAACCGTGTGTCTGTGTGTTCCTGACAAGTTTTCAAGTCTTCCAAGCTCACCTACAGCATGTCGGACAGTGCTGATAAGAATGGGGTGAAGAACAGACTCAAAAAGTTCATTTCAAGAAGGCCTTCTATGAAGACTCTACAGGAGAAAGGCATCATCAAAGGTATCAGAGTATTCTGTTTTAAATGTACCAGTATAAGTGTATTATTTTCCACCACACCTCACATGTTGTGAAGAACACAAATCTTTCAAAATGTGTTGTACATTTTGTCATCTTTTTCTATTAGGACAGCCCTTCAAAGAAGAAAAAAGAAAGTTAACTGTGTCTGTATATTCCCAGATGTCACAATTTATTATATAATTGATTGTAAATATAGAATAACTAGTGATGATAATGAGTTATTATACTGATTTGAAAAGGTCTTTCCACGTTTATTAGGAGTCACAGAACAACAGTGATTGATCAAATTAAACTGAATGCATTTTACTTGAACAAACCATGCCAATCCAACCGGCAACCACAGAATCCATTCCTCTAAGGGGGAACTAATTTATTGAGCTCACGGTTGAAGGAAAATACACCATTAAAGGGCATATTTAAGCACATTTGCAATCCTTAGAAGAAGGTAACGGTATTTGGAATTTCCCCCAGCTTCAAGGAGACCCTTTAATGTTGTGTCCACGGGACAAACGCTAGATCAAAGGGAGAGGACGTTATTGACGGAATAAATGAAATACTTCTGGATTAAGGAGTGGGGCAGGTGGCCTCCAGACTGTCCTATTTGGCAGGGCTGGTGGGCAAGCCACTTCAGAGAGTGTGCTTCCTCAAATCAGCCCCCTCTTTCCTATCGTACTTCAGAATGCAAATTAAATCCATGCAACGCGAGGGTTATTTGAATTCCTTTAGGAGGGGTAATTTTGCTCCATTTCTCTGCCCCCCTTCCCCTCACCCTCGTCTTTTCTCTTGCTTATCTGCCGAGCGCTGGGAAGTGCATTTTGTATGCAAAGGTGCCGAGCTTGCAGTCATTTATGTATTTGGTGCACACTCCCCTCCAGTGTATAAACAAGAGAGGGCGATCTTTGATGTTGCACAGTGCTAGAGAGACAGCACTGTTCAAGAGGCCCGATAATGTAACATAAGCCAGTTGATGAGTGAGAAAGTGTACCTCTGTGCACAGTCAGTTTGAATTCCATTCTATGATTGATGAGGTATGCTTTGCTAACCCTAGCTTATGCTAGCCCTATAGGGCGTCTACTAGAGATTAACTGACCAGAGTTAGTGACCACAGAAGCCTGAGTTTATTGCCAGTAGGGACAGGTTAAATGAGGGACGCCTCAGTACATTTAAATGGACAAAAGTAGAGTAATAAAGCAACGGGAATGTTCATATAAGGCAAGAAAATGTGGCCCCCCTCTTCCTCTGATTGGAGCAAAGCGGCCTGGGATTCTCAGGGTTCATGGGAAAAAATGTTAGCGATAAAATGCTAAGTGTGTGATTAAACATTAGATTGTTTATTCTTTACCAATGTGGCTGTGGAATCCATGTAGCCTACTGTTAGTAGCACTGTTCTGGAAACAGCCATCAGAGGAAAGCAGGGCAGTAGGAGTCAAGAGCGATGAGTGTTACCACTCATGCTATGAGTTAATTACCTACCCCTCCACATAATGATGATGATGATCAATGGACAGTATTAATGAGATTTTTCAAGCGTGAATGGAATGACTTATTAAACAGACCTTTTACCGTTCCACCAAAATTCCTGAGATCTGAAAACAGACATTTCAAAACATTCCACGTTTGAGGACTTTTGATGCAATTAAATGCAATATCTGATGATTACTGCTAATATCTATATTTTTACACTGTCTCTAGTTCAGTAGTTCTGGGAAATATATTTTTTTACTGAACAAATCATGTCTTTTTTTCCCCTCTCAGATCGAGTGTTTGGATGTCACTTGTTGGCACTTTGCGAGCGGGAAGGGACCACTGTGCCAAAGTTTGTCCGGCAGTGTGTGGAGGCCGTCGAAAAAAGAGGTATGCACTTTTACAAAAATGGTTATATTGAATCAATACTTTGTTTATGGGAAGTAGATCAACAATGGGTAAGATGTGTGTGGGAAGTATGTACTGTATTGTCCTCCTGTATTGGGGAGTTTGACCCTTCTCTACACCCTGACCCCGTTGAGTCGGCCTGTCCACCTCAGTGATGCTTCATCTCACACAGTTACAGTAGCTGCTTCAGCATTTCACCACTGTTTACACTTCCCCCTCTGTTTTGACATTTGAGAGTGAATATGAAAAGACCTATAGTTGAGAGTGCCTGTTTTACAAGACGTGTACCCCGGTCATTGACTCGTAGTGTTCTCACACAATGTGTGTGATCAGTAGTTTCCCAGGCTCCATCACATAGCTGGCCAGGCAAAGGCGCTGAACCCTGAGGAAAATGCTCCTCGGCATCCCAAATCACTCACTCCTGGTCCGCGTCCAATTCCGAGTCCACTTCAGACTGTTTATAACGCGCTGAAATTGAGACTGAATTATGTGTTTGTGTAATGGGTTCCGTTTGTGGTTTTGGCTGAACATTTGTTCAGGACTATTAGTTATCTGGGGGTAAAATTGCTGTGGCCCGATAAACACGCTGAGAAAATAATAATGATTAAGAACGTCTTTTATCTGTAATGATTATGATCTAAAGGTCTGTTGCATTTCTTGATACACGATGGACTTTAGTGTGTTAGAAAATAAACCTTTAGACACGCACTCACTCACACACACACACACATACACGGACACTCACACACACACAAACAACATTTGGGAGGCCATTGGCTGGGCCCTGGACACAGCAGGGAAAGAACAAACAAACAACTTCTGACTGCTTTCTATGTAAACAAAGGGCCAAACACTGGGGTGAAATTCCTCTGGACATCTTAACACTTGAGCTGCAGAAAATAGCCAGGACGTTATACAAGAATGCCTTGCAAAGAATGAAACGTACGTCTTCTTTACTTTTCAAATCAACCATATCCTCAAGTTACCCCACCAGTGACAGCGGTATAGTACAGTACATAGCGTGCCACTGTCAAATGCTTGGGAATGTGGACGAACATTCATTAGAGCAATTGATAGAAAGGGCCAGAGGAAAGTGTCGCCCCAGCTACCTCTATGCAGCGGCAGTGTTAGTTTGCACTGACAACAGTGTGACTCAAATATTTAGCATTACAATCTGTAGCCTAGCTTGTGTTTCAACTTTTAAGCCTCTAGCCTTGTGTATTTAAATGTTGGTCACTTTTTAATTTATATATATTTTTAAATGGCTTGTTTTTAGAGTATGGACATTGAAAGCATGACGATCTATCAAATTCTTTTGAGCTGGTTTGGCAGGCTGGTCTCCTGTACTTGGATGCAAAAGAAAATGGCAGTCAGACTCTATAATCAAAGTAATGCTCAAAATGTCACAGTGAAATAGAGCCGTATGTTGTCCAAGTCCAAGCCCCTATCTAGGCAAGATGTCAACTATCCATTCCACTGCAATGAATGTAAACATTGTCTATTGTAAAACCCAGGAATTGTATCTACATTTGTCATTTATGGTCATATAAGTCCAAATCAAAACGTAGTCTTTTCAAATATGCTTGTATTTAATGTCGAACTTGTATCCACCAGGTTTAGAGGCTGATGGCATCTACAGAGTGAGTGGTAATCTTGCCACAATCCAGAAGTTACGATTCTTGGTTGACCAAGGTATGTTCTGTCGTTTAATTCACTTGTGATTGACTATGTTATAATGTTTGTAACAGTACTTGACTTCATACAGTTCAGTTTCTACTGGATATCATATAATGAACACAACAGGATTCGAATAGGGTTCAATTAGGGGGGTTTCTTTGTGATACAATGGATACAACTAAGACAGTGTGTTCTGTGGAAATCAAATCAAATTGTATTTGTCACATGCGCCGAATACAACTAATGTAGACCTTACAGTGAAATGCTTACTTACAAGCCCTTAACCAACAATGCAGTTTTAAGAAAATACAAAACAAAAAGTAAGAGTAAGAATAACAAATAATTAAATACCATCTGTAAATAACAATAACGGGGCTATATACAGGGGGTATCGGTACAGTCAATGTGCAGGGGCACCGGTGTCGAGGTTATTGAGGTAATATGTACATATAGTTATTAAAGTGACTATGCATAGATGATAACAGAGAGTAGCAGCAGTGTAAAAGGGGGCATTGAAAATAGTCTGGGTAGCCATTTGTTTAGATGTTCAGATGTTCAGGAGTCTTATGGCTTGGGGGTAGAAGCTGTTTAGAAGCATCTTGGACCTAGACTTGGCGCTCCAGTACAGCTTGCCGTGCGGTAGCAGAGAGAACAGTCTATGACTAGGGTGGCTGGAGTCTTTTACCATTTTTAGGGCCTTCCTCTGACACCGCCTGGTATAGAGGTCCTGGATGCCAGGAAGCTTGGCCCCGGTGATGTACTGGGCCGTACGCACTACCCTCTGCAGTGCATTACGGTCAGATGCCGAGCTGTTGCCATCCCAGGCAGTGATAAAACCTGTCAGAATGCTCTCAATGGTGCAGCTGTAAAACCTTTTGAGTATCTGAGGACCCATTCCAAATCATTTCAGTCTCCTGAGGGGGAATAGCTTTGTTGTGCCCTCTTCACAAATGTCTTGGTGTGCTTGGACCATGTCAGTTTGTTGGTGATGTGGACACCAAGGAACTTGAAGCTCTCAACTTGCTCCACCACAGCCCCGTCGGGGAGAATGGGGGCGTGCTCGGTCCTCCTTTTCCTGTAGTCCACAATCATCTCCTTTGTCTTGATCACGTTGAGGGAGAAGTTGTTGTCCTTGCACCACCGCCTCCCTATAGGCTGTCTCATTGTTGTTGGTGATCAGGCCTACCACTGTTGTGTCATTGGCAAACTTAATGATGGTGTTGGAGTCGTGCCTAGCAGTGCAGTCATGAGTGAACAGGGAGTACAGGAGGGGACTGGACTGAGCACGCACCCCTGAGGGGACCTCGTGTTGACGATCAGCGTGGTGGATGTGTTGTTACCTACCCTTACCACCTGGGGGCGGCCCGTCAGGAAGTCCAAGATCCAGTTGCATAGGGAGGTGTTTAGTCCTAGGGTCCTTAGCTTAGTGATGAGCTTTGAGGGCACTATGGTGTTGAACGCTGAGCTGTAGTCAATAAATAGTATTTTCACATAGGTGTTCCTTTTGTCCAGGTGTGAAAGGGCAGTGTGGAGTGCAATAGAGATTGCATCATCTGTGTATCTGTTGGGGCGGTATGCAAATTGAGTGGGTCTAGGGTTTCTGGGATAATGGTGTTGATGTGGGCCATGACCAGCCTTTCAAAGCATTTCATGGCTACAGACGTGAGTGCTACGGGTCGGTAGTCATTTAGGCAGGTTACCTTAGTGTTCTTGGGCACAGGGACTATGGTGGTCTGCTTGAAACATGTTGGTATTACAGACTCAGACAGGGAGAGGTTGAAACATGCATGAGAGCATCAGCTGCGGAGAGCGTGATCACACAGTCGTCCGGAACAGCTGATGCTCTCATGCATGTTTCAGTGTTACTTGCCTCGAAGCGAGCACAGAAGTTATTTAGCTCATCTTGTAGACTCGTGTCACTGGGCAGCTCTCGGCTGTGCTTCCCTTTGTAGTCAGAGCCGGTGTAGTACGTTTCGATCTTAGTCCTGTATTGACGCTTTGCCTGTTTGATGGTTTGTCGGAGGGCATAGCGGGATTTCTTATAAGCTTCCGGGTTAGAGTCCCGCTCCTTGCAGCGGCAGGTCTACACTTTAGCTCAGTTCGAATGTTGCCTGTAATCCATGGCTTCTGGTTGTGGTATGTACGTACAGTCACTGTGGGGACGACGTCATTGATGCACTTATTGATGAAGCCAGTGAATTATGTGGTGCACTCCTCAATGCCATCGGAAGAATCCCGGAACATGTTCCAGTCTGTGCTAGCAAAACAGTAATGTAGTTTAGCATCTGCTTCATCTGACCTCTTTTTTTATAGACCGATTCACTGGTGCTTCCTGCTTTAATTGTTGCTTGTATGCAGGAATCAGGATAGAATTAGGGTCAGAGTTGCCAAATGGAGGGCAAGGGAGAGCTTTGTACGTGTCTCTGTGTGTGGAGTAAAGGTGGTCTAGAGTTTTTTTCCCTCTGGTTACACATTTAACATGCTGATAGAAATGAGGTAAAACTGATTTAAGTTTCCCTGCATTAAAGTCACCGGCCACTAGGAGCACCGCCTCTGGATGAGCGTTTTCCTGTTTGCTTATGGCGATATGCAGCTCATTGAGTACGATTTTATTGCCAGCATCAGTCTGTGTTGGTATATAGACAGATGAAAAATACAGATGAAAACTCTCTAGGTAGATAGTGTAGTCTACAGCTTATCATGAGATACTCTACCTCAGGCGAGCAAAACCTTGAGACTTCCTTAGATATCGTGCACCAGCTGTTGTTTACAAATATACATAGGTCCCCGCCCCGTGTTATACCAGAGGCTGCTGTTCTATCCTGCCGATAGAGTGTATAACCCGTCAGCTGTATGTTATTAATGTCATCGTTCAGCCACGACTCTGTGAAACATAAGATATTGCGTTTTTTAATGTCCAGTTGGTAGCATATACAGGCTTTCAGTTTGTCTCATTTATTTTCCAGCGATTGAACGTTAGCTAACAGTATGGATGGCAAAGGCAGATTAGCCACTCGTTGCCTGATCCTCACAAGGCACCCCGATCTCTTTTCGCAAAATCTCAAGTTTCTTTTTCCAGCATGACGGGATGAGGGCCTTTTCGGATGTTTGGAGTAAATCCTTCCCGTCTGACTCATTTAAGAAACATTCTTTGTCCAATTTGAGGTGAGTAATTGCTGTTCTGATGTCCAGAAGCTCTTTTCGGTCATAAGAGACGGTAGCAGCAACATTATGTACACAATAAGTTACAAACAATGCAAAAAAACTAACAAAATAGCACGGTTGGTTAAGAGCAAATAAAAAGAATCATGGATGATTCTGGGTAATTACTGAGTAACTCTACTTTACAGCTTAATTATGAGTAACTGTAGAGACCTATTGATGGTGAATGAGTAAGGGATTACAATAAAAACTTATTGACGAATACCTTAAGAATGGGATCTTTCAGAGTAAAAGGAAGGATAAAGCATCCCTCGTGAGACTTCAAGTCAGATCTGGGCCTCCAGTGAAACACGTCTACGTACTTCATCTGAATTATCCAATGTTTCCTGTAAGGGACTCCTGGGGGATTTCTCCAGCAAACCAGCAAGACAACGTTTGTTGATGTCCAGGCTCTGAGAATAAAGAATAGACTGGTTGACCTTTAGTCTAATTTATCACTCTGGAACGTATTCCTCTGTCTTGAGGTAGCTAGCAACCTTATTTTTATTTAGATGATTTGTTACTGTGCCCTGCAGTCCTAGAGATTAAAGAAGTGGTTTGTGATGAGGGACATTGAGGGGAGAGTGACATCATCAACATTTTGCACATTCCAAGCATTCTGACACAATGACACCATGTGCCTACATTCTGTCCCACACATTCCATTCATCCTGAATGTGCTCCCATCCCCCATAGTTATATAGAGCCAGTACAGTACAATCTCAAGTGAGAGTGGGTTGAAAACATTGACCATGCAGTAGGCTACTGTGTCCTTCAGGACCATATTACGCAGCAGGTTCAGTTTCCCTGAGTGTTTTTTTTAACCAGGATTCAGTACAAACAAGGAAACCATGGTCTGATTAGCAATCAGCTCAGATATGTCAAGTGCACACACTGGAGAGGCTGGCTAATTGAAAGTCTGGACTTTTTCTAGGGAGTACCTAAAACTGTGCAGAAAAAAATAAGAACTACCCACTCGCTTTATGTCATTTTCAATGAGTCTGGCTCTCGAACACATTGCCTTTTGTTTTTGGTTGGCCAAGGATTGAAGGGAAGATCTAAGATCATCTTGACATGCCAAATACATTACTCTAATTTCAAAGCATGGATAAAATCTCTCTAAGATAATTATCTCTATGAAAATGATTCAGATATTCCTATTATCATGTAACAGGGTTGTCTGAAATGAACGATTTCTTATTTCCAGTTTCAACATACAGCATAATGTGACTTTGTGCTGTACCATTCCACTGTCTTCAGACCTCCAGGCCTGTCATCTTGGCTTTGGATCATCCTGCACCCCTCCTGTGGCATATTGAGCCTGGTGCCTCTGGATCACTTCGTCACCTGATGGCCTGTCTCTGTCACTATCAGGGGTTTTCTCTATTCTCAGCCCTATCAGAACTAACTGATTTCAACAGAGGGTATATGTCAGTCTAGAACAGAAACCCAATTCCACACATGTGGCTTCATCAGACCTCTGGGTAGCTGGGAGCCTGTTAGCGAGCGCCGCTGTTAGCAGGTAAACATTAGCATAGTAATTAGCCTTTGCTAATTCTCCCAATTAAAGCTTTGTTGTTCCTTCTCTATTCCCTCTCCTGTTCTCCTTTCCATCTTTCTCCCTCTTTCCCTCTCACTCTCTCTCTCTCTCTCTCTCTCTGCTCCTGTTCCTTCTCTCTCTTTCTCTGTCTCCTACTCCCACCTCTCTCTCCCCCTCTTCCCCCTCTCTCTCTTGCCTCCTCTCTTACTGGTGTTGTCTTAGAGGAGGAGTTTAACCTGGACGACAGCCAATGGGAGGACATCCACGTCGTCACCGGGGCACTCAAGTTGTTTTTCCGGGAGCTGCCAGAGCCCCTGTTTCCCTTCCCATTATTTGAGCTGTTTGTGGAGGCCATCAGTGAGTATACAGCCTAGATTATGTGTTGTTGTCATCAGCACATTAGTTTGTGTCAGCATATTCAAGCATATTCGCAAACTTGCACTTGCAGTCAGATTTCAGTCCCTTTCATTTTGAGGTCAAGAAGACTGAAAATATGGAATGCAATGAAATTCTCCAGATCCAGATTAATAATGGTTTGTGTCAGAACTTTGTAACGGTTGCTATTCTACCAGTGAAATAGGCAGGCTAGCCTGGGTTTTACATAGTAACACATGCATCAGGCCCTGTGGTGTGTTAGCATTAATCCTGTTTATACTGTACTCCATGCACTTTTATTTGCCTCTAGAAAAAAAATTGTCCTCAAGGCAGCTCACTTAAACACTAAACGATTTTTCATTCAGAGAGGCTGAGAGAGAGAAAGACCACTGAGGATTGAGCCGTGGTACAGTATGCTAAGTTGATGCTCCACTCTCTGCTAAGCAACAGAGGTGAAATCAATAGCCTTCTTTCCACATGGTCACTTGGCACATACAGTATGTCTGGGCCCAGAGGAGAACAACATCAGAGTTAGAACTTTAGGTTGCATTTGGAGGCGGTGAATAAACTCTTCAAACATTCAGATAGATCTACACAGTATGTACAGAATTTCATTCTGTGCTTCATGTACAATGTACTGTATCATTGACTCCACTTACACCAGGTGGTCTCAAAAAGGTAGCAGAGTTCTCTGCATCTTTCTATCTGTCCAGTCAAAAGAGGTCGCTGTAGAACTGTGAAATGGGTCACCTCTCTCTCACCCCTGACATCCCCTGGCGGTTAGTGGGGGAATTCCACAGGTCAAAGGTCACAGCAGCCAGGGCTGGCAGTCCAGACAGAAGCTAACACAAGATCAGATCTGACACTGAGTCATGTATCGACATACTTCCACTCTACTTCACCACACACACACACACACACCACCACACACACGCCCCCAACCCACGACTCAATTAACCCCCATCGTGCCATTGTTCCGGCTCCCACCCTAGCTGCCGTCCTACTGACGCCAGTGTTAACGTTGTGTAAACAATACTGTTAAGGTTTTGCACTTGTGTTGAAATGCTACCTGGGCCCTGGAACCCCACCTCAGGGTTGGAATACAGGGGCCATCAGCTCTCTCCTGAGCCCCATGGATGAAACATAAGGAAATTATATTGAATAATGCTTTTTCTTCTACCCATTATTTATTTGTTCATTTGTTCTATATGTGTCATTTGTACAAAAGTGCCTGCTGTTATCAATAATATCCCATCCCATACCCAAATATTCTCTCTGAGACCCTCGAAGCCCCCGGAAACAGATTGCGAAAACAATCCCAAGGTGGTGTTATAATTTGGCAATAAATATTTACATGCTCCAGAATGTAGGCCAGAATCCCCTTTGGCGCTCAAGGTGGTTACATCCAGTTAATCAGATAAGTATGTGCACGGCTGATGAGTCTCAGACAGCGTTTAGACAACTAATTAGCAGTGTAGGAAGCCCTTCATAGCAGGAGGTGTAATTAGGATAACCTGCTACGCCGTCCTCCGCTGTAGAGATGAAACGGCCAGGGGTGGAGTCACTACGGATTCGCCACTAAGTGAATGTAGTTGTGCAGCTAAATAGATGCATTAGTGACCATATGGTGACGTACACCATTCATTTACATTGCATAGATACTGAAAAAAAAGACTTGGAAGATTTAGCATCACCACATGGCAATCACCTGCCCCACGTCATTTAAGACGACCTAGGCCTAGTCCAAGATAATGAGCTGGTTGAACTGTCCAGAACATGAGAGCAAGGCCTCATCTGCAGCCAACACGTTATTAGTAAACAGTTGTTTGACTTAATGCCCCATTTAGGACCTTGAGACAGGGAGAGAGTCTCCTGGTGATGGAGATGATGGGTCGTCATCATTAGAGTCGCGTTGCCCGTGTTGGCTGACCCTGTAATGGGGTTGCATTACGGGGAGTTCCTATGGGTCCGTGGCTTGTGTGGACGGGAGGTGAGCTGATTAGGCAGGTTTCAGTACACATCACCAGGTCTCTAATTGAAACCACCATTCCAAGAGCCAACAGTGTTGCAGCTTACTGGAACCATGGGCAGTGTGCATGTGTTGTTACGAATGGGCAGTGTTGTTACCGGAATCATGGGCCAAGAGCTTGGGTCCCATTGGACAAAGAGACTTACAAGTACTACAACATGATGGTTAGTGTAGCATTGGATGTAGTCCAGTCCATTCACATCATATGAAAGGATTTTCTCAGCCGCGGATAATAGAGACATGATATTGTTATCTCCTAAATATCAATGAAAACACTTATCATATCTTCAGTCCTACACCTCCCTTTCTTTCTTTCTTTCTTTCTCCGGTCTCCTGTTTCATTTGTTTTCTCTCTACTTTTGTATGAACAGATGCCCCCTTCCCTCCCGTCCCTCCCTCTCAGCCCCGTAGGTTTGATTAGTTGTTCAGTCTGAGGTCCTCAGGTGGTGTCCATGCAGGCCCTGTCTCCCTGTCTCCCTTCCAAGTGAGCTGTTCATTCTTGGAAGGCTGAGAGGAGCAGCTGTGTTTGCAGGCCGTGATCCTGGCACCAACTTACCACGTTCTATTATTCATGTGGGCCTCAGTATCAGAGAGGGGTATCTGGAATCTCCAGCCACCTGTCTCGCAGACAAACGCTCCTTTTTGTTTCGCAAGCAAATCAATGCAAACACTGATGAATTGAGTTTGATCTTGTTAGAGCACTGCTTCTATAGTTTTGTAGAGGATGGTGGCGGCATTGATAGTGTTGCCGTAAAAGTGTAAATGTTTCGGGGGAGGAGCGGAGTCTTGGGTTGAGACATTTTTACACTGGTTACAAGAACTAAGATGTTACATGTTCATGGCTCAGTGGATGCTATCTGTATGCATGCATGTGTGTGTTTAACAGTTGATATTTACAAAGATTTGAACTCTCTTAACATAAGTGATTTTATAATTTTTTGGGGCTCCCAGAACTTGAGATTGGCTGGCATCCTTAAAATTCTTCTTCTGTTAATTCAAAAATGCTAATTAGAAAAATATGCATATTTTCCCAAGTTGTTTGGTCCTTGTCTATGCCCTCAGTAACCATGGAAATGGAGTCATGTGAGTTAGTAACTGGGCCACACAGACGAGGAGAGAAGTCTAAATACTGCTCCCTCCACAAGCCAGGGACTTTCTCTTCATTAACTACCTAGCACAGTTTTATACATGGCTCTTATTTATTCACCATACTGACACAGAAACAGAAACACAGCAGAAAAACATTACTGCAGAGAGAATCGAGGGAATCTATTGTGTCTCAGTTGGGGTTGGTTGATTCACCCACTTAAGCAATAACTTTACCAATGTGGGTTCAGTATTTATGATAATACTGTAGATTAGGGAAGACAAAATGCATGTACATGACAAACGTAAGAGAGAATCACATTTCTCTATAGTGTTTGGTATCTGTTTGAAATGCGTTTGTAAATGGTTATAATGGTGATATCCTACATTCTACAGGAAGGGCCAGACTACAATTGGGCCAGCTCATCAGATGCATATTTTCTTGGAAAATGTCCAGCGCTATCTCCAGGTCATCTTGGGTTACACACCACTTCCCAAGCTTCAAAGAGACACATAATTTACATATGAATAATTGCACGTATTTATGATTTGGCGTAGTTTAGCTCATAATCACCATTACAGTAGGAAAGAATAGCTTTCTATAGTCTACCTCAAATACAAAGCGCACATCACTGCAAGGCAGTGGCTACAAGTCCTGTAGCATACAAAAAGGTTGTTTTTATTAGTTTGACATTGTTTGGCTTGTTTCTATTTTCTGACTTCTTGAGTGCATACAGAGCACTCATCATAATGACAGATGGATTATTAACTTACGACCTGTGTTCATAATGAGTATTAATTATGTTTGTGTATTTTCTATAACAGGAAATGTGGTGCAAGCACTCTCATGAATATGCAATTAAGGCTTGAACAAATTAGAAAAAACTATCTAGAAATTCTGCACTTCTGTACTACTGTGCTGAGACCTCTTAAGTTGGTAGGTAATGTTTCAGTTTGAGAGTAATAATTCTTCATAATTAAGTTTTACCTTTGATCAAGATACTTGAAGATACTACCTTTTTATGAAACGGGGGCATTCAATGGTACTTATTAGTTCATTTCTTTTTATAACGCTCTAAAACAAATTTGCATGCGAAGTAAGCTGGCCATGCAAATCGTTTGAAATGCAAAAATATCTAGTTTCTATATTTCATCAAGGAGCTTTTCATGTTTAATAAATTACAGACACCATCCTCCCAGACTTTGTTATTCATTAACCAAAAGCACACAATTGGGATCCATTTAAAATCTTAATCACAACCTGCAGGATTATTTGCTTTCTGCTAATATTTGCCTTGACGGGGCTTTAGTGAGCCATGCAGTACACTAAGCCTGGAGATGAGGTTGTACAGCTAGATTTCCTGAAACAAAATACATTTCCCTGTTTATAATGGGATTATATCCACAGAGGTTTTGATGCTGAATGTGTATCTAGTCACTGTGTCACCGATTGAAACACTTATCAGAAATCAAAAAGAGAAGAAAAACTTGAGGCTATTGTAGAGTAATTGGTTCTCACAGAAGTCTCTATGAATATACAGCTATTGACATTCTCAAATGACTAACATTAGGTTTTAAGATTTACATTGTGAATGTTTCATAACTAGGAAAGTAACTTTGCACAAATGAAAACATTTCTACAATTCCATAAATCTTATTCTCCCAACTTGATACCTCAAAACAAAACAAATCAAATGTTATTTGTCACATACACAGTTTACAGCAGGTATAAAAGGTGCAGCGAAATGCTTGTAGGCATACAGACTTACAGGTTTAAAAAAAAGTTTGTATGCATTTGTTTGGCATTTACCTTCTTGTTCCAATCTATACAGATCAGCAATTCTTAAATATTTGTTCGGGATCAAAGCACTATTCCATGGGTTACACCCCATACACAGTATTGATTTTCATTGGCACAGCCGTGATTGTTTGTGTTGTTGTATACAGACCTAGATGGGGAGTTGTAATGGTCTGTTGTCATAGCAGCTCATAAATCACTCAATCCCCTCTAGGTGCCCGAAAGCTGCCTAATGCTGCAGCCGGGGACTAAAGTTGACATGACTAATGTTCGTTTTGTCTTCTGTGGGGTATGCTCTGTCCCTTGAGATGTTTCCCATCATTGAGAGGCTTTACTCCTGTCCATGCCAGATTCATAACAATATTGGATTTGCAAAAAAAGGAAATTAGGTCTTCCAGGAAATGGTACCACACTTAATGTTCTATGCTTGCTATGGTTTCCAAAAGTCAGCTCAGTCGATTAAATAATCACAACTTCATTTATATGAAGGATCTTCTGGTTTAGAGTACTTGTGTGAAGAGCAGTATTACCCGTATTCATCTGGCTCCATTGCTCATCCAGTGCCATATTACATGACCCTTTGTGACTTTTGGGTCAGGTTGTATGTTTCAGTGTGTGGTACATTGAAGTGAATCAGCAAATGTAGATGCTATAATCCTAACAGGGCATTTCAGCCTGCTTTAAATTAATGACACTGTCCTCGCCATCTGTCCACAATGGTGAGCTGAGGGGCATCTCCAATATGTCAGCCACCAACGGCAAAGTAATGAATGAATCATGTCCTTTGTGCCAGTAATGTAGACTAGATTAAATATTTTAGGGTTAGGCCTACTGTTGATTAGTTGTGTAGCAGCAGGTGCCTCTTATAAACAGTTCTGCATTGTACTTAACAGATATATCGCCTGATCTATTTCAGAGTGGGTCATCTCTAGTCAATTCCGATAATCTCAGTGGTAACTTCCAGTCATAGTTGATACTGAGGACAAAAACTAAACAGGAAAACTCTGTTCAGAGTGACAGCCTGTCCGCCAGGCAGGGCAGGGAAAGCTGCCACACATTCCATCCTGCCGGGCCGGCGCAGAGCGTAGCTCAGGCTAGGCTCACCTAGAGCAGAAGGTCAGGGGCTCTACTCTCTCTCCCAGAACGGGTTTGTCCATCTGTGCCCAACTGGCAGGGTTGGCACCCGACGTGGGCATCTGCCACCTGTGCCTGTGCCAGCTCGGTGTACACGCAGACATCTGCTCTGGCCGTGCTCAAGGGGAGCCTCCACGGTACGACAGACAGGGGGCCAAACATTGTCCTCGCCTCGCTCTGCGGCTCTGTCTGCTAACAACCTGGGGTAATGAGAACAAGCAGAGCTGAGTAGACTCCATTAGGCCATTAGTGTTAACCTAACCTGTGGGTTCCTCTGGAGGTCAGAGAAGGATGTTGAGCAGTGAGTACAGGGAGGGTAGAGCAAGCATGAGGTTATTGTCACCTCTTGGCAGGATGTCGATATATAAAAATAGGTAGCAGGTTTCAACAGATGGGTGGGAGGTGATGCATGGCTGTACTGCCACAGTGGGTGGGACAGTTTTTGGACTATAGATGTGTTGCAGTTTCTTGTCATATTTATCAGGGATTGAGGACTGGATTTGTCTTGTTTTATAACAAAAACTATTTTACAAGTACTTTTCACTCTTTCCCTCTTTAGCAAATACACAAACACAAACATTCACACGTGTTACCCCAACTTTTCCTAAACGGAGTAGCAATACAGAAAGCAAACATCTGTTCAGATTAATAACACGCAATGTTGTTTTGGGGTGGAATTCAGGGTGGAAAAGGAGCTTGATCCCTGGACTGGTTGTATTGACGTCCCCGCCTGGCTTGGCCCCTATGAGGACTAAATCATCGAGGATTTTCTCCCTGGGATTATCTAACTCATCTGACCATAGTGTTAGGTTTCTATTTGGTTTGATTACCATCAAATAAAGTCTCATTGAAACACACGCACATTGTTTGAGAGGTTTCATTGGTGTATTCCTCTTACCGAGTACAGAACAGTGTACTGCAGGCATGTGTATCGGGAGAGGAGGTCCGGTCTTAAGAGTGTTACCCATCAGCTAGCACAACATGATTGATGCTACCAATTTCTAAGGGTCATAGGTCAGACACAATGTCGCCAAACAGTTTGCCATCTATATAAGGCATTATGGGTAAGGGCCCATCTGACTCCCCATTGGAGACTAGGACGTTCCCTTGGGATGGCTAATTGGCCACCAAGTGTTGTGTTACAGTAACAGAAAGGCTCTAATGGTTTCCAGTAATAACAATAATGATCATCCGTTAAAAAAAACGAAGTAAAGTCTCACTTACTCTTGAATTGAATGTGAATAATCAGACAAACATCTACATTTGGATAATCAATCTTTATAGTGTTGTCACTTAACGATATTCCTCCAAATCTTCCTTCTGAACAGAGACGAAGGCTGGCAAGCAGAAGGTGCAGGCGATAAAGAAGCTAGTACTTCAGCTCCCTAAACCCAACCAGGACACCATGAGAGTACTCTTCAGACACCTGCAGAAGTAAGTTCACAGCCTGTTAATGTCATTGGAGCACAGCCAGAACATGTTGTATTCAATGTCCAGAATTCTGATGCATTGTAGAATGCGGTAGGCGAATGCTACAGTACTACAGTAGTAGTACTACTAACTCATAAATAGTATTTTTTCTATTAGCCCAGTGTTTTTAAAAAGCAGAGTGACAACAGAGGGTCAAACGTAAAGGCAAAGGGTGACGGAGAGGTCACACTAAAACATCAAGCTCTGTAGAAAGTTACGAATGACCCTCCTATCCCCCTTCCCCCACCCGACCGTGGCATCCCGGCCCCATGTGTACAGGACAGGGGGAAATGACCTCAGTACTGCCTGCGTGTGCAAGTTGCCTGGCCCCGGTCCACTCTGACTGTCCTGGCCAGGCTAAAGGGGCCATATGGCTAAACCCATGTCCCAAGAGAGGTGTTCTATCCCATCTTACCCTTCTCCATATTTACCACCCCACACAGGAGGCCAAATGACTCATTTTAGATTGATGAGCCCCTCCCTAACTGGAACATACCCCTTGGCTGCAGCAGAGGACGTGTGTGTGTTTGTCTGTTTGCTTTCGAATGCCAGGTCCCTCAATAAGTCCAAATCCCCCATTCATATCCCCATGCAGAATAGTCTGTAGAGATAACCCCAAAACATCTCTATCTCTTTATCTCTCTCTTTCTTTCTCTCTCTCTTTGTCTCCCTCCTCTTGCTCTTTATTTTTTCTCCTTTCTCTCTCTCCTCCTATCACTCCCTCTCGTTCCCCCTCTCTCTCTTTCAGCAATGACACCTAGTTCAAGGAATGGTTTCAGCGGCATTTCTATCCTATTTCTCAGTCCTTCTCAGCTCTTCTTTGCAGCTCCTTTATGCAGCTTTGCATAATAGAATATGTTGAATAATATCCTCATAAAAACTATCAATGGACTGAGTGAAGTAATGTTACTGACACATTGTTTTGCTCACACGGTTTCATTGCGAGGGGATTGTGGGGACAGAGTAAATCCCAGGCAGTGCCTCCAAGTCTGCCCCCACCACAAAATGACTTCTCCCTGCCCTCTCACCATGCAAATAATCAAGCCAGAACGTCTCATGTGACAGAATGGCAGGAGAACGGGCCCCTAGGGACCAGATCCAGGACTTTGGCTACCACACCCTTACCTACTGATGTGGTTTAGCTCTAATTCACTTATTTCTCTCTCCATCTTTCTCGCTCTCTGTCTCGCTCCATACCGCGTTCACTTCCAGTCCCACTCTTTATTTCTCATAGGCTAGATGCGTTTGCCTAATCTAAATTTCACACCAGACCACAGTAAATTGGGATCATGTGTGATTTTAAAAAATGTATTATTTGCCTTTTTTTCCCGAAAGAGAAGAGCATAGCAGCATTGGAGGGTGCACAGGCACAGTGTATAGAACATTCTCTGAGATTGCCAGAGAGCAAAAAGAGGGGGAACACTGAGAAAATATTATAAAGACAATTAGAGGTAAAGAATGAGAGTTTGAAGTTTACGCTGACAAACGCTTATCAGTGGTGCATGTTGCCTTATCGAGGATATCAAATGAGATTACAGAGTGTGTGAATGTGTTTCCCTGCCTCCCATTTTAAACAACTTTTATTCCAGAAGGAAGAGCGGTTTATGATCCCAGGCTTCACTGAGTGGTTTTATTTCGGTCCTGGCTGGGTTGGCTGTGCCTTCAGTAATGTAGGGGTCTATGAAGTTTTCTGACAGCTTTGTTGTGGCTTCATTCTCTGCCTGTGTGGAACCAGTGTTCCTTTTTCCCCCAATCCATAGGGTCTGGCTTCAATATGGAGCTGTGTACTTGCATTGTGATGATGTGGTCAAGGAAACCAGATTCTCTGAAGTGTACCTTCACTTAGCCATTCTATTTATTCTTCTTTTTGTAAGTGTTTTTGTCACTGCTGTTCATCGTACCATTTACCACAAGGGCTTTAAAAAAATCCACGGGCTTTCAATTCCTGAGGACCTTACTACAGAGTGGAAAACAAACCTCTATAGGTGTGGTAGGTAGCCACAGCCGAGGCTAGGAGTGGAATCAAAATCAACGGGTGCTGCTGAACCAGAATGGATGACATAGGTCTGTCTAGGACAGCTCTTATGATTGGCTCTCAACTGCCATGATCCAATGCAGTGTTGTTTAACCATAGTGCACCAAGAAGATGCTCGCTGCTTGGAAACTTTTCAACACTTCAACTCAAATGTTTGGTCCCATGGGGTATTTTTAGTTCAGATCAAATGGGGCGCTGTCTGTTCACTTTACGAGACTGACACTTATAGTTTCAACCTTCGAGCTTTAGACCACCCCCCATCCCCTCTCCTCCTCACCCCACCTCCTCCGGCTCCCTGCCCCTTCCTCCCTCTCTTCCCATCCCCACCTCAATTTATTATCTGTCCCATGATCCTGAAGGAGTCAGTGATCCTGACCCAATTAGGAGGAGCCTTCCAGGCGAGGAGGAGGGAAGGAGGAGGTGGAGAAGAAGGAGGGGACCCCATCATGGTCCAGCTCTCATTTTCTGTCATGCCCCGCCTGGAGAAACTAGATGCTAATTAATTACCATTGGCATCTTGGGCCGTGCACGTCAGCTCATGTAGGAGACATCAATGATTCGTCAGATCAAATCATGAGTCCCCTCTGGTCAGCTCTCTGGGTAGGGGAGGATGGACATTGCTGATATGAGCTGTGTATGCCACCATGACTTTTTGGAAACACTGTGCCAGGGTGTTGGTGACTAGACATTACTTGCAAGTTTGGGTGTGAAGTATTTGAAGTGTGATTTTGTTTCCTGTAAGTATAGCTAGTGTTAGAGGTTGTAGCAGTTGTAGTCAGAGGAAGAGGAGATGAGGAATAGCTAGTCTACACTAAGTTATACCAGTCTCCATTGTGCAGAGGCAGAATGATCCTGAGAACTTAGTAAGGTGATGTATTCCTTCTGTGAATATACAGTGGAATTACTTTAATAATGAATAATAATAATATACAGTGGAATTACTTTAATAATTTAGTCGCCTTATTTGAGATCATTAGTGAACCATTAGGCATGGTAATCCAGACCCTTAGATCATCGCAGTGTTCTAATTAAGTTAAAACGCTGATGGTCAGACAGGCAGAGAACAGTGATGTACTGTACACAGGCACAGGGCTGAGGTTAATTGCAGACATAAATAGGAAATTATAGCGTGTACACATTTTAATCAGGTTTCACTCCAAGACACTTAGTCACATGGACATACATGCATGCAAAGACACAGAGCAGCTCAACCTACAGTAATGTCAATTGCATGGATAGAAACTCTATTTATCAGGTGAATAAAACTGTATTTAGAAAGTCAAAATAAAATAAAAAGCACTATCATATTGTCCACCTCAAGTACGTGCGTTCAGTAAACTTTGTTTTTCCCAGTCATCCCCTGAAATATATATTTTACCAGACTCTTACAGCACATGCATGCGGTGACAGTAAATCTCTAATTCTGCTTTGCTAGCACCGATAAATAGGTGGCAGTGAATTTCACTTCCTGCAATTACACTCCCACCTGTGAACGTAAGTGCTCTCGCCTGGAATCAATTATGGCACTCTTTTCACAATATAGTTCCTTCCAAGACATCAGTGTTCTGTGCCTTACTAGCATTAGGGCACAGGGAGACACTGTTCAGTACTAGCTACATTGGTATTGCTAAAGCTACCACTATTGCATTATTACTATACATAAACTACCGCAGAACATTGATACAGATTCGCTCTGACACCGTAGCATGATAGCATATTTTATGGGAAATATAATTTTTTGGCTTAAAGTGAAATGAGGATAATTATTCATAATGATTATGTCAGGTTGGATCATCATCATGCCTTTCTCCTCAGTAATGAGCTTGAGAAATATGCATGGCATGAACACGCCGGGTCGATATTATAATGACATGTGGCAGAGCAAGATGTTGACCATCCCACATGATTAACGATTTAGAGGCATATTTCCATTGGTGAGAGATACAGCCTGATCGTGACCTTTCCAGACACGTGTTTTATTGACATATACTGTCGCACTGAAATCAACTGTTTAGACATACTATCCCTAATGTGAATGTCAGTCCGTCTATCCTGATTGAACTCTTGCATACCTGTATATCTCCCTTTAATCAGCTAGATTTTATGTTGACTTAACTATTATAGTAGTTGTCACAAAGAATACTAACTCCATACAATGGGGAAAAAGGTAAAGAAATAAAATTGAACTTTTCTACTGTGTGTTTTCTTACTATACATGTGCACTACATTTAGGCAATGGAAAAAATATACAGACTGTTGTTTTATTTAGATTTTTGTTTAATGACATGTAAGCCATAGATAACATCACTTAGGGCTTTCCAAAAGACCAGCTTCAGACGCTGCAGTGCCTAGGCCTGGCACCCTGACAATACCTTTTGGATGCAATTATCTGCTGAGAGGCCCTGTGTGGATCCGTTTTGGGCACGGAGGGACCCCATCCCACCTCAGAACGCTCCGTCAAGATCCCACTGACAGCTTGGAGATGCGCCCCACGCCACAGCCCTTCCATCCTGTTCCAGGCCTCACTCCATAATGGGCCCAGAGGCCTGTGGGCGGCAGCCTCCTCCACAGAGGGAGTAGAGACTGGAGCGGAGTGGGTCCCCCTGCCTGGGCCTGCCTGGGTCTTTGTCCCACAGCCAAGCCTCAGCTCAGGAAGAATACTTCTCAAAAAGCCTCCCTGTATCACGTTCTCTGTGCTTTCCTCAGAAAGCACAACCACTGATCCTCATATACACCCTACATAGCACACTGCTCATGTCAAGATAATGGAATATATTTCAAATGGATTATGGCCAAGGAAGAAGGCGAGGCAATCTGTACAGTGAAACAAAAGCAGGTCACTGCAGATCGTACAGTAGAGAATATCATCTACAGTTTCCTCGTTGCGGGCATAGAATCCTACAGCGTGTATGTAATGTACAAGAGTTGCATGTGCTTCTTAATTTTCTGCCCCCGTTTCATCCAGTCCCCAAACCTTCCCCAGACCTCCTCTCTACACTGAAACTCCATCCAGATTTATTTTGTAACTTTCCCTATTCCGATACATTAGAGTTAGTAGATGTTCCGCAGTTGACTGCCGGTGCTGAATGTGTGGCATGAAGTGAGAGGTTTAGTTGTGGCTGAACCAGGATCTTTGAGTACACAAAGATGGGTGCACAAATTATATACAGAGTTACCAATACTGAAATAAGAGCTGTTTTCAACAGGGGCAATTCAAGGGTAATAAATCTACTGAATGTGTGGCAATGAGATGTCTGTTTTTGTGATGAACATTGATGTTGACTTGAAAAACCTTGTTTCGTGACTTATGAGTTTATATCCCATTGTTTCAAGCTCAACCATCTAAATCCAAGCCCTCGCTTATTTTCCCAGATAATTTGACCATTATCTCTCTGCAGGATTCTGACGTGTTCACTGAAAAACCTGATGTCGACACAAGGCATCAGCATCGTGTTTGGCCCGACACTCATGTGGCCTGAGCTGGACTGTGGGAACATGGCGGTCAACATGGTCTATCAGAACCAGATAGTGGAGTTCATCCTCATTGAGAGCCCAGAGATCTTCGGCCTAGAGAAGAAGTGATACGGACATTTTATCTACAGAAATGGATGGATTCATGAACAGACAAGAGGACCTGTTGTGCCTAATGCTTGGAGCTAGTTGCTAGTATTACTGTAATATATTATTAACAGTGAGGATTTACACCTTATCTTAAAGTTTTAGTCTTATAAAGGGGATAGTGTTTATATTTTACTATATCGTTAGTTACACTTTTTGAACCCAGAACCCAAACAATGATTTCTGAATTGTGCTATAGTGAATGCATACTAGTAAATAGCTTATTTTGTGGTCTGGCTCTTCCATTGCCTTATACTGCATAGCTACAGTATCATGAAAGAAGTAATGATACTTTGTTAAGTTATCTGCGTGTGCCTGTGTGATGCATTCAAATCTGTCTTTATTCAAGTCTGTGAATGAGCATCTTCAAGTGTGTCTGAGACAGGCTCTATGCAAATGGAGCCTGTCTCAGACACACTTGGAAATTAAAAATAATCCTTTGAATATGAGCACTGATTTATTTATTTTTTTCATATGCATTGAATGAAACGTCAAGCACATTGGAAAAAGTCTCCCTTTCTCCTCTAATTCCAAATGTCTGTTTTAGGGGTTAAACAAACATACACAATGATGGAACATGCATACTGAGTGATCAGAGGAGCCTACCTACACACAGAAACACACACAGCAACACACACTGTGTGCGTGCGTGCGTGTGTGAGACAACCCGGATGAGATGATTACTTTTAATAATTTTCTCTGACGAACGACCACTCATCGAAATATAACTAATGGAGCTGTTCCTGAAATAAAACAGTCAATCACAGTGTAAATGAATGGGAGGGCGAGCAGAGCAGAGAGGAGCAGCCACAGCCTTTGTAGTCTAATAAGTGATCACAGGACTCATATCATACGTCTGTCAGCTCCTATTACACACCCCTGCTCCTCAAAGAACGGCCACAATTAAAACAGGCTCCTTAATCTAGACTTATGTAATTCCATTTAAATGTGTCACTTTTAAAGTTGCCATCATGTCCAATACTGTACACAGTGAACCCCTTTTTCTATTCTCACATCACTTTCTGTACAGCACTGTATACTGTAAGAGGTTACAGGTATCTGAAACACCTGAGAGATGAATGACAAGAGAATCACAACAGATTATTAGTGGATGTATTGACCTCTATCCTGGATATTGTTCACATCGATTTGTCTGCAAGTCCTGTTTGATATACACAAACCGATCTGTTTCAGATCATTTAATTCAAGAGTGAATCTAATTCCTGAATGTTTGATGAAGATCGGGAAAAAGCTTTAATCTAGGATAAGACTTTGTTTAGGCTTTTTGTCAATATGTTTGCTTTGATTTGTCCAGACTGATCCAAAGCTGGTCAGCAGCACCACTTCTTTATTGTTCTACGTCAGACCAGAGGAAGGGTGGGGTGAATCAGCACCCTCTGCTGGTCACTAGTGGCCAGGGCAGTGTCACTCAGACAAGGTGTTCTCCATCACTATCAGATCACAGCTGCTCTACTCCTACTTAAATGACTAGAGACCACATGAAACACACTCCCTGTCCGCTCTGGCCATTTGCTCTCTGGGAGCAAAGCTTTGTTGCGCTGTGTGCTATTTTTGTCTGTTCGGCTGGAATAGGAGTCCCTTGCCTTTTTAAGATACAGCAGGAGTCGCAGGTTTACCAACACTGCAGACTTGCCTTCAAGAAAAATAGTTTTTTCTTCGTTGTGGATGCAGAAACCCCAAGAAAGCCATAGACCCTGTAGATAAATTTTTGTCAATGTGGTCATCCGTTTTACGATGTCTAAATATCAGTATGAACTCTGCAATACTGCACCAATGACAACAGATGTCCTAGAACATGTCCTAAATCAATATCATTATACCAGGAGGACTAATGGATCTATGTAATTTGGGATGGTCCAGACACACCCTCAAGCACCAACCACTTACAGCATCTGTAGCATATAGTATCATAGACTACCAGTCCAAAGAGCTTCCACTCTGAAGCTGCCACTTTAAAGCCACTTTGAAAGTCAAAGTATGTCAAAAGAACCTGTATCAAATAATTAATTAGTCTTACTCCCAGTAGGTTGAGAGTCGTTTGAAAGGCAATAAGGTGCCATGCTTTCATACTCCTCAACAGCACTATAGAGCTGGGTAGAAGATCCGTTGTGGATGTACTAATCAGTTCCCTGTAGAGCTTATTTGAGGAAGAGCATGTTGAGACAAGGCTACAGCAACAGGAGCCCTGTCTAGTATGACAAGCACACGTCCAATCAAAATGTTCCAAGTTAAATCAAGATCACTGCATCTTCTGGTAGGCTACCAACCAACTATTGTATTTGTTGAGGAGAAACGTGATTTGTGTAAATACTGTCAGAAAGCATTTCTCAGTCAGCATATCCATATGGATTGAGTGTACAAATAATCCAGAGATACAATTGTAGCTGTGTGGTACTGTACGACAGCATTCACATCAGTTTCAAATCAGCCAACTGCTTTCATACCCCCTAACAGAAGTTTCTGTTTATACACTTTTTAAAAGCCAATGCAAAGACTATGCCATTATGGAATGCGCTATTTTTTTCTACAGAGCTCAGCAGAGATAAGAGAAAGTCTAATTATGGGAAAGCCATTTTTCTGCATTTCATTATTCTCTAAATCAGATGTCTCATGCCTTGGCAGAGAACTGGGAGAACGATGGGAGAGTGACATACTTAAACTAGCTTTGTGGTTGTGTTTCACTAAATCTCCACGGAGAATAAAAGACAGAACGAGTTCCAGCTTTGGGTGACCTCCCTCCTGGCACGCAGAGACACTTTCGAAGACCAAACGAGCCCGGCAGGCCACCAATGATTTCAGCGCCACATTTCACTCTCTACACAACTTTTGACAAAAAACATGAATGTGGTCTTGGATCCAAGAAACCAAGTTTTTGCTGCATGGGAATGTTTCATCCATTTGCTTGTTTTGTTATAAGGGGTTGTCGAAGTGTTGGACGGAGAGTAGGAAGGATATGCATAAGGATAAGTAATTGGCAACATAAATATGTAATGTAAATAGGGCAGTATAAATAATAGGAGCAGGGTTAACTTCAGAGTGGTCTGTGAATAAGGGAGAGGTTACAGAAGAATGACAATGCTGCCATATGACACTGCGTTCAGCTTGGGACCCCTCTGTCCAACTCCATAACCAAGATGTGAGTCAGAGTAGGCTACAGTACAGGGGGAATGTGGCCGATTTGTTTTCCTTCTCCCAGCCAAGCCTCTCTATTTGTGGTGATTTCATATAATAACTGTCGACCACTCTGTTTTGGAATAGCCCCCCTTTGTTCCTTTTTGGAAGAGCTTCATGGCAACGGACGTCTGCCTTCTTTAGTATTTTTTTTTTTAGTATACATAAATAAAAAAAATCCTTCAAAAAGAAGAAATGGAGGCATAACAATACAGTGTCCCTGTGAAACGCATGCCACGTTCTAACCACCAGGCCTATTAAAACACAACCCCAGCTCCAAAAGAACATGGCAGCATATTGATAGCATATGACTGTGTCACTTGAGGACAAACTCCTTCCTCCCCCTTTAAACATTTTCTATCAGGGAACACCGTCACAGATAAATTAAATGGCCCATATGGCAACGGTAAAAAGCTAATGTGGACTAATCAGAGCTAGCCGGGCTCTGCTAATTACTGTACCTTTAATGCTGCCTCTCCTGGGACTGGGCTCATCAGAAGCCTCATGGAAAATTGAGGCTGGCCTTTATTTAAAAATGTATTTTCCTTTCCTCAAGTGTTGCATTTTTAAATAACTCCCCGTGTTTCAGTGACAGTCTCAGAAGTCCTCTGATAGGCCTACGCTTGGGTTAAGGCTTGATTTGCTGAGTTCAATTTACAGATGTGGTAAATGAAGTTGCCACTTCAAAGACGCATTTATACGTTTGTAGCTGTGAATTTATGCATTTTCTGTTCCCTTTATCATGTTCTAGGAACAAATGCAGCAACATAGCATGATGAGAACTAGTGTTGCATGTAGGCTACTATACAGTTAACTGGGTAGCACTTTATCTTATGACACTGTTTCTAATGTCAAAGATTTTCCCTTTTACAGTTCTTATAAGGAAATCAGTCAATTGGAATAAATTCATTAGGGCCCTAAAGTATAAATTTCACGACTTGGATACAGATATGCATCAGTTCAGGGACGCAACTTTGGTTTTAGAAGTGGGGGGACATAACCTGGTAGGGTGTCTAAGGTCCTCCCATTTTTGGGAGCATCTAAAGCTAATTTCCTGCATTTCTACACAATCTGTCCAGTCATCAAGCTAGGTAAGAGATCATTGTTAAATATGTTTAAGTGATTGATAAGATTGAACTAGATCAATGATAATTCAATAATCAATATTGTGTTGCACCTTAAACCTAGAGACTAACAAAGGATCAACTCTTACAAATGAAGTACAAAGACTTTTGATTGTCTTTATTCAGACATCCTCTATATAAAATGTCTGCCAGACCACCCAGAACAGCCTGGCCGCCCAACCCCCACCAGGCTAGTCAATAACTCAACTCTCTGCCCAACACAACTTTCTTCCCATTTTTTTGTTTTATGTCTCAAGGAAAGGTACGGAAATAAAAACACACAAACACCTATACATTTTTATATAAAACACACATACACCTACACATTAACACACAGAAACCGTACACACTCCATATAATTCATATCACAGGCCTAATAGTACTGTAGAGCTGTTTTTACTTGCACAATATTGCTGGGTCACCCCGTCCTGTACCTAGGGGTCCACGGCCCTGCAGCGCCCCAACCCAACACACCACACTCAGTTTAAGGATCTTAGTGAAACATTCATTATTGGTTTCAGGTGTGTTAGGCCAGGGCCAGAATGTCAACCAACAGTAGGCAGACCCACAGGGCCAGGACTGAGCAACCCAGCAGCTAGGTATTGCCTAAATAGGTATCTCCCCTGATGTGGGCATGTTTTCAATACAGACTCCTTTTGCCATACTGAATTTAGGCAGATCCTTTGTTTTTCTTTGTGGAGAAGGACAAGACCCTGCGTCCGTGCATTGACTACCGGGGACTGAATGAGATTACCGTCAAAAATCTTTACCCCCTATCACTCCTCTCCTCAGCTTTTGAAACTCTCCAGGGGGCCACCATTTTTTCCTAGTTGGACCCTTCAGAATGCCTACCACCTGGTTCGGATACGCAAAGGGGATGAGTGGAAGACAGCCTTCAACACAGCCAGTGGACATTATGAGTGCCAGGTTATGCCGTTTGGACTCACCAACACCATCGCTGTCTTTCAGGCTTTGGTAAACGATGTGCTCCGGGACATGCTCAACCGTTTTGTGTTCGTCACCTTGACAACATCCAGTTTTTTTCCCAGTCTGCCGAAGAACATGTTCTTCACGTCAGGCAGGTCCTTCAGCGCCTCCTGGAGAACGAACTGTTCGTGAAAGCCGAGAAGTGTGAGTTCCACCGCTCTACAATCGCTTTTCTGGGATATGTAATTGCTAAAGGGTAATGTCCAGATGGATCCTGGAAAGGTGAAAGCAGTGGTAGATTGGCCTCAACCTATGTCCAGGGTGCAGTTGCAACGTTTCCTCGGATTTGCAAACTTCTACTGCCGTTTCATTCAGGGTTACAGCACCCTGGCGGCCCCCCTCTCAGCACTCACTTCTCCCAAAGTACCGTTCAAATGGTCTCCTGCAGTCAACAAAGCCTTTGTGGACCTGAAGCATTGGTTCACAACAACAGCTTCATCCATCCGGACCAGTTGCATCAATTTGTGGTTGAGGTGGATGCATCTGATGTTAGAGTGGGGGCCATCCTGTCCCAGTGATCTGCCCAGGACCAAAAGCTTCATCCCTGTGCCTTCCTGTCCCACCGTCTCAATTCTGCAGAGAGGAACTACAATGTAGGCAACCAAGAACTCCTGGCGGTCCAGATGGCGTTGGAAGAGTGGAGGCACTGGCTGGAAGGAGCAGAACAGCTATTCTTGGTCTGGCCCGACCATAAAAATCTGGAATATCTCTGTACAGCCAAGTGCCTTAACTCCAGGCAGGCCCGGTGGGCAACTTCACCATTTCCTACCGCCCAGGGTCCAAAAATGTGAAGCCTGACGCTCTCTCTCGCCTATACAGTTCCTCTGCCACACCCTCGGTCACCGAAACCATTCTCCCTACCTCATGCCTAGCAGCCACTGTGGATTGGGGTATTGAGACCCTGGTTCGCAAGGCACAACGCTCTCAGCCTGGATCTGAAGGGGGCCCGGATAACCGGCTGTTTGTCCCCAACTCAGTCCGGTCCGGGTCCTGGAATGGGCTCATTCCTCAAGGCTAACCTGTCATCCTGGTTCCCGCCGTGCCCTAGCCTTCCTTCGACAACGTGTCTGGTGGCCCACAATGGTTCTTGATGTCTCTGCCTTCGTTTCCGCATGCACGGTGTGTCTGGGCTGTCACTGGGCTTCCCCCGTCTGATGGCAACACCGTCATTCTGACAATGGTGGATCGGTTTTCTTAGGCCGCTCATGTCATCCCCAATCGAACGGCCAGTCGGAGCGAGCTAATCAGGACCTGGAGACCACCTTAAGATGCCTGGTCTCAACCAACCCCACTACCTGGAGCCATCAACTGGTCTGGGTGGAGTATGCCCGGGAACACCCTTCCCTGTTCTGCCACAGGACTCTTCCCTTTTCGAGTGCTCCATGAGGTATCAGCCTCCACTCTTCCCGGAACAAGAGCAGGAGGTCAGTGTACCCTCGGCCCAGATGTTTGTCCACCGCTGTCAACGTACCTGGAGAAGAGCCAGGGCGGCTATTCTCAAGACCAACTCCAGGTATCGTCGACAAACGGACTGTCGCCGGACCCCAGCTCCCCGCTACCGCATTGGGCAGAGGGTATGGCTTTCCACTCAGGATCTGCCCCTTCGGGCAGAGTCCCACAAGCTGTCTTCCCGTTGGTCCTTTTCCCAACTCCAGAATCCTGAGTTCCACTGCTGTCCGTCTTGTGTTACCCCCGTACCCTCCATATTCACCCTACCTTCCATGTGTCTAGGATTAAGCCCGTGTCTCACAGTCCTTTGTCTTCTGTTTCCAGGCCCATCCCTCCCCCTGGGTCATCGATGGCCAGACAGCATATACGCCTCCTGAGGGTTCGACCATGGGGCAGGGGTTTCCAGTACTTGGTTGATTGGGAGGGTTATGGCCCGGGGGAGAGGTGCTGGGTCCCTGCTAAAGACATCCTAACTTGACATTTCTTCCATCCGTTGTGGGAGGATAACCAACCTTCCAACAAGCATTTCACTACACCCGCAATAACATCTGCAAATATGTGTATGTGACCAATAAAATTTGATTTTGAATTAATTGCCATGCATTTCTTAGCCGCTATAAATGATAGGTTACACCGTTTCTTCTGATAAATCTCCTGTATCAACATTTCCAAGCAAAATAAAACACGGAGAAGGGAGAATCTGTTACATTTCTGTATGCATGACATTCAGTTTCACTGGCATTTAGTACATTCTATGGATGGTCTTAAACCGTAATAATTTATGTCCGAGATTATATGGGCATTCAAACATATCCATTCATCCAAGATAGCGTAGCAGTCGGACGTGTATTTTGTCTTGTCCCGTCCTGTCCTGTGTAAATATCGTCTTTATAATATTTTTATATATTTTCTTCACATATCTTTTTATATGTGCTCTCTAAAATTCAACTTCAAAACACTCTCCTGCAACCTGCCTCACCCAATGTGGTGCGGATCTGTGTTTTTTTGTTGTTGTTTGTTTCGAATCTGGAGTCACCCAACAAATGCTAGCTAACTTCACTAGCTAACGTTAGTATTTATCTTACTATTGCTAGCGGGCATCAGCTAACCTTCAGCTCGGAAAAGCTCTCGCCCCTCGTATAACACGACTCAAACCTGAGCTTACCGGACCTATTTTTATTTATTTTTCTCTCCATATCCCCGGATTCCTACCGCAAGTTGGACATTTTCAACTTGGTCTTGCAGCTAGCTAGCTGCTACCTGAGTGCTCATCGGCTAACGTCGGTCCCAGAGCAATACACCAATTAGCCTGAAGCTAGCCCTTGCTCGACTCATCTCCCGGCTGACTGAAGAATCTCAACAGACACTGCTGGGCTACAACTCCTATCCGGACCCGCTTCTACTGCCGGTGTGGAGCCCTACCGGCCTTCTCAAGTGGACTACCGGCGTTATCTGCCCGAGGAGATATTTCAACCAGCTCTCCGGCCACGGCGTCACCTGAACGCCCATCAGCTAACTGCGGCCTGCTAACGTTTTGCTGTCCAGAGCATATCGGCTGCTAGCCAATCAGGTCCATCGGACAATTTCTTGGGACACTATTACCTATTTGTGCCAACTGGCCTGGTCCCCTTCACCACACGGAACCCCACTGACCCATCATGACTGGTCTACCGACGGAAACGCACGAGGAGGCTATAAACAGACTTCCTCCGTCTTTGTTAGCCGGCCTGCTAGACTCTGCTAGCTTGTGGTCCCTGGCTAGCTGTCTGAAACGCCGTGTCCCCAGCCAGCCTCACTACTAACTTGACCCTTATGTTCACTAGGCTAAGCATGCCTCTCCTCAATGTCAATATGCCTTGTCCATTGCTGTTCTGGTTAGTGTTTATTGCCTTATTTCCCTAAAACACTTCAGCGAGCAGGCCTTTCTAATTGACCTTGACCTCATCCCGTCAGTAGAGGATGCCTGGTTATTCTTTAAAAGTGCCTTCCTCACCATCTTAAATAAGCATGCCCCATTCAAGAAATTTAGAACCAGGAATAGATATAGCCCTTGGTTCTCTCCAGACCTGACTGCCCTTGACCAACGCAAAAACATCCTGTGGCGTTCTGCATTAGCTTCAAACAGCCCCCGTGATATGCAACTTTTCAGGGAAGCCAGGAACCAATATACGCTGGCAGTTAGGAAAGCCAAGGCTAGCTTTTTCAAGCAGAAATTTGCCTCCTGTAACACAAACTCCAAAAAGTTCTGGGACACTGTTAAGTCCATGGAGAATAAGAGCACCTCCTCCCAGCTGCCCACTGCACTAAGGCTAGGAAACACTGTCACCACCGACAAATCAACTATAATTGAGAATTTCAATAAGCATTTTCTCTGACTGGCCATGCTTTCCACCTGGCTACCCCCTAGCCCTGCACTCCCCACAGCAACTCGCCCAAGCCTCCCCCATTTCTCCTTCTCCCAAATCCAGTCAGCTGATGTTCTAAAAGAGCTGCGAAATCTGGACCCCTACAAATCAGCCGGGCTAGACAATTTATTTTAAAAATTATCTGCCGAAATTGTTGCAACCCCTATTACTAGCCTGTTTAACCTCTCTTTCGTGACGTCTGAGATTCCCAAAGACTGGAAAGCAGCTGCGGTCATCCCCCTCTTCAAAAGGGGAGACACTCTTGACCCAAACTGCTACAGACCTATATCCATCCTACCCTGCCTTTCTAAGGTCTTTGAAAGCCAAGTTAACAAACAAATTACCGACCATTTCGAATCCCACCGTATCTTTTCCGCTATGCAATCTGGTTTCAGGGCTGGTCATGGGTGCACCTCAGCCACGCTCAAGGTCCTAAATTACATCATAACCGCCATTGATAAGAGACATTATTGTACAGCCGTTTTCATTGATCTGGCCAAGGCTTTCGACTCTGTCAATCACCTCATCCTTATCGGCAGACTCGACAGCCTTGGTTTCTCAAATGACTGCCTCGCATGGTTCACCAATTACTTCTCTGATAGAGTTCAGTGTGTCAAATCAGAGGGCCTGTTGTCCGGGCCTTTGGCAGTCTCTATGGGGGTGCCACAGAGTTCAATTCTTGGGCCGACTCTCTTCTCTGTATACATCAATGATGTCACTCTTGCTGCAGGTGAGTCTCTGATCCACCTCTAACGCAGACGACACCATTCTGTATACTTCCGGCCCTCTTTGGACACTGTGTTAACTACCCTCCAGACGAGCTTCAATGCCATACAACTCTCCTTCCGTGGCCTACAACTGCTCTTAAACGCATAAGTAAAACTAAATGCATGCTCTTCAACCGATCGCTGCCCGCATCTGTCCCCCCGTCCAGCATCACTACTCTGGACGGTTCTGTCTTAAATTATGTGGAAAACTACATATACCTAGGTGTCTGGTTAGACTGTAAACTCTCCTTCCAGACTCACATCAAACATCTCCAATCTAAAATTAAATCTAGAATTGGCTTCCTATTTACGCAACAAAGCTTCCTTCACTCATGCTGCCAAACATACCCTCGTAAAACTGACCATCCTACCGATCCTCGACTTCGGTGATGTAATTTACAAATTAGCCTCCAATACTCTACTCAACAAACTGGATGCAGTCTATCACAGTGCCATCCGTTTTGTTACCAAAGCCCCATATACCACCCACCACTGCGACCTGTACGCTCTCATAGGCTGGCCTTCGCTTACACTCGTCGCCATATCCACTGGCTCCTGGTCATCTACAAGTCCCTGCTAGGTAAAGTCCGCGCTTATCTCAGCTCGCTGGTCACCTTAGCAGCACCAACCCGTAGCACGCGCTCCAGCAGGTATATCTCACTGGTCACCCCCAAAGCCAATTCCTCCTTTGGCCGACTCTCCTTCCAGTTCTCTGCTGCCAATGACTGGAACGAACTTCAAAAATCTCTGAAACTGGAGACACTTATCTCCCTCAACAGCTTTAAGCACCAGCTGTCAGAGCAGCTCATAGACCACTGTACCTGTTTATAGCCCATCTGTAAATAGCCCAACCAACTACCTCATCCCCTACCGTATTTATTTATTTATCTTGTTCCTTTGCACCCCAGTTTTTCTACATTGCACATCCATCTACTGCACATTTTTACAATTCCAGTGTTAAATTGCTATATTGTAATTACTCTGCCACCATGGCCTATTTATTGTCTTACCTTCCTTATCCTACCTCATTTGCACTCTTTGTATATAGATTTGTTTTTTTTTCTACTGTATTATTGACTGTATGTTTGTTTTACTCTATGTGTAACTCTGTGTTGTTGTATGTGTCGAACTGCTTTGCTTTATCTTGGCCAGGTCGCAGTAAATGAGAACTTGTTCTCAACTTGCCTACCTGGTTAAATAAAGGTGAAATAAAAAATCTAATAAAATAAAATCATTATCAATAGCGTCTCCCAGGTCTTCCTCACATTTTTGTTTCACATGTTTTGTGTCATTGGGAAAAGCCTCTATCAACCCTTGGTACAGTGTGGAAATCAACTTTAGAGGTTTGTCAGACTGCTTTAAAATAGTTTAAAAATGTTAAGCTTCTTGCTTGTCCCATGTTTTCTGTACAGAGAAAATAAAGTGTTGTATCTGCAGATCTGTCACAGACTGGTCTTCCTTGGCAACCTGACCCTGAAGAGACCCCTGTCACCATCCGATCCTGCTCAGATGAGGCATGACAAAGAATGACATTAGTATACATTATATTATCCATGAATAGAATCAATGGTTCAACAATTGAAATGACCATTATTCCCAGATCCCAGACTGTAGCCTACCAATCCACTCAAGATGGAACTTTGTATCCATTCACTCATGGTTATAATATACTGCAGAATTTACCTGAGCTATGTAGACTGGTCTTCTTTGGCTGTCTGACGCTGCAGGGACACCTGTCACCATTTGATCCTGCTAAGACATGATGAGCATAGTGTAGTGTGCTGACTGTGCACCATGACAGTGAAGCCTGTAGAGCTGTTTATACCGTGTCAGTGTGAAAAGTAGGGAATTGGCTAGGGAAACTGACAGTTCAAAAACATTACATTGCTATACTGACTAATAAAAACTCACAGTGCGCTGAAAGAAACGTCAGAATATCGGTCTTCAATCATTTGGCCACTGGTTTCATCATTTGATTCAGGTCCGGTGTGTTATTATTCAAAAATAATAGCTAAAGTTATTGAGCTAGCTAGCTAACTAGCTAATGTTAGCCAGCTTTTGGCTAGCTCTGCTAGCTAATGGTACATCATCAAATGTACTTATGTTGAAAAGGGACAAAGCAAAGGGTACAACACATCTCGACACATCTCCTTTGCATAGATTTGATCAGACTGTTGATTGTTGTCTGTGGAATGGTGTCCCACTCCTCTTCAATGGCTGAGCAAAATTGGTGGGAACTGGATATTGGTGGGAACTGGAACACGCTGTCGTACACGTCGATCCAGAACGTCCCAAACATGCTCAATGGGTGACATGTCTGGTGAATATGCAGGCATTTTCAGATTCCAGGAATTGTGTACAGAGCTTAGCGACATGGGCAGTGCATTATCATGCTGAAACATGAGGTGATGGCAGCGGATGAACGGCACGACAATGGGCCTCAGGATTTCGTCACGGTATCTCTGTGCATTCAAAATGCCATAGATAAAATGCAATTGTGTTCATTGTCCGTAGCTTATGCTTGCCCATACCATAACCCCACGGCAACAGCTCTGGTGCAGTCAGCATGTCAATTGCACACTCCCTCAAAACTTGAGACACCTGTGGCATTGTGTGACAAAACTGCACATTTTAGAGTGGCCTTTTATTGTCCCCAGCACAAGGTGCACCTGTGTAATGATCATGCTGTTTAATCAGCTTCTTGATCAGGTGGATGGATTATCTTTGAAAAAGAGAAATGCTCACTAACAGGGATGTAAAAAAAAATGTGCACAGAATGAGACAAATAAGCTTTTTGTATGTATGGGGAAAAAGTCTGGGATCTTTTATTTCAGTCTGGGATCTTTTATTTCAAAACTTTACATTGCGTTTATATTTTTATTCAGTGTATTCAATTCACAAATCATTATTCCCAACTGTCTGATATTAAATGGTATTAAACGGTGGTTATTATTCATAGGTTATTACTGCATAATTAGCACTTAGCCTGCAATGTTTCAGAAAATACCTGATTAATAACTGATGTAGGAAATAATTGTTTTTCAAAGACCTTGACAGTTATAATAAAGCCATTGGAGAGATGATCAACATCTTTATTCAGAATCTCACTCAGTATCCAGAGTGGAATAACAGGTCTTTCCCACATAGAAACCTATATCAGATGTAATGAGGAAAACAGTTGTGCCTTATCCATATCCACATGTGCACATGTACATTTGCATAAACACATTTCCCCAGACCAGTCTTTGTTTTTGTCTTTCTTTGAGTTTGTCATTCCATGCTGGAGGTGTTGTTTCAGTCTAGAATCAGACAGCCTCAGAACCAAGAGGACGGAACCAGGCTTTTTTCTGATGCGTGAAATTAATGTTGCTGTTCTTTGTTGATAATCCACCAGTTTCAAAATGCCCCAAACCAACATTTTGTTACTTTCAAATTCAAATAGCAGAGCCTTTTTCTCTGTCTTCCATCTCTCTAAAGAGTTTCTTTTTAAAAAAAATGTGAATTCTCATTTTAATATTCACAATAATACCGTCCGTCATATAGGGAAATTCCTGCAGGAGTCAGTTATTTCTTGAAAAATGGCATTAGCCTTAGACATGAGGAAAAATGATATCGCCATAGTTCATGGATGTATGGAAGTATATTTCATTGTGAGGCTAAGACGAGTGAACAAGCTCTGTGCTCAGGGCCACAATCTAGTCATTCAGAACCTCCAGCAACAATCTAGTCGACCTACACATTAAGTCGACCTACACATTAAGGAATGAACTGTTTCCCTTTATTTGACCCGTGGCAAAAATAAAATACTTTAATTACCAGGGAGAGAATTATTCTCACTTGGCTGTACGCATGAGTGGAGGGGATAGGATAGGGAGTGACAACAGACTCCAAATGCAACACCAAGACATAGTGAGAGATCACGGTACGTTGATTCTCATGGGTTAGGCTGTTTAGCCTTTTCCTTCTTTACCTTATTAGAAAGTAGACTGTATGTCAACTCCTTAAACTTTCATAAAACCGTAATTTCTGGAAATATACTGTAACCTAGCTATAAAAGGGATTTAATGATTCTGCTCTTATCAGAAACTAATAACAAATATGGTAGATTATCAAAATGAAGGGAGGGGCAAACAAACACATTTCATTCATGTTTCCATCCGACTTAAATTGGGGATATTCCGAATTTTCCTAAATCAAAACAGGGAAAGTGGTCACAAGTCGGTTGTTTTGAGCAACACAGTTCTAGATCAACAGTCATGTACAAATCAAACACACACACACTTTCAGAACACACAACTCATACAGTAAACACACATGCAGTACACACGACACCAACTGTTCAAAGCAACATGTCTTAACAGGCCAATGAAAACGTTTAATGCATTTAGTGTTTTATGGACTCTGCTATAAAACCTTTTACAGTGGGGTGGCATTTTGCGACGGGATAGACGGAAGGCATTGTTATGGGCTTTACGGCGTCGTCAGGTCGCGACCTGGGTCTGTTGTGGCTGCCCTGCTAGTCTACAGCTACTAGGAGCATGGTACAGAGGGCATGAGTAGAGGAATGGTGGATGTGTAGTAGACAGAATAGGGTTGTATTTGATTCTAGGATTAGGGTTGAACCAAGTTATGGACATGAAGCTAGGGTTGGAGTTGAGGGTTAGGGTTGAACCGGGATGTGGACATGGAGCTAGGGTTAGGGTTGTGGTTGAGGCTAGGGTTAGGGTTGAAGCGGGATGTGGACATCAAGCTAGGGTTGGGGTTGTTCACAATCAGGAGGGAATAGAAACCCTGTCCATGGTTATGGATAATATTAAATCAGGTGTTAGTGAATGATAACTCAATGAATCCACTGATGGAAGGATGCTAGATGATCCCAGTGTGAATATTGGAACAAAAGTAAGAGTGATGTGGACAATCTAAAGGTTGTCACAGAATAAACTAAGATGTAACAATATTACCTAATCTCTGCCATGACTTTAACTGTTCTATCAGAGGCACGCAGTGATTCATAGCTTCATAACTGTTGGTTATCCTATCGTCTCTCCCAATTGGTCTGTAAAGAGGGGTGACATCTATTCAAATTTCATAGTAATATTATTTTATACAATCAGTGGAGGAGTAAGGAAAGACAGCCTTCCACCTGTGACCAAATGCATCTACTTTTTGGTGAAATTTGAAGACTAATCTTCACACATTTTCAAACAAACAATCTCTTCATTCTCAATATCCAATGCAGCCAGTCTTTAATACTATCTACACAACAGTACATGCAGCCAGTCTTTAATACAGTCTACACAACAGTACATGTTTATTATGTTCAACAGTCTTGATTTCAATTCTGTTCTAACCGTACTATTGTTGACAAACTGAGTGGGCTGTGCTGTTTGTTGCTTCTACAATACCGCTCTACAACGTGAACAGCAGAGTCAGTCTGACACACTTTGCTTAGCGCGAGAGATTGCATTAATTCTCCCATTTCTCCCTGTGACTACCAGGTGGAAGAGCATAACCACAGGGCAAAATTGTTCAGTGTTTAAAACATGGAATGCCATTTTTCTAGTTGTACGGATTGAATATGTGTTAGCGGTAAATTGCAGTGATGTGTCATGTCGTGTTTAGTGGCCATTTAGTTTATGATACCGACGGATCCACATTGCATTATGTTCCGCTCTCTACGGAGCTGAATATTGGAAATGAGAGGGTGTCATCATGGGTAGGATTGGGACAAATATCAGGTCAATTGCTTTATGGAGATGTGTGTGAAGCCCAAATGGATTACTTTTCTTGTCACAAACGATACCAATACGGCATACACCAAACAAACGGATCCCAAGGGACTACAACAGGGCTCCAAACTGGGCAATCTAGGATTTGAATGAGATTCAAAGCATCAAAGACGTCATTATCTCCTAGTAACCCATCGACTACCATGGTACTTGATAATACCCTACGCATTATGTCAATAGAAAATACAGCCACCATGCTGAGGGCCCCCTGTGTACTCACCACTCCTACTCACACATTAGCTGCATACAAAACCTCTGTGAGCCACTCTGTGCTGGCTGAAGGTGGGGGCCAGAGGGGTTTGGGGGGGCAGGAGAGGAGGGGTCCCCAAGCCCCTCCACCCCTCTTCCTTTTATATCATCTTTGAGAACGTAAAATGCATTGGAAGGGGATTGTGGGTAGGTATGCCCGGGGCTAGAGCCGAGTGTCGCGCTCAGTCGTGTGGGTGGACAGTTTGATGATGCACCCTGAGGCCTGTGTTACCTCAAAGTCCATTAATAACCACGATGGGCGCCTCTCCAGTCCCTATGCAGCCTAGCCCTACAACACAGCAGCCCTAAAGTACGTGTGCATAATGAAAAGGTTTAATTCAAATATTAACTCTATCGGTTTAAAACATCTTTTCCTCCTCGGTGTCGTGTGAGCCCGTTTGACTAATTCTGTTTTCTTGGCCTGCTTTTACTCCATAAAAGATCAAGGGTACATAAGAAGGCAAGGGATTCCGGTTGCTGCTAGCAACACAAAAAGGGAACATGCTTTGAATAGGGAGGAGAGATTGAAAAGGGGAAGGAGGCCAAACAATGCTGCGGTTAGGCCTATATGGTTAATTCTTGATGATATGGTTAACGTTTAACCTTTTCACCCTCCGCTAATGAAAGTGTCTGTTCTACCTTGAATACATAGTTGTAAGTTATTCTCTAAAGGGGCTGAACAATTATTTAAACCATGGTAGTCCATGATTGCAGTGTTAGTACTGGCAGTCTGGGCATGGCACATTTTGAGAGCTCCACTTGAAAATGTACCAAAGATATTTGCTTGTCAGATATGGATTCTAGTATTGTAATATGTTGAACATTCTAAAAACAAAACACTATATTCTACAAAACAATAGAAAACAATGTTTATTTGTAGAACTTTAAAAAGACAGAGAGTAGACAGAGACCTGCATTGATACCAGCAGACAAGTACCTAGCCCAAGTCAGCCCAAGTCTGTTCAGGTACTTCAACAGTCTCCTGGGGCCTCATTTACAACTGTTAAATATGGGCAGAATAAGCATGCATGCTGCCTATAGCAAGTGTCTAAGATTGATTGTATATTCAAAACAATTTACACTGAACGAAAACGAAAACTCAACATGTAAAGTGTTGTTCCCATGATTCATGAGCTGAAATAAGATCGCAGAAATGTTTCATAAGCACAAAAAGCGTATTTCTCTCAACTTGTGTGCACACATTTGTTTACATCCCTGTTAGTGAGTATTTCTCACTTGCCAAGATAATCCATCCACCTGACAGGTGTGGCATATCAGGAAGGTGATTAAACAGCATGATCATTACACAGGTGCATATTATGCTGGGGACAATAAAAGGCCACATACTCTAAAATGTGCAGTTTTGTCATAAAACAAGTTTTTTTGTAATTTAGCAGGCGTTCTTATCCAGAGCGACTTGCAGTAGTTGTAGTGAGTGGATACAATGCCACAGATGTCTTAAGTTTTGAGGGAGCGAGCAATTGGCATGCTGGCTGCAGGAATGTCCACCAGAGCTGTTGCCAGAGCATTGAATGTTAATTTCTCTACCATAAGCCGCCTCCAACGTAATTTTAGAGAATTTGGCAGTATGTCCAACCGCAGACCATGTGTAGCATGCCAGCCAAAGACCTCCACATTCTGCTTCTTCACCTGCGGGATCGTCTGAGACCAGCCACCCGGACAACTGATAAAACTGTGGGTTTGCACAATGGAAGAATTTCTGCACAAACTGTCAGAAACCGTCCCAGGGAAGCTCATCTGGGTGCTCGTCGTCCTCACCAGAGTCTTGACCTGACTGCATTTCGACATCGTAACCGAATTCAGTGAACAAATGCTCACCTTCAATGGCACGCTGGAGAAGTGTGCTCTTCACGGTTTCAACTGTCCCGGGCAGATGGCAGACGGCGTGTATGGCGTCATGTGGGCGAGCGGTTTGCTGATGTCAATGTTGTGAACCGAGTGCACCATGGAGATGTCACACTACATGAGGAAAATGGTGGTCACACCAGATACTGACTGGTTTTCTGATCCAAGCCCCTACCTTTTTTAAAGGTATCTGATATCTGTATTCCCAGTCATGTGAAATCCATAGATTAGGGCCTAATGCATTTATTTCAATTGACTGATTTCCGATTTCCAACTGTATGAACTGTAACTCAGTAAAATCCTTGAAATTGTTGCATGTTGCGTTTATATTTTTGTTCAGAAAAGGTGAGGAATTTATTCTGCAATTCATATGTCTATATTTTCTATATTTCTATATTTTCTATATTCTAAAAATAAAACACAGATGTTCTCTTCTCGTTAAAGTGGAACTGACAGCATTTTAACTACTTTGCAGATATGAAACAGACAATCATAATATCAGTCAAAAATCAAATTCTCAGTTTATGCTACAAAACCAACTTTAGAAGAGGTTTTGAAAATAGGTTATATTTGACTCAGCGTTCCATGATCAAATCAAATCAAATTTATTTATAAAGCCCCCCTTACATCAGCTGATGTCACAGAGTGCTGTACAGAAACCCAACCTAAAACCCCAAACAGCAAGCAATGCAGGTGTAAAAGCATGATGTACACTAAGGCATTGTTGGCAGAATAGATGGATGCCGTTCAATGCATGATTAATATAATTCACTAATACATTTCTTGGTAGTCCAAAAAATATTACTTTATGGTTGTAAATCACAGCTGGCCTGGTACATTGTTTGCTGCCTCCATTAAGGATGCACCGTTTCAGTTTCAATTGCTCAATATTTTGACCAGAAACGGATGAATGTAACTAAGGCTGGGAATGTCAATACAATCAAACTAGCAAGGGCAATGATCACAAGTCAGCCATAACATGGCTAATATGCTAGTGTATCTATTTATGCTGCAATCTAAAAACACAGAGCCTAACGTTAGCTAGATAGCTAGCTAGCTAGATAGCTGCTAGGTGGACGCTGTGTCATTGGAGGAGTGGGTGAGTGACTGACTTTTTCCCCTGGTATTGTTTTTGGTGGCTACACAGCTAAAGATGAACATGTCATTTGGTTAGCTAGCAAGAAATGTGAATCGCTTTGCTAGCTAGCTAGCTATGCTGAACGACTGTTATCCAGTTAGCATATCTCTTGCATTCGCTAAATCACTCTGGCTAGCTATGTACTCTGAAATCTTGTCTGAGTGTGCCAGAGCACAGAATAACAAATGCGCAAGACCCACTGAATATGACCGTGTCAGTAAACGTAGGCAAAAAACGCAATAGTCACGTACGCTCTATATAACATGTAAACAGCATAACCAGCTCTGCTCGGGAGAGTAAAATGGTGAGTGAGGTATTCTCTCATTTGTGTATTGAAGTAGCTAGCAAGCTAGGCAACTTTAGCCAGTTAGCTTGGGTGCTCGGTTGGGACATTGGCAGACAAGCTACAGAAGGACGATCAGGCTATTCCCCATTGTCTATCATTGCAATTTTGACGGTCAACTAGCTGAAAAGGTTTGAGAGCGTTTATCGAAATGTGCCTTAGTTAGATTTTAGCTCATCTTGCTCTGTCTAGCATTAGTTGTTGATCTTTTAAGGGTTTTTCTTTATTTTTACTATTTTCTACATTGTAGAATAATAGTAGACATCAAAACAATGAAATAACACATATGGAATCATGTAGTAAAGTGTTATATTTGAGATTTTTCAAAGTAGCCACCCTTTGCCTTGATGACAGCTTTGCACACTCTTGGCATTCCCTCAATCAGCTTCATGAGGTAGTCACCTGGAATGCATTTACATTAACAGGTGTGCCTTGTTAAAAGTTAATTAGAGGAATTTCTTTCCTTCTTAATGCGTTTGAGCAAATCAGTTGTGCTGTGACAAGGTAGGGGTGGTATACAGAAGATAGCCCTATTTGGTAAAAGACTAAGATATTATGGCAAGAACAGCTCAAATAAGCAAAGAGAAATTACAGTCCATCATTACTTTAAGACATGAAGGTCAGTCAAAAGGTTAACACTTTTTTGGTTACACAATGATTCCATATATGTTATTTCATAGTTTTGATGTCTACACTATCATTCTACAATGTAATGAAAAACCCTTGAATGAGTAGGTGTGTCCAAACTTTTGACTGTTACTGAAAAGCCTATCTTTTTATGATTGTTTGATCAATAGGACTGTAAACTTCCCAAATGTAAGAGGATTCCCGTTGTATTTAGCTACAGTTGAATTCGGAAGTTTACATACACTTAGGTTGGAGTCATTAAAACTAGATTTTCAACCACTCCACAAATTTCTTGTTAACAAACTATAGTTTTGGCAAGTCAGTTAGGACATATGTTGTGCATGACACAAGTAATTTTTCATGGGAAAATCTAAAGAACTCAGCCAAGACCTCAGAAAAACAATTGTTGACCTCCACAAGTCTGGTTCATCCTCGGGAGCAATTTTCAAATGCCTGTAGGTACCACGTTCATCTGTACAAACAATAGTACGCAAGTATAAACACCATGGCCGTCATACCGCTCAGGAAGGAGACGCGTTCTATCTCCTAGAGATTAACGTATTTTGGTGCGAAAAGTGCAAATCAATCCCAGAACAGCAAAGGACCTGGTGAAGATGCTGGAGGAAACGGGTACAAAAGCATGTGCGAGCAAGGAGGCCTACAAACCTGACTCAGTTACACCAGCTCTGTCAGGAGTGGGCCAAAATTCCAAAATTCACCCAATTTATTGTGGGAAGCTTGTGGCTACCTGAAACGCTTGACCGAAGTTAAACAATTTTAAAGGCAATGCTACCAAATACTAATTGAGTGTATGTAAACCGGGAATGTGATGAAAGAAATAAAAGCTGAAATAAATAATTCTCTCTACTATTATTCTGATGTTATACATTCTTAAAATAAAGTGGTGATCCTAACTGACCTAAGATAGGGAATTTTTACTAGGATTAAATGTCAGGAATTGTGAAAAACTGAGTTGAAATGTATTTGGCTTACTTCCGACTTCAACTGTACATCTTTGCAGAAATCCATTCAAGTTTATTTTGTGGCTTTTGCGTAATGCGTTCTAATGTTCTAAAGTCGCGCTGTTGCAACTGCCTGTAAACACGCAGTCCAGTTCAAAGTGAATGATGGCAGGCCCTTGTGGCAGATGGCTTGTTGGCATATAGACCTAGTGTACCGCACCGGTCGGCGTAGACTCTAGTCCTGGACGAGAGAGATGTTTTTATTCTGTTTTATTTACTGCAGTGTCTATTAATTGTCCAAATGCACAGCTGCTTTCCCACTCTATATTGCTATTGAATTTTTACAAATGCTTTAGAATGTTTGGGAATTATGTATGAAAACGTGAAAATGACCATATCTAAGTGCTTGCTTGTCAGAAAATGTAAAAAGAAGTGTCATTCTTCCTGGGGGTGTATATTTTAATAAGATTTTATGTTGCTAAAATGCTGTCCGTTCCAAAGCTGCATTCTTGATAATGTTTATTATGAATAAGCTTTTCATCATATCCCCCATTAGCACAAAACACTTACTTGCCAGATTGCAATACAATATTTCATATACTAGCAGAGAGTTGCGGGGAGGTGAGCAAATTCTCACGTCAAGTACATTTTTTATAAAAGCCAACTTTTGTGTGAACTGGCACACGCACATTCTGGGGTATATTTTGTACGTACGCATAATTTATAAATGAGGCCCCTGGCAACACAGGTGAGGAGGCAGAGAACAGCATTTCAAGCCACAACTTGGCTGACACTCTGTCGGGAGTCGTGGGGTGGGGAGCAATTCCAGCTCCAGGTCCTCTCCAGTACAGGATAAAAATGAATACAACCGGATATATGAGGTGGCACCGCCTTTGAGAAACCTTTTGAAAGAGTTTACACGTTCTTTTCTCTTTATTTCAAATTCACAGTAGACATAAAAGACCTCTCCCTCTCGCACGTGAAGATGGGGACGTTTACAACAGGCACCATGTCTCAAAGGCATGGCTTTGATTTGAGCAGAGTGGAGCTGAGTGGAGAGAGAGGTGGTGGGTACAGGCTGTCTGAGGCCACCACAGGTTTGTAGCCCGTGGCTCCGTGTCAGGCAGCTATGACGACAGCCCTTGAGACTCTCCCTCGCTACGCTGCAGACTTTCCATCAACCTTTAAATCCATCTCCTTCTGCCACTAATCGAGTGAAGTAAGTGTTCCCACTTCTAAGCAGATCCGCGGAGACTCGCATTGGGCCCAGTTGTTGTCCGTCTGTCTGTCTGTCAGGGATGGTGGTCCTCTTTGTATGCCAGCAGACTCCTGAAGTCCTCCTTCAGAGCAGCCCAGGAATAGGAACTGGTGTCAACCTACAGTACAATACAGAGGAAAGAATGAAAGGCAGGATGAAGCTCTGGTGTCAACTTACAGTACAGAGGAAAGCAAGGCAGACAGGCAGGATGAAGGGTGAGGAGAAACTGTAAAGAGAGAAATTAATTGTGAACTGAATGAAGCGTGTGTTAGCTAATCCTGTTCCTGTCATGTCAAAGTGTTAATTACCTTAACGTGATGTCTCCTCACCACGTATGGCCTTCTGCACAGTCCCTGTAGTTTCTTATAAAGCTGTTCAGGTGTAGAGTACAGATACTCCTCTGTAGGACAGAGAGAGGAAAGGAAAACATATTTTCATGAAACAAAAACCTCAAAGCACAGGCTAGATACAGCGCACTTTCTTTATAATTAAAAATACATATTACCCTGAACTGGGACAGGTTTTACATAATTAAACTAGTATTCTTTTTAAAGATTCATATTATTTATGCAAATCTAATTTAAGGAAGAGGCACAGCTACGGTGTTAAGAATCAGGTAAATTAGATTTTTGTTGTTGTGCTCAGTAATCTTAGCTTTGACTTCAGCGTTCTATTTTAGTGATTTATTTTTCAGATTTACACCTTGAACATCAAAATACAACACATTTCTAGAGATAAGAAAATTTGAGAATTAAACATCTTGCAATGCAATGGTGTATTAGCGTATTTGTGTAGTAATACCTGGGAATATTTCCGGATAGACCAAAGCCTTGGGGCAGAGTGGATAGCAGCCACAATGAACAGCTTCTAGCCTGCAATATAACATTTTATAGTTTAGCTTCCTGTCAAAAGTATTGGCTTAAAAACAACAAGTGTGAAACACATTTGGGCACCAGTTGTATAACACAATCATTGTCTCAGAAATCCATTTGCTGAAAAAGTGCGCTCTGGTCATGCAAAAGACAGACAAAAGTTGGTTTACTCTGTCCCCAAAATTGGAAAGTGAACACAATATCTGCCCCTAATAACTGCATGAGCTGAACAGCGTTGTCAAAATGGGTCCCATTGTGTCTTTGTTGACATTGGTTTCTTTTGATGCACAGTTCAGAATAAATGAAGTCCCACAGACTAGCTGGGGAAAGAAAGCATCCGGACATAGCACATTTCCCAGCAACGCAGTGGAACTCATTCCATTCTCAAAATGATGGGGAGAGAAAAGCATCTCTTTCACTGTAAACTCACATCATATGCAATGTTACAGGATGTTCAAAACCATCACAAAAGAGAGGGCCTAAAATCCATCCAAATGGTTTTCAAATGTGAATAAGTTATTTGTGAAACGTTCATCTCCTGGAAAAAACGTAGAGCTAGAAAAGCCTGTTGGTATGGTACATAGAGCTTCCCTCCACTTTCACAGAACTTATCTGAACCTCACTGACCATTTCAGAAACCTGCCTATTTAAATTAGAATGTGCATCAATATTGATGACTCCTCCATTTCACTCCTTTCCATCACGTTAGTACATCATTCCTCATGCAACAGACATACATTTTTAAACACGGGATTAGTTCTTGGGAGTTTAATTTCACGTTAAGACTAAAATGATGGGTGAAATCCTCACACGTATGCAATGACGCCATTCACTAGTCTGCACTCTAAAATGTACCCAGTATCCTCAAAATAGTTGGAGATTCTATGTGCAACATCAGCTGCATCTTACTATTTAACGGCAATTTTTGAAACAAGAATAACAGCAATATTGTTCTTCTGTCGTTCTAGTAGGTTTTAACAGGCAACAGTTTGTTCCTGGGAAACAGGGGTTTAATAAGTCGAACTACCTTTCGGCACCGTATGAAAGTGGTTAATGCTTTCTAATAGTCTAATTGCCTTTGCCTGCATTCCAAAGAATAGCATGGCTAATCAAGCTAATTTAAAGGTAGCAAGATGATAGCCCCCTAGTCTATGACAGCAAAATCTATGAAACCGATTATTAAGGTCAGTTCCGTTTCAGTGGCGTAATGTGTAAGCGTGCAAATGGTTATAAGGCTTTCCATCTCAAATATAATTAGCCGATAATTTTGCTGGGGTAAATGACTTCTTCACTGCAGGGCATGAATAGGCGTCTGCTCACATCGCCAGACCATAATTAATCAGATTAGGGCCAAATTCCACAATAATGAGGATGAAACGCATTGGTGACACCTCTGTCGGGCAATATGACTGGATTGCTCTTTTTTGTTTATTGTGCTCTTCAGAAGCCTACATGTCTGTTTATCCTTAAGCAGAGTGTGGAAATGAGAAACCCTTAACCATTTTCCTGTTTTGAACACTATGTGAAGCTGATGAAATTGAACAGGTATTCTAAATCACTTACTAACTTGAAAGGTTTGTAATGGAACACTCAACGAGCACCGATATCTATTTTGTTTACTTTCAAAACAGGTGAGTGAAGCCGATTGGAAGCTGGAGGAAACATTTAACATCCTCATCCACCTGAGCATCTTTCTTAGGAGAACGCAGTGTTGATATTCATCCATTCAATGTGTTTCTCTGTTGCTGAAAACACACACAAAGGGCCTCCATCACCACCGCATCTGCAAGGTTTACTATCAATAGAGCTTAGTGGGTGGTCTTGTGTGTCTCAGATCCCCCTGGTTTGGATCAAAGGAAGTATAAAACATCATTGTACAAGACTCCCCCAGAGGGACATCCCTTCCTCAAACTCAGGACAGTGTTTTTCACAACCATAATTAGCACATGGCTTCTTTATTGTACACAGCCAAGTTTCTAACGTGTTTCCAGCCACTCTATCTAAGATAGATTCCCACACTGACTGCATGAAGCAATCCATAGCGTTAACACACCACCAGGCTGGTGTTTTGGAAGATCACAACCATCCTCTCTACTGAAGTGGCACTACTCTGGCTCCAGTCCTGCTCTACCTTGGCTGTAGGCAGGATCTGACGAAACCCTTCAAATGCACAGCACAGGTGACTGAAGTTTGGCTTCATACGGTAGCAAGTCTCATCATACACTTTGGACTCTACCTCCCTATAGGTAAAAACACTTAGAAATAACAGGTTTTAGTTTAGTTTTAATGAACTGTCTCTACGTTTTTCATGTAGACAACATGTCAAATTCAAATGTTTACTTCACATGAAAACCTACCAAAGTACTTTTCATTCACTCTTTCAGCAGTTCATATTTTGTTGTGTCTTAAGTAGATATTAAAGAAACAAACCAGGAGAGTGAGTTACTTACATGGCCACTCCAAAAAACTCATGCTTGGCTGTGGAGATCACCACATCTGCCTGGCAGAGGACATGGAGGTAGTCCTCTTTACTGGGCATGAACCCCCAGTGGAGGACATGGGCATTCAGGTCCACTCTGGCCTCCGCAAAGATGTCTGAATGGGGGGGAGAGACTGATGTATATTATTCACAATAACCATATCTGTTACTGTATGAATGTATGAATGCTTTCATTTGATTGAGTAAAATGCCAGAGTGGACTGATTGACTTTGTCCAGTTGCTCGTTTCATGAACTCTTTATAATCGATTAGATTCCCACATAAAGGACTTGAGTTTAATGGAGGCTAAATTAAATGAAATAATGCAACAAAATGCATGTCATTGAAAAGCCATCTGTCCGTGACATTCTGGATTCATAATGAGTTCCATGCTGCTGTGTATTCACAAAATAGTGATGACATCAGGAAGATGTTTCAGTGACCAAAAAGTGTTTTGGAGAACAGATCAGTGAAACAGGGACTGAATCCAGGAAAACAGAGGAAAAAACATCCTATGAAAAACAGAGGTCAGAACTGAAGCTGAGGCATAAATTGTGGACTAAAAATGATATACAACATGAGATCGGGAGAAACAGGTGAGGGGTGAACATAATCAATACCGTGACCCTATTAAGAAAATCAAAGTAGATTAAAATTGTTCTAATGCGATTGCCTTCCGAGCAATCATAAACGTAATTACTAAATATGAGAAAAATTTACAGTCTCTCTTTCCATCTGTTTATGCTCCTATAAAAGTTTACATCCCAATATGAGAGAGTGTGTTTCCTGTAAGGATGTCTTTGCTTCCAGCCATGGGGCCAGAATGTGTATTAATTTACTTAACACTCAGTGGTGAATACATTGGAGTGTACTAAAGTCATTATAGCATCATCATCTACTAATGGGGAGCGGATTTGATCAATTAAACACTGTCCTGAGGGCTTAAAAAAAAAAAACTGGCCTGTCAGACGACCTTAACCCTACACTTAGTCAAATTACCAATTACATTGAAAGCCATAACAATTACATACAGTATGCCTTGGGTGCACAAACTTATACTACATCGTAATAAACTAAGTATAGCTTTTCACTCACCTTTCGAGAAGTTGTGCAAAGTTTTCTACTCAAAGTTTTGAAACCAAACACCCACTGCTTTGAAAACAAGTGTCATCGCGAAACCAGAGCCCACTTAATCCTTTGCTTGTAAAGTGAGTGTGTGTGTACCTGGTACGTCAGTGAAGGTCTCCCCCAGGACAGACAGTTGAAAGCCCAGGCCTCTCTCTTTCAGCTTCAGCAGCATCTTGAAGAAGAGCTCGGGGTCTTTGTCGTGTTCCCTTCAACCACAAATAGAATTCAGGGCCTTGATGGTGCTACGTACACACACACACACACAACAACACACACAGGACAGGCTCAGGACAAGCTCTGCTCTGGTGTGTGCTGGGCGTCCAAAGGCTTACCATTCTGCTCTGTGATTTATTCACACAGAAACACGCACACACACAGAGGCCAGGTTACACAAGGCAAGGCAGCAGCCAGAAAAAGAGAAAGATCATAGCACTCCCCAGAGGACACTTGACTGTGGTATCGATGCGGTGTGCAGTACGCCAGGTGGGGGATTTAACAAGCTGACAGACAGAGAGACAGAGATCCCTGTTGGCTCAGAGAGAGAGAAGCAGGCAGTCATCCTTGATGTGTTCGGTGCCTGGAAGGCCCTGCTTCTAGTTAACACAGGTGCTGTGTTCAGCTGTGGAGCAGATGTCATACTGTGCAAGTGGCCTGTCACTCACCATGCTAATCTGAAGGAGGGAACAGGGAGTACAGTCAACTGATCTAACAGGAGCATCTGCACATTATCATTAACAGCAGCTAGCATTAGCTCACACCTGCCTTTAGCGATGACAAAACAGGAAATCAGTGAAGGTCTATGACACAAATGTGTTTAGAGAGTAGGCTTGTGCCCATACTAGTGCACTGTCATTTACGGTTTGTCACTAAGCATGAACTGTAGAAAATGAATGAAGGTTGACTACATGCAAATGGCTGTATATCTCTGCTGGTTTCCCTCTGGAGCTGTAGTGCTGGGGTCCGCACCTGAGACTATAAGGGTTGTGACTGGGAAGTGGTTGGAGGGCCAGTAGGGGGCACTCTTCAGTCTGTTGTAATAGAGCCCTCAAGGCCAAGAGATAGTGACCTGCAAAGGGTGCCGTCCCCTGGATGTGACATTAAAATGTCGGTTCTGGCTCTCTCTAGTCACTAAACCTACCAAGGCGCTCACTAAACGTACCGGGCCGCCCCCGGTAAGTCAGGTAAAAACACATCTTCCACTCTGCTCCTCAACACGGGGGCAGCTCAGGAGTGCGTGATCAGTCCCTTCCTGTACTCCCTGTTCACCCATGACTGCATGGCCAAGCACGACTCCAACGCCATCATTAAGTTTGCCGACGACACAACAGTGGTAGGCCTGATCACCGACAACGATGAGACAGCCTATAGGGAGGTCAGAGACAACCTCTCCCTCAACGTGATCAAGACAAAGGAGATGATTGTGGAGTACAGGAAAAAATGAGGGCCGAGCACGCCCCCATTCTCATCGATGGGGCTGTAGTGAAGCAGGTTGAGAGCTTCAAGTTTCTTGGTGTCCACATCACCAACAAACTATCATGGTCCAAACATGCCAAGAGGGCACGACAAAGCCTATTCCCCCTCAGGAGATTGAAAAGATTTGGCATGGGTCCTCAGATCCTCAAAAGGTTCTACAGCTGCACCATCGAGAGAATCCTGACTGGTTGCATCACCGCCTGGTATAGCAACTGCTTGGCCTCCGTCCGTAAGGCGCTACAGAGGGTAGTGCGTACTGCCCAGTACATCACTGTGGCCAAGCTTCCTGCTATCCAGGACCTCTATACCAGGTGGTGTCAGAGGAAGGCCCTAAAAATATCAAAAGACTCCAGCCACCCTAGTCATAGACTGTTCTCTCTGCTACCACACGGCAAGCGGTACCGGAGCGCTTTCCATGTAGGTGTAGGTCCAAAAGGCTTCTTAACAGCTTCTACCCCCAAGCCATAAGACTCCTGAACAGCTACCCGGACTATTTGCACCCCACCCCATTTTTACGCTGCTGCTACTCTCTGTTTATTATCTATGCATAGTCACTTTACCTCTACCTACATGTACATATTACCTCAATTACCTTGACCTGTATATAGCCTCGTTAGTGTTATTTTGTTGGTCTTCGATTATTTATTACTTTTATTTTAGTAAATACTTTCTTAACTGATTTTTCTTAAAACTGCATTGTTGGTTAAGGGCTTGTAAGTAAGCATTTCACTGTAAGGTCTTCACCTGTTGTATTCGGCGCATGTGACAAATAAAATGTGACTTGATTTCAAGCAAGAGTTGGGACTATTACGTGCCCAGTATCTTCAGATGCAAAGAATCACTGTCCTCTCTCCACTCACAATCACTGTCCTCTCTCCACTTACAATCACTGTCCTCTCTCCACTTACAATCACTGTCCTCTCTCCACTTACAATCACTGTCCTCTCTCCACTTACAATCACTGTCCTCTCTCCACTTACAATCACTGTCCTTTCTCCACTTACAATCACTGTCCTCTCTCCACTTACAATCACTGTCCTCTCTCCACTTACAATCACTGTCCTCTCTCCACTCACAATCACTGTCCTCTCTCCACTTACAATCACTGTCCTCTCTCCACTTACAATCACTGTCCTCTCTCCACTTACAATCACTGTCCTCTCTCCACTTACAATCACTGTGTGTTGAGTATTCTGGGGTAAAATGGCTGCTATGCATGACTCTATACACTGAAGCTACACATTAATGGACGGTTGAAAGTTCAGGTTTTTGAGTTGCACCCTGCAAAGCACTACAATATACATACCCTTCGTAACACCACGCATTGTATTTCATCACCAACAGATCTCTGAATTGTAATAATCGACTGTACTCTATAACATGTTTGTGATAAAGGAAGCAGGATTTGTCTAACAGTGGATAGTGTGTGAAGGTCAAACGCCTTCTACAAAGCAGCATCATTCAGACAGATCCCTCCTAATGCTACCTCCACAGGATCTCCTTAGGTGAGGTATTATAGGAGCTTATTTATTCTCATTTTCAGCTCTCATATTCATTGGCTTCCCCTGTGGATAAAAGCTAATTCCCTTATTTCCTACCCTTTTTAACTCCTTATGCGAGGCATGAATCCCTATTCCCCCATTACAGATAGAGAGGAGGACAATGAGTGAATGAGACAGTGATAATAATGCTCTGTGCACTAGGCTACCATCCCCCTCTGTAGGAAAATGAGTGTTAATTAATGTGTGGGATATGACTATCAGGAAGAACCTCTCTCTCAAAACACACACACACACACCTCGGCAGCGTATCACAGTGCGCGCCCTGACTCCCCACTGATGCCCTAGATCTGTTAATGAGGACCGTTAACCCCCAGCGACAGTCAACCAAGTCGGAGGGAGCTGTCATCCCACTGATTAGAGGGAGAGTGACAAACAAAGGCTATGTGGCATCTTCACAAAATCAGCCACACTGCCAATACACACCACTAATCTGCTGCTAAGGCACATCAAGGACGTTTTCTAAGGTACAGTACAGTTTACAGGCTGAACTCCCTCAAGTCAGCTGAACTGATGTTTCACTCCAACTATCCCATTCCCATCAGGTATGCGATCTTCCAACATCAACAGTTACCCTATATTCTGCTAGTCTGGTCTCGAGAGATACGAGGTTGGTACATCTTCCGTTTGCTTAATTCTCCCTCCTAAGTTTACAGCTCCGACTAACACTATTTTTCTCTTTCTGCGCTTACTTTATATGAGTCCTTTGTGGTGCGTTATCACCCCTGTGACCTCACAGATGAATGCAGATGAAGCCGGGTAAAATGATCAAGTAAAAAGTATGTTCCGTACTACCCAGAAAAACCTCATTAATATGTATCACGTAGCAGCCAAAAGAAAATAAGATCCTCTCATTTAGAAATCTATGATTAAATATTCTCCTTTATGTTGCACCCAAGAGGTGCGTTTTAAAATTCAAATACTATTTACTCCAATGCACAATGTGAAATGAGCCCAATCACCAGAAACCAAAGGACTGCGCACTAATTAAGGGGACACTTGAAAGACAAAGAGTTGGTTGTTGAAGATAGACCAACATGCAGTAGGAGCAGACCGAGGAGATTCTTCCATTCAAAGGCCTGACAACATGCACCACTGTAGATAGTGGTAGTTTTCAAATCATAAGTCTAGGAGAACTACAAAGGGTTAGACATTTCTTAAAATAGAACTAACTTTGGGAACGGCAACAGGCTGCATCTTCACACACAAATACATATCCTTCAGTAGCCTGCTGCCTACTACAATGTACCGGCCACACATGACATAGTCTCATTGGAGTATAATGCCTCTAGGTTCAAACTCACAAATGCTGAAGAATGGCCATAAAGCATAACAAACAACACATTGTAGTGATAACTCTGAAAAACAGAACTGCCCCTTACAACACAAAAACTAAATGAGTCAATCAACTCACACCGCTTTATTTAACTTCTATTTCCTGGTCCTATGTCAGTCAGTCCTGAGGGTTGGTTGAGGTCAGGTTGGCGGCCTGAGGCCATGCCAGGGGAAAGCCCAGAGCAGGATGGGTGGGGGTCAATACTGATAGACTCTGTTGGCACATCACTGGACGAGTCTGTGCGTCAGCACTTAATGACCAGTGGCCCGTCTGTACAGGGATTAGCAGAAAAACAGCAAACAATACACCCAGGCACCTCAGTAACGTTAGGCTAGCCCCTCTCGCAGGGTGTCCTATAATCAGGAATCACGAACAGCGTCATATACTATATAACATTCTGAGGGTCTCACACCGCCGCGATGCGTCTCTTTTTCTCGATTGCCTGCTGTGTGCCTACGTGACCTACGTCTTGATTGCGTTGTTTGTTTTGCAATCATAAATACTCCAGGAGGACAATCCTCTTGAGGTAAAAGCTGATCCTGATGAACCTTAGATGGAGTTAAAGCCCCTGGTAGCAGAGATTTAGCCTCCGTCCTGCTATGCTTTTCTCTCCCGCTGGTTATTATCATCACTGCTGTGGCACGAAGCCATCTTCACCTGTAAAACAGCTGTCCTGTCCTCTGGTGGGGCTGATCTGATCCCACTGGCCTGGCCTGGCCGCCCGGGCCATTGCCTGCAATAAGACAGTCCTGTAATCTGAGGATGAACGCCTATCCAGGCCACACACAGATTAACAATCTGCAACCAATGATGAGCACAAAAAAAGTGAGGGCAGAGATAGTAAAAATGTAGGAGAATGAAATGCAACAAACTGTGAGCAGCATCAACCAAGGAGATTATCTGGGCTGCTCTCTCTCTCTTTCCTCTATCTCGCTCTCCCTCTCTCACCCACTGTAAATCCTAATTTACCCCAGAATAAGCCAAGGTTTATGAAGCCTGGATGTTGGGAGCGATAATCCATCTGTGTTTTGCTCAGTTTAGAGGAGATTACATGATGGGTGCTTTTGTTACTGATATAAGAGTAGGTGAAAAACAGACACCCGACCCATGCAAACACAGAGAGGGAGGGATAATGGAGAATGTCAATGATGCCGACAATGGCAAATCGCGACGCCAGCGAGGAACTACGGCACTGGTGGTCTTTGCGGTTGTTAATCTGATTTACGGACATGTTTTGGTGAGGAAACTAAGCCTCGCTGCCGAAAGGAGAATGGAGTCAGAGGAGAAAAATGTGAATCCACAGAAAAGCTGTTGTCTTTCCTCTCCAACACAGATGAGCCAGAGATAGAGAAATGGTGTGCCAAAAAAAGAGGCCTACACTACTCTGAACAATGTAAAGGATATTTCTGCTTACGTAAAAGAAAAACATTCACAAATCCACCCAGAGTATCTTGAAACTTCCCCCTAACTGTTACACAAGTCATGTTTTAATTTGCCATTTCATTTAACTTATGTTTTTACATTCTATGGCTAATGCTGACTGGGAAACCACACAGTAAGGGCATACCTGTTTATAGAAATCCTTAGTAAAGGCCTTAAAGCTTAAACTCAAAACACAACAAACAATATCTAGCTAGTTTCCACTCTTTTAATGACATTGTTACACAAAAACGTGTTAGTAATTTTCCATGCCCTCGGTTTGTTGTCAAACAACACTGATGATCCAAAGCAAATAACTCTCCGCAGGGTTGGTACATACGTACATTGCTGTTAGAGAGGTATTTCCAGGTCATTCTAGTTCCAGAATAGGCCTACGACATGATCTTTGGATTATGGTTTGCATGACTGCTTTGTTCTAAGACATGCCATGCGATGCCAGGAGCGACAAACACAGCAAATCAAGCAAGGTAACAACAACCCAGTTGCCAAACGTGTTTGCTGTTTTTGTAAATCATGACAGGTGTTTTGATATGCTAACACGCTAGCCTTCACGGTAGGTTCCAAACACTTTCTTCATGTTTTTTAGTTCTGAAACAAATAACCTCTCCATAGGGTTTTCCTAGAGTCCTTACAAAACAACCATATATGGTTAACATTCAACATTACTTCAGAAAGTATTCATAACCCTTGACTTGTTCCACATTTCTGTTGTGTTACAGCCCAAATTCAAAATTGATTAAATGGAATACATATACAAATTCACACCCCTGAGTCAATACATGTTACCTTTGGCAGTGATTACAGCTGTGAATCTTTCTGGGTAAGTCTATAAGAGCTTTGCACACCTGGATTGTACGATATTTCCATATTTGCAAAATTTTTTCAAGCTCTGTCAAATTGGTTGTTGATCATTGCTAGACAGCCATTTTCAAGTCTTGCCATTGATTGTCATTCTGATTTAAGTCAAAACTGTAACTAGGCCACTCAGGAACATTCAAAGACATCTTGGTAAGTAACTCTTCTGTATATTTGGACTTGTGTTTTAGGTTATTATCCTGCTGAAAGGTAAATGTCTCCCAGTGCCTGTTGGAAAGCAGACAACCAGGTTTTCCTCTAGGACTGTGCCTGTACTTAGCTCTATTCTGTTTCTTTTTATCCTAAAAAAACTCCCTTGACGATGACAAGCATACCCATAACATGATGCAGCCATCACCATACTTGAAAATATGAAGAGTGGTAATCAGTGGTGCACTGTGAGGGATTTTCCCCAAACGCAATGCTTTGTATTTAGGACATAAAGTTAATTCCTTTGCCACATTTTTAGAAGTTTTACCTTAGTGCAAACAGGATGCATGTTTTGGAATATTTTTATTCTGTACAGGTTCCTTCTTTTCACTCTGTCATTTAGGTAAGGATTGTTGAGTAACTATAATGTTGTTGATCCATCCTCTGTTTTTTTCTCCTATCCCAGCCATTACTCTGTAGCCGTTTTAAAGTCACCATTGGCCTCATGGTAAAATCCCTGAGCGGTTTCCTTCCACTCCGGCAACTGAGTTAGGAAGGGCGTCTGTATCTTTGTAGTGATACACCATCCAAAGTGTAATTGATAACTTCATTATGATCAAAGGGATATTCAATGTCTGCTTCTTTTATTTTAACCCATCTACCAATAGGTGCCCTTCTTTGCGAGCCATTGGAAAACGTCCCTGGTCTTTGTGGTTGAGCCTGTGTTTGAAATGTACTGCTTGACTGAGGGACCTTACAGATAATATATGTGTGGGGTACAGAGATTAGGTAGTTATTCAAAATCATGGTAAACACTATTATTGCACACATGTAACTTATTATGTGACTTGTTAAGCACATTATCACTCCTGAACTTATTTAGGCTTGCCATAACAAAAGGGTTGAATACTTATTGATTTAAGACGTTTCAGCTTTTCATTTTGTATTAATTTACAAACATTTCTAAAAACATAATTCCACTTTGACATGATGGGGTATTGTGTGTAGGCCAGCGACACAACATCTCAATTTAATCCATTTTAAATTCCGGCTGTAACACAACAACATCTGTAATAAGTCAAGGAGTGTGAATACTTTCTGAAGGCACTGTATGTGTGTTCTTGTGTGTGTATCTATCTCAAGTGTAGAGATGAGAAGACATCAACTCACCACCTATGAGGCCAGACGATATGAAGAGGTCTGACGTGGCTCTCTTCTCGTCCTCCATCCCCCTCTTCCTTCTCTACCCCAGGCCCTCGCTCTTCCCTGGGGTGAGAAGGAGCCTCGGCCTGCCCGGTGCCTTCCCTCTGATCCAGGATGGCAGCCTCTGGCTCTGGGCTCAAGCACGGCGCTTTGGGAGTCAGATGGGAGCTGAGACTGAGAAGTCCCTCCTTTTCCTCTTCTACTGGACTTAGTAGTTCTTCAGGTCTGTTGTGGTTAAATCAAAGTGACTCATGAAGACATGCATACTGTACAGCGCCACTTCATAATGTGATAAAGACATATATACACTATGGTATGACCCTTGATGATGATCCGGCAGTATATTATTATATACTGAACAAAAATATAAAACGCAACATTTAAAAAGTGTTGGTCCCATGTTTCATGAGCTGTAATAAAGTTCACATAACTTTTCCATAGCCACAAAATGCTTATTTCTCTAAAATCTGTGTATAATATATTTACATTCCTGTTAGTGAGCATTGCTCATTTGCCAAGATAATCCATCCACCTGACATGTGTGGCATATCAAGAAGCTGATTAAACAGCATTATCATTACACAGGTGCGCCTTGTGCTGGGAACAATAAAAAGGCCACTCTAAAATGTGCAGTTTTGTCACACAACACAATGTCACAGATGTCTCAAGTTGAGGGAACATACAATTGGCATGCTGACTGCAGGATTGCCCACCAGAGCTGTTGCCAGATAATTTCTCTACCATAAGCCGCCTCCAACGTCGCTTTAGAGAATTTGGTAGTACGTCCAACTGGCCTCACAACCGCAGACCACGTGTAACCACGGCAGCCTCCACATCCGGCTTCTTCCCCTGCGGGATCGTCTGAGACCAGCCACCAGGACAGCTGAAGAAATTGTGTCACAACCGAATAATTTCTGCACACACTGTCAGGAACCGTCTCAGGGAAGCTCATCTGTGTGCTAGTCGTCCTCACCACGGTCTTGCCCTGACTGCAGTTTGGCGTCGTAACCGGCTTCTGTGGGCAAATGCTCACCTTCGATGGCTACTGGCACGGTGGAGAAGTGTGCTCTTCACGAATGAATCCCGGTTTTAACTGTACAAACACAATTGCATTTTATCAATGGCAATTTGAATGCACAGAGATACCGTGACGAGATCCTGAGGCCCATTGTCATGCCATTCATCCGCCGCCATCACCTCATGTTTCAGCATGATAAAGCACGGGCCCATGTCGCAAGGATCTGTACACAATTCCTGGAAGCTGAAAATGTCCCAGTTCTTCCATGGCCTGCATACCCCCCCAGACATGTCACCCATTGAGCTGTTTGGGATGCTCTGGATCGACGTGTACAAAACCGTGTTCCAGTTTCCGCCAATATCCAGCAACTTCGCACAGCCATTGAAGAGGAGTAGAACAACATTCCACAGGCCACAATCAACAACCTGATCAACTCTATGCGAAGGAGATGTGTCGCGCTGCATGAGGCAAATGGTGGTCACACCAGATACTGACTGGTTTTCTGATCCACTCCCCTACCTTTTTCTAAGGTATCTGTGACCAATAGATGCATATCTGTATTTCCAGTAATTTGAAATCCATAAGTTACGGCCTAATGAATTTATTTAAATTGACTGATTTACTTATATGAACTGTAACTGAAATTGTTACATATTGCGTTTATATATTTTTGTTCAGTGTATTATGACACTTTTTTACAATAAAGAGTTTCATTAAAAAAAAAAATTTTTTTTTTTTTTTTTTAAGTAATTTCTCATAGCCTCCACTTAATTCTACACTACTTCAGTGTATTCTATCACTGTTGTATTACCGTGGAGCCTCTAGCCTGCCTGGAGACATGGGTTGATCCTGTGAGGCTTGTGGGGCTCTAAGGTCATCAGCATGATGCTGGCCTGTGATGGAGCTTGTGTTCTAGGAATATTGTTTAAATGCATTTACCCATGCACACACACTATTCAATTTCACAGCAATCTAAGTAGATGTGAAAATCTCCTCAGAACTGTATCCATCTCGTGCATTGTGAATGGTTTGCTTCACTAATGAAAACAAAAACGGAGGAGGATCTTCCAACGCTACCGAAATCCTGTCTTTGTCAGGTTGCTTTGCTTGGAGAGGCAGACTTGGATGGAGGAAGAGAACAAGCACGGAAAGACACTGATGTCATTGACGAAAGAATGGGAAACACATTTAAAGTACTGGCACCAAGGCAAGTGTTCGTGGCGAGAGTGAATTTATGAAGGCAGGAGCCACTGTTTTTCATGCTACAGAGTGGCATAGACCAAGGGTCTTGTTACTGTTCTAGTCAATCTAGAGATCCAGTCTACTTATTACTTCTGCACAGTACCACAAGGCCAGACCAAGATTAGGCCAATAAGTATTTTTTTAAGAATTGTTGGTTCACAGGAGAATTCTCATTGGCTTTATAAATACCTGTATTTTTCCAGTGGGTGAGGAAGACAAAGATACAGTATATCAAAGCATATCGCCCACAGCCTTGGTCTTTCTTAGCAACTACACCTGAATGAAATGAACCAGAAACTATTGTAGCAAATACAGTGGAGTTTAGGCCCATCCTGAATTTCATTAAAAGCTCGTTACTGACGCCAGAAGAATCCTGTGGTGAGAATGACATCACGGCGTGACGAATCTCCGCTAACAGATTTAGCAACGTTACCATAAGATGTTCATGGCTTTTTATATATTTCTGGAAAAGTAATCTACAATTAAGCAATGGGTGTGGTAGCCTATAGGCTACAGTATATGGTTCCAATGCACTTCATTGGGTAAAACCAGTTTCCTAATGTCAACTTCCTTAATCATCTACCTCAAGCGCTACTGTGTTTCACATAATGAATCCTTCTTGAGGAAAGAGACTGAATAGAGGGTGATAATATTGCCTTAGGTGTGGAAAGATTAGCATAAAGAATGCATGAAAACATATGGCAAGGCTAGAGGACAAATGTTAAGTGCTGTCCGTCTCTAGCAATGCACTTGCGTTATTAGAATCTAGAAAGCCTTTCTTTTCAGAGCTGAAATCAAGCAGCAAGACATTACCTTGACAAGGCATTGATAAACCTGACAAAGTGGGATAGAGTGGGCAGATGGATAAAGAACCTAACCGATATGGACATGGGATGGCCTCTGCCGTACAGCTGGACTGTGGAGCTGACAAAGAGCCACTTGTGGTTAGGTATGACCAATGAGGCTGCCTCACAGCCCCCTGGGAATATTTCATTCGATAAGCCATTTTAAAAATTGGATGAAGGGGTTTAGACTAGGGGCAATAAAAACGCTGCCGTATCTACCGGCAGAGAGCGAGAGAGAGAGAGAGGGAAAAATAGGGAGAGAGAGCGGTACTTAGGGAGAATGCCGCCAATTAGCTTATTTATAAATCAACAGCAATTTCTGTGATGGCTTTACCTCTGCATTTGATTAAATGTGAAAGGATGAAGGGGGGAGTCAAAGTCAAAAATCATTTGATCTAATTTCCTTTATTGGCAATAATCACAAGTGTCTCTCCCACTGGGTAATGAAAAACGGCAGTGATCTTGAGCCACGGTGAGAATGGGCTCTGCTCTGGGGAGGGAGAAAAATAGAGGCCTCTGGGCTGTACACTCACATAGTAGTCTTACACAGGCTAGCCAAGGACTGTTTGGTAAATAAATAATGTACAACCTCACATGAAACACATACTCAAAGAAGACCAAAGTGCTGCTTGCTAATATGATAAGTATTAGCTATGACCATGATTCATTGTAGGTGATGGGGTTTCTTCTTTGTTTGTGAGGTTGAGGTCAAATCTATAGCACCTGTGGTACCAGGAGTTGATCAGCATAGGTTCCCAATAAGTAACTGAGTTAGAACTAAACACAGAGTCCTGATTTTAACGACAACAGACACCACTGTTGAGGTGATCTAAGGACACTCCTGGTCCTTCCAGGATGAATCTGACCTGACAAAGTAGGAGTGAGTGTTCAGAGTAGGACAGAATACAGGGCACGGAACCATCCAAAGGTTTAGCATCGAGGTTACTGTCCTGAGGGCATCACTTCAAAACAATCTCATCAGCATAATCCCCAAAACTAGCCATTTAGCCCATCTAATAGTGGCTTGATGAGGGACGGCCAGGCCAGTCAGCTACTCTTTAGCCGTTCCTGAGGCAGCCAGAGCACTGGGAGAAGCCTCAGCCTCCGTGGCATGGACAGAGCAGGTCATTAAAGCCCATTAAGATCTACATTACAGTCATTATGAGGCTGGCAAGCTGACCCTTTAGTCAGAAACTATCGGTGCAGTCCACTCTGCAGCACTCCTATGAGGGATGCTGGTCTACTCGATATGGCATGGCGATCGGAGGCTACGGTCAGCGAGAGGGCCCAGGGGGGGAATTCCCCACGAGTGTTCTGACTTAGACAGAGATTAAGGTGGAAGGGGAGCGAGGAGGATGGAGGACGTTTTGCCTTCAGTATCATGAATGACTGTAGAGCTCAGAGCCTGAGACCCAAAAGTCATAAAATAATAGGGAGTTTTTTGTGGTGGTTATTGTGGGAAAATTATGACATTATGTAACTTGCATATGGCTTGCAAAATGTGACATCGGGAACAAGCAGCTTACACCAGAGGCACAGAAGCGCAGACATCTGCTGTGGAGCGCAGATTGGGCGGTAATACCCTCCGATTCACCAAATTTAACCTGTCCACTCAATGTTTTTCATCCAGGTTGAGCTTCGGACATGAAAATCCCCATGTTAGGATTTGATTTGTTGTCACAAACACAGAGAGGGATATCGAAGTTCCATAATGCATTGCAAGCAAGAGCGAGAAAAAAAGTGCAACGTAAAGCATAGATCCCACAGAAACATCCAACTGACCTCCGTCCTCACAATACTAGTGACCGTTTTCCTCTGTGGCAGAAAACCCTTCTCTTTTACTGGGTTGGAACTAGGATCATATATTACTGGAAACTTTCAAAGTTGACCAGTAAATTACCAGAATTTGGGTAAATTAAGTTAAGTTTTTGGGGGAAATTTTATAAGATGACATCTAGTGTCTTTTTTGGGTACTTCAGACTATCATAGGTGTCTGTAATTATCTCTGGCCCTTTGTGTGGCCTTATTACATGTACAATATACAATTATTATATTTAATAAATGTTTTATAAAAACATGCATGGCAAAGCTGTATAAATATAAAACATTAACTTAGTGAATACCATTGGTGTATGAGGGTTTCAGCATGAAACAGGGCAGCAGGTAGCCTAGCGGTTAAGAGAGTGGGCCAGTAAACGAAAGGTCGTTGTGCCCTTGAGCAAGGCACTTAACCCCAATTTCTCCTGTAAATCACTCTGGATAAGAGCACCTGCTAAAATATAAATATCCTTTACGTATTTTCTTACACACTTTTGTTTATTTTACTGTCAAAATGTAAATATTTTGGTGCCAAACTGGTGGCAGTTGTGAAAAAAGTCAATAGTTTGAGTTAATTGAAAATAATGCCATTTTTGATTAGATGCTTTTTTAATTAATTAGGCTATTTTCTCTTGAACCATATTGTATATCTACTAGGAACTCATGGACAAAGATAATAATAAAAAAAAATATTATACTATACATTCAAACGTTTACCAGTTACCAAAAAGTAATATCTAACAAATTACACAACATATACCAAATACACACAAATGTTAGTAGGAATGAATTAAAACTATAAACATAAGGACGAGCGATATCAGAGCGGAACGGATACAGTAGAATAGTATAGAAAACAGTATATACACCTGAGATGAGTAATGGCAAATATATAAACATTAAGTGACTAAGATATCGTAGAATAATATAGAATACAGTATATACAGTTGAAGTCGGAAGTTAACATACACCTTGGCCAAATACATTTAAACTCAGCTTTTCACAATTCCTGACATTTAATCCTAGTAAAAATTCCCTGTCTTAGGTTATTTTAAGAATGTGAAATGTCAGAATAATAGAATAATTATTTATTTCAGCTTTTATTTTTTTTCATCACATTCCCAGTGGGTCAGACGTTTACATACACTCAATTAGTATTTGGTAGCATTGCCTTTAAATTGCTTAACTTGGGTCAAACGTTTCGGGTAGCCTTCCACAAGCTTCCCACAATAAATTGGGTGAATTTTGGCCCGTTCCTCCTGACGGAGCTGGTGTAACTGAGTCAGGTTTGTAGGCCTCCTTGCTCGCACACGCTTTTTCAGTTCTGCCCACACATTTTCTATGGGATTGAGGTCAGGGCTTTGTGATGGCCACTCCAATACCTTGACTTTGTTGTCCATTTTGCCACAACTTTGGAAGTATGCTTGTGGTCATTGTCCATTTGGAAGACCCATTTGCGACCAAGCTTCAACTTCCTGACTGATGTCTTAGATGTTGCTTCAATATATTCAAATAATTTTCCTTTCTCATGATGCCATCTATTTTGTGATGTGCACCAGTCCCTCCTGCAGCAAAGCACCCCCACAACATGATGCTGCCACCCTCGTGCTTCACGGTTGGGATGGTGTTCTTCGGCTTGCACGCCTCCCCCTTTTTCCTCCAAACATAACGATGGTCATTATGGCCAAACAGTTCTATTTTTGTTTCATCAGACCAGAGGACATTTCTCCAAAAAGTACAATCTTTGTCCCCATGTGCAGTTGCAAACCGTAGTCTGGCTTTTTTATGGCAGTTTTAGAGTAGTGGCTTCTTCCTTGCTGAGCGGTCGATATAGGACTCGTTTTACTGTGTATATAGATACTTTAGTACCTGTTTCCTCCAGCATCTTCACAAGGTCCTTTGCTGTTTTTGCACTTTTCGCACCAAAGTACGTTCATCTCTAGGAAGACAGAACGCGTCTCCTTCCTGAGCGGTATGATGGCTGTGTGGTCCCATGGTGTTTATACTAAAAGTTAAAGTGACTAGTGTTCCATTCCTTAAAGCGGCGAGGCATTCCTAGTGTATGCCTATAGGCAGCAGCCTCTAATGTGCTAGTGATGGCTGTTTAACATTCTGATGGCCTTGAGACAGAAGCTGTTTTTCAGTCTCTCGGTCCCAACTTTGATGCACCTGTACTGACCTCACCTTCTGGATGATAGCGGGGTGAACAGGCAGTGGCTCTGGTAATTTACCAAAATGACTGAAGATTCCGGTAAATTACTGGTAGCTTTGCAACCTTAGTTGGAACACAGACCAAAATTAGCGCCTTTCATTGTGACACGCAAGCATCATCCATCCCAAGAGGACAGGACTCAGAAGTCATTCTGTTCCAATTAAAACACTCTGTTTGCACCGTGATGTCATGTTCTGTGGACCCATCATGGTCACATGCTTGTCATTGTTTTTTGTTTTGGAAAACAGACTGAGACCTGGATCTCTTTTATGGCTGTGCCCTGTGTAAACATGTTGACATGTACAGCTTTAGGCATACAGACAATAACATTTCAAAACATACAAAACAAAGACACAATTCAACAGAAACAATCACAGACAACATCATACTGATAGTCCATAACATTTTTGAAATGGGCAAGGGACACCAGAGTGTCCAACTTAAGTTGGATCTCCAGTTTGTTCCATAAATAAGGTGCAAAGGAACTGAAGGCAGTCCTTCTCAACTCTGTGGAGACCGCAGGAGTCTCTAATGTAATCCACATCTGTGATCTGGTTTTAAAATTAGTATATCTAGTGGAAATTAATTATGATATATATGGAGGTAGTTTTAAAATAAGTGCTTTATAAATAAACAAAAGAGCATGTTGCTCTCGCCTCACTGATAGAGGCCCAACCCACATGTTGATATAGGATACAGTGATGAGTTTTGTAACTATCACCTGTGATAAACCTGAGTGCACAATGGTAAATAGCATTCAGTGGTTGTAATGTGTTTGCCAATGCATGCATATAAATAATATCACCATAATCTAAAACGGACATAAAAGTAGCCTGCACAATTTGTTTTCAATTTGCGGAGGACAGACAAGCCCTGTTTCTGTAAAGGAACCCTATCTTGAATTTGAGCTTTTTTCCCAATTCAGTAAAATGTTTTTTAAAAGAGAGCCTATCATCTAACCATACCCCTAAATATTTATATGCAGAGACCTGTTTGATTTGAGTACCATCCAAGCTAGTGATTACAAAAGTGTTTCTAACTGAGAGTTTAGACCTAGAAAAAAACATGACATTTGTTTGTTTTCTTAGCGTTTAAAACAAGTTTAAGCTGTAAAAGAGACCCCTGTAGTATCCTAAAATCAGACTCCAACTGCATTAAAGCTTGGTCCGCTGTTGGAGCTATAGAGTACATCACTGTGTCATCTGCATATAAATGGAAATTACAATATCTGACATCACCAATGTTGTTTATATAAAGTGAGAACAATAGTGGGCCAATTATTGAACCCTAAGGGACCCCTTTAAGTAACTGTAAGGGGTCAGACTTGACCCCGTCGACCATGACGGCCTGAGTTCTATCTTTAAGATAGTCATAAAACCATCGGCAGGCATCAGTGCCCAGTCCTATAGATGGCAGCTTACTCAAAAGGATAGCATGGTCTACAGTGTCAAAAGCTTTTGACAAATCTACAAACAACGCAGCACAATGCTTTCTATCATCTAAGGCATTTGCAATATCATTTACAACAAGCATAGTGTCCGATGTGGTACTGTGTTTAGATCTAAAACCAGATTGATTGGTGCTAAGAATACTGTTAGCAGAAAGAAAAGATTGTAACTGTTTGTTGACTAAAGATTCTAGGATCTTTGCCAGATAAGGGAGCCTAGAGATGGGTCGATAGTTATCCAAATCACTACCGTCACCTCCCTTATGTAAAGGCAGAACAAAAGCTGCTTTCCACACCTTAGGGATATTTCCTGTGCTTAATGTTAGATTAAAAATGTGTGTCACTGAACCAGCAATGATAGGTGCAGCAAACTTAAGTAAGTACAGGTCTAAATTGTCTGCGCCTAAGGATTTCTTAGTATCAATGGCACACAGGGAAGCTAGAACCTCTGCTTCAGTTATTTTCTGGAAACTAAAAACAGGGTTACCATTTTTCAGAGTAATGTTTGAAAAGCAAGACAAAAAATAAACTAACTGGCCAGTACCACAATGGCCACTTTTCCTTTCAAATAAAAAACCAGCAGAGATGAAATGCTCATTAAAAGCATCACAAATAAAAAAAAATCCACGTAGAATACAGGAGTCTGAGATAATTTGCTTAGGAATAGAAACAGCAGAATTTCCCCATTTCAGTGAATTAACGGTTTTCCAGAATTTTGCAGGATCTCCTGCAGAATCTGTCATAGCATTAAGGAGGTAATTTGATTTTGCCTTTTTGACAGCTGCAGTACATTTATTTCTCAATTGCCTAAAAAACAGGCAATCAGCTGGAGTACCTGTTTTCCTCGCCAAGGCCTAGGCCCGATTCTTTTGCAGGAAAAGACCTTACAATTCAGGAGAGAACCAAGGTCTGGTTCGGTTTCTTACTCTGTGATTCTTAAGCGGGGCATGTTTATCAGACATAGAGGTAACAATAGAAGAGAAAAAAGCAAGGGCTAAAACCGGGTCCAGAATGCAGCAAGTGGATAAAAGCTCAGAGTGATAGAAGTCAAGGATAAAAGCTTGCTGTAAGAAATGTTTATAATTTCTCTTAAGAGATTATACAGGGATCAGAGTGTTTCAACCTGGTATCTCTAATACAAGCAATAGGGCAGTGGTCACTGATATCATTTGCAAAAACCCCACTGGCTGTGTATTTATGGGGTGTATTTGTTAGAATAATGTCTAGTAGAGTAGATTTTACTGGGTTCTTAAAGTTGGGACGGGTTGGTTCAGCTGAGTTAGATTTAGCTCAGTACAAATGTATTTTAATATATCGGATACTGGTGAGAGCCAATCCAGGTTAAAATCTCCCAAAATCAGTAATTCAGAGTTTGCATAATTAGACAGAATATCAAATAATTTGCATAGAGTACAAGGAGGAGCTGGGGTGATATACCCTGCTAGAGTTAACTGAGCATTATTACCAAGAACCACATTTAAAACTAGACATTCATATTGCTTTGGGACAGAGGTTGATATGGACACAGAAACAATTAAGCAGCATTTTACATGAATCGCGATACCACTACCTCTACCAACTCTATCAGCTCTATAAATATTGTACCCAATCAACTGAACATCTGAATCAGGCACAGAATCACACAGCCACAATTCAGATACAATCAGTACGTCAACATTTGATTGTGAGACCAACATTTCAATAAAGTCCAACTTTTGGATCAGGCTTCTAGCGTTCAAATGAATTACTCCAATGCCATTGCCACGGGAATTCATATCAGATGGAGTATCCAAGGTAGCACCTGAAGCTGCACTGGATGAGCAATAAACCCTTTTCGAGCTATTGACAGAGCTCAATTTTATGGGGACAAGATTACTACTAACAATACCTCTCTGCGTGTGAGTAGTATTCGCAATGCGGTGATTGGACAATAATCTAGGAATTGCAAAAAGGTTGTTAATTGTAGTTTGTTCCATATTTGCAATTGAGGGACTAATTAATGAAACTGGGAGAGGAGCATTGAACATAGTCTGATAGGGGAGCGTACAATCCCAAAAGTCAACCCCGAAGATACACAACGTCAGGTATCAAAAGCTCTACATGGAGCAAGAGTAAGAGACATGTTGGTGGAGAGGATGCTGGAGCCATACCTGTTAAGATGTAAATTGTCCCGAAGAAATAGACCTGGTCGGTCTGTAAAAGCTGCAAAGTTATCCACAAAAGGAATTCCCATCGTGCAGCAGTATCCCTTAAGCCAGGTGTGTAATTGGCGTATACGACTAAAAACCATATCCGTGTAGTGTGGGGATGGAAATGGACCGGAAATAACGCACTGCTTCCCAGATTCCAGTAGCGTATTTATCAATGTTTTAAAATCGTCTCTCAATTTCTCTGACTGCTGGAGTTTAATGTCATTTGACCCAGCATGGACAATGACAGTTGAAGCGGCGGAGTTCTTGCTAATAAGTAGCGGTAGCATGGAGTTTAGGTCAGGGATCCTAGCTCCAGGGTAACAGAAGGTCTGAGCTTTCCAGATTGAAACGTTTTGGACCATGGATGAACCCACCACGAGAACGGAGGGACTACAGATGGGTTTATTGGGTAAATGGCGGAGCCTCTCCCGGGTGATCTGCCTCCTAGCAGGTTGAGGGGGGCTAGCAGCTAAAACTGACGACCTAGCGGCGGGCAAGGAGCGTGGATGAGTGTGCTTGGGCACTTCCACCTGAGAGTGAGATGGCAGCAGTAGAGATGTAGTGGAGGGACCCTGTACAGTTTGATCGGAATGCACTTCCAGGTCTTCCAGGACCCTGAATCTCCTCCCCAATTGTAGCACCTCCGATTTGATGGATTCCGTTTCCTGGAGTGCTTTACTCCCCGGACAGCAATCCAGGCATCCTGAGGTGGGGCAGAAGGGGTGTAACAGACCGGGCCCTTCGGTTTAGCTCCTAGCCTGGGCCATAGCTAATTTAAGGGAACCGAATGGAGTTTCTCCGTTACAGGCTCCCCAGAAGTGGAGGTGCCGAGCCAGGATCAGGTGACGTCGTCAATTTTGGAGGTGGTTTGTGCAACCATGGAGTCCAAGAGTTCTCCGTCCTCCTTGATCTGGCGCAAGACAGATACTCTCCCCTCCAGCTCAGCGACTCTCTGGCTCAGGTACTGACAGGTGGTACATCCAGGGGTGAGCGAAGCCATGAGAGACAGGTGGTAGCTGATGACCGCTAGCAGTGCAGACCAACTGACTTACTGATTGTCCTTCTAAATCTAAAGTATGGGGTATAAATCTCATTTGTGTAACGGGATAAACATTCAGAAGAATATGGCACAGGACAGATATCAAATCAAACTTTGTTTGTCACATGTGCCGAATAAAGTGTAGACCTTACCGTGAAATGCTTACTTACAAGCCTTTAACCAACAGTGCAGTTCACGAAGAGTTAAGAAAATATTTAACAAATAAACTAAAGTAAAAAAATATATAAAAAGTGAAACAATAAAATAACAATAACGAAGCTGTATACAGGGGGTACCGGTACCGAGTCAATGTGCAGTGGTACAGGTTAGTCGAGGTAATCTGTACATGTAGGTAGAGGTGAAGTGACTATGCATAGATAATAAACAGCGAGTAGCAGCAGTGTACAAAACAAATGTAAATAGTCCGGTGGCTATTTGATTAATCTATCTGTGTATATCGAAGTTAGCTAAGGTTTGAAAAGTAGAAATGGTTAGTGTCAAACTATTACAGTTTCTGGTGAAAGGAGGTTGTCTGTGTGAGATCCAAGTTTACTTGACGGGTTGTAGATGTAGTCTACAAACTAAAATGAACATGAAAGTAACATAACAGTACTTATTGTTAGTGTTACTGGGATTAGTTCAGATATCAGTCTATGGAGGGTTTGTCATGGACACATTCTCAATAACAATTCTGTTATTGAGAATGCGTGACGCACATTGCAGACGAGCCATGTGCTAAATGCAGAAATAAATAGGTGATCATTTTCAATATCCTCCTCTATCAGCTTTGGCTGAGGCAAAGCTCCCCTAGTTAGGAGATTATTGCATTGTGTAGCTTGTTTTGAAAACACAAATTTTTCTTGATTATGTCACCACTGAACAGATGCCAATGTGTGTTAGCTAAAGTTTGGTATTAAGGATAAATCACCAATGCAGGGTTTGATCCTTAATTCGTTCCTATTCATCACGGTTAGTTCCCCGAACTTCAAAGCCACCATATGGACCCAATTGTGGTCGTTCCTGGCACACGAGCGACTGAAAGCTGAGGCACTACCGTACCTCCAGTTTTGCTGTCCACTGTCATCATACTTTGTGCTGAGCTCTTATGGCATACTGTTCTGTACTCAAGCTACATGTCAGGTGAACTAAACTGGAGTTATTTTTTTTTTTTTGGGGGGATAGTAGAATGAAAGGATGGGGAGTTGGTAGAAAAAGGAGGACAGAAGTAAAGTCAAGGCAAATAGAAAAAGGTGCCCACCGACCAACAGCTGTTTTCATCACGTCACAGATGAGCTTATACCGGGGTGGTTTGATTAGGAGAGCTAGGCTTCCCCCTCCTCCTCACGGGCAGGGTGACCGCCGGTCGGTGAATGGAGAGTAATCAAAGAGGAGATTGTGGGATGAGCGTCGGGTCATCTGAGGATGACAGGCTCAGGAGGCAAATGGTGACAGCGGATTTGACCCCCGCGGGCCAGAGCAGAGCAGGGCTTGCTGGCTGGGTGGGTGGGTGGCTGGGTTGGGTGGCTGGGTGGGTGGCTGGGCTGGGTGAGTGAGGTTTAGGGAGATTTACCTCATCATCTCAGGCTGTATCTAAACGGTGTCATGATCAAGATTAGAGGTTAGATTGGAATACACAACAGATTACATGGTCATATAAATCTGATGAACACAACATATTGTTCTAGATTTTCATTAGTGGTAAACAAGGGGATAAATATCTGGGATCAGTTGAAAGTCTATCCATGAACAAAGTCAGAGAGAACGTGGTGAATCATCTGAATTAAATTCCCAGGGAGGGGATATGTATCATCCATTTGATAATACAAATAATGGAATCAAGCAGACAAAGTAGCTTGAATTCTTTACACTTTTCTACATATCATAAAGAGACTAAATAACCACATGAAGGACTGTACTAGAGCATTTTTCTTTCTTTCCGTCTCTATTTGGTAGATGTTTGTTCAGTTATTGCAAAATGATCACCCTGTTGATCTAATGGTAAATCAATTCTAAACATCAGTCAGTCCTTGTTTCTGTCTACACCACACCTGTTTAACACAGTCTCCTCAAGCCAGTCGACCCAGACAGCACTTCCTTTCAAATTCCTCTGCTCCATCGCTTTAATGTTTCCAATTAGTCCCCACAGTCCCACGGCTAAACAGCCTCACCAAGCTTTACCAAGGCTCGTGGCAACAAATGCCTTCAGATGTCTATAATCTAGAAAACCTTCGACACTCCTTGGGGTTGTTTGTTCTTCATAGGTTTTCTATGTGGGGTGGATGATACAACAACAATCTCTCTCTGCCCTTAGACACAAATCAGAAACCAAAGCAAACCGGTTAACCTCTCCATTTTTCACACAAACAGTATTCATCCAAAAGTCTCATCAGTCATTTAAACAGTGAAACACAAAATTGACTGTATAACAGAATATATCTGATTAGGTTATTATGGATCGTGTTGGACTAAACAGATTATATTTGTCCTCCAGTATAAAAATGTTACCATCTTCAATCAGTTGCGAAAACGTCCAGTTGCATTTGAACTTTGTCAAAGGAACGTTTCAAACAGGATATCCTGCCATCTGCTCCTCCAGTAGACTCATTCCAGGAGTCAGTCACTTGAGACCTGAGTTGACTGCCTGCTTCTTCACACGGAGTCACATCAATGTCTTTTAAAAGTAGCCAAAAAAGAACAACCTTTTCCCAATCAACTTAAAAGTAGCTTCAGTTATCTGTAGCGAGTTAAGGGACTTAATGAAAACCGGCCATCAGTGTTGAGGTCCTAAAGAGCGTACAGCGCTTTCAAGCGGAGTTGAAACCTGCATTAATATCTTTTCATGGAAGAACATTAAAGGAATCCCTCCTTTTGTCTCTTAACATTAACAATGGAGAACCTGTTCCATAGAAGCCTACATTCCCTTGGTTCCTTCCACATTCCTTTTTTAATGCATATTGAATGTGAGAAAATGAAATAACAATATACTAATCATGATCAATCTGGTTTCCCTTCCCCTTGAACACCTGACGGCGTTCTGTTCTCAAGAGGAAAAGGAACACACGCTGTCTGACAACCTGACAGCCACACAAAGGCCTCAGAGAGAACTGGGGTGAATTGGGGGAAACTGCAGTGGGGTCCCGGGCAAGGCCTGCCAGAATTTGGCACCTGCTGATCACGTGCACATTTGATGACCCCCTCTCCATTCCCCACCCACTATATATATATTTGAATATTGTCAATACACACACACACACACACACACCAGACCAGCGGATTGACAATACTCAAAGAAAGTCAATGCCCCGCTGTTCCACGATGATAAATGTGATGGCTTTGTATCTCACCGCAGGTTTCTGCTGGCTCAGGTCAATCGCTATTAAATTACAAAAGTCCACCTCTCAAAAGCCGATTGATAGATGGATACTGCAAACACACAAACCACAAAGAGCCCTCCATTGCTTTCACAAACCCACCAGTTGTGCAGCCTGAAAAAAGAGCTTTGAGGTTGTTGAGAGTTTTCATTTGTGCATTTGCAAATTCATTTGGGCTCTCAGTAACACCATAAACTCTCCAGAGCTTGGACCGAGTGGACATTTCTGAGAGCGACAAAGCGACATAAAAATACCTATACAGAAAAATCTTCTGGTATTTCTCCTCTATTTGTTTCTCTGAGCGTTTTATATTTTCAAAGAGCTGGACTAACTGTGTTTGGAAAAGGACCGCGGGCATGTTGGGGGATTGTCGGCCATGCATATAATCGCTTACTTACACTCTGTGAGTTTGCTTTGGATCAGGCAAATTACCATCTGAAAATGAGCTGAAAAACACTCTGGGCGAGAGGCCTGCGTCATCCATGGCAGTTCACTTTCAGTATTTCTTACCGCAGCGAATATACAGGGAAACATGTAGAGATACACACAAACACACACACTGCTCATAAACTTTAGTTGCATCATTGCTTTCAACGTACTTCAAATTGAAAGAGCAAAAAATACTCTCTAAATACTATAAAAACAAACCTTACTCTTAATCTTGGCACAAAATCTGTCTAGTTATGTGGTAATGCATTATGATGATGTTGAATGTTAAACCTGTCACAGTGAGGGAATATGCGCTTCCAGCATAAAGTGGACTCAAATCACATAATACACTCGCTCTAATTGGGAAGGCCATAAAATAAAGTCTGCGTGACACAATTACTGCAGGCAGGGTCACACAAACACTCTCACACACTAGTTTCATGGACAGGGAGACGTAGGCTTAAATAATTAGCTATAATATGCCACAAGAGTATGCTCAGAACAATATGTGCACTTGGGTGAGCAGCGGAGACTGCTTTCATCTTTTCCACTGTGTTCGGTCACCCCCGAGAATGGCAAGGCTTGAAAGAAAGCACAGGAATCGCTAAAAAACTGCATCATATGTTTATGAATTTCTATTCAATAAATGCCATGCCGCCCCTATGAAAATATGGGCATTATGGTTTTGCTTAAAATGGGATATCATGAAAGAAATTCCAGATGTGATACATAAGAGAAATGTTCAAGCACAACACCAACACTGGATTGACAAGCACACACCTGTGTGGTCAACACTTAGAAAAAGGACTTTGTCTAAATACCTTTGGTGTTTCAATGTTAATTTTCAAATGTAAATGGTTGTGGTGCCGTCGTTTTCATGTGAAGAAGTGGCTGCTGATTTGGTCTCTAATAGGAAGCAGGCCCTCTCTGTTGCGTCAAGGTTTGGAGCACTTAGCAGCTAGCGCATTATTTTGGAACAGAGCAATAAAAAAGCACCACCCCTCATCGCTGAGCCGAGACAACAGCTTATAAAGAGACGCCTGGATCCAATCGATCCACAATGACAGTTCTCTAATCTATATGCATGTTATTTTACTTACAAATTATTTGGTATTAGCTGAAGTGAATTTCTAAGTACAATTTGAGGTAACAATTTTCTGGCGCTTTAGTTGAAATAATTCATAATACATCTAGCAAATAGTATTGCTTGACTCAATATTTTCCTTAACCACAATTATTTTGGTTTCGTTCTTTTTTATATATGTTACCTATACTGATGAAGCACTTAAATCGATCCAAAGAGATGCAGAAAAAACCCCTCTCCTCCTAAAAAGGTTGGCACCTCTTATCATCACACCCAAACACTTCACATAGACACAACAACATCTGTAATGTACACATCAACATCTGTAATGTATACATAGGCTACGGTACGTGCGAGAGTGATAGTTAGGCCTTAGCGAAAACACGAAACAGGATATTAAAGCTCCGTAGACACTACTAATCTTGACTCTTACACAACTAACTTCTCTCCAGTCAGTCAGATTGCTATTAACCATGCTCCCAAACCCTATCAGCTCTCTGGGCCGGATTAAAAGCCTGCAACTCTCTTTCTCTTTCTCTCTCCACTCTGCTTTATTTAATCAGTGGCCTGGTTATCCCTAGAAGGCAAATTACTGTAGCCAGGGATGATGACACTGACCTTGTGACATGGGGGAATTGGATGGGGAAATGGAGGACCCGACACTTTGGGCGGATGAGCTTGTCCAGGTCTTTGGGCCTGTGGTCGGGGGATCATCTTCATGAAGGACGAAATGGAGGACAGGAAAGACTCCATGTTGAAAGAGGAGTTGAACGCCACCACATCTGCCACCAAGCTGGGGGGAAAGGAAAAGAAGGGTACACACACAGTCAGTGACACACACACACACGTACGTACGTACACACACAAAGTGACACGACTGGAACAGTTCAGCATAGTCTGCATTTATCAGTACAGTCTTAAATGGCTCCCATTCTCTTTCATTAGAACGAAAGCCCTGCATTATAATTCAAATTAGCAAAGCAATCTGGCTTGAATCCAATCAAACATCTCTTAATGATCCATTCCCTTTGAGTAGCGTATTATTTAATGCTGCCATATTTGACTGGGTTAATGACATTAAAGTAGATTGAGTGGGCCTTGCAGAACTGACTTATTGACGCGTTGCCCTATGCAGATCAACAACAATCACTTTTCTTTAGAGTGCCCCTCTCTTTACTGTTTGCCTTCAGATTAATGACAGCCCAGTCACTCGACAAGAGTGACTTCAATTACCCAGAGAGCATCATGTCGGCCTGCCGTAATTAACCAATCATGTTGCGCCCCAGACATGCTCATTAAGACAAACTATTACCATATGAATAGTGTGTTGTTTGTTTATTTTAAATACACAAACAAACAGAGCAATTATGTGTGTTGCTCATCGTCTTTGCTTGTTACGGCCTCTTGTTCCTACTGTTTACTGTGATAATAATGTGCACTCACTGCACACCAGATAGATTGTGTACTGTATTATACATTGTGTACTGCACACTCAAGGCCGGGCTGGTCTTTACCATGAGAGGACCTGGTTGTATCCGTACTGGAAGTCTCTGTCCTGGCTCTTGCGGACTGGATAGACCAGCTGGTTCTCGTGGAAGTAGAGCACCTTCTTCAGTGCGGCCAGGTCAGGACGCAGGGCCACCAGTTCAGACAGGTTCAGCACAGAACTGGCAAACAGGACCCTGAGGACCAGAACACAGCACAGGGGGTTAGGATAGTGAGGGTGAGTTAATCTATCTGCAAATACAGTGGATTCAGAAAGTTTTCAGACCCCTTGACTTTTTCCACATTCTGTTACATTACAACCTTGTTCTAAAATGGATTAAATAATAAAAAAATCCTCATCAATCTACACACAATAATGACAAAGCGAAAACAGTTGTTTAGAAATGTTGCAACTGTATACAAACTGAAATACCTTATTTACATAAGTATTCAGATCCTTTGCTATAAGATTCAAAATTGAGCTCAGGTGCATCCTGTCCTTGAGATGTTTCTACAACTTCATTGGAGTCCACCTGTGGTGAATTCTATTGATTGGACATGATTTAGACAGGCACACATCTGTCTATAAAAGGTCCCACAGTTGACAGTGCATGTCGAGCAAAAGCCAAGCCATGAGATCGAAGGAATTGTCCGTAGAGCTCCGAAACAGGATTGAGGCACAGATCTGGGGAAGGGTACAAAAAGATGTCTGCAGCATTGAAGGTCCCCAAGAACACAGTGGCCTCCATCATTCTTAAATGAAAGAAGTTTGGAACCACCAATACTCTTCCTAGAACTGTCCGCCCGGCCAAACTGAGCAATCGGGGGAGAAGGGCCTTGATCAGGGAGGTGACCAAGACCCGATGTTCACTCTGACAGAGCTCCAGAGTGCCTCTGTGGAAATGGGAGAACCTTCTAGAAGGACAACCATCTCTGCAGCCCTCCACCATAAGGCCTTTATGTTGTGGCCAGACGGAAGCCACTCCTCAGGAAAAGACACATGACAGCCCGCTTGGAGTTTGCCAAACGGCACCTAAAGGACTCTCAGACCATGAGTAACAAGATTCTCTGGTCTGATCAAACCAAGATTGAACTCTTTGGCCTGAATGCCAAGCAGCACCTATGGAGGAAACCTGGCACCATCCCTACGGTGAAGCATGGTGGTGGCAGCATCATGCTGTGGGAATGTTTTCAGCGGCAGGGACTCGGAGACTAGTCAGGATCAAGGGAAAAATGAACAGAGCAAAGTACAGAGAGATCCTTGATGAAAACCTGCTCCATAGCACTCAGGACCTCACACAGCCAAGAAAACGCAGGAGTGACTTCGGGACAAGTCTCTGAATGTCCTTGAGTGGCCCAGCCCGAGCCCGGGCTTGAGCCCGATCAAACATCTCTGGAGAGACCTGAAAATAGCTGTGCAGCAACGCTCTCCATCAAACCTGACAGAGCTTGAGAGGATCTGCAGAGAAGAATGGGAGAAACTCCCCAAATACAGGTGTGCCAAGTTTATAGCGTCATACCCAAGGAAACTTGAGGCTGTAATTGCTGCCACAGGTGCTTCAACAAAGTACTGAGTAAAGGGTCTGAATACTTATGTAAATGTGATCTGTTTTTATTTTTAATACATTTGCAAAAAACTTGTTTTTGATTTGTCATTATGAGATATTGTGTGTAGATTGATGCGGGGGGGAAACAATTTAATCAATTTTAGAATAAGGCTGTAATGTAAGAAAATGGGGAAAAAGTCAAGGGGTCTGAATACTTCCAAATGCACTGTACAATAATGTCCAACAAACGCTGGGCCTTACTTCCATATCTTCGTGCTTACCAATGTCTGACGAAAATTAAACCCTGGGAGGTGAGGGATAGCTCTCTTTTTATCCAAGCCATATCAGACTTGAATGTGCCCACTGCTTCCAATCACTAAAATGCCTTTCATCCATCAAAGGGATAAATCCTGCTAAATACGACCCATTTATCGTAACCAGCAGGTAAAATAGTAACATCACCCAAATCTAATAATTTCCCAAGCAGGATAATCCACCCAGCCCTGCCCAGCTCTGCTGCAGCCTCTCAGACAATGCAGCATTTCCACCGCAGCCCTGTCTCTAAAAGCATATCTCTCTCTCCGTCTCCCTCTGCGGCGTCTCTGTATCTGTTGCGTGCTCAGCGATGAGGCTTTGAAGCTCCAGCATCTCCCTACGTGACCCCATCCTCCACTTCAAGCCTTGGCCCATCCCTTCATCAGTCAGTCAGTCCCCTTTACCCATGAGCGAGGAATCTTTGATGTGGTTGAGTCCACGAGCCATCGCTAAGATCACGTCCCTGTGTGCCTCTCAGACATGGGATTAGCCCAATTTCCTAGCCTGTTTGGGCCTTCGATCAAAACCAAAAGAGGCCTACAGGACTGCATGTTACAGAAATCACCCTCACCCCCTAAACTCTGTTGATAATGCGGGGCTCTGACTCAAACCAGATGAGAGTTCTCTATTTTTACCTTTTCCATGCCAAGAATATTCCACAGGGACATCCTGTGTAGTTAAGAATTAGACGCACTGAAACTGCAGGACTAAAGTATCCCTTTAGTGGGAGATGGATTTAAAAAAAATGATATTTACCTTTTTCATATAAATAAGTAGAACATTTTGATTTGTTATGTGCTGAATTACCACTTGTCATCCCATAGAGGGAACAGCAAATATCCCATTCTGCAAAATCCAAAACGGCAACAAACAGCAGAACTGAGAAAGGGGGTTATGCTTAGTTACTTACTGTATGAGCTATTACTTAGCTAAATGACGTTCCATAATGTACCTAGCCACCAGAGGTGGGACCAAGTCATGATTATTCAAGTCTCAAGTCACAAAATCCAAGTCGAGTCCCAAATAGAACTGTTAAGTCTTGAGTCAAGTCCAAGTCGTGCATTCTACTAAGAGCAAGTCAAGTCGCAGTTTTTTTTAGGTCAAGAAAAAAATATATATGCAATGAGTTTTTCAACTACAAATCTTAGTCTATTTATTGAGATTACCAGAGAATAAGTTATTTTGTCTACAACACATTTTGATTAGGCCTACGTAATAATTGATTTGAACAACAAATTCCAAATGGGAGCTTCATAAGTAAATTATCCATTTCAAGCAATTTTGACTTACCAAAAGACCAGTAGGTCTATGCTAGTAATTGTTGCTTGAGGCCCCATTGCTGGTGATCCTGCAAAGTTAACAGTTCATATTATTGACCAGTGGTGTAAAGTACTTAAGTAAAAATACTTTAAAGTACTACTTAATTCATTTTTTGGGTATCTATACTTTAGTATTTATATTTTTACTCCACTACATTTCTAAAGAAAATCATCTACTTTTTACTCCATACATTTTCCCTGACACACAAAAGTACTCGTTACATTTTGAATGCTTAACAGGACAGTAAAATGGTCCAATTCAGACACTTATCAAGAGAACATCCCTGGTTATCCACTGCCTCTGATCTGGTGTACTCACTAAATACAAATGCTTTGTTCGTAAATTATGTGTTGGAGTGTGCCCCTGGCTATCCATACATTAAAATAATTATAATAATAATTGTTCCATCTGGTTTTCTTAATATATGATATTTAAAATAATTTATACTTTTAGTTTTGATACTTAAGTATATTTTAGCAATTACATTTCCTTTTGATACATAAGTATTTTTTTTTACCAAATACTTGTAGACTTTTACTCAAGTAGTATTTTACTGAGTGTCATTTTCTATTAAGGTATCTTTCCTTTTACTCAAGTATGACAATTGGGTACTTTTTCTACAACTGTTATTGACCCAACATTTTTGGAGCTGCATTCATTTATGGCAATCCTACAATCTCGCTACAATTTGAAGTTTGCGATGCACAGCAAATCAGCAATCTGTTCGCCAGTTCAGTGGTTTTCACATTTTTTGACCGGCTACCCCCAAAAATGAGTGGTTCAAACTAAAAGTTTCAAATCAAATCAAATTTTATTTGTCACATACACATGGTTAGCAGATGTTAATGCGAGTGTAGCGAAATGCTTGTGCTTCTAGTCCCGACCATGCAGTAGTATCTAACAAGTAATCTAACAAATTCACAACAACTACCTTATACACACAAGAGTAAAGGAATGAATACGAGTATGTACAAATAAATATATGGATGAGGACCGGCATAGGCAAGATGCAGTAGATGGTATGGAGTACAGTATATACACATATGAGATGAGTAATGTAGGATATGTAAACATTATATAAATGGCATTGTTTAAAGTGGCTAGTGATACATTTATTCCATTCAATTATAATTATTAAAGTGGCTAGAGATTTGGGTCGATGGCCGAACGGCATAGGCAAGATTCAGTAGATGGTTTAGAGTACAGTGTATACGTTTGATATGAGTATGTCAGATATGTAAACATTATATACAAAATCGACCCTGTGCACGCACGTGCCCACACGGTGAACACGTGCGCAAATGTAGCCTGTCATTACAGAAATAAACAGTGATGCATTTTCAAAGTGCAAGATACAGAAATAAACTGCGTTTTACACCTGCATTTTGAGCTGAAAGTCATTCATGATAGCAGTCAATATCAATTAGGTACAGTTGAAGTCGGAAGTTTACATACACTTAGGTTGGAGTCATGAAAACTCGTTTTTCAACCACTCCACAAATGTCTTGTTAACAAACTATAGTTTTTGCAAGTCGGTTAGGACATCTACTTTGTGCATGACACAAGTACTTTTTCCAACAATTGTTTACAGACAGATTATTTCACTTATAATTCATTGTATCACAATTCCAGTGGGTCAGAAGTTTACATACACTAAGTTGACTGTGCCTTAAACAGCTTGGAAATTCCAGAAAATGATGTCATGGCTTTAGAAGCTTCTGATAGGCTAATTTACATAATTTGAGTCAATTGGAGGTGTACCTGTGAATGTATTTCAAGGCCTACTTTCAAATGCAGTGCCTCTTTGCTTGACATCATGGGAAAATCCAAATAAATCAGTTAAGACTTCGAAAAACAAATTGTAAACCTCCACAAGTCTGGTTCATCCTCGGGAGCAATTTCCAAATGCCTGAAGGTACCACGTTCATCTGTACAAACAATAGTACACAAGCATAAACACCATGGGACCACGCAGCGTCATACTGCTCAGGAAGGAGATGCGTTCTGTCTCCTAGAGATGAACGTACTTTGGTGCGAAAAGTGCCAATCAATCCCAGAACAACAGCAAAGGACCGTGTGAAGATTCTGGAGGAAACCGGTACAAAAGTATCTATATCCACAGTAAAACGAGTCCTATATCGACATAACCTGAAAGGCCGCTAAGCAAGGAAGAAGCCATTGCTCCAAAACCGCCATAAAAAAGCCAGACTACGGTTTGCAACTGCACATGGGGACAAAGATTGTACTTTTTGGAGAAATGTCCTCTGGTCTGATGAAACAAAAATAGAACTGTTTGGCCATAACGACCATCGTTACGTTTGGACGAAAAAGGGGAGGCTTGTAAGCCGAAAAACACCATCCCAACCGTGAAGCACGGGGGTGGCAGCATCATGTTGTTGGGGTGCTTTGCTGCAGGAGGGACTGGTGCACTTCACAAAATAGATGGCATCATGAGGAAGGAAAATTACTTGGATATATTGAAGCAACATCTCAAGACATCAGTCAGGAAGTTAAAGCTTGGTCGCAAATGGGTCTTCCAAATGGATAAGCATACTTCCAAAGTTGTGGCAAAATGGCTTAAGGACAACAAAGTCAAGGTATTGGAGTGGCCATCACAAAGCCCTGACCTCAATCCCATAGAAAATGTGTGGGCAGAACTGAAAAAGCGTGTGTGAGCAAGGAGGCCTACAAACCTGACCCAGTTACACCAGCTCTGTCAGGAGGAATGGGCCAAAATTCACCCAACTTATTGTGGGAAGCTTGTGGAAGGCTACCTGAAACGTTTGACCCAAGTTAAACAATTTAAAGGCAATGCTACCAAATACTAATTGAGTGTATGTAAACTTCTGAAAAAGCTGAAATAAATCATTCTCTCAACTATTATTATGACATTTCACATTCTTAAAATAAAGTGGTGATCCTAACTGACCTAAGACAGGTCAATTTTACTGGGATTAATTGTCAGGAATTGTGAAAAAAAACTGAATTTAAATGTATTTGGCTAAGGCGTATGTAAACTTACGACTTCCGACTTTTTTTGGAGTCAATAGCAAGCAGGATCATACGGCCTACCAGTATGCAGCGGGGTTGAATGATCGGAATAGAAAGCATGATCGGTCTGTGGCCTTTTTCTTCCTAACAAATATCCTAATTAATTCGCCAGAATGTTACATTTTCATCGCATAAATAGTGAAGGTAGTGCAATGTTAGTTAGCTATCTTTAGTCATAGCCAGTACCACCACTGAGGTAAAGAATTATAACCCACCCAAACTAGGCCTATTTTAAATATGAACATGATCTAGGACATCACCAGGTAGCCCATTGTTGTGGCAAAGATGCGTCAGTAGCAGATTGCTAATTAGAACATTATATGGATAATATTAATGTAGGTAGGCTACTCTTTTTTTGCCATCAAAACTGGAAAAAAAATAAACAAGCGCTTTCTGGTCACTTTCTGGATACGTGCAGCCGCCTTTGCATGCCGATGACTGATCATTGGTCAACAGTCAAGACCCGCAAACTTTTCTTTCTGAAGCACAAACTTGATGTTTTTGAAACAATAATTTGATAAACAATAATTTGATGCAATGCCGTAGCCCAATGTTAGTGACCAGATCGAATAAGCAAAGGTATAAATATCAAATACAAATGGTAGGCTATAATATTATGTAGCCTATTAAAATATGTATGAAAAACTAATACTTTCACCATTAAATTTCCCCCCAAAACCTTCCCATTGCGCTAGCTCACCTGACTTGTGTTGATTGACAGTTTGCTGGTCCAATCAGAGGGCTGAGTGTTTCACCAGTCAATCATTTTCTTTGCAACTGTAATACTGTCTCTGGCTACGTGGAGAACAATCCACGGAGACTCTGTCCGCAAAATTAGTGACAAAACCTGGCCAGATGATTTCAAGTCATCAGTCTCAAAGTCGAGTTTTGAAGCTCCAAGTCAAATCTCAAATGATTGTATTTTCTATCAAGTCGAGTCTCAAGTCATGACATTTGTAACAACAGTCAGACTCGAGTGCACACCTCTGCTAGCCACTATCGATTTGACTACCTGTCTTCATTTTGACTGATGACCTTTTTGAAGTTGGAATTCTACTCTATATGTGACATGGCTCGCCCACTGTGTTCTCCAGTAACGACTGTTACTGCGGTTTTGCAGAGATGACAGAGAGGGATCAAAACCAGACAAGTACACATCAATCTGAGCGTTAGCCCTGTGTGTGGGTGAGCTGCAGCATCATGCATCGCTTCACCAAATGTATAGTAAATCGCCCTATATTTGCCAATCATCTGTGAAATACTCACCAAGTCCTGAATCAAACCAGTTGCTGCAAAGCAGAATTTATCATCAAATAAAATGATGAATAATAATCATAGTGCACCCTCTGGTTTAATGACAGAATAGTATCTAATTGATCTGGGTTTCCCTAATAAAACTTACAAAGTAATTCCAAAGCAAAAAGAAAAGATAGCTAAGTACTTTTACACATTGGGTTATTCCCCTAAAAGTAATAAAACGAAAAACATATTGCAAACTAAAACGGGAAAAAGAATACACCAAAAAATAGAGAGTGAAAGGTTGGGGACATTTCAAGCAGCTGTGTCTCATTACATATGACCTAAACCCTCTCTGTGGAAGTCAATGACCTAATGGAATCCCAATCTCTGAAGTCCACTAGTGAGTGATACAAGGGTACCTGAAAAATGGCTGACAACCACATGGCCCACTTTCCATCTCACTGTGCCAAAACAGAGAAATTGGATTTCCCCCCTTTACAGAGCTCACAAACAACATGTTGGAAAGACCAACAAAAAAAGCAGTGTACAGTACCAGTCAAAAGTATGGACACACCTACTCATTGAATGGTTTTTCTTCTTTTTTTTTTTTTTACTATTTTCTACATTGTAGAATAATAGTAAAGACATCGAAACTATGAAATAACACATATGGAATCATGTAGTAACCCAAAAAAGTGTTAAATCAAATATATTTTAGATTCTAAAGTTGCCACCCTTTGCACACTCTTGGCATTCTCTCAACCAGCTTCACCTGGAATGGTTTTCCAACAGTCTTGAAGGAGTTCCCACATATATGCTGAGCACTTGTTGGCTGCTTTTCCTTCACTCTCCGATCCAACTCATCCCAAAGAATCTCAATGAGTAGGTGTGTCAAAACTTTTGACTGGTGCTGTATATTTCGCAATAACAATGACCTAGCAATCTTAATCAGCACTGTATCAATTCCAACAGTCGTGTTTCTATGTATACCTGTATGAGGGGCTAGCCGGGATAGCCTGCATGAAGTACAGGGCTGCTGTCCTGGCCCTCCAGTGCCATTTCTTAGCCGGCAGTGTGTAGGACACGCAGTCTTCCACATTCTCTCTAAGCAGGTCTATCAGCTGTTTGTGGGAGCCACCGTAGAACGCCTCTACCAGTAGCACACTCATGGATAGGCTATTCTGAATCTGAGGAGAGAAAAATGGATGATAATAATCAAGGACAAAATAACTGCAGTAAGAATAGGGAAATGAGGGGGAAATCATTGCTTTCAGAGATTGGCAATGAAGGCCTCCTTGGCGGGGAAAGAGGAAAATACCAGTTGGATTTTGGGAAGTGTAGTCTATTCATTTCCTGTGGGACAAAATAAATCTGACCAGTTGTATCAGTTATGGTACATCTATGGTAAACTGACCTGACGACATACAAAAAGGTTTTCTGTAAAATAGTCATTACAAACTATCTGGTAGTGTAAATGAATGGCAAAAGCAAGGAAGAATATGAGTGATGATGATGGAAGGAAATTGCAGCCTAAAATGCAAAGGATACATTGATATAATATAACTGTGTTCCCGTGCAATTTCTTTTCCAACAAATTTCCTCCCCATTATTTCCAGTTTATTACAGTAAATGTTATGTCTTCCATCTCATTCTTCCATTAAGCTGCCCACAATGGGTAGTAGGTTATTTGCTACACTCATCATTCGCCCACAGACTTTCCAATCAGTCAATATCTTGGTCCCTCTCTCGTTCTTAAATGCAAGTCATATCTCAAGTAGAAAATCTGCTATGTAATTTTTTCGACACCGCAAAACCTTAAAAAATGTAAAAGACGGTAGATATGGAGTTCAGTAGGAAGTAAATGTTTTAGAAAGGCAAACATAAATTTAGACCAATGATAAAAATACATCTTCCTGAAAGCACAGTTGTGACCCATTGCAACAAAACGCTTAATCGAAAACCAATATATATTGGCAGCATTACATTTTTAAACAAAATCTAAATGTTTAGATGACATATTGGCATCTCTGACCTAGTGTGTGACTCTTGTCAAGCACAGAGCATTATACAAGTTTTCACAGAATTTTAAACAATTATGTAGATAGACAATGGACCATTACTGTATGGCATAACAACAGCTAACAGAAGACAAACATCTCATCTGGAATAGAACACGAAACAACACGTTTTCAACCACATCTCCGGGGGGATTTCCAATCTTACCGCCATGCATTGCAAAACGGACCCATTGACGATCAAATCTCTCCTCATCTATACCTTTCGCCCACCTTTTCAGAGTATTCAGGTTATTGACACCATTCCACCTCAATGGCAGACATTAACTGAAAGGGTTAATGTCACCATTCTCTCCCCCACACACTGATGTGACAGGGAATCCCCAACGCACCAAACCACTCAGGAATTAATAACACGGTAATGGCACTGTGAATGCTGACAAGTCATTTCACTACCTGACTTGTCTGACTGGAGACTCTCAGATAGGCTTTGTCATTAAACCGAAACACCATTTCAGTCTGGAAACAAAACAACATGACAAAAAGTGAATATTGGAACATAATAGGAAGGTACGTATTGGAAGGTTATTTTTCCCCTGGCTCATTGTTGTTGTTGGCTTTTCTAATATTTAGCACAACGCCTTGACATTTAGAATTTAGCTTTACATCCTCAAAGTCACTGACAACATTGCCAGAGAATAGGGCGACTAGTACATATTGATTCTCTCCAAAATCTAAGTGGAAAATCAACCAATAGGCCAATCATCACCCCAGCTTTATAAATCCTGTCTGTATCCTGGAAAAACACACTGAAGTGCATAACACTCCCCTCACCACACACACACCACCCTGAGGTGCAAAGGGATTTCATGCAGAAATACAGGATTTACATAGGCCTAGATAGCAAGGGTGGGGGAGGCAGCCAGCATTTTCATATAAAAATGCATAAAAACGTCACTGTGAGGACCAATCGTGACCATTAAAGTCATCACCAGAAGCACTACCCCTATAGTGCCCTTGGGGGTAGCAGGCACAGGGTTGGATGGGATTGCAGTGACCAGCGGCAAACACAGATCGCTGGAGCGTGCGTGCCAGATTCCGACACCTCCCTTTTGGTCCCTTCGGCCATGCAGGGTTTAAGCATGCATTCTGTCTGTGTGTGTGTGTGTGGGAGGCATCATCTTAGATGGTGGCTGACAGGGAGGAGGATAGCTCGGATTTGTTTTCTTGGAGGATTTATTTCTCCTAAACATGGGATCAGATGAGAGATCCCCCTCAGATACTGTAGCAGCTGAGAACATGGCAGATTGAGGCTAAGGCTAACCAAAGTTCAGTCCTATTGAGCACTGTCTGGAAGGTAGTTAGGGTTGAGGGCCCACTTGACTAATCAGCTAGGTGGCAAATGTAGTAAATACTAACACATATAAGATAAAGGCTACATAACATAACACATGTATTACACATCAAAATAAAAATAAAATACTAGACATAAAAATGAACTTTAGTCTGACATCTGGGAAAATAGTTTAGCCTCTGTCATTTTATGTTCCTTTAATCTGAATAAAATTCCTGGCACCAAATGTATTCGAGAGCAAATGTCTTATGATTGAAATGTTTTGGAAGATTACATACTTGAAAGACTACATTCCTAGTGTATTGAATTGTTCACCATGATTTTATCTGTGAGCTATAACTGAGTTATAGGTCATAGAAGCATTTTCTATTTTCCACCATTGGTGTTAAATGGCAATAATATTCACAGATGTTCTAAAAACTATGATTACATTAGGATCAGTGCTCAACCAGCAAAACAGAGGGTAATATTGTGTCCTAAAAACCTTTTCATTCAGTGTTCTTATGACAGTTTGACAATGCAAATTTAAGCAGCTTCGCACATCGAGCAAGGAACGTGTAATGCTATTCATAACTCCTTTGATCTCATATTAGAAAAGGGGAGGAAGCTCCCATTTTCCACGGATTAAGGTTTAAAAGCGGTGAAATGAGTGAGAAGTGACTTTCCTTCTTTTCATTGAGGAAGTCGTGCCCTTGTACTTCACAAGCACAGGCTTTTACGTAAAAGCTAATCATTTAAGGATCCACTGAAAGGGACTACAGCTATAATTATAGGCACATGGACATGTGCTAATGTCTCTGTGCTGCCTTGGATGGGGAGAAGGAGAAGGCACAGTGATACACACAATAGCCAGGAAAATGAAAAGACAGGCAGGCAGCACAGCAGTCCAATGTAGAACTTTACAGACTTCATATGACAAACTAAAATGAAATGTTCTATCTACCACACTTAATAACATCATATCTCCTTTGGTAAAGTAAACTACCTGTGAGCCATGAATGTGCTATTATGTACTATTGCCGGTTATTAAAACCATACTGTCTTTGTCAAAATATGATTTCTCATGCAGCGGACTGATCACACTTTCAGGCATTCTAGGCCACTGAACGAAATAAGGCTTTTTTTTTTTTTTTTTACATGGTGTAGGCAATTTTCATGACTTTGGGTGGCCTTGTAAATTTACAGCATCCCTTTGAAGTAGGCCTCAAGAAGATTACTCATTTAAAACCACATCACTGGTGAGTGTTTCACTGTTGAGCTACTGTAGTGAGAAAAAACACATTTTCTTGAGTAAAACAGTAAGCAAAGTGTCATAAACGACAATACTTTTCTCTGTATTTTAGTATGGAACTGACTGATCAGATGTAGGCAAAAAAATTGTGTCATCAGTTGTGACCATTGGTTGTGACTCGAGGGCTTGAAACACATGGGTGGAGGTCTATTTAGATTTCGTATGAAATGTAAGGCAGTAGAGTAGGGGAAACTATTCAACCCACTAAATGGAGAATCAGCCTTTCCCTTCAGTCTTTAAAAAGTGCAACATTATTGCAACAATTATGACTGGCTAGCTATGAATGTAATACTAAACAAAATACTAGCTGTGTGTGCGCATGACAACTCGTAGTAACCTAACAAAAAAAGGCGGTAAACAAAATGTTCTCAAAATAACGAGTTTATTTCGTATTTTGGAGAAATAGCAGCTGCCACATAGAGAGAACAGTTCTTCAGCACTCTAACATCATCTTTACTTTGGTGAGTTGAGTAACGAAAGAAATGTACATTAAATCCAGTCACTAAACAAACTGTTCAAGGATTTCGTCTATGGCCTTTACCGCTCAAAGATCCAGAAAGCTCATCTTTAGCAAGCCGCACTAACGCCCTGCTGGACCAAATCTAGATTGTACAGTATCCAACATCTCGTTGGACACACTAATTTAATCCGTAACCATATCCGTCATCGAATACATATAGCCTAGTCTCGATATGCAAATGCCATAAAGCCTCGCACAAAGTGTTTGAAACAACATGCTATTCGTGGCAGTGTTCTTTTGTGTCTGCATGTGGAATGAAACTCACCTCTTCCTGAATATGCTTGCTAGAAAAAAGGACGCACATATTTCGTCCATGCGTGATACCGTCATTTTAGGAACGCCTCTCACACGATGTACACTATTTACCACAGCCACAAAGTCATAAACCCCGCCCATTTCTACATTTTTTGTTTGTTAAAATGTGTTTTTAAACCTAACCTTAAAAACACTGTTAACATTATGCCTAACCCTAACCTTTAAATTAAAAAAACTAGTTTTTGTTTTCATTAATTTTTACGATATAGCCCATTTTGACTATGTGGCTGTGGTAACTAGTGGAAACCCTCTCACCTTGCTGGTTGCATGATCAGAGCAATCCGGGATCCTTCGGACGTCCCTACTCCAAACTCTAACCTTAACCCCTACCCTAAGCTTAACCATAACCCTTACCTAACCTTTACCTTTACCTTAACCATTTTAAATGTCAACTTCAATGGGGTAGGGATGTCCCAGGGATCCCAGATAGCACAGACCCTGGTTGCATTGGTCTTCACTGGCTTAAGCGATAGAGAGCTTTCTCAATTCTGTCAAGGGGGAATTTTTCTAGGCTACGTGTGAGCATATTCTCTGCCAATAACTGATCTTCCATGTTTTAGTTGACTCAGTGATGAAATGTGCATTTCTCTTACCCAACATCTGATCGATCATACAGTCTTCTTTCTATGTGTGTGTGTGCGTGCGTGCGTGTGTGTGTGTGTGCGAGTGAGTGTGTGTGAGTGAGTGTGTGTGTGTGCGTGTGTGTGGGTGTGTGTGTGTCTAACATGATGAACTCTTCACCTGCTTCTATTTGCATTTCATTATGTGAGTTCAATTAGTAAGGTCATGGATAATGTCATTCTTCTGAGTTCCTGTGCGAACAGTTCATGGCCAGTTTGGCTGTTCGCTGCTGGTGACAATTTTAGCTCAAGCCTAGTTTTTCTTTTCAAACTTTAAAAAGGCAAAAGCAATTTTAAAGTCTATCACACACAGCCTCTAAGAAATCTGGTACATAACGTAAAACCCACACCAGAAGGTAAAGACAGCAATAAATTACATTTGAGAGGGAGACTTGAGATTATTTTTCCTAATTTTATAGTAAAGTAAAAGGATGCACTAATGAGTTTATGTTAATTAGGAACTTTCCCTGACTAGAACATGAAACTAAAGCTTGGAAAATTTCTATACTACTTTTGAAAATGTTTCCCTTTGAAAGTGTTAGTACATGTTTATTGAATGTTCTACTATATTGGCATGTTCAAATTCAATTATTATTAAATTGTAAACAAAAACACAACACACTAACGCTTCCTACTTTCACATGCTAAGATAGAAGGTTTCCACACGCTGAACTGTGACATTTTCACTTCAATTTCATGTGCTGTCTAATTAGGACATTGGAAAACAGATTGTTAATAAATAGAAGTTGTTCAAGTACAAGAAGAATAACACAGCTTTATTAAAATTTTATTTGGCTACATTTATTTGAGCATGGTCATTTCATAGAGAAATGTTTAATTCAATAATACTTCAGATATTTAAGGAATTTATCATCATCCACAGTCCCTCTATCTTCATCTCTTTACCTGGATGAATAAAGTGGATTTCTATTGTGAAAAAATACAGTGTTTTCACAATGTTGTATCAAAAGTTCCCCAAATTTAGAATTTCCAGTAGTTGAAAGGAAATAAAACAATAACAAAATTTCAAATTTTTCCAAATACCATAGAATGCTCTCTATTTATAATTTGCTCCAATAGTCAATGACAGAATCCTTTACTAAAATATATCTATTTTTTGAGGAACTATAATACTGTACACTACAGTATGAAATAAATAAAATTAAGAAATATAAAATGAATCACATAAATAAAATGGTAATTTTAAAATAAAAACGAAATGTAATTTATGCTTGGAAAAAAATCAACAAAAAGTAATACTGACAAAAGGTCATGAAAAAAATACAGAAAATTGCACAAACATAAGTAAACTAACGAACTGCTTTCTCTATCTATGCTAATACTGACATAGGTACTTGGAAAACAAGGTGAAATACTTATTTAATACTGAAGCCAGAGCAAAGATAACACAAGTCAACTCTGATTTACACTGTACAAGGATGGCACTTGCAGAAACGCACAGGTGAAAAGGTTTGCATATAAGGCTTTCTGTTGAGAAAATAAAACATACAAAGGCTCTGTCTTATGTACGGAGCCCTCCATATTTCATTATTCTCTCCTTCATTCTGTCACTCCATTCCGGTCCAATTATAGACTCAGAACATTTTGAAATTCACACACGTTTAAAGTTTCCTTCACATAAAGACATTTGTGAGGCCCAAAATTGTGTGGTTAGTTTGCCTGGCAAAAAGGATGGTAGAACCAAGGACATCACAGTAAGTGGTAGACAAAGTACAACACTGACGGACTGCTACCGAGTCTTCAAGCACGGTATAAATATACATAGACTTTTTTTTTTTCAAAAAATGTTTTTGTAGTGATTAAAGGGGCAGAGTGCAATTTCCTAGTTTGGGGTATTAAAACAATGAAACATAAGGGTTAAGAACATTATAGCACCACACAGCTTTTAGGCCTTATTTAATACTGTACATTAAAAACAGCTTCATTTCATTTTTAATTATAATGATAATCATTATTACTTCATTTTTTTTTTTTGCATAATGTGGATTCTTAAACAATCCCACCCAGCTTGTCGTCACAACTCTGATGTTGGCAGTCACCACATTGCATGAGTCCATCATTATGAGCTTCTGAGAAGCTAGAGGCAAGTGCTCGCGCTTGCTTGACTGAGCCACCGCAGTGCCTATCTGAAAACAAAGCAAGTTTCATGTTTGTTGGAAGAATGGAAAAAGGAAATGAAACAACCCAACATGACAAATATTTGCTAAAAGCTTTTTTTCAAATGACTGCAGTATTGACTTAATCTGCTTCCTCCTGGTCCGACTTGGTGTCTGTTTTCCCTTCTCTTGAACTCTCATCCATTGAATGCTCCGCATCTTTCCCCTCATCATTCCTCGCTGTGTCCATCCTGCTGTCATCCTCTTCCTCGTCCTCTCCTTCCCTGAAAGTCCCCGCCTCTCGCCTGTCTGTCACCTTCTCATACGTCTCATCCACTTCCCTCTCTCCTCGTCCTCCCCTCATCCCTCCTTCAGTGCCGTCCCTCAGGATAGTGCCCCCCCCATCCTCCGGCTGGTCCTCGGGGTCTGAGTAGCCCAGCGGCCCCAGACCCTGCAGGTAGGCCCTCCTCATCAACAACTCTGTGGGCTCCAGGGGGCCCTTATCCCGGGCCTCCCTTTCAGCCGCCTCCCTTTCCTCTGCCTCCCTCTTGCAGTAGGAGTACCGGTGGTTCATGTGCTGGGAATAGGAGCCTGAGTGAGAGAAGCGCTTGCCACACTTGTCGCATTGGTATGGCTTTTCGCCCGAGTGCAGGCGCGAGTGCTCGATGAGGTGGTGCTTATGTTTGAAGGCCTTCTTACAGATCGTGCACTGGTGTGGCCGCTTGCCTGCAGAGACACAGGAGACAGGGGAGAGAAAGTGTTACGACAGTGTTACTGCAGTCCCCTTCTCTACAAACAGAACAGTACAAAAGGAAGATAAACGGTTATTCAGGAGAACAGACATACAGTAGACATGCAATATTAGAGTGACTTTGATCTAACTTTGGCACAGAATGTATTGATCATGTTAAGTGCATCTTGAGTGTAAAAGCATTTATTTAATATATCAGGATTTCTTCATTCCCTCCCATCATGGTGAAAATAATTAACAAAATAAAATAATGATAGGAATGAGTAATGTTGTGATTGTACAAATAAATTCAAGTACATTTCTCAAATACATTTCTGAAAACAAAACAAAATAAAGTGTTGAAAGTAACCCTACATTTATGGTTGACCACCTAACCTTAGAGATCATTTCAGTTGCTGCTAGATAACACTGGGGGGAGGCAGGTGGAAATAAGAACCCAAACACTCTATGATGGGGTCGTCTGCGACTGCGGCGGGGCCAGTGAGAGCAGCGAGCTAAGCCAGTGAGCTCAGATGTTTAGAACACCAAGCAAGGTGAAACTGAAGCAGCCTGGCACCAGTGACAGAGTGTGTTGTCATGACATCATTGGTCCAGATTAAAATGACTAGGATTAGGCATCCTTCGCGTGATAGTGTGACGGTTATATTTGTAGGAGGAGTAACTTCACACCCTTTCGCTCCCCTTCCCTGCCCTGCCCCCGCACCATGCAGCTCCTCGCATTAAAGGTTTACTACAACTCAGTGGCGCTACCGGAAATATATTCCCTTCCATCTGACTTCTATTAGACAAGATGGGCCTCTCTAATGCCAGTTCAACCGGCCCATATAATAGCACCCTTCCAAAGCTCACATCCCACACACACATGCACAAACACCTCCCATCCTACGAATGCCAATACACATACAGTACACACATGCACAAACACCTCCCATCCTACGAATGCCAATACACATACAGTACACACATGCGAGCAGCCACGCAACGGAATGCACGCACACACACAGGCAATTCCTAGCCACAAATAGCCTTGGAATGTCTGCGACATCTTCCATAGTTGGCATTCTTGAAGTGCCCCCCCTCCTCGCCCTCCCCACCACCCTCACAGTGTGGCAGAAATAGACGAGACAGCGAATTCCTCATGGAGCATTCCTGCACAGAGTGACAGGAGGTGATGCAACCTGATGAAAGAGAGGAGTCCCCAGGAGGAGAGGTCACATCTTTGAAGATAATTTAAAAAATAACCAGAAATGCCATACAGGCAAGCCTTCTATACGACCTGGCATTCTGTTAAATACCACCAGGGTCAACACAGTCATTCTTGTCCCTGTCACTGAAGGCACTGTGTATGTACTGTATGAACTTTAAAAAGACAGTCCCTCTTGAAGCGGCAAGTTTGTTTCCAAAATGGCCACTGGTCCTGTTACTTCTAGAGAATGTCTGGAGCGATTAATGCAATGACGCTTATGTCTACTTTACTGAACGTTTATGTAACACCTGTCATATCAAAACATGTCACTATTACCCACCCCCTGTCAAAAAGAAAGGAACATGTTAGGTCATGGATCTGAACACATTCAACATAAAAATATGTGAAAGACAAGAGAGAAAATAAGAACTGAGATGGGAGAAAAAGCTATGTGATCAAGAACGAGAAAAGATAATCAAAAAAGATAATCAAAAAGATAGCTTTCAAAAGACACAAAACATGGAGGGGGGTGGGCACAAAGGCGAAGAGGGGGGTTGGGGTAAAAAAGAAGTGTCCAAATGTTATATACCTGTGTGCTCATATTTGTGTCTTAGGAGGGAACTGGTCTTCTGGAATGTTTTGTCGCACAAGTCACACGCGTACATACCACTTTCTGTCTTTTTAATCTTCTTCCGGGAGAGGAGCGATTCGTCTGTCAGGTCCTCCAAGCCTGACAGATAGTCCGCAGTGCCGTCCAGTAGCTCCCCCCTATGAGATGAGAGAGGCAGATTTTTCAATTATTTGTAAGTAATCCACACCTGTCACCTAAACATAGACACCTTCTGCTCTGAGTTTGATCCCAAGTCTGGACAGGGCTTAGCCGTCGATCCGTGCAACCTGTGTAAGACCCTTCTTACTGCCCAGGAGAGGAGACATAAAAAGGGGAACATATGGGCTTTTTAATTCTGTGTTGTGGATTTTACGTGTGTAGTTGAAGTATTAACAAAACAGACAAAACACTATTTTACAGGAAAAATTACATTACAAAAATGTCAAATCCTAAACATTTTATTTGTTTTGTGTTGAGTGTAACTATATCCATTATACACTAATTTAAAAGGGCAACATGTTTATTGTAAACCTCTTACTAAAAATGTACTTTAGTGAATGGACCTAAAACCACAAAAGAGCTTGCTTACCTGGAAACCTGGTTTCCGTTGGTACTTCCTCGACCTCTGTTGCATTTCAGCAAATGTGGCTGCCCCAGTTGCATAAGTGTAAGCCATGTGGGGCAGGAAGCTCATTGGATCCAGCCCTGGGTACGGCCTCAGGCCTGGGATGCTGGCCTGGGCCTGCATGAAGCTGTGCGGGGGGAACGCTCCATGTGGGGGCAGAGGTGTGTACATGTGACCACCACCGAATGGGTTGATGCCAAAGATGGGGCTGGCACTCTTTTCCATCTGGTGGCCGCTGTTCCCTCCGTTGTCTCTCCCTGAGCCCAGGAACTCCTTTTTGATGTGGGCCAAGTCCATGGGCTCAGTCCCCTGCTCCCGGTTGGATTGGTGGTGGTCACCATTGCGGTCTGAGACATAGCCGTTTGGTTTGGACCTCTTTTCTCCCAGTGAGATGCTGTTGCTCATCATGTGTTTTGGTAGAGAAAGGTCCAATGGTGCGTCTCCCCCATGGCCATCCCCTTCAGAGGCCAGGCTGTTTGGAGTGTACGAGCTGCTCTGGGAGTTTTTAGAAGAGGTGGAGGAGAGATTGAGAGGAGATGACGTGCTGCTCCTAAGGTGGTCCAAGGTCTCTAGTGGTTTGTCACCCATCTGCCTGTTGGCTGTAAACTGGTTGGCCTTTAAATGTCTGTGGGGAGTATCACGGTCACCGTTGGTGTTGCCGCCGTGTAAATCCGCGAGTGCCATAATGCGGTCCACGTGTTGCGCCATGGACATCGGCGACCTGGCCAGGCCGTGGTGGTTGCGCTCCTCTGCACTGCTCCGGTCTGGCGGTGGCGACCGCTTCCTGGAGTTGGCATTACCGTTGTTGTGTTGTTGTTGTTGCTGATGATTCTTCCACTGGGAGAACCACTCCTTGACAAACTCCTGTGGGAGGCCGACTGCGATGGAGATCTTCAGCAGCTCCTCTGAGTTGGGCTCCATGTTCATGGCAAAGTAGGCCTTGAGCACTGACACGTGGTCCTTGAAAGGGTTGACGGGGCTGGTGGCACCCCTCTCTGACAGAGAGGATTGCAGAGCGGCCTGCTGCTCTGAGGGGAACACCCCCCTGCGGCTGGGAGGCACGCCCTCACTGGGCTGGAGGTGGTTGATCTCCTCGTTCTTCTTACACAGGTAGCGCTCGTGCTGGTGCAGTGGGATGGGCCCTGGGAAGGTCTCCTTGCAGAACTGGCAGGAGAAAGGCAGGAATGGAACCTGGTGGCTCTCGTGGTGCGACTTGTCTTCAGGATCCATCGAGTGGTTTAGCCTCTCCTTCTTGATGTCCATGTTGATCTGCCTCTTGGAGTCGTCGATCAGGCTCTTGGCCTCATTCACCTTCTCCAGAGTGTAATCAATGATGCTTTTGGTGGGGCTGCCGTGGCCCACCACCTGGAAGCCAGCACGCGGGGAGGACAAAGCCAGCTTCTGCTCCTCCATCTGGGCCCCCAGCTCCTTCATATAGGCCCTGAGCTTGGAGATCTCCTCAGGGTTCCCATCCATCTTCTGCCGGCACACAGTGTTGTCCACAATCTGGAGGACCTTCTGCACCTCGCTCAGGTTGTTCCCCAGGGAACCGTAGCCCAGCAGGGGCAGGTCCAACCCCATCCCACTCAGGTGCTGCAGGGGGCTCTGGGAGGAGCTGTGGATCCCCAGGGGGCTGCCTCCTCGGCCGGCTCCGTTCATATAGCCCCCTGGCCCTCCGACGCCATACTGGGAGGCCATCAGTAGCCTGTAGTCGTTGAAGTCCATGGGCTCTGCCTTGATGTCCAGGTGGCTTTGCTGGTCTTGGGGGCCCATGGGGCGGCCGTTCTCCAGCTTGTGGCGGAGCTGGGCCAGAGCGGGGCTTCCCGGGGAGGAGGCGGTGGAGTTAGGGGAGGAGCCAGCCTTGGTGTTACCTCCTCCATTACGTACTCGTCCGTTGACAGAGATCAGACCGATGCACTTCTTGCTGCTGATGTGGGAGCTGTAGGAGCCGGAGTGGGAGAAGCGCTTCTTGCAGTTGGAACACTCATAGGGTTTCTCACCTGTAAACGGGAAACAACGACATGTATTTCAAGTTACCATTTTGAATACTTGCAATTCAATTGGCTGGTAGTGAAATAGCTGAAGATTTCTTTCAGTGTGAAAAGGAGAATTTCTATTTCTATTCAACTCTCATTTTCTTGAGCTATGGCCTCATCCATATGGCTGAATTAGTCAGTTATGAAACAGGTCTGAAACTGTGAGCTATTATAAAACAGAATGACTCATTTACTGACAGAGGCCAAAAAGGAACATTATCAATTTTAATTTTATGGCATAAGCCCTCTCAGTCATCTAGCTACAGTCACATGAATACATTTGAAAATGGTGGGTTAAAACCAGCTTGACTCGGCTTAGTACCTACCGCTGTGAATGCGGAGATGCTCCTTCAAATGATGCTTGTATTTGAAGGCTTTTCCACACTCGGTGCATTTGAACTTGCGGTTGCCGGCCCCTTCATTCAGAAGCTGGGACTGTGGAGGAGATAGAAAAGGGAGTTTTCACATCAGTGCCACATAAATGTGGTGTGTAAGAGTGGGAGATTTCAAGGTAGCTGGCCTTGAGAAGGAATGTAATGAGCTTCAACGGTAGGCTACTTTGCAACACAATAACACTCCATCACACAAGTTAACTAGCCTATATCTAACAGTTTTACAGGTTTTTTGGGGGTTTACATCCTAAATTGCGTAATCAAAATGATGAAGCACACAACAACTCCAGTCGATTTCGAGAATACAGCGTGGGTTGAGTTTTTGTGTTCTGTTCAAAGGTAACTGTTTAGTGTAGGTGCATTTCCTGCATTTGAAATTCAAATGAGTGCAGATAACAAACAAAAACAATGTCTAGGGAGATGAAGCCCCCACAAAGAACTTTATGAGAAAGATGTGGGAGGTGTACATTGTTACATTTTCAATACAAAAAAATCCCTTTTCGCTAATGCTTGATGAGGAGTCTATGTACCGGTATGTGCGAAAGTGTGTGTGTGATCGTGTATGGAGTTAAGACATTCCTAAGGCAGGTGACATTTTAGGTTAGGGCATGTGATTAGGGTTAGCCTACTGAATGTGGCTTGCAGGGGACTTCTGGCCAATGAACAATGTGGAACCTGCCATCATAACCAAATGTGTGAACAATTAACCCACGATAAACATGTGTTCTAGGCACACCGAAGATAAGCAAAGTAGCACAATTCACACATTTACACCAATAGCACTCAGTATCACTCAAATCAAAATCCCTCCACAGTCCGGTGCACTAAGGTAATCATAATGACGTTCCATAAGATCCTTTATTTAACTGGAGAGGAAGTACAAAAATAAACAAACACTTAGTCATTTGAGGATTATGATACTCCAGATCACTGGGGAAAAGACCATCTGCTCCTATTTAAGTCAGTCTGGAGGGGGAAAGGGGGAGTCAGGTGAGGGGGTGGAGGCGGTAGAATGGGGGTGCTGCTTCACTGCTTTTGTCACGGTGGGCTCAGGGCAAATTTGAGGTTTGAATCTGACATGCTTAATTCAGGAAATCTTATTGAGGTTTGAATCTGACATGCTTAATTGAGGAAATCTCATTATAATTACAGTATAATTGGAAAATTGAATGATTCCACTGCTTATTTGCATGGTCCGTTATGAGACAGTTGTAGATTCAGTTATAGTACAGAAAAAAGGTGTACACTTTTGGTTTTTGGTCTTTATGTTCACAATGGCTGGTTGTAAATGGTTGTACCTGGACTGATTCCCTGGTTGTACCTGTACTGATTCCCTGGTTGTACCTGTACTGATTCCCTGGTTGTACCTGTACTGATTCCCTGGTTGTACTTACACAATAGGTACATTTTAGATGCTACACTCAACGAAAGCACTTCTTATCACTGTTTATTAAACCATAGGAAATTGTCCATATCTCTAGCACTATCTTTATGTGTGCTAATTTCTAATCAAATCTGTTCCAGTTCCAGCAACAGCTGATGCAAAAAGTCAGATGGCCTGAGGAAGGCAATATGCTAGTACATCCCACGCATGCCTCACTGTAGGCGGAAGCTTGGGGGAGCACAACAAAATGCAGCTGCGAACAAGCAGTGCGGGGTCTGATTTTTTTAAAAGAACAAGAGCTCAAAAGTAACTTGTAATGTGAGAGGAGTAGAGGACGATAGGAAGAGGAAATTAGAATAATCATTCACTCAAGAGAATAGGATTCTCGATGCAGAAGACAAGTGCATGCAGTAACCATGAGGAAGCCATTAAAGCCCTTGTAATCTTAGATGGGGGGAAAAAAGAGTGAACAGCACTGAGCTAAAATGACACTGTGTTTCACACAGAGCACTGACCGACCCACCAAACGACACAACCGAATGTGTGAAGCAGATCAGATGAGGAAAGAAAAGGGGATGAGGAGGAGGAGAAGAGAAAGAGAAAATGATCATCCCCTGTATGTCTGCCAGTCTTACCTGATCTCTCCCTGGCTTGTGCGTGGCCATATGCCTCTCCAGCTGTGTGCGGTGGGTGAAGGTCTCACTGCACAGGGGGCAGGGCACGCTCTCCTCGTTCTTCTCATGGCGGTACTTGATGTGCTCCTTGAGCGATGTCAGCCGCTTGTAGCCCCGGTCGCAGTAAGGGCAGGTCAACAGTTGGGCGAAAGCATCTGGAGTCCCAGGTGGCAGATCTGTATAGAGGAAAGAGGGAGGAAGAGGAGGAGGAGGGCTCATAAGGTCAGCTAATAGACACTGATGGGCAGCATGCCAAGGTTGTAAACGGAGGAAGTGTAGCAAGCTACATAATTATCTCTGCTTCACAAAGCCTCTGTCGCCAACAGCTTACACTTAAACACACACTACCCATAAAAGTCACTCAGTAACACTATTGGGAACAAAGTCATAAAAGTGGTAGACCTATAACGCTATAATAGTCCGGGATTTACTGTAGGGCTATTTATTTTCTGGATTCTTACCGTTTTCATTTTCGTCTTGCCCAACGGCCTCGGGAGTTCCGAGTCGTGTCACTTCCTCTGGGGCTTCTGGGTAAATGATGGCAGTGTCTCCACGCTGCAGGTACTCAGCGATGCTGGCCGAGTGGCTGTCACTCTCCTCCAGTTTATTACGCTTAGTGAAGTACTCGTCAAGCTCCGACACCCCATCCATACACTTCACTGTATAAGAGAATGAGGAGGAGGAGAGGGGCATGTAGAGAAGAAGAGAAATGGAGACAAATAAAAATATTTGTCAGTCTCATTCGTCCTTCCCCCAACTTGAGAGATGTGCTGTAAAGCTACAGTATATTGGCCACACAGGATACAGACTGGTCTCTAAATGTGATGAACTGAGGGAAGAAAGCACTAAGCCACTACTTAGAGGGGAGTATACATTTAAGTTACCGTTAATGCTGTCATGTAATGGCTTCTACAAAGAAAAATCAGAGACAATTCCATCATTAAGTGATGTTCACAACCCATCTTAAATGGTGGAAAAAAGCTTTTAAACATTTTAACTTAAATATGTCCTAGTATAACAGGTAATTGGTTTAAGTTGCAATTAGATTTGCTGGGTTTACAGATCTAACTTAGAATTCTCTCTCTACATAATTTAAAGCAGAGATTTGATTATAAGTAAGATAATGTAGGGTTACATCTACTTAACAGTCAGTGTAGGCATAATGGTATATCAGGTATCTAATGCATGATTCAGCTGATTTAACAAATAAGGGCAGTTACTGTAATGTGGCTACCTTTATGTCTTTGGATCCTTACTGTTTGCTATTGGCTTGTGAGTTATACGCTGCTGTGTATCATTTTCGGTGAACTGTTAACAATATCCTTAAAACAAAGGACACCAAACTGTCGCCAAGAGGCCTGGATCCCTTGTAGTCACTCTAGGCAAGGTTTTGTTGATAAAACGCTCAATTGCAAAGACCTTCTGACTCACTGCAAGGACAAACTAGCATTTTATTTTCTGCTTGTAAACCAATTTGAAAGTACATGAACCAAACAAATGAGATTGAGGTCAAAACTCAATTTTGCAGCAAGATGTGATTTGCGCTGCACTCTCACTCAACTAACAACTGCTTTGCTTTCCCTCTTGCTTTGCTGCACATGGAGGGATATTACCTTGCATGGCTGTTGACTGTGTGTGTTTCCTATTAGGTATAAATCACCTGCTGCAAGGGGATATTATAATCAAGTCTCTTCCTAGTGTCTTGCTGTTGAGGATTTAAGGCTGGAATGGGGAGTTATAGTAAACATGGTGTTACAGTTAAGAGGGTGAGAGTGGAACTCACCTGTACCATTTCCCACAGAGTGAAGAGACCCCTCTGGCCCCAAGGATTCATATTCCTCCTTCCTTTCATCTGTGAAGGAAAGGAGAAACGCGTTTAAAATCGGACAACTGTGGCTAACACAGCTCTCAATAAACTCAACACTTGAGGCAAAGTCAACTGGAATGCGCGTGATACATGCTACCCTGACAATTCAGTTAACAAACCTCTTTCCATTCAGCCACAGCTCATAATATGAATGTATTTTCCAGATAATGAGGGACAGGCAGGCGAGGGGTGTACATATACTGTGCCTATTGTGTTTGTTTCTCCTGGCCCCAGTCATGTGACTCCTCAACAGGAGTCACAAGTATCATAAGCTTCCCCTTCAAAAGAGGGATATACAACACCCCTGCCTGTGGCAACAGAGGAGGGGGAAGAAAACAAGAGCACAGTCTCCTTTTCTCCCCCCCTCTCCCCTCTTTTCATTGCAGGAGGTTACTTTTCAAAACTTCCTTCCTCATGAGCAATGAGTGTCAAACAGGAACCTGATGCTGTGCTTTTTTATAACAAAATAGTCTTGCTATGAGTCAAAGGAGTCACAAGGTACTGTACACAACTTATATCATACATTTTACAGTCAAATTACAAATTTTGTGGCCCACAAGAGTAAAAGGAAGGTACAATGCATGGAAATCATCTGCTAGTTTTCCTTAATGAATTAATAAATAATGTGTATGAAAACTATTTTCTTTCTCATAGTTCCAAGACTATGAATCCATGTAATTAAGAAGCGAGGTCTCACCCTTCTCCCTACCACTTAAGTTTCCCCCTGCACCACACAGATAAAATGGTGGTACTGCACGCTTCAGAAAACAACTGCAAAAATGCTGCCTTTTCTGATGGGGAAAGCATTGTTGCTTCCCTTCGCCTCAACTTGAGGTTCATTGGGAAGAGAATCATTGCCAGACTTTTTAGAATGAGTTTCATTCAGCCAACATGGGGCTTTTTGTGGGTTTCAGGCCTAAGAGTAAGGACAAAGGCATGTGAGTCACGCCCTGTGCCACTGTCGTAGAATTTAGACACTGTACTCAAGTGTCATTCTATTTTCAGTAGGCCCCTCCTTCACTACACTTACAGTACACTTGCACTGAATATGAAATCTCAAATATAAAATGGTGGCTCATTGTGTTTTCAGTAGTCTTTTTTTCCTAGAGAGGCAGAGGCAAGATGGCGGTTTAAGTAAATTAGCATTTCAGTTCTGTTTGTGGTAATTCTGTTTCGACCCTGCGCATTCTCGATGTGACTCAAACCTCCACAGTTCAAGACTGCTTCTTCTTTTCAGTACCGTGAAGTGACACCCAAGTCTTTTACATCTGTTGCCTGAGTGAAATTGATATGAAAAATATGTGGGTTGTCTATCTTTCGTCAGTTTACCTATAAATGTAAAATACCAGTTCAATGAAAGTCATCCACCAGTTTAGCATTAGCTATAACAGACTGTAGCAGATGTGCTAATCTGGCATTGATTTCTTTTACAGCTTTCTCATGATGGTCATGATAATGATAACATCTATGCTCTCCGCATCAAGGCTCTTTTCATTTACATTTAGTTTTGGACCGCATTCAAAATCAAAAACTTCTTCCTGGTACTTTCTATTTCCCAGTTCAGCAGGGCAGAGCGCCACCAAGTCATTACCAGAGACGGATAGCTGACGCCGGTCCGTTTTTTAAAACTGGGCGTCTTACATGAGTTCACTCTGCACTCTGTATCTGTCAGGTGGCACTAGAATGGTGGGCCTATTATGCATGTAAATTGCCATCATAAAGCTCCAAATTTAATTTAGCCCTGTTAATGAGTCCTGCAAAGGCCTGGCTCCCTCTTAACGATCCCGTTTGGCTCCTAATTAAAAGTATTTGTCTTTGAGGTCCTGGCGACACCGGTTGTCCTGTCACTGATGCAGATGAGTTGGAGGGGGAGGAGTGGATGGAGACATATAAAGAGAGGGGGAGATAGGGAGAGAGGGAGGAAGAGAGAGAAGGGGAGTTGACAGGTTTCGCATGCGCTACTTGCTCATTGTTGATAGCTCTGCCTGTGCAATATGGGGGAGTTAGAGGCTGAGTTGGTCACGGCCAACTAAACTGAGTCTAATTATAAAGAATTTTATATCAGTTGTTTTCCTAAATATGTGCAGGGTTAAAATTATGGGTCAAGGAGAATGAAAGGTGGCGCTTCATATGTTAAACTGAAATATTGTGACATATTCTGCTCTGCCGAGACCTTGAGTACATTGACCTTTTCGGGGGTTGACTTTATTCCTGTGAAAGTATGTGAAAACAATGAGGAGACAGATTACATGCTTTTACAGAGCCAAGAGAAAGAGAGAAGGAGAGAAAAGAGGGGAGGGAGAACATTGAGAGGACAGACGTGCTACAGGGTGTGAACAGTCATACAGCGATGAGTATGTGTGAGAGGGAGGGTGAGTTGGACACACCTCGGGGAGGGAGGGAGGGAGATGGTTTTGCCGACGTGAGCCTGTGAAGCAGCTAAAGTGCTGACTGTGTTTCAGCAGCCACACGTCCCACTAGAGTAGAGCACCATGTTCCACTCTACAATCTCCTGTCAACCTCACAGAGCCCCGAAAAATAGGAAAATAGACAGTATAGAACATAGAACAAAGCCACTTCCCAGGCTCAAGCTATTTTAGCAGAAACTGAAAAGGTGAATAGGTACTGTATTATTATAAGATGTGTAATCGAATAACATCAGTGATATTATTTTAGTGTCTGTCGTTCTGGAGGTGTTGTGCTGTGTAATTGGTTTACAACATTGAGGTGTGTTGCCTATTCACTGATTTACGTTCTACAGGTATCTTGAGCAGATCACTCACCAGTTCCGTTGAGGTGTCCGTGTGGGTTGTCTGCCAGGCGCCAGGCGTGGTTGTGGCTCTGCCGCCCGTCCCTGCCCTCTGACCCCTCCTCTGCTCCAGCCCTGTAGGACAGCAGGGCGTGGCCCACCCTGGGTGATGCCTCCAGGTTGGGCACGCCGGCCCCAATGGGGCTGCTACCCTCCTCCCCATTGGTTAGACCGTTCTCCTCTGAGACCAGTGTCCTGTCATCCTCGTCTGTCTCGGAGCCCGTCTCCACCACATTCTCATAGTTCAGCACTGCAAAACACAAACAAAGAGACGCTGTTAGGTTTCTAAAACAACATCCAACTAACTTGCCTCTAGAGGTAAAGACTAAAGTAGTGGAGGCAAAAGCTGAAAGTCACATTCCTGCGTTGAATAGTTTGGGGAGCTTTTTATACATCCCAGACACCCTAGGGACCAAATGGAAATGGACAGCTTGTAAATATTACATCCCTGAACTTTGATAAAATGTGGTTGATTTGATTCAGGCTGAACCCAAGGGCCTTCACGCCAACCTATAAATATGTCCACTTCGGTGTTGAAGAAAAATACTCTGAAAAAGGTGCATGAGAAAGGCAGGCATAGGCCCAAAAGAGAAAATGGGAAAGGGGGTAAAAAAATAACACAAAAAATGTAAAAGCCATGACATCATGGGAACTAGGCGCAGGAAAGGGGGCCCTCGGGGGTGGAAAATAGAACACAATTTTCAGGTTCATTTTGAGTTCTGTGCATGCCTAATAAAGCAATATTTCGCCAAGCTCTCATGCGCGTTATCTCTGGAGGCCGCTGCCAACTCCAGAAAGCGGGAGGGACGTGCCTAGAAACGATGCGTTTTGAAGTCAATTGCTTGTTTGGGGATATTATTTGGTTCCCCTCAACAGTTTTTCAAACCCATAAACCTTTACATCCTAACGGCATACCATTCCCTCACTCGTCTCTTTTTTCACTCTTCCCTTTTGGGTACATCGAGATTAGGCTTTGCATATCTGTTCATAATATGATCTTTGTCTGACTGTATGGTTCGGCACTTGCCTCCCGGACAACTGCGCAACAGGTGCAAATTAAAAAGGGGAGCCACGGTGGGGTGGGCTGAAATCTGCTGACCTGGGCTGAATACCAAGAGCAGCAGAGGGGGGTGGAGGGCGTGGGACAAAACCCTCTTTAATAAAAGGTGTGACCACAAGGATTTAGGGGGAGTTCAGACAGGGTAATGCCCTCTCTGATCAAAAAAAAGAAAGAAAGAAAGAGAGACCGAGAGAAAGAAAAGGCTGAAAAGTGAGACGTGAAAACACGTTGTGTGGTCTAGGTATATGTCGTATATAATATGATTTCATTCAACGTCTTAACCTCGCGCTCACTCTCACACACCCTCCCCTCTTTAGTCCCGCCAGACCAGCAACAATAGTGGTTTTGCTTTCCGCTGAATGAAATATCTGACCCTTTTTAACTCTAAGAGCAGTTTGGAACAGACCAGTGAAAAGACCAGCTAGCATCCTGTCCAGTTTATAGAAAGTGTGTTTTCTCTATCAAGACTTGAGTGTGTTATTATGCCACAGAAAACATGTAGGCACATTTACTTTAGGAAATTATATTGTTCAACTAATTTATTCCGGGAAAAAGAGAGAGAAAGATACATGCCTCACATTTATGGAATCACTCACCAACTGACAAAGATAAATGTTTTGGTGGAAAAACACGAAGACAACTGTTTGTTTGTTACTTTACTTATGTTGCTCAGATACTTGGCCAGTGTGTGGCTGTTTTGTATCTGTGTTGCGGTAGGCAGACGGAGAAAAGCCAGTGACCTCCCAAACAAAAGCAATTCATGAGACTGTTTGCCTCTTAGGTCACATGGGTCTAGTAGTGTGGCAGATGTCACAGAAGGCTGGACTAAAGCTACAGGCTAGGATCTTAGTTGCTCTGTGTCTCCAAATCAATAGTTCTGGTTGGAAATTACTTCAGACACACCACCTGTATGTACAGTCTGTCATTAATCTAGATAGCAGTTAGCAAACTGTTTTTCAGTAGGTTTAGTCAGGATAAAGCTAGATATAACAACTCAGAGCCCAGAGAGTGAGTGCGCTTTGTCTCCAGTGACACCTTTGATGGAGCGCCACCCTTCGCTCTGTCTTGCCGCACCTCCATTGTGTGTGGAAGCGCCGCCGTTCCGACCTGCTGATCTCATGGAGATCCATTGTCTCGGCCCGTCACCTCTCCACCGATCGATCCTTTGTGCTCATTCAAGGAGCCCGAGACAAAGCAGCGACAACGCTTGCTATTCTCCTCTGAACGCTCTCTCCCTCTCCCGCTCTCTCTCTCCCTCTGCTGCTCTCTCTCACTGCTCAACTAAGGCGTTCCACAAAGACATTAATCTTGACCCTCCCTAGCTGGTTTGGTCATCTCCTCTGGTATATTTTACTCCAGGCAGATTCTCAGTAAGAAGAATGGCCTTTTTTATGTCACTAATGCCTCCAGCTGTTTCAGTGAAGGACTTAATGCCTCCAACTCTAGCCACAAGTTCCGGGCAGGTGGCTTTAAAAAGGTAGGCTATATCAATCACATTATTTGTCTACAATGGTGCAGGTGGGGCAGGGTAGGAGTACACTTCCTTACTGAGAATCCCTTCTGAGTCTCTCTGAGAAGGATGATGTAGAATGGTTGGTTTGTTGGTCGATTATCACCAGCCAATGCCCAACCCCTTCCACTTTATCTACTTTGTATTCAAGAAAATCAATAGTTGAGGTTAGGAGGTGGAGCTTTCTTGCAGTGCAGAGCACCGTTCATATCAAATTATTATAGAATAATACTCTGTCTATATATAATATTACAGTTAACCCCATCATCATTTGAATATAGAACAAATCCAATAAATCCTATGAAACAGACATTCCAGTAGCGCGACCATTAACTACAACAGCAACAAACAAAAAAAGATCGAACTGGCTTAGAACGAGCGTGCCCCTTGAGGCGTGTAAATGCAACTAACAGGTGCATACCATACCTGCCACACATCATATGGATTCCGTAAAACAACAGAACCCACTCCACATCATCGCCTGTCCCACAGTGCATCCCCCAGGCTCTGCAGAGACCACACCTGCCCTCTCCTCGCATGAGGGAGGCTTCCTTCCACGTCGTCCATTTTAAACCGCCCCACAGTGGAACAGATTAATCAGACAGAGCCATTGCCTGCACGTATGCCATGAGGGGCTAGTATCCACACCCACACAGTCTCTTTCTCTCTCTCTCTTTCTCTCTCTGTGCGGCTCAATGAAAAAGCCAGTTCCATATTCAAACACACACACATTGGTGGTTGATGTGATAATAAAAAACGACACAGGTTTCAGGTCTACTGCTTGCTCCAGGTGATCCTCTGCTGCGTCCTGTCTCTCTTGTCCGCCGCTACGACTGCCTGGGTAATGAGAGATGAGATGGAAGCTACCGGAGAAAAACCTCTCTCTCTGTTCTACCTCTCTCTCTTTTCTCTTTCTCTCTCTCTCTCTCTCGCTGCCTGTGAGTGGTGCAGATCACCTGAGCGAACAACTGGAGGGGGAGGGGAGGGGGAGGTGAGTGAGTAGGTAAGGAAGCACTGCCTGAATGCTGTGGAAATGAGGTCGCTGCCTAGTGGCTACAGACTGGAAGTAGTCCAACATCCATCTAATGATATGCACACACAGACAGGTAGGGGGATTTACACAGGGAGGTGGGGAATAAAAGTGTACTAATGCGTTATTTCCTAAAAATGTTAGAAAGAAATAGCCTACAGCATGAATTACTTGCCATAAGAGTGCAAATACTCTGAGGGACGTGAAACGAATCAACCAAAGAGTGTGTGTCAATATTGGTGTTGTTGTGTGGGCCTATATAACTGAATGTTTGTGTGTGTGTGTATATGTGCCTGCGCGTGTGTGCATGTGTGTGTGTATTCATGCACGTCTGGGGAGTGCCAGCCAGGAGAGAAGGGGTGGTTCCAGTAGCCTGCCTCTAATTGAATTAAACTCCCATTTATCTACGGGGTCCTGAGCAACAGGCTGGAAAAAAGGAGAGAGAAAAAAAAAGAGAGAGGGTGCAAGAGAAAGATCTCAGAGTTTTACTCAAGCGCCCAGACGCCTCCCCCCCTTCCCACCCTCTCCCCCCTCCCTCCTTTCCACCCTCTCTCCCTCTCCCCTCCCTCCCGTTACGGAGCCACCATCTGTGCCCTGCCTGCGCACATGTTACTCCTCTCGACAAATGTTCAAGACCCCCACTGGCCCCACACACTTACACACACACTTTTACACATACATGGCGTACAAACAAAAAGCCAACTAGGATCCCTTTGGATAGCCAACACACAAGACTGGAGGAAGTTAAAGATAGAAAAAACCCTCAAAATGGTTCCTTCACATGGTGGCTGAAGACAAGCCAAAGCCTTCAGAAACAAAGGCCAAAACAGACAGAAGTGTGATGTCCTCACACTGCAAGGATTACAAGTGAAATACAAAGGACTGACTTTAACCTGATGCTCAACCCATATGACAAAGGACCTTTAGAACAGGTGAAAGAAGAGGCCTTGAGAGGAAAAAAGGAGGGTGATAGAGATTGATATTTCTGTAGAGTCATAAACTTGCTAGATTTCTTTTATTTTTGGAGTTAATTCGGGTCAATTAATATGCTAATCTAGGAGCAGATGCTCGGCAGCTAGCCGCCTCCTGTGTGATTCTGGCTTGTCCGTCACTAGCGGTTAGCAATTTTACAAAACAACACACACACACCACAGAGGCTGCTCACAGAACTAACAACGGTACGGGTTACGAACCTGAACTGAAACTAGTGCCCTTCTGCCATATAAAGACAGCCACACTGTCCATACTCTTTATTTTATTGGCTTTTTGAGCCATTCCTCTCAGTGTGGCTCTGTTCTGTGATATAATAAACTGCCAAAATAACTGCGCAGATCAATTTAGGCTTTTCATTTGCTCTGTGATGTTGACCTGAATTCACTTAACTAAATGGATTTTGCTCTTGGCTGCAGGTTAGCCATTGATTTTACGCTAATTCAATTTTTTGTACGACGACGAGGTGCTCCATATTTTGCATTGATTTCAACGGAAAAGTACATCCGTATATTAAAGTGAACCTGGACTCTATCTATCTAGATTGTGCCTTGCCACTTGTTCTTGTACCGAGGCCAAATGTGATTTTCACCTTTGCAGACTGTGTGGTGCAGATGGCCACAGAAGGGGCCATTAGGACATTAGGAGGGTTTTAAACCATGTTCCACAATCAGGAAGACAGGTTGCTCATCAAATATTCAGGCAAGAGGAAGGAGGAGTGGTATTCCTGCCTAATAGGAGTGCCCTGCTGTCAGGCTAGCAAGTCAAGACAAAATAACACACTTAAGAATCATAGCTCCACTCTGCTATGAATTTAGCTAGTCTTGTTTGTACAAAGTATAAATCTCACAGAGTCTCGTAAATATTGAGGAGCTGTTTAATTTAGCATAACCTATTTGGAATGTTTGCGCTGGGGTTAAATCCTAAAAGCAATATTTTTCCACAAACCCTGGAAATGACAAGAGTGTAGAGATGGCTTCTCTCTGATGTTCTTTCGTTAGACTGTATCCTTTTTATTCCCCTTATGAGTTGTCTATGAAGCCTAGTTGTTCCCTCACACACTGTCCCAACCTCTCCCTTTACACACACACACACACACACACACACACACACACACACACACACACACACACACACACACACACACACACACACACACACACACACACACACACACACACACACACACAAGCATACACACACACAGGAAGCTGGTGACAGCAACAATGCGTGTCTAACTATGTGTTGCAGGTTGTGGTGACGGTCTGTGCCAGGTTCCTTCTGCTGCCTGTTCCAGCCCTTCCAGCCCTTCCAGCCCTCCACCACCTGCCTCAGTATCCTGTCGCTCCATGGATTAACCAAGGCTCTTTTAACTGAGCAACTGTCCTCTCTACTGCTGGGCCTCTGTTCAGCCTGCAGTTCTTCCCTGCCATCATCAATTACAATAACTGCTCTGGGGAGCTTTGTTGATCACACTCACGGTGTGTGTGTGTGTGTGTGTGTGTGTGTGTGTGTGTGTGTGTGTGTGTGTGTGTGTGTGTGTGTGTGTGTGTGTGCATGCGTGAGTATGGATGAGACAAGCGAAAAATAAATCACCTGCGCTAAATGTATGCAAATTTGGATGAATACATGCAATCAGTGTGAAATTAATTTAGCTGAAGCTGATTAGGAGCATTAATAAATCTATCCGTGGTGCTGCTTCCATCTGATATTGCCTTACACTTCCTGTAAGATTAATTAGGACGCTACAATAACATACGGTACTGCTGGTACAGATTACTGTAAGCCCTCTTCTCTTTTATGAAAAGCTAAGCAAAACCTAAATTGCAATTAAGTATTGCACCCGAGTCCGTTTGTAGCTAGCTGTTTTCTGTCTCCGTAATATAAGAGAGTGATGGGAGAGGGAGAGACAGAGGGGGGAGAGAGAGAGAGAGAGAGAGAGATCTAGTGGTGGGCATGAGGGGCATCTGTGGTCTGGTCTGTGGTAACTGCAGTAATACCCTGCCAGTCACCAGCTGGCAGTGTAGGCGGGAGGCTTTCAATGGGGTCAGTTTGTGTGTGTGTGTGTGTGTTAGTTGTTATTGGAGGTCCCACTGATAGCAACTGCCCACTGATGAGCAACAGCAACTCAATCCAAGCACCATTTAGGCCCCTGCATCTCAGCACCTCTTTCACATGTTAATGAGATTGTAAACCACATCTGCTCTCCCCCTCCCAGCCACCCACACATATACCATGCCAGGATCCCTGTCACCTGAATAGCATCCCCACCAGGTACCAAACAAGAGAGCAGGCTTCCCTTCTGTCCCCTAACCCCCTTCCCCCTTCCCCTTTAGTTACCCCCAAATGCTTGTGACCTATGAACTCTCTGAGAGACTACATCCACTAGGCCCCACACTGTTATGCTATCTATCAGTCAACCTGGCCAGGATATCTGTTATAAAAGAGACACAACAATTCATATCCATAACCGAAGGGATTTAGGACATTTGTTTCTGTCTTTTAGTCAGAGGCTGACTGACTGTGTGAGTTCTTAGGATACATGGAAAGGTGATAAATAGAGCAAGTGGATAATTAGGAAGCAGCTTTCGCCACTTAAACAGGGCTCTGGCTCGCATGCTGCTAAGCTATGGAATCCCCTTGTACCGTGAACACACACACTGCCTGCACAAGCCATAAACAGTGCTTCAGGATGGACGATTATGAGCTGAGCTCCAGTAAATATTTGAAGCACCATTGTTCCTGCCACTTCCTCTGGGAGACCATGAAGACTTGCTTTTTCCACTTGGAGATTCCTCCAGGGACCGAGCCACAGATCAAATGACCATCCCGGAAGTGGTATCAATTCCGCCAACCCCATTGCTGCTCTCTCAGGCATCATCATGAGCATGGCTACAGACTGGAGGAGGGGGAGTGGGGTTTTCAGGACCGGAAAGACATGCATTAACTCTGGCCTCTTCTGTTCCAATGTGTTAAGGAACCCCCATTGCAAAAAGTAGTTTGGTGAGCACTAGGGATCACAGAACATTCCGGAATCGACTACAGCATTAACAATGTTGCAGGGGACGTTTATCGTTTGTCGACTACATTTCTTCTGAAAGTCAAAGATAACGGGCTCTGCTAGAAACCTAACCTTGTGGAGATGTCTTGGCACGCTTAACCTGATCATTTCTCAACTATGCAGACGGAGAATCTAAGAATGGAGAAAATCTCTGTAGAGGAGCAAGCTTCAGGAGAGAGCAGAGGAGAGCAGAGCAGTAGCGATGCCGTTGGTTTCCATCGCCAACCAACCTGTTGGCAGCCTGATCTATTATTATGGCAGCCATACCCAGTATTTTCCCGATGCGGTCCACCATTTTGAAAACAAAAAGAAGAGTCGCTCTGTAATTCATCCCGACGGGGTTGAAACGGCAGGGCGATGGAGCAGTCCAGACCAGACGCTGACCGCAGCCAATGAGTTCTGTTTTCTTAAAAATTCAACAGCCTGTGAACAGTCCTTCTGGGGGGAGGGTGGAGTGTGTGTGTGGGGGGTTTGGGGTGCTGCTCTCAACTTCAAACATGCCAAGAAAAATGTCTCAGAGCTCCCTATTAAAAGCAAGACCATGGGCGTGCTTTATCTTGTAGGTGGCTCCTTATTTCTGAGGAGAGCCCCTTTGAGTAACAGTATACCTCACCAGGGTTTAGAGAAATTGGCCGGCGCTGGTGGTCCTCTGCTATTACAGTCTGGCAGGCAACAAATTAGCCCCTCGCAGGAATAGGTGTGTGAAAACATAATAGCTTAGAAGAGAGAGAAAGATAAGTGTATTTTGCCCCACTCTTTTGTCCTTTTCTGTTATGCTCTCTTCCTTGTTCCGCTTAAATTCACCCTGTCCTGTTTTTGTGTGCCTCTCTGTGTGTGCGTGTTCTTATCAGCCCTGCTGCCTGTGTGCAAGGTGTGACAGTGAAAAAGTTAGTTCCTCCTTGAACGTGTCACTGGGCAAGTGCCATGTAGCATGAAACACTTCTCAGGGGAACTTAATCAGGTTTTGGCACCTTGAGCTGGGCTGACTGTTCTAGAGGGAGCGTTAACTGTAGTGCCCATCGCCCATTTTCTCCTTACCACCCCAACCACCAACTTACACAAGGCCCTCTCACAATACATAATACATTGAGGAGTAAAAAAAACTACAAAAAAACAACTGTATTAAGAGTCTAGAACAGGGCTTTCCAACCCTGTTCCTGGAGAGCTACTGTCCCGTAGGTTTTCATTCCAACCTCATCTAGCACACCTGATTCTAATAATTAGCTGGTTGATAAGCTGGACCAGGTTAGTTACAACTGGGGTTGGAGCGGAAACCTACAGGAGGGTAGCTCTCAGGAACAGGGTTGGAGAGCCATTATCTAGAATAAGTTATTTCTCTGTTACTGTGTAATGTGTTCTTCATGTGTTACGATGCCAATTATGTTATGAATGTTGTAATGGCCTGAAAACCAAGCCATATTCAATAAAGCCGTGTGTTTGAAAGTTCATATCGGTTCTGTATTCATAGGCTGTGTGACAGTTACAAAACCCAGCCCTCTCACCTCAAGAGGCCGGTAACATTTCTACAACGGTGAGTCGCTGATTACATAAAACACTGCTGTGTCTCCCTGATAAGACTCTCTGAGATAGATACCAAACGGACTCGGTGAGTGTGTGTGTGTGTGTGTGTGTGTGTGTGTGTGTGTGTGTGTGTGTGTGTGTGTGTGTGTGTGTGTGTGTGTGTGTGTGTGTGTGTGCGTGCGTGCGTGCGTGCGTGCGTGCGTGTGTGTGTCAGTGTAAAGGAGCCAAGGGGAAGGTCAGAGGTGTGAAATGCTCTTTTCTCTCTTTGTCTATTTGTTGCGAAACACAATTAGTCAGGCCTTCAGCTATGTTTTAAGCTCACAAGGGATGTTACAGCTGTTCTAGGAAGTCCAGTGTGGGTGTGTGGGTGAAAACAAGAGATAGAACAAGTCATATAAATAAGGAATTGAGCACACCACACCACACCACAGAGAAGGTAAAAACTTCCTTTTCAACTTCTGAACATGCTCCACATACATTTGAAGTACATCAAAATCCATCTATCTGTGTTAACCATTCAATTAATCATCAACTACTGGAAAGGGAGGTTGGAAAGAGCTACAGTAACCTCACAACACTGAAATCTAGGTTGCCTAAGAGAAGACTGACTTAACTCAAGTTGAACTGAATAATGTATGCACATGTACACTTTTGGCAATGATGAGGCAGTTTCAGGCTTTACAGGCAGCCCACCTCTCTGGGGGGATGGGAGGAGGCCTACTTCCAAAATTGCTGAATTATGCATCTTCCCAGGTGGAACTAGATTCACTCCTTGTTTCACTCCTTTTTACAAAAGGAAGCAAAGATTCTCATTTCAAATCCCTCCAATGAAACTACTCTCCTTCACCTTCCAAAACAGTAATATTACAAATACAAAATGTAATGTTACCCTCAGAATGGCTGCAACAGACTTAGTGGACGGTTTCCCACCTCAACCCATTTCCCACCTCTTTGTCTCCCTGGCACTCTGGCCTGGTTGGCTCCAAGCGGTCTCTCTTTACTGGACCCTGTAGAATCATAATCATCAGCCGGGCCTAAAAAATGTGAAACCTGATCTTGTTTGTAGATGATCTTATTTGTGAACCTTGGCTGCTAGACATCTCCCTCAGGTGAGCAGGTTTTCATTCAGCACCATTTAGTGGGTTAGCGCAGAGCTCTTTGGCAGGACGTCAAGGGTATATATGGAAGGATTTGAGCATGAATTCTGCTTATGGACCCTAGAGAAAAATATTAGGTTTTTCTTTTAGTACTTTTCACCTTTCAGTATGGTGGGAGTGGAACAAAAGAGAGAAGAGGAGGACTGGTGGGATGGCGAGGGGGAGTTTTACATCACCCTTTTAGTTCTCGAAGCAACAAAATTACCATTTCTGTTCTAGGTCTTCAAAAGGCTGTTTGAGACGTAAAATTACTCAGCTACATGAGACCTTTCTGACACGCAGAAAACGAAAATCACTCTTACACAGTGCCATAAAAGGAATAATCTGTTTAGTAATAAAGGGAAGGAGGACAATAAGAGGTGTGTATCCCAAATGGTACCCTTTTCCCTATATAGTGCACTACTTTTGACCAGGGCCCATAGTGCTCTGGTCAAAGGAGTGCACTATATAGACAACAGGGTGCCATTTGGGATGCAAACAGTATAAGGGATTTGAGGTGGGGGTGGTAGCAGATTACTTGTATGACAGAATTTGCAATTATCCCAGGATGAATCATGACAAAGATAATACATGCACCCTGTCTCATGAATATTCTAGATTGGCCACTCCCTGATCCTAACGAGGGACCAGGCCTTTAATTACCATTGATGGCTTCAACTTCATCATCACACAAGGGTACTGGTGCATACACACACACAGTCGTACACACTCACACACAAGAGTGCACGCTCAAAAACACTGTCACACACACATATACACACAGGTACTTGCACACACACACACGCTGTGTATTGCTTCACATTAACAGTATAGTTCCTCTCCCTGTTGACCAGACAAGCACCACATTTGGCAGTGTTGTTGCATGTTGCGAGGCTGTTCCACTTCCTGGAACACGCGGTTTAGAGTAGTGAAACTGATGCATTTGCTGATGAGGCCAGTTTGGCCTCAGCTCATGAGACCTGCTTGACCAAACACTGCTTAAGCTTTACATGGCAACATGTCTACAGAGCAGGCCAAGGCAGCAGTCATACTTTCTGACTTGGCATTTGAACACACGTCACACCTGCATAGGATCCTAGATGCTACAAGACCTACAAATAGAGATGTAGTATCTCAAAAGCCTTGTGACGACCATGAAAAGTGCACAGAAAACAAGACACTTGTTTTCTTTTTAGATAAAATGTCAAGCATGAAAGTGAGTTTGTATCTTGGCAGCCAGTCGTTTGACGCCCCTGATACACACACAGTCTCCTTTTATCATCGCTATTAGCAAATGTCAGTGCCAAGTGGCCGTGAAGTCGCCCTTAATGAGGACCTGATACTGTTTACGTTAGATAAGGTAAGGAGCCTAACTAACTGCCAAAGCAGATTAAGACCAGAAAAGAGGTAAACACTGAGGTGGATACACCAGTTACCTGGTTTATCCTCCTGTAGTACTTCAACAAGGAAGGCATGAGTACCATACCACAAATGCCTTTTCAGATGTAGTGTAGGACGGTGTATACATGGGCTATGTTGTTGTAGTTGAGAATGCCACCATAAGAATAACATGATGTTAGTTTACTCAAAACGTAGATTGATACTACACCCTCCTCTCCCCTGCTCTGTGACAGTAATAATTGTTAAATACGGATGAAGGGTAAACAGGGAATGAGGTACGTCAATTCTAATGGATGTGGATTGTCCTAGGTCACAACACTTTGCCCCGCGGTGCCACCTTTGGAGTGACAGATGTGTGCGTCCTCCATGTGACTTGGGAAAACGACCCCTTACTGCAAAGACCGCCGGGCCCAGTGCGGGTCATTTGTCCCCTGTTCCCATTCTACACCGTTGATGGCGCTAGCCAGGCTGAGGTGAGGGGAACTGACAAGCGTTCAGTCCCCAGGGCACAGCTTTCCAGTCAAGTGGATCGGCAGGCTGCGGGATCAAAAAAAAAATCTAATAAATGACTTATGAATAGTCATTTGGTCTCCCACTACCACTCCCAAACAATCTAGACCTCTCTTGGCTGGCTCTCCATCTCTATCTCACAGCAAGCATCCAAATGCCTTTGATAACGCTGATAGCATTTGACCTTAAAAATCACGTGTTGACATACATGATACGGGTGCTAGCACAATGATGACTTGGTTAAGCACTGGAATAGCTAGCCGTAGCCTCAGCAGAACATTTCACCTAACCTAAACTACGATTCCAGTCTTCTAACTCCCTTCCCAACTCCCCTGTGTAATGACCTTTGATTGTCATGGCAGAGCTGTAGCCTTAACTAGCTGAATAAGAGGAGAGAGGTGAGAGTACTGGTGCATCATTCTCTGACAATAAGAGCTGGGGGGACAGGGAGTGCAGTGGAGGGGGATGGGGAAGGGGGCTGTGTGGTGGAAGCACAATGAGCCCAGTGTTACTGCGATGTGCTCACCATTGTGTCGCCCTCCTATTAGGTATCCCACTTCCGCCCAGGACAGGAACCAAGCTACCCATAGCTGCCTAGCTGCATGCCTGATATAGGCCAAGGACACAAAGACAGACACACTGACTGAATGAGTCAGACTGGTCCAGATAACATTTGAAGACAAACTACTATAAAATAATAGAAGGTGGAGAAAGGTGGTGGATAATGGCCAGTTCTCCCTTGGGAAAGAGGTCTTCTGAACCCAATGGGATTTCCTGGTTAAATAAAATATTGCCGATCCCAGTAATCCCAACATGTTCTAAAAGGTCCATGCAGGATGATCTTGGCACACTTCCTGTTTCACCAACACCTGATGCCAGAAGAATTTGTGTCTAAAGTCTTACGTTGTGTGGAGCTGTGCTGGCAGAGAAGTCAAGGTAAATACCACACAATCTGATTCTGAAACAGTACAGTTGTACAAGGCCAGCTAGAAAAATCTAAACATTTCCGAATTAGCAACTAGGAGTTATAGCAACATCAACATGTCACACGTGTGGAATGTAACAACAGCTCATGCTTTTTGCATTTTCGTAGCATTTCCTTCTACTGGCTCACAGGTTTTCCTGTCAGCAAGGCAACATAGAGGAGAGCAACAGGGCCCATGGGGGGAACCCTATTATTTTTAACGCTAGGATTTTATGTCCTTATTGTATTTGGACCTGCGCCTACAGAACCCAGGTGGAGATCATTTCAAGGACAAGCTCCAAAAATGTGTTCTAACATCCAGCAAAGGACATGGGTGGCTAGGAGCATGTGACTCGCTCTAAAATGGAAGTTGTTGCATATATGCTGTAAATTGTAGACATTTTTTCTTGTCTTACAATGGGGCTGAATATGTTGACTGAAAGTGGACCACATCCCTTCCTCAGCAGTACAATAGTAGCGTTTGGTCACAAAATGGCAACAAACACACACACACGCACCATCCATATATGGTTATTTAACTAATGAATTCTCAAATCTGATATGACTGGTGCCAAAGCCATTTCACTTCGCCCTTAAATAAAAACACCACCCATCATACACCATGCAAAAACAAAGAATCGGGACTCAGAGAAGTACAGGATGATCTGTTGATAAGACCGCTTCAAGGCACTTAAATCATACCTATGACAAAATGAACAATTGATGGGAACAAGCAGGCAGACATCTGTCATGAAATATGCATGTCTGTAATACGTTACAACATACATACTGTATATGAACCTGATGTTTTACCTTGCCTGTCCTCCTCTCTCCTTCCTGCATCACCCTGACGTGCGTCAACACCCAGACTAGATTGAGGTGACAATCGGAAGCGAGTCACGAGTCACCTGTCCCTCGTAGCACTTGTCCACTTTGGGAACATCTCAGAGGGAGGGGATAAATTGTGCACACACTTGAAAAGTAGCAACTCATTGCATCACATGACAGATCCAACCTCTCTAACCTCCCCCCACCTCCATGTCCCTTCAGATAGCTGGCTTCAACCAAGGTGTGGGTTTTGGAACCCCAATGAAATAACATTACTGGTTTAGAATTACCATGGGAATTACTGTAGCAATACGGCTTAGTGCCCTGCTTGGAAGAATTAAGATCAGGTAGATATCTTCAAATGTAAAAATAAATGTTTTAAATACTAATTCTATACCCAATTGTGCCTTTACTGGTTACCAATAAGTATAATATAGATTAAATCAAAATAACCTAAAAGCTACTTCAAGTCACTACTTCAAGTCACTACTTCAAGTCACATCAAATGAACAACAGAAATACACTGTGAGTAAGTCTACCTGCTTCTGTGTTAGTAATTATGTGTACTACTTCTCTGGTAGAAAGTACAAGCCGGACGGTAAGGTCCATTCTGAGGAAAAGGGGGTCAGTTAGGGCTTCCTTGGACCCAGCAGGGTCTGGTAATAAACGCTGGTCCTTTTGTTCAGGGCACAGTTGGCAGGGGGACGGAAAACAATACAGGGTCTATAATGCCTTCTCCCAAGGGAGGCTTGTGCTAACTCTGTCTATTACATTCAACCTCAGCCTGGAGGAAAAAAGGGGGTTGTGAACCACTTTAATGTTAAACACTATGATGGTGTTACCTTGTTGATATTTTTGTGAATGCTGTGTGATTCAGATTATACAAAACAATAGGTATACTTGAAGTTGTTGATGTTCAATGTGCCTTGCCTTCAAATCATGTTCGATATTAACGGCAATTTAAATTGAGACTGCTCTCCCAGAGGCTAATACTAAAACTTCAGGAATCTGCTATGATCACTTTGATCACTCTAGTTTGATGCCCTTGTCCTCCTCCATGAGATGGATGACCAGATAAGACCCTGTTCCCAGTCACTTCCTCCCGGGCTTAGACTAGGCTCTTCCCAGGCTTCCTCTCTAAACGACAGGCTGCATGGTTCCCGATCTCCACGCTCCTCAGGCCTGACCCTAATCTGTGTTAGGCACCTCTATGGGGGTCCCAGGTGTTGCTACAGCTGTGGTCACCCAGTGAAGAGGTGTGTGTGTGTGTGTGTTGAGGGGAGTTGTTGGGAGGCTGTTAAAGGCCCAAGGAAGTGGCCAGCTGATTAGAACCAGATGCCAGACAGATGGGACGAGGAGGGCGGCTACACATAGGTGTGACCCAAATAGAAGCACACTGTCGCCCATTCCTGACTCATGCAGGCATGGTTCCTCCTTTAGCCAGGCCCAACTTCACACCCCCATCTTTGCACATGGTCTCCTCCTTCTAGGGGACTGTTATGAATGTTACCATGGGGTCACAGAACTATTTGGGTGGGGTTGTGTGTGTGTGTGACAGGATAGGAGTAAATAGGCCAATAAATCGTTCTATTACGAGCAGATTACATCGAACATTCCCTCTCGCGTTCGCTGCCATTCAAAGATGTATCGTTCACCGACTGAAAAACCAGGAGGGCGAAGGGGGGATAAACACTTTGAAAACCAAAACCAGCCCGCTCCAGTCAGCCAGCATGTAGACTAGGCCCGATGCCACAGGGACATTTTTAATCCTTTAATAGCAAGCCTTCACTGTTCCCTCTCGAGCCACACTCTAGGTGCACTCCAAAATAAGTGTTAGGAGGACCCTTTTATTTCCCCACTCTCTTCCTCTCTCGATGCTTCCTCCGCCAATTAGTCATTAAGCAAATCGTTCTCTTCAATTTCATCGGCCTGAATCCTTCTTCGGACTACAATTTTCTCAAGACTTGATCCTTTGATCCTAGGTGTGAAAAGGGGGGCACTTTAACATAAATCTTAAAGGCTCAAGGAAAATGGAATTCTGTAACTCAAGAACATTGTCGTTTTCAACACTTTGTGTGCCATTGAACAACAGTGTGAAGAGGTGACGAGAGAATCTTGTTGACCACGGCTGTAGCATTATACTCACACAAACACACTGGCCCGGAGTAACAGACCAAAGAGTGTTTAACAATCACATTCCTTTCACCAATTCACTCTTCACTGGCAAAAGACTGAGAGAGTAAATAATCCTGTGGCTAGCTACTTATTAGCTCAAAGTCCTTGACGAGATAAATAAGCTTTCATATTCTGATAGTGCTCTCAAATTGAACATTGTGTCCCTTGCCTCCGTCAGAGCTCACTTCACTACTATCAGCACGTCTCTAAAATAGCCAGTCATGTTAGATCTTGTGGCATAGGTGTGGAACTGTCATATAAGCCGAGAAGTTGTATTTATATGCATAGTGAACTTGTTGTTCTAACAAGCCTTCAAATGTGAGAGCAGCTGACTTCACCTCTCATCTCACTTCCTCAAATGGAAATGCTATTATGTTAATGACAACCATATTATGAGATACGGTTTAACACTTTTCTTTATGGAGCTCACTTATAGATACTGTATATAAACCCAAAGTCTATGTGTTCACTTACAATTCATATTTTTTTTATTTGGAGAATCATTCAGGCTCCCATAGGAATGTAGCGTCATTAAAAACGAAAAGTTGTAGTTCTAGTCTGAAGTTCTGTACTAGGAAAAACATTCCAGTATATTTATCAGGGTGAATACGTTTTCTCTTCTAAGTAATAATGAAAAACCCCAGAATTCTGTTTGGTAGAATGTGTGCTTGGCCAAATGTTAACGTCTGGGAGCACCACACAACATTTAAATGAGCACAGTGAGAGAGAGAAGCCTTGTTTATACCTGGCGCTAACATGCATCCATGGTCCTGATCTTGTCCACATTCTGATTGTGCCCACATTTTCAGATATGCGTCTACACATGGTATTCAAAATTGTCTGTTATCCCTCCACTGTGTCCACATTGTGACCAAACTTCCTGGTCCCTCCCTGTATGCAAATTACTTGTCTAATATTATTTCAAAATAATATTTATTTATTTATTTTATTGCACATTTTCATGTCATAAGTTAATGGTGACACCTCAATGATTTTAGAAGGTGGGGATAATTTTGATTTAAATGGTTTCACTGTCAAGATCCATCTACACTTGTGAGATATCCAGACACAATGCGTGCCTTACTACCTCCGGAGGTGATCAAGAAGAACTAATCACATTCAGATCACAATGTGTCTTCTGATCATCTACACCTATCTACAAATGTGGGCACAATCAGGATGTAGAAACAGTCAGGACAAAATACACATGTTAGCACCAGGTATAAACATCGCTAGAGAAAGAGAGAGAGAGAGAGAGAGAGAGAGAGAGAGAGACGTGAGGGAGGTTGATATCTTTTCATTCCCCCAGGTGGAAAGATATAGTGTTGCGCTGCTTGAGAGCGCCTGCTAAGGCAGGAAACTTTATTAGACTAGTTAAATATTAATTCTTCCACTCAAAGATGATCGAAAAGATTGTTTTTGTGTCATTTTGCTTTCAGGCCACCTGGCTTTCTATAACGGCATTCCAAAGAATTTGTAAACAGTCGTCAATATGAGACTATATTATTCTAAAATGTATAAGTACTACAGTCTATGTGCAGGTACAGTATATTAATTTAAGATACTAATAAAAAACGAAGGTTTTCCATTTTGACAAGGCTATTTACTCTAGAGTTGCTATTATTTCATTCAAAATAAAGTATTCTAAAATGGTGGTTAAAAGGAGGAAGAGAGAAGTAGCCTTGGGGATATATATAAAAGAGTAAGAGGAGATACGGGAAGACAGTGCACTTTGAACAATGTACTATTTTAGTGTTTCTACTGAGAAATGGAAGCAGAACCAACACCATATTGACAAGGTTAACAAACCCCCCAGAGTGTCAGCATTTTGCTTAGAATCCACAAAGTGGACAAGTCTCAAGGACACCTCTAAGTGTAAAAACCATCAACAGCCAGTGGAAATGTGTTTGTATGTGTGTATCATATGCTTCTCAGAGCGTGAAAATGTGTGTGTATTGTTTTGTTCCTTACCTGCTTTTCACAGACAGTCAAAGCCGAAGAAAAGCCGCACCGGAAAAAGAAAGCGAGAGAGAGAGAGAGAGAGAGAGAGAGAGAGAGAGAGAGAGACAGACAGACAGAGAGAGAGAGACAGACAGAGAGAGAGAGAGAGACAGACAGACAGAGAGAGAGAGAGACAGACAGACAGACAGACAGACAGACAGACAGACAGACAGACAGACAGACAGACAGACAGACAGAGAGAGAGAGAGAGAGAGAGAGAGAGAGAGAGAGAGAGAGAGAATAATGATAAATTTTGAGTTCATAATAATCACTGATAACACACATCATTTTTCAAACATGTATTAAGAATGTGCTGGGCATTAGAATATTCACAATATGTTGCCAAAATGACCATATTTGTAAAGATTTGTGCAAGAAGTTCAAAGACTAAGGAGATTAGAAAGTCGGATTACCGCTTATTACAGTGATTTTGATAATAACATCAATACAAAACACAAACTTTTCAAAAACAAGTATAGTATTATCTAAAGGACGTCTTTCAAAGCTGACTCCATAGTCATCCAAACTACCGCATACTTTTCAATGACATGTCCCATTCTATATCAGTCTACGGGGAAAATTCAGTTGCGTCCACAATATTTCCGGGCCTTTTTTAATAATGGCCTTTGTTTGTGTTGTTGTTGTACAGCAAGCAGAGGCTCAAATAATTACTTTAGTCAATTGACTTCAATGGTGACTGACTGGAGAGTCCACTCCACAGTAGACATATCCTGGTCTTAATTAATGATTTTCTGGTCTAGTGCACGTCCACATAAGATACATGGTAATTATTGTCTGGTATCGCTGGGATCAATTTGCATTTAACCTAGATTTCAACTAAGAGGGGATTGTGGCGCGTTGTTGTCACACAGACAGGGAGAGAAGTGGCAACAATTATCAATGTGGAGAAATATTATTGTAACATCCCTTTCATTTGATTCAACATATACCCTGACAAGAAAACATCTAATCATTAGCGTTTATGCCAACCCATATTGGCAATATAATTTACAACGGATACAATAACACCACCTAAAGTAGAACCTCAGACATCCCTATACAGATCTGCCCAACACCGTTCCACCTCCTCCTCTCCCCTCCTTGCTCCAAAATGCATTAACCAAGCCATATATCACCATCTTCACATTTCGTTTATACTCATGTCCCAGACGTGAAAACAAAGGAGCCTCCTGAGACGTGGGGCCCGACCTGCCCCCCTCCTCCACCCCTTCACCCCCACACCGCCCCACGACGGGCGGGCCCTGCCCAGTGGGTCACCTAGTTCTGCACGGGGGCTTGCTTTCCCAGGCTCATTACCAGACAGGAGACAGGGGGCTAGGGGAGGGAAGGAGGGAAGAAGGGAAGGAGGGAAGGAGTCTGCCCTGCATGGCCCTGCTGGGACGGGGACCATTACTTTCAGGTGAACTGGTTTACATGGGGACCAAACTCCCTATTCAGACAGCCAGCCTGAGGAGCCCCCCGGCCTGGCCTGTCCTGGCCTCCACCCGCCAATGTAGGCTAGGCTTATGCCCCCCCCCCAACCGACCATACATACATACACACACACACACACACAAAGATGACAGACTCATGCACGACAGATACCCACACTCCTCATCACCAATTTAGCCCTTAGGTTTGGTGTGCTCATTAAAAGCAACACACTCCCAATCTACCAAGTAGGATGATGATGGCAGGGAGACATTGATTGACCTTGTTAACCTCAGTTGTATCTCAATGCATAAAAAAAGTAATTTAAATAATACAGTTTTCATTGCATTCATGGATACCTCATATCTAGACATGCCCAATGCATTAAACAATGGTGGACATACATTGTAACTGGTAAGAGAGAGAGAGAGAGAGAGAGAGAGAGAGAGAGAGAGAGAGAGAGAGAGAGAGAGAGAGAGAGAGAGAGAGAGAGAGAGAGAGAGAGAGAGAGGAGAAAGACAGAGAGAGAGAAAAAACACTGTCAATGTCCTCTATTGAATCTCATCTCTTAGAGAGAGAGAGAGAGAGAGAGAGAGAGAGAGAGAGAGAGAGAGAGAGAGAGAGAGAGGCACAAACAGCCAACGAGTGAATACAAAGGGAGCCTTTCAAGTTCATCTGGACTGATGTAATAAAATTGACACATGGAGTCAGAGCTGGATTGTGGGGTGTCTGTTCTACCTAAACTCTCATTTCCAAAGCTCTGTCACCTCCCTTCACTGCAAATGAATCAATTACAGCCCAACCTAATCCTGTTAGAGCGATAAAATGAATGCATACCTCCCCGTAGGCAGGTGCTGCATGCCAGGCTCAAGGGCTTATTATTCAGACTAGACTATGTACTGTCATCATAAACCAGTAGTGTATAGCATTATGTGTTTGTCATTATGCAATCAAAATAATTCGAAATGTAAGCTACCTTTTTGTTGATCTGATTTTGAACAGAAAAGTGTATTTCTGAATCTCACGCACAACATTGTTGTGGTAGGATATGAATGTATGTTGATCTGAAACTGTCTAATGGATATAATAAATAGCATTTTCCACAAGCAGAAACGGCTCCCTGACCTCGACTAATTCCCTCCCTCTCTCTCTTTTTCCTTCTTTTCTTTAGAGGAGGCATTGCTCATACTCGTTCTTTTCACATCTCATCACTTCTTTATGCAAATCCTAACAAAGGGAGAGCAGCTTGTAAAACTGTAGCTTTATTGTCAGGTATAACTGTTTCTGTTAGTACCTTACAGGGCAAATAGGAGGGGATTGGTGGGGGTAACTAACACTGCCTTATTGTTTACAGCCCACTGGTTGAGGGCCCTGGTTCTGCTACAGCACGTTTGCAAGGTACAATCCGTCTAGCGGGGGCTCCCGACATTCTGAAGCACCTTGTCAGATAACGCCTGACCCACACTGAGGAGTGCCTCTGGGGAAAATAATGAAACAAAACAATGACAGAGGGCTTGTGTGCAGCCAAGAGGAGAAACGAGAGGGAGGAGGGAGGGAAAGAGAGAAAGAGAAGAGTGGGGAGAATAGGAGCGCACCACAGCTAAGCCGCCACTCCCCCTCCATCGTGGGTCGGCCCCTGCTCTGCTCACCCAGACCATTGTGCACCCAGGGGGCTTTGGAGATAAATGGCCGCATGTTAACCACGTTTGACGGGCTGCACAAAAGGGGACACCTCGGGTCCCATGACGCAACCTGTACCCCCCGAACACCCCCCACCTCTACCCAAACATGAGGTACAGGGGACAGTGCCACCAAAGCACCCAATGAAGCGCAAAGAAAAGAGCACAACAATTTGTCACTGGGCTGTAAGGGCTTTGTGCCTTAAGAGTTGGCAGGGCAGGTTACATTGTAGGGTGGGGAGGGTTAGAGGTAGGCTTTTATAGGTAACACCTTTTTATAATTAATACACGTATCACGCAAAATATAAATGGAAATAAATGTAATATCTTTGTGCTAAACTGTTTTTCCATATGATCGCAAATGAAAAATGAGTCTGTTTGGATGTGTTGTCTCACTGAGGGCTGCTCAATTGAATACTTGTATTTTCTGTAACATATGTTGTTGTCCTATACTTAATGAGTCAAGTCCAAACAATTACAGATTGTTCGTTTAGACTAGAACCATCACACAATGGAGAAAAACGGTTAGATTTACTGCCCATTTCACTGCATAAGCACACTATTGGAACAAACAGATCTTATAAAGTTATCGTTGCCTTTGAGGGCTACTCTCACAACAGGGGAACAACGGCCTTTTTACAAGGTGTTTGTCACGTTGTAAATAAAATGGTACTTTGCAATCGTGCAGATTTAGATCAGAGCTCTAAATAGATCAGATAACACTGCTTTTAAAATGTATCCACTCTACACCTCTTGTCCATTTAGGAAAAATTAACAACCTTTAAATTGGGGCGAGTACAGGAGGAGAATGAAATGGCTGTCACCCTAGCACCCACTCCCAACTTGGAGTGGGGGGGGTATATCACTCGGCTGTAGTACTAACCTTTTCAGCTCTGTCACAGCTTTGATGCTTGACAGGACCCACAAAAGCACCTGCCTCATCCCCGGAGTGTTCGTTCAGCACCCCCCTCTCATTTTCTGTGACCTGACCAGCATTCCTCACCATCAGGGGGTCCTTCCCATGGCTACCTTTACCCAGCCACCCCGAACCCCGAGCTCTCATACAACCCACCCAGCCCTCGTAATCCCACTGCAAACACGGTTAGGCCTGCGCAAATGCAATGCACGAGACTTCTCAGGCCTCAGCTAAAGGTGCACAACTGATCAGGCCCCATTGCGTGGGAACTAAGGAGAGAATCTGTGAAAGAAAAACTAATTGAAATGCATATGGGGACTTTCCCAAAATCTGGCCTGTGAAGTGTCATTTTGTGAGAGAGAGGAGATTTCATGGTTGACAAGTCTGTGAAACAAGCGATGTAGGTTTTCGGCTAATGACGATAAAAAATATTTATGTTTTTCTTATAAATGTTTAAAAATATGACCAAAGGCAACTAAAAAAGTTTTCAAAACAAGAAATATAAGTAATTCCCCAAGAATGTCTCCTAATAATTACCTCTCATAGCAACAAGAATGTCTGGCAAAGTTTGAGAGAGGATTATAATTTTCTGATGTAATGAATATGACCCTGCTAGAGTGCTGCGTTGCACCAGCCCAACCCAAACAGTGACAACACTTATATCCACACAGACAATGTCATCCCAGCACCCCTCCTTTCCTTTGTTCACGGCTTAACAAAACTCAGCCGTCACGCCGTTTTAGCTCAATAAAGACCGTGGACAGCCGTAACCCCATAAGGCCCTGCCTGTCATATGCAAACCTGTGTGTGTGTGTGTGTGTGTGTGTGTGTGTGTGTGTGTGTGTGTGTGAGAGAGAGAGAGAGAGAGAGAGAGAGAGAGAGAGAGAGAGAGAGAGAGAGAGAGAGAGAGAGAGACAGAGACAGAGACAGAGAGAGAGACAGAGACAGAGACAGAGACAGAGACAGAGACAGAGACAGAGACAGAGACAGAGACAGAGACAGAGACAGAGACAGAGAATGTGAGAGGGCAAGAAAAAAATCTAAGGAAGAGATTGGTAATGTGCGGTTGATGCAATTGTGCCATGCTTAATCTGTGAATGTGGTTTGTTTGAACAGATGCTTAATGTCAGAACTTCACATTGAGAGAACAAGAGATAAAGACAAACAAACTGCTGAAGGGGACAGCCAAGCATAACATTGAAAGGTGTTTTATCACTGATCGGTGAAAAAGATTATGCTGGACCTGGCTATTATGTCAGACTCCATTTTATTTTGTCAGTCTCCGTCTACCCAACTTGGTAAGACCACTTCCCTGTTCCTGTCTTGTTCAGGCTGGTATAAACTCCCTCTGTGCCTTTTTGTTGTTCAGGAAAAAGATGAGCATTCAAGGGGAGGAGCTTTGCATGTGTAACATCAAGAAACTCTCCCCTTTCCTACCCAGTATACCCCACCCTCCTCTACCTCCTATCCCCGCCCTGCACTACAGTCGCTTGTCAGAGCAAAGCACTAATTGCCAACATGCCAGGCTGCCACCATAATACAAACGGGGGGTGCATTAAGCGTGGCTCGCTCATTTGCGAGGAGGACTGCTGAGAAGGTGCCACATATGAATATTTCATTAAGTCTAATTGCACAGGATCACTCCTTTATGGTAAAACCAGAGTGAATGCAAGTCATTAGGAGTGCAGCCCCCTGTACTGGAAAACTCCAAACGCAACATCACATTAAGATGCCCTGTGATTTGTCTGCTTAGAGGGTACGATAAGACGTGCCATCTGGATGAGTGGCACACACATGCCACTGCCAAGTCTCTTTAGTATACTATACACACACCAACCCAGTGATGGAAGAGAGAACCACACCTGCAAGCATTTCCCTCCGATGAATGACGCCGGAAATGACACACAGAATCAAAGATGTTGTTCTGAAACTCTCACGCAACTGTCCCGTTTACAAAACCTCTCCCTCGTCACCTCTGAAGCCATAGCTTCCAACCATACGGAAAACAAACCCCACAGCAGAGGTGAAAAAGTGCTCACCTTTCCTTCAAATAAAACGGGATTGGTCCACTTTGACAGGAATGCCAGTTTCTATACCCCTGAGTGGTTGGACTAACACTAGGAAGGGGATCATTTAGCTGTGGAATGTAAGGACAGGACATCCCCCTCAGATAAGACACAGGCAGCCCACGCCTGAGGTTGTGACTGAGCAGCTCAGAGTACGGAACTATCAGGAGGGAGGCCCACCATAGGGGCTGAGGCTCAACTCAGGCCTGGCTTCCATGAGTGATGAACTTCCTCATTACTTTAATTGCTAGATCTGTGACCAGGAAGTTGTGTCCTTTCATCCCTGACTGGAACCCCTGCTGATGTACCCTGAGGAGCACTACAGACGACCCAATAGGAGGACAGGACAGTGAACTGGTAGTGTTAACCTAACGCGCAGAGAGAGCGGACCCCTGCATGGGAAACAAAGGCTGTCTCCAAACCAACCAGGACAGGAGAGTGGATCCGAACAACGGAAGAGGAGAGGAGGCGCTGGCTGGAGCCTGTCTGGCTGTCACACGAGGGGGTTTGGGAAAGGAGGGTAAGGATGGAGGGAGCAGGATGGAGGGTGGATGCTGTCACCATGACTAATTCCTTCACCCAGTTGGCTGTGTTTGTTACCTGGGGAGGTGTCTGGGTGACATTTGGTAGTGACAGCGCCGTGAACGGCTACGGCTCAGAGGAGCCTCTGCCCCAGTCAGAGCCTATTAAAGGATCACATCACATCTACCCATCCTGATGTCTGCCCTTCCACCTCATAGTGGTGGACAACACTACCCAAAAGCTGATCATCAATGGGATTCAAGTGCATGGTGTTGTTGTTGTTGTTGTTGTTTTTATCCTGGTTGCTGTCATGTAAATGGCCAGATATGTTTGAGTGGTGAGGTTTATCACATTCACACTACTCACGGCAGATATAGGTTGAACGAATGTTTAGAAAACAACACAAATGTAATTACAGTGATGTCAGTCTTTGAGATCTTTCAGTTTCTATAGTAGTAGGGGTCCTAAAGCATACAGATCTAGTTCAGAAGAGGGCTAACAGGGGGGACTGGAGAGAGACAGAGACTAATCTCCAAAATCAATCTATTTCTATTACTTCTACACAGAACAGTTGATCTCTATCACCGAAAACACGCCACAGGGGACATGCACCAGATACCACAAGCCAGACTCAACCGCAGTGTCTACTTCCAAGAGAGAACAGCATGTGTGTTTGTAAACTTTCCCACTCAGGTGATGACAGTACAGCGGGCAAGAGACCCAGTATGTAAGCTTTAAGTCCTGGTTGTGTAGATCTGACCAGAGCGCTCGCTGACAGACAAACAGAACTCTCTGTGGGAGGCATTCACCCGTATGCGAGAGGTCTGGACCCACAGATGTCATGACACCTTAATCCACCGATCCGTTATTGATTGTTCCATGTGTGTGTGACCTTGCCCCGGGTGCTGCACCACACCGCGCCAATCAAGCCCACACTGCCATGTGAGGGATGCCGCATACGTGTGTCTGAAAATGTTGTCGTCTGGCTCAAACATGTTCAGTCGATATGTATACAGGCCTCGATCAGAGAGCCCCTCATGCTCACTTAAAAAAAAAAAAAACACCTTCTAAAGCTGCTCAATTTAAAATAACTGAGAAGAAAACGTGTAATAGTTCAGTAAGGTAATCATACAGAGCCCCCCTCCCCCACTCCCCCCACCCCTGATAGCTGCACTGAACCTTATTTCCATTCATTATCACTGGGACTGTTGTTTCTGTAGCCTGCAGTGACATACCTCATTATTGACCTTGGTAAATCCTAGCTGTTTAGGCTAAAGGCGATGTGGCGCCACAAAATGTCACGGGGGAACTCTGTATTCACTCATGAAGAAAATATGCACATGGTTACAGAGAGAGAAAAAAATACAATAACCCATGTCAGTCACCTTGAAGTGCACCAACACTGTCAGGCACAGAGATAACCAGCAGAATGTAACGCTTTAGCAGCCTGATTCGGATCCCTCAAAGTCAGTCAGTGCAGTGCAGCCCTATAGTACAAACTGTAGCAAGCAACACTCTCTGTGTCTACACCATTCCAGTCAGCAGCGTAGGGAGGCGTGCTGTAGGTGTTCTGAAGCTGTCAAAGCGGGCTCTCTGTTCTGAAGACTTTTGTGCTTCTGACACAGTGATGAGCTTTGTTTGTACAGTTAGACGTCTTGGCATTTACAAGCAGGCAGGCAGGGCCCATGCATCTCAAAGAAGTACGGTAAAGAGAATGATGAGTGAGTGGGGGTGGGTGTGGGTGGGCACGGCACGGCAGGCAGGCAGCAGACACACTAATATGTACATGGCCTGTTCCTATTAGTCACCGGTGACGCGAGAGTAACTGCGCCCCCGGTGGCATTCTCTCCTGTCCCCCTCAGTAGTGACAGATGTTAGGAGGACAGGCAGGATAAAGCTGTAGCTGGAGTGGTGGTAGTGCAGGCAGGCTACGGAACGAGAGAGGTGGGGGAAGTGTGTAGTGTTGCTGTGGATTAGTGAAGCAGGACTTAGGCTACTCCTCAATAATTGTATAGACAGCTCTCTTTCTCAAGACAGACAGGATACCCGATCATTTCATCAATATGATCAAAACAACATGTAGGTTTGATCATACACAAATACAGACCAAACTGTACATCTATAAATGAATCACTGACTTTGGCCATCTGAACTGTGAGTGCTTTAATATGGGAGTGTGTATGTTATTGGGTGTATGTTTATAAGTGTGTAGTCAGGAGTTATTGGGGCCAAGTCAGAGAAAAAAACGCTGGAGCATAGAGGCATCCGGCCAGCCCATCTCGCTGTCCCTGTATGTATAAAGAGTGAGGAGGGGGGCTGTGGCTGCATAGAGACTTAACACGGCTCCCCAGGCCACCGGCACACTGGTTAATATAATGTCCCTGCCTCCGCCTGGCTACTTGGTGAAGCATTATCTCTCCTGCACCTCTCGGAACAAAGGCCCCCTTCTTCCCAAAGCAGGCCTGTCTCCTCCCCAATGTCCAAAGGTGTTTGGTGAAGTAAATCTGCCTAAATCCCGCACAGCTTGGGCTGGCAAAGGGAGGGAGGGAGGGGGAGGGGGGTTGAATGAAGGTGAATGAAGATAATCTCCTTTTCTTAACAAAAAATTAGGAATTCATATCACATGGTGCATTTTAAAGTTGCAGCATCCCACCCCCCCTCCTTTTCTCTCTCTCCTGCGCTGTTTCTATTTGTCTCTCTCTTTCTGTCTGCCTCTGTGGATGTGTGATTCCTGACCTATGAAGCAGCAGGAGAGAAGAGAAGAGACCGACCACAATGAAGTCTGTCTCGCTAGACAGCACCGCAAGACAAGTGTTTTGCCTCTGAATTGGGCTTTATGGATCTATTCAGGGTTATATAGTAAGTATTAAGGCCTTGAAGCACAAATTGCAAGCTCTATCTTTTAAATGTACAGAGATAGGCATTATGAAGGTAGTTTGTTGTGAGTGGGTGAGGGATGGACGGGGCGAAGTGTGTAATGCAAGACAACACACAATGTGACTAGTACACCCAATCCACAGGGGGAAAACAAAAACAAATCCCACCTGCCTCCAACTCTGTCATGCTGATTAAAATGGAATCTGAAAAGTCTCAGGCACTCGCAAGATTTCTTTTACAGCCATAAAACAATCTGTTGCGTTCCCTCCCTCCCTCCCAACCATACTCTCTCTATCCATCTATCCACACCCCTCACCTCTTCCTCTCTTTCCCTTTTTCCCTTTCCTTCTCTCTATCCTCCCTCTGTCACTTTCTCCCTACACCACTCATCCCACTCTCTCTCTCGATCTCTCCCATTCAGCTGTGAATAGTCGAGGAATGGCATCCCGTAACCCTATCTGTCCATCAGTAGGACCCAGCCCTTGGGCTGAGTGGGAGGGCTATATAGGGCACGTAACCAGGGGGAGGCCTGACAAACAGCCGGAGACACCTAAGTTATGTCGCTCAGTCACTACCCACCACCACCTTCTGTCCCTCTTTTCCATAATCGCTCTTTTTCATTCCCCCTCTCACTCTCACTCACTCTCTCTGTCTGCTTTCCATTTTTTCCTGAGCTCTTTTCATCTCGGGCTTTGGGATGCTGAATGCAAGAGCGGCCTGGCGGCGGTGAAAGGCCTGAATTGTGATTAAGAATGAGGAGAGGAGCTCCTTTTCTTTGTTCTGCCCTCAGGGGGTGTTTACTGAGGGGGAGGGAGGGAGGGAGGGAGCGAGGGAGGGACGGAGGGAGGGGTGCGTAAGACATGGCAGAGCAGATATGAAAAGCATTCAGGTCAGCACTGATGTGAACGAGAGTGGTAATCATACCAAAGGCGTTGTGAAGGACCACCGTAGCAGTGCCAGAGAGTTCTCGGACCGAGGATGTGTGTGTGTGTTTGTATGTATGTATATTTGTATGGATGTATGTGTGTGTGTGTGTGTGTGTGTGTGTGTGTGTGTGTGTGTGTGTGTGTGTGTGTGTGTGTGTGTGTGTGTGTGTGTGTGTGTGTGTGTGTGTGTGTGTGTGTGTGCGTGCGTGCGTGCGTGCGCGCACGCACATGAACACGTATGAGTGAGCTCATATGCTATTAGCCATAATAAGCTGGCAGACATCAAATAAAAGTGAGAGAAAAATGTTTGGTAAAAATCCAACCACAAACAGGAGGACATTAGAAAAGGTATCTGTCTCCAGCAACGAGGACAATGGCACGTTTGTGAGAAATGTGGCATGAATGGTACAGCGGGCACCCTGACACTGCTCACTGCTGATGTTAGGAGCATGTAAATGAGACACACTTCCAATGAAAACCCATTGTCTTGAGACAGTTATGGACCCACTAGCCTACTGGCTATGACAGCCATACAAACCATGCCTTCATTTGAATGTTGCAAGAACCCAGAGATGAACCAATGTATTTAACGTCTTATAACTCTCGGGGAAGACCATAACAGAAGAGAGTGCTGGGACATACTCTTCTGATGTAATCAAACAAGGTTTGTGTCCAGCTTATTATGTATTTGATAATAGGCTAAATTATTTTCAAACCCTACACACTTTAGTCCACCAATTTGGTTAATGGCGAGTGGTTTGAAAGCTGAAATAGTGGCCCAAAAAAAACAGAAAAACAGAAAGAGAGACTATTTTAACTTTACTGGCTGGCGAGGTGAAGGGAGCGCTTTTGACAGCTGCGCTCACACAACCGAACGAGCCCTCACAGCTGGATGTGACGTAGGCCTATGGCACCAGAGGGGGGACAGCGAACTGCAACAAAGCTGCGCAGGCTGCGCGTATCGAGTTACACAGGGCCTAATGTGACCTCCCATTGGGACCCGAGAGTGGCAGAGTTGGGGAAGATGTGTGTGGGGAGGGGGAGAAGAGGAGTATAGGCATAAACACAAGAAACTGTCATAGTGTATATATACATGCAACAGACAATACGTGGACCATCCCTACAAAGGGTTAATTTCATTTACATAATGATCGGGCATATTTCGAATTAAAATATGAGGAGCATGAAAAAATCTATAATCAAACAAAAACACACGACCTCACAACCTGAAACGGTGCTCCGTTTCTCGATTTGCGATAATAAATGCATAGGTCAAATAACAAGACCCTTCAGGCCTTATAGATATTCCTATAGGAATAGTCTGCTGCATCGGAGTGAAAGTTGGCCTCAGGCAAAAAGTATAGACACACATGAGTTGTAGTAGACTTTCAGTCTTATGAATTAAAAGTTGACATTCTGGATAACACACATTTACACCAGACCAAAACTGAGGGCCCACATGTCTTTTTGTTGTTGTCTTAAACCACACAATTAAATCTTACATAGACAATAACTAATTGCATATGAAAATATAGGCTTTAAAATTCATCCACAAGGAAGAAGCAATCCGCGCAAAATGGGGAACGGGTGCACAAACATTTCCTCAATAAAATGATCAATAATAAAAGTGAACACCTGGGAGGAGCAACAGTAACAGAAGGCCTCCGTTGTCTAGCCTCTGACGAGACATAAGCTGGTGAAAAACGCTTCCAAGCTATCTAAAGAGGTTGGTTACATAAAGACATTTACTCTTAAACAAATGTCAATTTGGTCAACATTATTTTTTTCGTTATGTTTGCCCATATTGGCTGAATGGTCTTTGAAATTCAAACTATACCATTTCAATGTGAAAATTCCCTTCTCATCCTTACAACCCCCAAGGTGCATTTAGAGAGCAGCAATACTTCACTCTATGTGCCTTTGTTGATCAGAAACGTGCTTGAGAGCAGTAAAGACCCTGAACAACCTACTGATTTCACTCAATCAATTAACGAATAAAAACGAATAAACACGAGAAGTAGACTGAAAACTGTTTTTAAAAATATAATTTAAATGCAAAGATTTATAAAAAAAATCGATGTTTACAATAGCCTACGTCTACAACAAACAAACAAATAAAACAAGAGACTGTGATAATTAACACCAGACATGTAATTGCATGTGATATTAAAGTAACAACAAAACCGACTTCAGTTCAACATTGACATTAAATACAACTTTAAATAACACACATGGCTGAAACGTCAAAGGGATGCCCTCCTCGCAAATATCCCTGTCACAACTCCTAGGCTACACAAAACTCAGGAGTTTTTTCATATCCCCTTTTCTCTGTTGCTTTCCCCCTAACATAATCGTTAAAAAACGAAAATAAACGTTGTAACACATAACTCAATTCTCAAGTAACTGTTCGATAATAACAGAAATGCACTCGGATACTTTTGTGTGATACAGTCTGTGAGCTTGCCTATGAGTTGTGTTGCGTTTAGTGCTGTAGCCTTTGTGACGCGCCGCATCAGAACAAACAACAAATGTAACATTCAGAAACTGTGACTCTTACGTATAATGACCATTTAAAGACCTTTATCTCCAATTTGACAACCTATAATAACTAATACGTGGTAAATGTCTGTAAAGACACCAAGTCACTTCTGAATGGCAATAATGGCACAACACAACACAACACAATACACACAGCACAACACAATATACACAACAATGAAACAGCGTTGAAAAACGTTAGATAAAGCCCATTTACTTCATAATCACACAAACGTTATCAAAACAATTCAATTTCTACATAATCCACAGGTTTTCCCAAAATGTCCAGTTCATAGCCTACGAGAAGCGCTCCTACCCATATAACGGGTTTCCTGCGTGCCTGCTAGATAGGCACTATCTCGCTGAACCGCTATTTGAGCCTCATTCTGACGTCCCTTTCTCAGACAGTCCGGACTTTTGATAGTCTACTTTAGTGTTCATAATCTCATTCAAAATAAACATTCAAATGCTTTTCATACTGATTAAATTCAAAACTACAACAACATGTAGGCTACTTTTACGCAGCCTACCCCCTTCACAACGCTTACACTGAATGTAGCCTAAGTGCGCTGTGGAAGGAGACAGCGCGCGGGATGTCCCGCAAATGACTGGTGGCAAAACATACAAATGTTCCCAAACTGTCCTTTTATTTTACTTTAAAAAAATCTTACCGGTCTTTCTTTGTGGGTTGGATTGTTTTCGCCTCTTACACCGGGGACCCTCCGCCATGATCTCCTGCTTCATTGATAAGACGAGTAGGCTAGGTCAGATGGCATGCAGTCCGCATGGGCTCGGCTCCTTCAATCAGCAGCACACAGGCAGGCTCTGGTTGGTATCTAATAACCAAACAAAACGGCGACAAATGTTGGGACAAGATGACTGTATGGATCCTGTTCAACCACAGGGGCACGACATATAAAAGTAAAAATTCACTCTAAAGTCTTCAATTAAACTCCATATGTGTAAAGAAAGAGTCCAGGAGAGTGATATTGAGTAGGATCGTAGGCTACTGCGTCCGCCGTCGCCTGATCTTTTGATATGTCTCTAATCCGGCAGAGCGTCAATGAACCGAGCAGAAGGAGGAGGACAGACAGGCAGACACATTCGATAGTTTACAAGGATGACTGAAAGCTAAGGCATACATTACCACTCAGGCCGATTATTGTAGGAAGTCAAAAAAATGAGGAGTACCTTTTTGTTTAAGTTGACTGAACTTTCACATAAACTTGAGCCTTGTTGATGACGTTTAGGGATTGTGACGGCTTCCCCTACTGTCAGTCAAAAGCGACTTAGCTGTCATCTCCAAACTGAAATCAATCCCATTGGTTCAGTTTTTAATCACTAAAATGTAAAACTTAACCAAAAAACTATAAGCCATAACATGTTACATTCTTTTCTCGCCCATGGGTCTAAATCAAGTTGAGCAAAGTGTTGGATTCAATTAAAAACCTCATATCATGACCAGCATCTCAGTCATTTAGAGTTTGCTTTCACTTTTTGCAAGCTATGTTTATGAGTGTTAATATTCTGTAAAAAGACAATCATTTTGATAGGCCATTCATGATAAGGATTCAGCAAGAAAAAAACGTGCGAAATTGTGCAATCTTAAAACGTGGGGAAATAGACAAACTTCCATTTTATAAGAAATTAAGGTTAAGTGTATTTTATCTACCATCCAAACTAATTGATAAAACTGAGAATCAGCCTGTCCATTGCCCCCATTCAAATGTTGTGTAAATTGTAGGGACGTGGTGTTTCTGGAGTTTGTATTAAAACGGTAGCAAAGCGAAGGAGAAAACAAACACACACTCACAGACATTTACACGACAACACACGGAATAGGCTACTGCCCCACACGGAAAAGCTTCATATTGTACATTTACGAGGAAAATCAATTGAAGTAGAATGGTTGAAACACAGCCCAAACGAGGATCTCCTAGTTTAAAGATTTACATTTGGAAATGTTTGCCATCGCATTTTTTTCACAAGGCTTTGGCATTTGCACCAGCAGTGAACACACACACACACATAGACTACAACACACACAATAGTGCGGATGTCTGTGGTCACTGCACAAACCCCCAGCTACACAGAATAGGAGATGTTCACATTTGGAATGTGGATAGAAAAAAACAATGTTTCTCAATCTAATAGAAGGCTATGCATAAAATGTCCAAATAAGATGGATGGCAAACCAACGGGAATAGCCTACGTCCGTTTCCTACCAAAAGGAATAGGAACGAATAACATCGAAGACATTTCGATTCCCCGGAAAGGACACCGGGAATATGATAGTATCAGAGTACAGTTGACGGAGGTACCTTCAGCGCTCTACCCACTCCTGGAGCAGCGCGGACCTCTCTCACCTGCTCAGGTAAGTGGTCCAACTTTGATAATTGCGCAACAGCGCACGGATACCTGAGGTACCTGCATGCCATAGCTACCTCAACCACATAGATGTTGAAGTTTTACAGTCAGAAACTGATGTAAAAATGACAATATGGTAAAATACACCTACCAGAGTGTCAGTGTGATCCTTCAAACAGCTGGTTAGAAGACAGAACGTCAAAGAGAAATGGTAAAGTGGTGCGTCGTGGATCCAAAGAAAATAACTGGGAATAAGCCTTGAAAATAGCTTGACGAGGGACCGTTATTCCTGATGGGCAGGTTAGGACTGATCTCTTTCAGCCACTTCACGAAACAGACCTGGGGACGCGCACTGACGTGTTACGCCTCTTCTAATGACATTTTTTCGCTCTCTTTCTTTTCCTGCAATGTAGAAGGCGCTGGACCCCTTAGCACACGCCACCTATCTTCACGTGGAGGGATAATTGAGGAGTATGTGTGTGAGCGTCGTTTGGAGAAGAACGTGATCAAGTTGTTGTCTCCCTTGAGATTATATTTATCATTTGTAGGCTATGCTTTGAGTCAAAGGTTAGAGGAATCAGACTTCCAATAGCGACATCATAAATGAAAGAAAACAGCACTGTAATTGCAGTGAGAGAGAATATCTTTATAATTCGGTGACAGGCACTGTCCATACTGGCATATGAGAAACATCTGTGAAAGGAGCGCCGAATTACCTGATTGGAGCGCACAGGTAGTTTACCTGTACATATAGCTCCCTTCCTGCATGTACCCAGAGGCACTGCAGCGGATAGCTAGCCTACCTCTTCCTTTTTATCTTGACTGAGTGACTGTATATTCTCATAGAAAATCGTTCTGTGCCATTCCGCATTGTATTCATTGTACAAAAACGAAAGGGGGAAGATGCAGACATATTTTTCTACTGGGCTCTCACTGGCATTAACTAAACACGCTGCGGCAAAGGCGTAATTTATAACCTGCAAATATGCATTTCATACTATATAGGGCTTTTTTGATCATGTTTCATGTTTATCACAGTTAAAAAAAAAATCATCATCACTTGTAGGCTCCAGTCAGTCATGTGCAGCGGAGAGTAACTAACACACATGGTTTGTGGTTGGTAAAGTAGGCTATTCCCCTCCCTTCTCGGTATCTATTTATTTTCTGTATGGATGGATGATAAGTTCACAAATGGATGGAAGCGGCTATATGATGAGCCCACTCAAAGCCATTTGGATTTGAATGGAGCTCATACGAAACGAGGAATATGGAAACTTTATCAAGATGGCAGGTTATCAGGTAATTTTGAGATCTATGGTTATTTTTAAGTTATTAACAATAATAACGTTCTAATTATTATTATTGTTATTAGGCTATTAACTATTATTATTATCATCTTAATCAAATGTCATAAGCATATATATATATATATATATATATATATATATATATATATATTGGGGACAATTTTTGCTAAGGCCTCACTACTTCACAATAATTCTATGACTGATAAAAGTATAGTATAGTTTCTAATACGTTTGTAAATAGGCCCTATCTATAGGTGCATAGAGGAGAGGTGCAAACAGTTGCGCCCAGTAACTCCCCCCTTTTTGTCTCTATGTCTGTTAAAATGGCATGAAATGAGATTAGAGACTTCGATACCGGAGTGCTTTGGGCATTAAGAAATCCACCGTCATTGGGGCATCTTCTCTTCCTGTGTAGAGAAAGAACAACGTTTTATGACCAGTTGTCCTGACTCCAAGTTTGATAAAGTATGTTCTATAATGAGTCCTCCAATTAGCATTTGATCATGTAGAATAGCATATAGGCCTACTCCCATTATCAAAATGATATTTCCACTAACATGGTTGATTTTGAAAATGGACAAACATATTTATTTTAAAACCATAATCTCCTTATTGTGATTTTTTTTAAGTGTTAAAAAATGTATCTATAATTTTATTAACATGTTTTTTTGTAAGCCTATGAAAGTACATGTAATAACTACGTTTTGTCACTCATAGCATATTGCTTTTGGGAAGAAAATAACAAACCGAGATATTACATAATATGAGAATTGTAGCTGCATAAAGCTGAATTGCTGTCTGTGGCTTATTTGGATTGCCGGATAAGTCTTTATGTAGAACCACCTGAAGTTCTAGGAAAAAGAAAAGGGAAATGAGAGCTTCAGTCACCCCACGAACCTGAGGAAAGGTTTGTCATACCCTGACCATGTGAGCTGCACACACGCACACACACACACACACACACACACACACACACACACACACACACACACACACACACACACACACACACACACACACACACACACACACACACACACACACACACACACACACACACACACACACACACACACACACACACACACACAGATAGATAGAAACCTAATGTTGCTCAAGAGGTCTTATTGCAACATGGGAGAGATACAGTTGAGGGGGAAGATTAGAGGCAAATGGATGTCATTGACATTAATAGGTGAAAGAGGGATCTGGAAAGTGTATGTGTTGAGCAACTGAGCATCATGTCCACTAATCATTCCTCTTTTTTACAGGCCGATATGAAACAGCAAGGGTGACTTACAGTTAATGTCCTAGCAACATAGATATTTAAATTCCACACAACAAAATGTTAGGAAAAAATACACTGTTACACACTTACACCTCAGTTCAGTCTGTTAAAAAAGCTGTTGTCATTTATTTATTCTCACGTGTTTTAGCTGCCACTCTGATTTGGCTAAATGATGTGGTATAAGCTCTACAGTTTTGTGTATATTTCAAGAAGAGAAAATGTTCAGTATTTTGTAGTATGGTTATCACTGTGTAAATTGCTTGAACTTGTCACGTCAAAATACCAGCTAGACATTGAGCACCCACAAGGCTGTTCTCTCTGATGAGTTTCAGCATCGGAATGTTGTCCACTGGCATCCAACAGCAAACAACTTCCATCAACGACACAACAAATGTTATCTGGTAAACTGTACTAGCTGCGGTTCACTCAGCAACTATCATTATTGAAGTCATTGGCCAATGAATTCTTATGTGATAGTGGTTTTATATGGACACGACGGACTCAATAGTCCTTTGGACCTCCCCTCCTACCCCATAAGAAATGTTTTATTGTCACATACACAGGATAGATGCAGTGAAATGTGTTGTTTTACAGGATCAGCCATAGTAGTACAGCTCCCCCTGGAGCAAATTATGGGGATAAGTTCCTTCCTTAAGAGCACATCAACAGATCTTTCACCTTATCGGCTCGGGTATTTGAACCAGTGACCTTTCGGTTACTGGCCCAACGCTCTATAACGGCCCTCCCTCTTGCCCCCCATGAATGACCTAATCCAGCGTCTGCTGTCAACATAAACACATCACTAATCTGAGTCTATATCTGTGTAATACCAGTGTAAATTGAAAATAGAGGGGTAGAATAAAGACCGGGGGAGAGGAGAAGGGGAGGAGGGGAGGGGGAGAGGGGGGTCGCACTGACTAATCCTGGATGTGGGAGGGGCGACAGATTAATATCGAGGCCTGGAAATTAACCAGACTGGGGAGGGAAAGGTCTTTGGTAGTGGGGATTTAGGACAGGAGATCTCCAATACCTCTCCTAGCATACTGGCATTGTCTGATCTGACCTGGGAGATACTGACTACATCCCTGACCTATATATACAGTGCGTGTGTCTTGTCTGGCCTAGTGTATAGGTTCAAGTGACTTCTCAGTGGCATGGAGTACATGGAAGGCTACCTCCTGACCTCCCTCTGGCAGAGGCCATGTTCAGTCTGACGGTGTTATGCTGTGGGTGGATCTCTGTTTACCTTTTGACCGCCCAGTGATTAAAACATGTGACACATAACCACAAACAGGAGGAGCTTTCACTTAACTCCGTGGTTCACCACAGTGTTAGTTTACTTCATGGAGCCTCAGGATTATATGGTCATGTACCTGGTTAGTTTACACCCTGGTTTACACAATTGTGTTGTTGCATTGTGAAATGTATATATTTTACATTAAAGTCACTTGAATCTATCTTTGTTCAAAACCACTATTTTAGACTGACCATGTTTAATTCCTAAAGGCAATGATAGTTTATACTGTACAAAAACATTGCATTTTAGTATATTGCTATGGTGAATTATAGTTAGTTCTGCCCCGTGCAGTTTTTTTGTCAAGGTAATCAAAATCCCAAGGGGTCAGATAAGCCTGGCTTTTTGTTGTCCCATTCCCCCTCTACCAACCCGGCCATCTCTCCCTGCCCTGCCTGGCTTGTTCATTAAGCCCTGTCTAAACAAGTAGGTGCTTGTGTCCCTACCAGTGTCACAGCAACGTTTGGTTTGATCTCCTGCCAAGCTCGGCATGGTCCATGGACCCTGGCGCCTCCTGTTAGAGGCCTCCTTTTATTTTATAAAAAGGATGGAATGCTGCAGCAATTACTGATGACAAGCATGTTTCAAATACGGGTGCATGTTGTCATTTTGCTGAGGCAACTGTGAAACAAATCATTTGAGTTTTTCAGAGACATTTCGTGACTAGTCGTTCTTTGATTAGAGGGAATGGAATGCTTTGCTATCTGATAGACCTAAAATGAAATCTTAATTTGCACAGCCAGGGTTTGTGTACTTATGTTTTGTGTATCTTAACAAGTTTTTATATGTGCTACGAAGCTCTAAATGCTTGGTGACATTATAACCTTATTAACTATAGAGGCATAGCTCTGTCTCGACTAGAAAGCCCTGTCCTCAGCGATTAGCTGTGGCTTTTCAGTCTCTCATTACCAAAATACTGTATTTGTCAAAGCCGGCCTAGGCCGATGGTGGCCTTGAAAAACCTGTCACTGCCCCAAAAGAGGAGTTTCTCAATTTGATAAAATATAACTTTATTTATCCCCCCCAGGAGCAAGGACCCTTCTTATGACACTAATTCCATGTGTTCTTCATCAAATCTATTTACAGGTAATTGGTGCAAAGTAACTGAATGTTACTTTGTTTCCCCTGTCCGTCACAGGTCCCTGTATACCCTCAACTGCTCTGAATGCTTCTACGCTGCCCTCATGTGTTGAGAAACCCTCAAATATTTTGGGGGAGGGCTTACTCTCAATCCCCTGCCTCCCCACCCCTAAATACTCGCCTCCCATTGCCAGCCCTCACCCTCTCCTGTAAGACTCCTCCCTCCACCACTGCAGCCTCCTCCCCCAGTTCCTCCCTTTTTTCAATTCCTACCTTGCAGTTTAGTGCTGTGCGGAGGATTTGGGCCTTAATTGACAGCCAGATGTGAGGCCCCTGGGGAGCAGGCTGGTGAGCTATGATGCTCTAAGCCTAATGGGAAGTTTTATATGTATGGGAGTGAGGGCCTTGAACTGATTAGTGTAATTCCCCCTAACCTCCCCACCCCCCTCCCCATCATAAACCCCCACCTTCTTTCCTAATACAACATCCCCCACCCCAAAAAACAGATTAAGGTAAGCCGAATGTTACCATCAGAGATTAGTGTACCTTTACAGCCATTACCATCTTCAGATGGCTGTCTGGGTAATGGTCGGAGGGAGCCATTGGGTCAGTGACTTAAGTCACGTGCACAGTGGTGGATTATTGAGGACATGAAACATAAACTGCAGCACCTGCCAAGATAGGTTGTTGCCTAGGCGAGTCTGGCGTGCCTGTGCACACCTGTTACAGTTTCATCATCAAGGAAGCCCCTTTGATCAGTGCCATGTGGTGTCACTCAAACGCGCAAGCAAGTAGGACGCACGCACACATAGGCACGCGCGAACACACACACACAAACACACACCTCCCAACAGCGTGGTTATCCCCCTTGGCGGTTAATCCTGTCTCCTACACATAGTGTAGGTCAGATAGGTCACAACAGGAGCAATACTGAGAGCTGGAGCAGAAAAGCTGTGAATAGTCTATCGGATTTTTTGTTGTTGTTGCTGTGACAAACTATTTGACAGACAGGGAATGGTGATGATAGCTTTGGTTACACTGAGTATGAGCCTGATTCTGAAAAAGACAGCTTTCTACTGAATGATTAGGCATGATGCCACCCATGGAAAGTCTCTGAAACACTGAAACATGAAATTATCTCTTGCCATCATGCAGAAAACCTCCGTCAGGAATTTATATGGAAGGAGTTGGAAAGAGGTTAGCTCCAAAAAAATGTAGCTTTGCTTCAATTTAGGTCCTGACTTTGAAGAACATGGCTGAAACTCCAAAAGAGGAATAGAAACAGAAAAGAGGAGAGGAAAAAAACACAAACTGAATAAAGTAAGTCAATACATTTGCTCTTGGGGAGTACGAGGCACAGAGGAGTAGGAACCACAGGCATTAGTCATATGAAACACACCACCACTTTACCTGAAATACAGAGATTGATATCAGAGGTTTATGAGTCTAGACTCAGTCATCATTGACTGGAAGGTATTAATTACCAACGCCCGTCTTAACCACAAATCCCATTAACCCAGTGTGTAGCGCATTTATTACGCACATGACCTGTGAACTCTGCACATACTGCAAATCAGCCTTAATATTAAGTAATACACCTGCAATACCGAAACTGGAAACTGGAACTTTTCTGTCATACTCCAAGTGTCATCTTATTCAAAACGTTTTCAAGAAAAGAGGACAGGACACATATAGATATCTAAGTGTCTTAGCAGTGATATCTTCACCAAACTGATGTTACTAAAACAAGGCCTTATAGGAGGCTGTGAATGGTAATCATACAAGGCGGTGAGACTTGGTCCTGTCAGCTCTACAGTCAGAGTGATGGGCTGTCAGGTCAGGACTAAATTTACTCATGGGGCGGTCGCGGTCATTGGCACTTCCTTTTGGCTGTCATGATGCCCTCAGGAGTTCTGTTAAAGAGTGCTGGATCTTGCAGTGACATGACTTTGACAGAATAGAAACTGTGGGTAGGGAAATGTAGTGTCTGTGTATGTGTGTGTGTGTGTGTGTGTATGTGTGTGTGTGTGTGTGTGTGTGAGTGTCAGTGTGTGTGTGTGTCTCACACTGTGTCTGTGAGTCCTTATTTGTGGGAGAAACTTTAATAGCCGGCAAGATGACACACACTTCATATTCAGTAGATATTATAGGCTTAACTGACCAGATAGAACTAAACCCAGTTTCAGCCGCTGCCCTGACAGGCTTTCCCAGCCACTATATGAACCCTCCAAGGCGAAGGACAGGAAGTGGACAGGGGGAACTAATCTTGGGGAGGAAGCGGTGGGGTGATACCTGAGGAGGAAACCAGGAGGATGTGACTGGCTAGTGATTACTGTACACAGAACTGTCAACCCCCACAGATGACACAGTGTGTGTCTGTCTGTGTGTGTGTGTGTGCGTGCATGTGCGTGTGCGTGTCAGTGACTGTGTGACGGACGGGGTAAGGAGGTAGAGGGTGTTATCGGACAGGCTTGCTCAAGGAGGAAGTGAATGCAAGGCATGATAGTTAGACAAAGTGGGCCATATCAGTAGTGAATGAGGGTGTTGGAATGTAAGGGGCCAGAGTTAAGCAGCTCGGTCTCCGACCCCCTGTCTGTCCAATCCTCCATGTGAGGCGAAGCATTGGGAATGAGCACGTGTGTGCCTTTCCAAACATCTAAAAGCTGTGTATAAGCCACACATACCATATCATACAAACACTTCCACAGCCCGACACGTAACACTACCAGCCCCTGCACATGCTCAATACACACTGACCTGATTCACAACGGTATACATACATACACTACCTCCACCAATAACTCGAAAGTCCACATCAAATCAGGCATTGATCATACACATGGTTTTACAACATGGAAACACTATTTGAACACTGCATCATCCATGTCCTCAGTACGTCTGACCTGCCATGCTATTGAATGGAGGAAGGGGGATTTGAGCTGGTTCATCACCTTCTTTCTATAGAATAACATCCAGGCATTTTTTTTTAATCGACAAACAGCAGCCACAACAAAAAAGGGTTGACTTTCGATTTGTGTGAGCTGCTGGATGGGAGTGAGTATTCCCCCCAGAGGGAGGATTAGCTGTACCTGTGAAAGGCCTGTCAGGTAGATTCACAGGAAGCCATGATAAGAAGAGGAGTGAGTGGGAGGAGAGGGGGGATAAGCGAGAGGAGCGGAGGAGGAACAGTTCAATTTCTTCTCTGTAATCCAGGCCCTCGCAGGATGCCTGCAGAGCAAGGCTTCCCACCCGTCTGTGTTTTGTGTTATGTCTCCCTTCTGTGGAAAGATGGAGGGAAGGAGGAAGAGGGAGATACTATTGAATGTGGCATCTAAAGGGAGGGGAAGATGGCTGAATTTGTGGATTGATGTCTAAAATGTTGCAGAAAATCTTGATCTTTCAAACATAACCTAACTGGACATATTGGGTACATTGATCAATGCTTTTGCACGTTCTTCTGCACACTGTGCATAGCAGTTTGCTTCCCTTTTCAGTACACCAGGGAACGTATAATCAAGGTAGGCCTATAGATTCATTTAACCATACATTCAAGTACTTGGGAATTTCCGTTTGTAGCTCGGATCAAGTGTCAGAGTGTTTGGATTTAAATAATTCAATAAACTCTGTAAATTGACCTTTTCCACAGTGACCACTTCATGTTTTGGCAGAGGTTCTCACACTCTTGAGCATAAAGGAAGCATGTCCTTATGATAACTGGACGAGGTAACTAATCATAACAGGACACAGAAGGAGAGATGGATCTACAATGTATAGTTTCTTTCAATTCAGTTTTAATAAATGTGCCCGTTGAAGAAATAAGAGGGAGAGAGAGAGATAAAGGTGAGAGAGTAAGAGAGAGTAAGAGTGAGAGAGAGAGAGGAGAGAAAGGTAGATCGAGACGTCCTAAACCTGTGTGTCTGTGTGTAAAAACGAAGATGAGCAGGTAGTCGACAAGCAGCGTACCACTTAGTGATTAGGAGGATCCTGTGGTGGGTCATGTTAATGTCAACACTGCTGTCACAGCCCCATATGTTTACAACCCTCTTCCTGGCAGCTCCCGCCTCCCCAGTTCCCTCTCCAGCACCGGTAAACTTAGTCCTTCACAAGTCTCTCACTCTCTCTCTCCTCGGCTCCATGTTATGTGTTCTCTTTTCAAATTACCACCACCCCTCCTCTGTGTAACTGAATTCTCTGTACTGTCTGTCTGTGTCTGAACTTAACCGGGATGGGATAACTCCTTGAGGTAACGGTTTCTCTCACTTGTCCAAGACAATACAGGTTCACGTTAAAGTTGGCTAATTTCTCTGACACTGCTAACAATGGTGATGAGCTGTGGCAGATGCTAATGGTAGTACTACATGTTTAATTGGGAGCAGTGTGTAACTACATACAGTATAGAGCCAAGCCCCCCTACTGCGTTTCCTAACCTTGACCCCTGGGTGTAAAACGTATTTCTCCCCTATAATGTCTGAGAAAGGACGTGTCAAGAAGTTGTTAAACCTTGAGTCACTGGATTACTGTCCGACGGCCCCTGTCTTTTTCAGTCGCTTGGGGTACGTTCCACTTCTTTCGGACTGTCCTAATTGAAAACAGCCGTTTGCAGCAATTTTACAAGCCAGCCATAAAAAGCTTGTTCCTGTGTAGTATGTTCATACAGTGTATTGTATGCACTGCATGAGTACTCTTAGCATTGGTTGGTAGGCTATGGGATAACGACTTGTGGGTCATTCACAATCCTAGTGAGAGATAGCCTACATCTGGTAAGAGTGTTTAGTATCCATGAATCCATCAACATCACAGTACTCATAGGCAGGCAGGTATTAAACACATGGATGGTGGTGGCTGAGGTGAGTGGCTCCTATTCAAGAATGCATATTTGTAAAATGCTGAAATTCAACTAAACACATGGGGGCCATATCAGCGTGTGCAGAGAAGCACGAGATTGAACTTCACTCCACTTTCTAGACTTTTCCCCGTTAGTTAACACTATCAACTTTTCCCTTTACTGTGGGAATTGTGATTGAATCAATGCAATGTTAGCTACTTTCAATGGAACATACTGAAACAAAACTAACTATGCAAGATATGTTGGTGTAGGCAGAACTTATAGGAGTAGAATTCTATTGCATTGACTGCAGTAGGCCTATATGCAAATATATGCCATATATGGATCTATGCCATTCACTTTGAACTGGACTGTTTTTACAGCATGAGCGGTCCTGAGTAGATGTGCTTGTTTTGAGATCAAAGAGAAAGCTAAATGTAGCGACGTGTGCACATTTGTACATTTGTTCATATCCTTTGCTAGTTAGTGAGTTCTTAGCCCAGTTATAGATAATTTGTAATCAGAAATGGGGGAGTGATTGCTTCCTGCAAGAGCACAAAACTTCGAAAAGCTGGTTAGGTAAAGAGCTTTTTTTTGTCTTAAATGGCCAGTGTTGTATTTTGAGACAGGCTTGAATAAGCTAAGTAGCCAATAGGCAGAGTACCCCATAATTTGTCTGATTTTCTTAAATAATGGTATGGGAGTAATTATGCATTTTATTTTGTAGCGTGGTTTCTTGCTCAAACAACACAACAACATTTTCAGACACCTCGTTGTCTGAAGGACAAATGGACAAACAGGTTAATGTCAAGCCCTTTATGTTTTTTTTCAAAAGTCTCATGGAATGTAGACCTACACTGAACACCACACATTGACTGCTTCTGTAGGCTGAATGAACAGCTATTTCAATGTTAAAATAAGTGTTATGGGATGCATTTTCTCCATTGTTTTTGATAACCATAGTAGCCTATTTGCCCACTGTTAAAACTAACTTAAATCGTGTACAGCCTCAGTGTTCACAGTAAACGCGCACCGGAAGTTGCACAGAACTTTCACAACCTTCAAGTTTGCCCTCAGCAGACCTAGAATTTGCTCAGTGACTAAAAACATTATAGGGAACATTGATGGGGGCTGCTACTGAGAGTTGTATTGACACAGACGACAACCATTCTCTCCATGAAAACCCGGTCCTCCTGGAAACCGTCTCAGACCCACACAGACAGGGCATAAAGCAACAGATCATATCACCAGGCATTGGTCTGGTCTATACTGTAGGTGGTAGATCCCTGAGAGAGTAAGATTACCAACTATCACAGGTCAGGTGTTCCGTCTTAAGTCCAAAGCCAGAGAGTCTGAGCCAATGTAAACCAGCTCTGTAACTAGGGATGTTTGAGTGGGAGGGAAAGGCAGCGTAGAAGACTCCCTTTATGGTTGTTTTTCTTGATCTGTATTACTTACCTTGAAAGAGTGAATGTTCCACAGGGGCCTCATAGAAATTCCAGTCAAAGTGTCATAGTAATTTTTTTACCACTCAGCAAGAAAACACACATTTATTGTCCCACGGAGGTGGATGGACAGTAATGTCGTCACCTATTTAGATCTGTGGTTGAAAGGATCCTTGGCCTCAACAAGGAAAGAGCAACCAATGTGGAATAACCGTGGTCAAGAACATCACCAAAATGTATATTTCGAGCATTCTGCAGCAATGCAAAAATACTTCAGGGTGACTTTTGGACTGTTCTTTAGGTCCTTTCGGTTTTTGCTCTCTAGATGTTTACCCAGGAATGAGAGTTGGGTCAGGACGTCCTGGCAGGGTTGTGTACTGCGTCGCCTGTTGTTCTTGGACACTCCCCAGGAACAGCTTGGAGTTCTATCTGTCTTTGGTCATCTCACTGTAACTGTAAGGGGACCAAACTATATCAAGCGTACCGTGCAAAATTGTATCGTTATGGTACCTTGCCAAGAGGGGAGACATGTATACCTTTTATAGCTTAGCGTTTGAAGTATTTGATACAAACGATGAGAGATTTTGAGAATTATTAGACAATACAACAAGAATATGATCTTAACAGGCCCTGAAGGATATCAAAATATGTTAAGGTATCCTTAAAGGTTCTCGTTACTCATTTACTGTGCATAGAATGACCTCCTATAAGCTATGTAAATCTCAGTCCTCCCTTGTCTTTAATGTAGGCCTACATTAAACACATACAGTAATCTAAAATATGTGCTAGTCAGCCTATAGAATTGATCTTTGTAGATCGAAGAAGAATTTAATGCAAGAACAAGAGGACACTGAGTGTGTCCTTACTCAGAAAACCAGGAAACCACTACAGAGGGAGAATGCATTCTTACATTCTTAGAACTATTGGTAAGTGTTCTTTAGAAAAGGTACACTCCCTTCTGCTAAATGCTGTCAGATGGGCCTTTTTAAAGCCGTGTGTGGGAGTGACTCGCACTCATCTTGTTGCCGCTCATGTGTTTTTGTTTCTTCAGATTTCTGTGGAGACATTATTCCTGGTGTCTTTGGAAAAAAAGGGAGATGAAGTGAAAAGAACGAGACAAGTTCTGATCTTGCAGGCAGACAGAAGGCATGAAAACAGAGGGAGACGTAGGTAGTGTGTCAGGAGGAGAGATTTAGGTTTGCGTTGGCAGCCGCAGACAAAGAATGCAGACAGAGTTGGAAGGGGGTAGCGGGGTGCTAGGTCACTGACACGACAAATCAAAACCGAAGGGACTTAGACTTCTCGCTTTATATTTCTTGCTTGATAAACATCTCTGTGTGGAAAATTGCCCCAGCACCTCTGATACATTGTGCTACGAAGCTTTACCTCCCACCCTTCCTCCTTACTATAGCAGTTAATGTTGACTCATCCCCCCACTGCTCTGACTGCAACGGTACACAATACGTCTGCAAGGTAACGTCCTTGAGCTATGACCAAATGTGTTATGATTGGACAGTGCTGTGTTATGCTGGATTTAATGCTAGAATGTGGACTTGAGTAAACCAGCAAAGGTTCCACTGATATTTTTTTTATCTTCTTCACGGGAAACACCATCACCCAAAGCCTTGGAGTTACTAATGAAGTCATGCACAGCAAGTGCAGTCATAGAATAGCTTGTTTGATTTGTAAAAGGCACCAGTCAGGCTGAGTCGGGGCAGGCGGCAGTGATATGAGATGTCTTCTGTGCTATCGTATGCGTGGGCCGAGACTCTGTCTGTATCTGGTGCCAGCCACTGTTTATGACTAATACACATTAGAGAAACCATTGCTGTGTAGGAAATCCTGAGGAGGAAGGCTTATTCAAAACATTTAATCTTGTAACAGGCAACAGTGAAACACACTTCAGTAAACTGGCAAACATAGTAGATCACAGAAGCCAGAGGGTAACTATTGTGTTACTGCTGTGATGCAATGTGTCTGGTAAGAAGTGTATAAACTAGTGGAGACAACTGCCGCTGACCAAATAAGATGATTAGGCAGAATCATGATCATATTTTCAGTTGGGGAAAGATACTTTGATTTTGAGAATTAAAAGTGGAAACACACTTCATCCCTAACCAGGAACCAACCAGGACAACAATAGCAAAGTGATTTTCCTTCACTCACGGAGGGCATATTTAAAGTAACAATTATGGATGTGAAAACTTGACATGGAGGGAGGCGAGCTGACAATGTGCCAAGTCCTCTTTGTGTCTGGAAAGTCCACATCAGTCTAAGAGCCAGGGAACATAGTCACCGACCGAGTGGTCGGAAAAGGAAACTATTAGTGTTGTTTTCTTTTGCAAGATTAAAGCTGCTACAAGGACCAAGTCATCATAAATTCTTCGCTTCATAGGTGTTTGTATTGAACTTCATCTCAGGCTGTGCCTTTAATCTTCAAACAGGAGAAAAGTATTTGGTAGGACACTCCTCCCAGCTTGAGGCCTACAGTAGGCAGTGAGTGGGTGAAAGCACACAAAGAACCTTAAAACTAACACAAAACCCAGGGGAAAGTGTTGTAATCAAAACACAGAGAACATATCAAGCACACTACTAAAGGTTTCGGTATGTCCAGTATAACTCATACTGGAACAAAAAAAATGTAAACGGCTATTGGCAGAATCAAGATATTTCTAAACATCTTAGCACTGTCAATGTGTACTATCAGTGCAATATCATGCATCACTTGTTTTTTTTCAGTCAAAAGTTCTATTACACACCCTATAACACTGAGTAATAAGAGTAATAACGGTAATACTAATCCTCCTTAGAACATGACTGGGACTAATATATCTTCAGTATAACCCCAGAGAAATTTGCTTGTCATTTTCATTGAGAAATACCCATGTGTATCTTTTTCAAGCTGGACTTCTTAGAATTCCAAGCAATCTCTAAACTATCTTGTCAACTGGAATAATACATTACTGAACAGAAAGAATAAACAAACCAACAGTCAGTTGTTTATGCCGCCATGCTGTACCATCAAAGCCCCCTTTGTGCGATATCTACTGAAGAGGGAAATACTGAGAACTAGCCAAGAGTCCATAATTAAATAGACACACCATTCTATAGACGAAAGGTAATTGTTACTGTATGTGTTGGCTATAAATCAACCATATTATGCAAGTCCCCTGGTGGTGACAAAACATTTAGCTTCCAGGTATTGCTTTTCAACCCAACATGGGACAACCCTGTATGTTTACAATTCATGTATAGTTATTTCTATATCATGGAAAGTCCTAAAAGTCCCAAAAGTAGAAGGTGTTCAAGCACCACTCATAAAACATCATGTCATATTTTATGGTAAAATAAATTCTCAGTCCCAGAGCTAAAACGAGAAGTTCTGGCAGAAAATGTTTGCTGCCGTGGGCCTTTCCTGCAGTCAAATGACCTAGTGGCCTCATGGGTGGAACGTTACTAATATCTTTCATAATTTCATAATTAATAAAAAAAAATATATATATATGAAAATCGGGTGTTTCTATGTCAAACAGTTTTGCTATATTTCAGTTTTCTGTGTTGTATATAACGTGTAATATTGGGATGCAAACTCAAAAGCGAATACATTTCAACTCTATATCTGACATGGTACAGGTGTGTTCTTTTTTTCCCCCATAACCATGTCTGTGAGGTATATAATTTTGTTTCAAAGTAGATTTGTTTAAGACTACCATGACACACTCTGTGTGACCCTGACAACCCACTGCAGTAAAGGGTTATTAAAAAAGCAATTTTAGAAGCCACAATGTTAATATCACTGTAAATCCCAAAAAAAATTCAGGACACAGACGTTCAGGCGGCGTTGTGGAAAATAAGGGATCAGTGATCTGATATTGTGATGAGTGATCAGAGATTCAATTGTATTTTATTTAACATTGTGAAGGCATCTAAGGTCCTGCCAAAAATACAGACATACAGAGTCAACCACCGATTGTCACTGTGCAGTTCTGAACAATGTACCGGCCACAGGAGTTTAGATGTTCTCTTTCATGGCCTTCCAAGGCAAATGTATGAGACACAGGGTGAATGGAGGCCTCCTTGCTGACTGCTCTCTGAAATTCCACATGAAGCAGGTGGGCCAAACAAATGCATATGGGGAACAAACACACACCAGAAATGAAGCCGGAGACATTGGGTTCCTGTGAGCCTTTTTAAACGCATCATCATCAGAGAAGCAGGTGGTGCGACCATGTTACAGTGACCATCTTGCCCAGTTCCAAAATCCAGTGGCTCTGTAGTCTCTGATGCTTCATTTTGGGAGCCAGAGCACGGATCCTTTGAAGACACTTGCAGTTAGAAGTTTGGCTGAATCATCTGTCAAACAGTTCACCATCCAGCAGCGGAAGAGGATAGTTGCTTTTGTTTGACTGAATGGGGATGGTTGTATTATTTTCTACCTAGAACTCTTCTGAGAAGTTATCCAATAATCAATAATGTAATGAATCTAAACATTGTAATAGTATTACATGGTCGTGTCCTGATAATATGCTGTCTGGCTTGTGGACGTTGCCATGACAGGATGTTGTTGAAGACCTCTTACACAAACCTACTGCTTAATAGCAATTTAAGCTTTCCCAGGTGAGGTTTGCCACATGAGGAACCTACTAGGTTGGGTTTTGCCCCATTTCAAATGCCACAAAGTGTCCAAAGTCTTACAGGTTTGTGTGTTTTAACATTCTGCATTAGGTTGATAGCCTGTGGGCATTCATTACTTATGAGAAAAGTTTTGCCAGCCTAATAAGAGATTATAAGACAGTACAAACAGTCTGTCTACACAAACCTCTATAAGACACACTGTGATATGTGGTTTTTGAAAGAAGGGCTCATTTTAAGGGAAGAACATAGCAGTAGTTGTCACTGAATTATATGGTTCCAAAAATAGATTTAAAGGGTGCTTCAAAAAGGCGAGCCAGAATTACCACAGGTCCTGCAATCAAATTTGCTGTAATTTCTTCACTGGTGCAGCGGCGGTGCCAGTACATACAGCACATACAATCAAGTATCATTGAATACATCAGTCTGTTGTGGGTGTTATCCACATCCTCGTTATAGATAATTTCCCCATGGTGTTAACCTACAGTATAGTTGAACAATAAAGATCAGGAGTACCAGGTACCATTAGTAGGGATACCAAACACACCAAGAAAGTTGTGAAGAGGGCACTACAAAACCTTTTCCCCCTGAAGAGACTGAAAAGATTTGTCAGTGGTCCCCAGATCCTCAAAAAGTTCCACAGCTGCACCATCGATAGCATCCTGACCGGTTGCTTAACCGCCTGGTATGGCAACTGCTCGGCATCCGACTGTAAGGCGCTACAGAGGGTAGTGTGTACGGCCTAGTACATCATTCAGGCCAAACTTCCTGCCATCCAGGACCTATATACTAGGTGGTGTCAGAGGAAGGATTGTTTTTACACTGATGCTACTCACTGTTTATTATCTGTGTATAGTCAATTTACCCCTACCTACGTGTACAAATTACCTCTGAACTTGTACCCCTGCACATTGATTCAGTACCAGTTCCCCTTGTATATAGCCTCGCTATTGTTATTTTGTTATGCTACTTTATATTGAATTTTTTACTTTAGTTTATTTAGTAAATATTTTCTTAACTCTATTTCTTGAACTGCATTGTTGGTTAAGGGCTTGTAAGTAAGCTTTTCACAGCAAGGTCTACACCTGTTGTATTCGGTGCATGTGACAAATAACATTTGATTTGATTTTGATTTGATTAGGGACGCTGGTGCCGTCGTTGGGTTGTGGTGCCAATATTGTTTTTTGTTCCACAAATTAAAATCAGCAGCTTCTTGTCTTATGGGACAATTTGATTTGTTGCCTGTGGTTTCATAAAAAGTTTATACTAACGTCAAATACAAAGTTAAGCTAAATTGTGTTAGTGATGAGTTCTCAAAGCATTGCTAGGCTCGTTTGTGTAAATGGAAAGGTCTCGGTAATGTGCCATATACAAATGTGAAATAAAACATTTTATCAAATAAAATTGTCTGTTTTTTATTTTGACATTTTGCATAATTTATGCATATTTCCCATATCTTTTGTAGTACGAGTACCTTTTTTCTTGCCTTGCCGTACTCCTTTAGGCCGTGTCAAATGACATACACACTCTGTATGATGGATGTTCTTTGGGAGTTCATAACAACGTGGATCATGCCAAAATTGCCCTTTTTCCCTTATACACAAAATGGCAGCTCAGCTTACTACCAAACAGATGACCTCACTGAGTCACAGTGTGAATGGAAGGCCTTGTGCCTTATCCCAATCTGGAACTTTGACAAGTCATTTTTGTCAGTCTTTGTGATGAGAAATACCCCAAGCAAGTACAATGTCAGGAGGTTCTTACAGAACTATTTTGTGTAACATTAGTATTCCTGAGTAGGGGCAACTTAGTGATCATTGCCCTGCTATCAACTGTGAGTTTGAATTGCTGATAGATTTACCATTATATTTTTGAGAACACATTGAAATTTCATTGAACTTGATAGTTCTGGAATATATTCAACTCCCTTCTGATCTGCTCATAGAGTGCTGCAGTAAAAAAAAGGCGACTAAAGGCTGTTGGTTATAAAGTGTGTGCATGATTGTTTATCTGTGCACAATTGTATGTGAAGAGAATCCTAACCCTTAGGAGATGTTCATGACTTATTTAAACCCTGGGCATGGCTAAACAATACAATTATTCACCATTGAATCAAGACAATTTTGCACTTTCCATCCCAGAGAATTTCAGAGATATGAAAAGTAATATATTTCTTAAAAACAAAACCCCATTATTGCGTTCAAAACGCTGCCCGTGAATAACAATAGTTATAAAATACCACAAACCTCTTTACTTGCTGATGCAAACAAGTTTTATTTGCTGATGCTGGCACAAGAAGAAGAAACCCTAATTGTTGAGGAAAAAGGATGAGGCGTTTTCTTTTGTTATAGAGGGCTCTGGAGTATACAGGATGCAAATGAAATAAACAGTTTCCGATGGTAGCAATTACCCAAATGACTCAGCTGATAGCTTTGCTAAGGGTATTAGTGCCAGTCCAACCAACCCACCCTGCCCTGTGATAGTGGATCTGGTCCACACAACATGTTTACTGTCAAACACGGTTGTTGTATGCATTAAGAGCCAAATATGTAGGGACTGTGTCAAACACTTCTGTGGGGAGTGAAAGTGAAGACAATGGTCAAGAGAGAGGAACTTGTGCATGGCTGTCATATTATCACTAATTAGCAATTCAACCTTAGCATATTTAACCTCCTTAATTTATTTGCTATCCTGTGTCGAAATGGCAGTCCTGAATTTGGGGAATTTTATACCCATCACTAAGCTCTCTGACGAGTTGTCATTACAAACGCCAAACTATAATGTATGCTTATGTGTCTGGAACAGTTGAACTTATCTATAAAAGGTATACTAATTCAAACAGAGGCCTACATTTTTTCAACTCATGGCAACTGTCATGGAATGACAGCCAAATGACTATTACTGGGAGTTAAACCTAAATTACAGCATCATACAGTATCTGTAGGAAGTGCAAGGTAGAAAGTAAACCATAACCCAACCAGTACAACTTCTGCATCTCTAACAGGAGGAAGAGCGCTGGGTTCTGGTGTCCTCATCACGTTCCCAACTCACTGTTACTGTGTGGCAGGTTTGTCAATTTCCCCTATAAGTACTATAATAACCTGTTGTTCTGCCAAACTATGTTACTCAGAACCTTAGTCAAAGAACAGTCCATTTAATAACTGTCCCTCTCTTTCCCTCTCTCTCTTTCTCCCGCTCCCTCTCTTTTAATAACAGATTTTGTCTAGCAATTCATTTGGTTTTGGGCTGTCCCTTGGCGTCCACACCTCCCAGAGAAATGTCTGAGGCCTTGATATATTCCTCTCAGGTTTCCATGGCCGCACCGCCGGGCCAGATCCCGTTGCACTGATGTCACACATGAATTGAACCACTTCTCTACGGGAAGGGATTCATAAGGTAACTTAAATCAAACTGTGCAAATTGGGAATAGATGCTGGGAGTGTATAATGAGAAGTTATATCAGCAGTGAGAAGCAGGATTACGTTTTATTAAGACACCCAACCCAAATGGATTCATACCTATAAGGTAAACTATTCAAGTAATGTGATAAAACTGTGACCGCTGGAATGAATGGACATTATGCTCAAATTTGCTTTGTTCTGAAGATATTATTACAGGTAGTTATAACAACATAATCTATATTGAATTACCATGTATCACTTGCCTTCAACGCGTTATCTTTCAAAGGCCCAATACGTAAGCTTTTGTGTGTGTGTTTGTGTGTGTGTGTGTGTTTGCACGTGTGCGCGGGCCTGTGTGGGCGTACGTACATGTGTGCGTGTGCGCCCGCAGTTATCCATACCGGAGGGAAAAGGACATTTGTTGAGTTAAATCGTGGCAAAGGTGACTTGGCCTACATGCATGTTGACAGCTTTATGGACTGTGGGCCTTGGAGCATGAGGGGAAAAGTGAAGAGAGCTGGCATGTTTCCCAGACACGCGCAGGTGAAACATCATGGTCAGTGCCCGTGTTAACAGTAACAATCTGGCACCTAACAAGTGCACCTACAGCCTGTCAGAGGAGACCACTGCGTAGCAATTTGACTGTGTGTGTGCGTATGTGTGTCTACTGTATGTGTGTGCGTGTGTGTCCCAATTCAGGGGGGAATGGTGTCTGAAGCAATGTGACACTTTGCTGTGAATGAGATGAAGGTTTTGCCAATTGAGGTAAAGTTAAACTGATGGACGTCTTAAAGCCTGCTGGAGGCCATCTATGGATTGTTATTATTTTGATCTGATGTAATCTTGAATGATTTAGGTGATTGGCAATTGTGTCAAATCCACAAACAAAGAATACAGTGTTTTGTCAATAATCTCCACATTGACTATGTGGTCAGTTAGGGCCGCAATTATGGGAGCCTTCATACTATAGAATTTATAAAATATTTGCAAACTTCAGCATGTGTAGTTATGCTTCAGTGGTAATGCTAGTTTTGTTCTTTGTTCATTTGTTTGTTTGTCTGTTTTTAATAGGGGGTATGTTACTTGAACACCATTATAACCACTCATGTGACTGATTTTATGATGCCTTCTAAACATGACAACTCGCTGTTAGTGATAATGCAATTGTTATAATAGAATGATACATTGTGGACTAAGTTCACAGCTCTCTGCCCTTTAACCATATTGAGTCTTTGGCAACACCAAGTGCTGCCACACAGCCACACCCTTTCAGTATTACGTAATGAGAATCTTTGTCTGGGCTTGGTGACACAACTGTAAATGCCACAGCATGGAGCGTGGTCATTGCTTTAGCTAACGGAAACCTCAGTTATGTATGTCTGATCTCAGGGGATATTTCGACTCCAAACACCCGAGCCCCACCAGAAAGAAATGACACTGAACCGAATGAGTTGACCTCTCTGGATTTTTTTACGAGGGCCTTTTATTGGATTTTAATATCATTCGATTGGGAGAAACATCTCATTATATTCCACTTTGAATGTATAAAGAGACATGGTTTCACACGTGTAATTCATTCTTCTCTTGAGTCACTGTATAGTCGCCTATACAGCCAGAGATACGCTCAGGGCTCCCCTTTAGAGAGGAATCTGTCCAGCTAGTGGCTGTGAGAGAGCATGAAAGAAAAAGCCCAAATACAGTTATTATCACAGTTCATTCAAAATAAAGGAAAATACTGGTAGGTCTCTAAATAACGATTCTGAGGTTGTAAGTGTAAGTATTGTAAGTATTGTAAATATTGCTTTCCATGATCATTTGTGAAGACTTGAAAAGCATATCTCACTACGATGACAGTTTGAGTCACAAACCTCATTTGACAAACGTCTAAAAATGACCTCAATAGTCAGAAAACTAACAATAGATATAGCGCAAGAGTCTACATGATATTAGTTACTTCCATGTTCTGCAAGAAAGGAAAAATCCCTCTCCCACCCATTGTGGTTGTTGGGTTCTGACCAGACATCCCATGTGAGTTGCAAGTTGTGAGATACCAAGGGGCCCCTCTAAACTGCTGCCAACTATCCAGTGCACACCTTTTTCAGAGTCCAGGAAAAACACCCTTTACGTCAATGCAGAGGCTGAGAGTTGGTGTCACTATTTGGCAAACTGGATGCCAACCGGCGTGAATCATTCTAGAAAGGGATTTCACTGGAAAAAATAAACAGTACTTTTCCAAATAATGAGTGAAATCCCTCCTACTTCCTGTTGTAGTATTCTTGGAGAGGGGTAAGCCAGAAAAAGTAGGTCCAACTGGCTAGAAACAGTATATTTGTTCCTTCTGGGGGATTTTTTTTGTCTGTACAGAATCACATTTGAATACTAATAATGTGGTTACATTAGGGTAATTCAGCCCCTGCAATGAAATGATCGTATTATAAAAAATATTTGTGGTGGCATTTAATCAAAGAGAACATGGCTAATATTTATGTGGTATTAAAATAAACAATGTGTGCTATGCAATGCATGCAATGAACAGAATGAAAAAGTGATCTGTAGTATTCCATACTTGTTTCAAATCATGTGCCGAGAACTCAAAAGGGATTATGTAGTTTTTCATGACATATTTCCATATTTGCTCCGTCAAAGTGTCACGCTTCTTCTCGAAGAGTCACGGAAGCAGCATAGTGTGTCATCCATCCAGCTCATTGACTGAAGGGAAGTGGTCAGTCAAACCAGCACTTCACCGTATCCGGGGTAACTCCTGACCTTGGCCCTCACATTTAAGTTCAGGTCTGACCTGAAGTAAAAGCCCCATTCTTCTCATAGGCACGCCATTGTACCAGGGGCAGGTTAGTCTGCAACCTCCCAACACAGACGCACTCACATTGGCCCTCAACTTAGGGGGCAACCCCTGTGCAACAGAAGAATTCTTGGGGAATTTATGCACCATCTCCCAGGCTAATTCAATTAGACGGGATCGTGTCGACAGTATGGCCATTGTGGCAAAAGCACAATGTTGCACTTCATATCGTCCAAGGCTCGGGGTGGAATTCTGTGCCATTTAGCTCCCCACGCTGCCCACCCAACCCCCACCCCACAACGGCATCCTGGCCATTCTCTTTCTCTGTCCCCCTCTCTCTCTCTGTCTCTCTGTCTGTCCAATGATATGCCTGAGGGTCCTTTGCTGGCCACAGATAAGGCGAATCATTAACCAATCCCCTGAGAGAGGGCATTCACAGCCACAGGGCCACAAGGCTGGGTCTGGACTGGCGGCAACATGGAGGGAGCGAGAGGGGGAGCTCTGTGTCACTTAACGGACATGTCGTCTGTTGGGCCCTTTGAGCTGCCTGATTCCCGCCTGGTACCGGAGCAGCCAGTCAGGCACTCTGGGGTGAAATGCAGCCAATGTTGTTTTCCTCTTTCTGTATCTACATGTGACTTATGTATTTCACATAGAAAAAATTGATCCTTTGTTGTTTGAGTTGAGGCATGCCGATTTCCCCGAATCTCATCCAGTGCATATAGCTGCATATACACAGAAGACGATATAGAGTATGGTGCCAGTTTTACTTCAGATCCCTTTTGCTCAGTGGCAGTTCTAGACCATTTCAACTGGGGGGGCCAAGCTGGGGCCAGTTGTAATGTTAGAGGGGCCAGTTACATTAGACGTTATTGTTGTCATATCGTTTTCTTCACTGCATTGCAGGCATTAGCAGGCAAAAGACCATGTCCCTCTAGTAAATGTGTGGGTTTAATTAGTGTTCCGAGTTGCCACTGTCTAATAACGGATGTAAAAAAAGAACGATAGCAAAAATGATTATTTATTTCATACTCCACATTTAAGGGAGCCCCCAGAACCGCCAGTGCTTTTGCTGTATGACTCAAACTTAGAAATCAGGGCAAACTATTCCCTGAAGGATGGCTAATGGCTTCTTGACTGTACCTTGGAACCGCATCACCCCTCCTCCCTTGTGGTTTATTTCATGATTAGGTGAACCTAGATATTTAATTCGGCCACTATTTGAACATCTTTGATTTCAAGTCATTTGGGCATAGGACCGCATACCATACTACCTTGCTCCTTGGAAACACACAAATGGAAGCCATCTCCACGTACAGACGGACTGTAATCTAAAAATATGACATGATCTCCCATCTCCCAAAGAGAGGGCCTTTGTGGATGGCAGTTGGTCATACATTCCTTCGTACAATTATACTTTGCTCCATGTTCCTATAACACTGGTGGCATTATTGTCATTCTCCACCATGTCTTGGAGCTGAGATCAGTCATGTTGGAAACTTTGTTTATAGATTCACAACCCCCCCTTCAAACTTAAAGTAGATATGCTAATGATAAGTACTATTGAGAAGGCTTCCACAACAAACCTCAAGTCAAAGATCAATGGGGTGACACAGCAACACAGACAGGCCTTTTGTCTGCTCACAGTCTCCAGCACAGTTTCGCCTCAGGGATCAGATTTTCATATTGCGTCTGGTTTTTAGGTGACTGGATGCACAGACATGCATAGCTCCACTAATTCTGGACTGTCTCTGGTTAAAGTAACAAATTAAGCAATATCTAATGAATAGAACCGAGCACTCCTTGGAACGAGAGTCTTCAGAATAAGATGGTTAACCTTCCATTTACCATGTTTGACCCTAGATAATCTGTGTGAATGGGCAGCGATCCCTTATCATGCCAGTGAAAAGAATTTAATCTGCAATGCCTGCACGCATGGACTTGTGAACTTGTAGTATCAAAGGACTTTCCCATCAGGAATAAAAAGGTCTATATTGCAGTTACAGAACTTTGCTACCTTGTCTTATTCTTTCAAAGGTGCATAGGTAATAAAATGGACAGCACTCCAAAAGATAATCTTTTAAAAATGCATTTATTTCCCGAAGTGCTACATTGCCTCAAAAGTGCTACCTTTTTCGAGTGATTAGCTCTATATATTCATACCTAAAAAAAGCGATACGTAATCCCTTGTTTCTCTAGTAGTTCTCTGTCTATTGGCCTCAGGTCTTGTGTAGGACCAGACGGTGATTGATTCGCCCTGCTCTGTCCACATGCACGGCCCTGCGTGATAAAGATCTAATAGGTCGTTTGCCTTGTGATGCCTCCTGCATGCCTCCTGCATGCCTCCTGCAGGTCGTAAACCGCTCATTAATCTCAGTCTCTGAAGTGGATCAGGAGCCTGGACTTTGTCACGGTGAGCACGGTTAGTCACACTGACTTCTTTGATCCCATTGACAGGGACCACACTGTCCCCTCCACAGTCAGGTGTCTCAGGGACCAAGTTTAATGACTCTCCAGTCAATTCACTGAGCTTTCAATTAGACACGCCAATAGACTGGCTTGCGCGTCACACACGTGCACACACATACAACGACACACAAACAACGATGGTAATCCCAGATCAAGTGCAAGGATAAATTAATAAAAGTCTATACGTAGCACCTTTGAGAATCTGTTACATCTATGTAATAGAAGTTAATGGAATCATGATATAAAATCAAAATTACAAATCAAACTATTCTAGCAATTGCTTATCAAATGATTGCCTTTGATTTGAAAATGACGATTCAAATATCTTGAGAGGACTAAAATGCTTATTTTTATAAACTGAGTTGGAAGGTCACATAATACGAGGGACTTTTACCCTACTACAGTCTGGAGAGAATCAAACAGGAATCCATCTAATTTAGAGTATAGGGACGGAAGATGGAAAAAGAGAAAGCTAATGTGGAGCCGATCAAATCATTTTAATAAGCACTGGTCAGTATTGATTTAATCATGGACATAAAAGGAGCCGGACACACAAGCGACTCTTGTGCTTATATTCTATCTTTCTGAGGTAATTTCATTGCCGAGACCTGTTTGGTTCCAGGGACCAAGGACACTGTCAGATTAATAAAATACCAGTTAGTTTACTTACATGATAAAAGATACTCAAACTTTATCGACAACATGGTCATGCTTGGGATGCCAAATCTTTATAGACAGTTACTACATCTAAACAGTAGCATGTAATAATGTGTGTAAACATATTTTATTAAATCTATAATAGTTCTAGTTGCAATTAAGATTTTTTAATGACTTATTACAGTATATTAGTCTAATAGTACCAGCAAATTGAATTTCCTAAGGGCATTTTACCCTCTGTCTCTGGTTTGGGTTAATTCTCATTCTAAATGTTCTAAATTTGATAATGATGAGGCGTTTTTGTGGGACTCACACTCAGAGGGCTTATCCCTTTAATAGTTTAATATAGGTGGGGTTATGGGGTGAGTTGGGGGCGATGAGCAGCTGTCGATGCCCTGGTTGGTTGGATGTTGGCTGGGGCTCCCCCGGGGGCTTGGGGGGACTCCCTGCGGCTAAATGCTGTCTGAGTTGGCCTCCGTGTGCTGTGATAAAGGCGGGCCTTGTCTCCTCTGACCGTCCCCTGTGACTGGACGACTTACTGAGGAGTGTCTAATGATTAAACCTCAAGATTGTCTTCAGCTCCGGGGATATCAACCTTAATATTTGAAAGGCTCTCCAGATTTTGGTCACTGTTTCTACCTTTTCATTATCTATTCATAAATGAAGGAACATCAGAAGTTACCAACTCAATGTAAAGCCGAAAATGTATGTTGAAAATAGAGAACAAACTTTTCTTGGGTTTCTCTCTCTCTCTCTGAGTTTACTTAATGTGAGTGGGAAAGCGAAAAAGGGGGATTTCTTTAATTCTGATAAGCAATATAACTTTGAGGAGGTTTTGAAGTGGCTTGTTTGGCTTAACAGTGGTGACAATGTTACACTACATTTGGCTTGACAGGGATTTATACACTGCACTCAATTATGTTTCATTGATCCCTTTGGTGATAGGACACACTAAAATGAGGCCAATTTATGAGACAAAAGACAACACATACCGATTACACTAACAGGTGACAGAGCATGCTCCTGTGATGGTGGCCTCCCCGTTGTCAGAACAGATGGAGATGGGCCTGTTGCTAAGGATAAGGCCAGAGGAATCCATTTTTTAATTCCAGATTATTTGCCTCGGCACCACAAGCAATATCGCTGGGTTTCCCAAGATATAATGAAAAAAAAGAACACACAAAAGGAGGACTTGGAGGTAGGTCAGGGAAGGGGAGGAGAGGCCACTCTGTGTGAGGGAAACAGTCAGCTGTTACCACAGAGGTTCAGAGAGGTAGACACACAGAGGGAATTACTTGTTTAGGGAAGGAGAGCCAGGTCAGTTTTAATGCCTGAGATACAGCAACAGAAACAAAGACTTTCCAACTTGAAGCCAGTTGACTTTCATAATTAAAGTAAGCATGTTCGGGCCCAAAACTCTTGTTCTCTGCATCCTGGCTCTGTAAAAACAACCAGACCGCTACGTACACACAAACCAGGGGTGTTTCAGGAGCCCAGCCACTGCCAGTGAGGGAGACGTTAAGTACTGGTGGTCTCACAGTGTGTTTGATCAAAGGGATCTACCGCAGGAGCCTATATTTGCTTTATCCATGACTGTATTTTAATGGGCTCATGTTGTGAAAAAAAGAGGGATCTCTTTTGTAAGACGAGAAAACAATGAAAGCCAGCCATGGGTCCCACTTTAGATATGAAAGTGCCTCGTTTGCCACCATTAAGTAAAATCAAAATCAAATCAAATGTATTTGCCACATGCTTCGTAAACAACAGGTGTAGACTAACAATAAATGCTAACTTATGTGTCCTTTTCCAACAATACAGAGTTAAAGATACAAAACAAATAGAAATAGTGACATGAGGAATAAATAAACAGTGAATAACGAATAACAGTAACGAGTATGGTTACGCTTGATTAAACGTTTGATTGTACTTTTTCTAAACTGGAAATGTAGGCACAGAAAAGCTTCCTTTTGGATTTAGACTGTAAACTAACTGCAAAGTACAGTACCTAGTCCACCCATTTTCTTTATTTTATCACTGTCATATTTTCTTGCTCCCAAGAACATGAGTTGGGTCTCCAGTCTCAGAGCACAGTAGAGTAACGTGTGAACACAGTGCAAATGTAATATTGTCTGGGAGTAGACCCTGCGGCGTCAGTCTGTCTATGTGAGGCCTTTTTGTCATGTTACATTTCCTCCTTTTCTCTGTTTCCACCTCTTTCTAAATCTATCTATCTTCATTCCTTTCTCTCCCACCCACTCTCTTCCTCCTCCACCGTGGGCCTATAGTCTCCCTCACATCCTAATTACCATAATATAGTTATAACAATAAACTTTCAATCTTGATGAGGGGACAGGAATTAGATGATTTTCTCCTGGATACAACAGGTAATTGACATGGACTTGGAGCATAAAACTTGTCATGGTTGTCGTTATGTGTGGTAGTTATGTATAATGAAAACTAGCCCAGTAGTTTTTGTTTGTTTTGTGTGTGTATTTACATATGAAGTAATTTCATCACCGTTGCGAATAGCCATTATGAATAGTTTACTGTAATACAGCATCAGAATTACAAGTGCTGACCCTATTTCTAAAACTGAACATGCTTTTAGAGCTCAATGGGTGAGGGTAACGGCCTGAGCAACAAATAAACAAATATTATTTTCCCCATAGTTCAATTGAGTAATCCACTTGAATATTATTCAATTCATGCATTCACATCCGTGGCAGACATCCCCCTCTGAAGAGTGCAATCATATGAATGACTAATAATGTCTAATCGGCAAGTGGCGTTACAACTCCTCATGCCATCTCTAATATGAAAGGTCATCACACAAGCCATAGACAGATTTATTCTTCATTTACAATTTTGCTTTACGACTTGTAGCCTACAGTGTACTATAAAACTACACATAGTCAGCTTTTGTGGCAGAGGTCTGAATAGAACGAGAAGGAGTGAGACACCGATGGCGTCGCACACCAACAACCACCCAGCTGTTCATCACCAAAAGAGGCCTGCGCTATTTCTACCACAACACACAAGCCTCTCTGTGCTAAAATAAGATCAACAAATAAACATGCATTCTTAAAAAAACAGCGACGTTTGATCATAGATGATGGATCCGTTCTTCATATACGGTGCGTCTGTAATCAAATAAAACCTCGTTCTTCATGCTGCCCAGCATACAAAGCATTGTCAGTTTTCGGGCCAGATACTGGAATGTTTTTTCTTGGGATTATGATTATGTTTATAGAAAAAAATAAGGCACTTGATGCACCTGAAAATTGGCACATTTTCACAAATTTGTGCCGATTATGTCTCTTCTATTTGAAGATGAAGGCCGGCATTTGTAATTCAGATGAAAAATATGATCCCAAAATTAGACCAGTGACACATGCTCGGATTTTCTCATGGATACAGGCGGCACAGAAAATGGGAGAGCATGAAAAACGTGTGTTACAGAAAAGGCATATTGTTCACAGTACATGTAGCAAGTGTGAAACCTTTTACATTGGTTGATGGTTGGGAATCTACTAGAAGTCTCTGCATGTATAACGGTGACCTATTCTGGGCTGCATCACCGGCCTATACCAGAATTGAGTTGTCCCTCTCTGCCGTGGAAGCCTTTGTATCAAAAAATGTCTATGACTATTTACTGTAGCATTCAAGCAGCAAAAAGCAGGAAAATGAACTCCCAACACACCCTCTGATCTCTTTATTTTATTGCACATTTTAATCTGGCATTGTAAGTGCTCCCAAGAAGCTGCCTTACCACTGCTTTCTCCCAAGCCCCTGTGGCTTTTATGGGGATTACGCTTCAAAAAACTGGATGAAAAGACAAGGATTACAGGGACAAAATATCAACATGTGTGGGCTTCTTTACACTTCAGTTTTTAACCATTTGAGGTCATTTCAGCCCTGACAGTGACAAAGAGGCTTATTCACATAAACACTGACCTCAGACAACCTCAATCAGATGTCAGGTAAATATGCTTTATAGACCTGAGGACCTTTGATGATTGGTAATATATGCAGTGATGTGCGGTGTGGTCGGTGGCTGGGTAGGCACTGGCTATTATCACTGGCTATATTTATACTCACAAATAAATCTTGATGAAGCCCAAGTTCACCAAACAACAGATAGCTCCCACAACCAGAGTGACATACGCTATTAACCGAAATAGCCAAGATACACAAGCGATAGCGTGCATATTTCATATCATCCCAAAAAATTACACACTTCTTAAGGCTCTGTCAATGTGCCCTTGAGCAAGGCACTCAACCCTAATTTCTCCTGTAAGTCGCTCTGGATAAGAGTGTCTGCTAAATGACTGAAATGTCAAATGTAAATGTATGCTCGTCAGCTCAGCCATAGACGGATGTGGCATCCACTATTAAAACCAATAGGTGGCACTAAAAGACCAATATGGACACATTTCATTGGAATAGTTTGCAACGCAAACTCCATAGCCTTTCACAATGGATTTACAATTCTTCCAATGCACCGTGGGGGGCACATACACACATAATAATATTATTATATTAGAAGATGATGGCGCCGGAGGGCAGGGCTCTTAACCAACCATGTTATTTTGTTTGTTTTTTGGCATTGTTCGTAACTTGTTTTGTACATTATGTTGCTGCTACAGTCTCTTATGACCGAGAAGAGCTTCTGGACATCAGAACTGCGATTGCTCACCTCAAACTGGATGAAGAGTTCTTCTTCAATGAGTCGGACCGGAGGGATATACCACTACAAACACCCAACCAGGCCCAGATCCCTGTGATTCGCTAGAGAAGGAAACTGAGATTTAGTGGAAAAAGATCGAGGTGCCTTGCGAGGATATGGCAACGAGTGGCTAATCTGCCCTTGCCTTCCGTGCGGATAGCTAATGTTCAATCGCTGGAAAATAAATAGGACGAGCTGAAAGCACGTATATTCTACCAACTGGACATTAAAAACTGTAATATCTTATGTTTCACGGAGTCGTGGCTGAACGACGCCATTTAGAACATACAGCTGGCGGGTTTTACACTCCATCGGCAGGTGTCTTCACTGACATTTTCAACCTCTCCCTGTCTGAGTCTGTAATACCAACATGTTTCAAACAGACCACCATAGTCCCTAAGGTAACCCTAAGGTTACCTGCCTAAATGACTTCCGACCCGTAGCACTCACGTCTGTAGCCATGAAATGCATTGAAAGGCTGGTCATGGCTCACATCAACACAATTATCCCAGAAACCCTAGACCCACTCCAATTTGCATACCGCACCAACAGATCCACAGATGATGCAGTCTCTATTGCACTTCACACTGCCCGTTCACACATGGGCAAAAGGAACACCTATGTGAAAATGCTATTCATTGACTACAGCTCAGCGTTCAACACCATTGAGCCGTCAAAGCTCATCACTAAGCTAAGGACCCTGGGACCAAACACTTCCATCTGCAACTGGATCCTGGACTTCCTGACGGCCTTCCCCAGGTGGTAAGGGTAGGTAACATCACATCCGCCTTGCTGATCCTCAACACGGGTGCCCCTCAGGGGTGCGTGCTCAGCCCCTTCCTTTACTCCCTGTTCACTCATGACTGCACTGCCAGGCACAACTCCAACGCCTTCATTAAGTTTGCTGATGACACAGTGGTAGGCCTGACCACCGACAATGATGAGACAGCCTATAGGGAGAAGGTCAGAGACCTGACCATGTGGTGCAAAGACAACAACCTCTGCCTCAACGTGATCAAGACAAAGGAGATGATTGTGGACTACAGGAAAAGAAGGACCGGGCACAGCCCCATTCTCATCGACGGGGCTGTAGTGGAGCAGGTTGAGAGCTTCAAGTTCCTTGGCGTCCACATCACCAACAAACTAACATGGTCCAAGCACACCAAGACAGTCGTGAAGAGGGCACGACAAAACCTATTCCCCCTCAGGTGACTGAAAATATTTGTCATGGGTCCTCAGATCCTCAAAAGGTTTTACAGCTGCACCATCGAAAGAGCATCCTGATGGGTTGCATCACTGCCTGGTATGGCAACTGCTCGGCCTCCGACCACAAGGCACTACAGAGGGTAGTGTGTACGGACCAGTACATCACCGGGGCCAAGCTTCCTGCCATCCAGGACCTCTATACCAGACGGTGTCAGAGGAAGGACCTAAAAATTGTCAAAGACTCCAGCCACCCTAGTCATAGACTGTTCTCTCTGCTACCGCACGGCAAGCAGTACCGGAGTGCCAAGTCTAGGTCCAAGAGGCTCCAAAATAGCGTCTACCCCCAAGCCATAAAAATCCTGAACACCTAATGAAATGGCTACCCAGACTATCTGCATTGTGAAAAATTATTACACAGATATAATACGTTTCTAAAATTTCCATATCAACAATTGAAATTACTGAAAAATGCAGATCAAAACGTAAAAAAGTGTCTCATCAAAACTACATTCTAGCTTGATATATCAAATGCATCAAAGGGATGCTGTCTATCTCATGTTCACCTCTCGGTGACAGGATTGTAGAAGTCACAGCAGAACCCCATGCCCATCATTTTATTCTGCATGCACACAGCAGGCCTGGGGTTGTGGAGACGCCTCCCTAAGGCCTCCTTCGGTTCTATTTTCACACTGAACACAACATTTTACACACACAAACAGTAGCTGGTAGCAAAGTTCTTCCACACGGCATACAGGTGGGTAGCTACATCCATTTGGGCTTACAGCCAGTCAGAGAGCAAAATCCTACAAGGTTAGTGTGCCCCATGCAGCCACGCACGTAGAATCATTGTAGTTAGTCGCATCCATCTTGTAGAAGCCAAAGCTCGGGCCCGCATTGAGTGGCAGGAGAAGACCCAGGTGTAAAAGTCAGGGTAAAAAGTATAATTTAGTAATGACGTTTCAGACAAGTGGACAGTTCATTACTCACTGTTCGACCGCCCAACAGCTAGAAGTGAAGGAGATGGTAGTTGCCTGTCATGAATAAAGTCACGTCTTGTAGAGCTCCTGTAATGTGCCTCTCTCTGGTCTTAACTTTCATTATAGTTGACGTTCCACTCTTCGAACCCCCCAAACAATGCATTACATTATTCCAACTTGGAAAATTGTTTGAGGTGCAGTAAAATGTCCATTTCTCAAGTTGTTTTTGCTAGCTAGCTAGCTCCGTTCCGTTCAAGGGTTGTGAGCGCCAAATTATGTAGACACTCCAAAATGTGCAGAGCTTAACCCAGGTTTAATACCCACACAACATGTTTAGGCAATACGCATGCGCAAAATATGAAATAGGCCCAAAGAAACTGATTAACCTACTTCAAGCTAGGCAAAGCAGCAACGCCTATACTGATCCTGTCCATTAAGAGTGACGAGTCAGGAACGGCAGCCCCCGTCAATGATTTGAATGGATTTGAATGGATGGAAATGAAGGAATGAATACCCTGGAGCCTTTCCTGATGTTTTGACGGAGCTTTAGCATGACAACCACCAGAATCATTGATATGAGAAAAAACATTAGAAAACAAAAAAAGTATGTCTTTTTTTAAAATACAATTTTATTTAGTATTTGGCTTTTCAAAACAGCTTTTTCTAATTAGATGAATCACATGGTAAGCACTGCCTACCCTGACTGCACGTCACTGAGTATATGCAAACACTGGTCTAACACAGATCTCGGTTATAGGTTCGGAGCACTGTCAGAACAGAAAAAAAACTATAAATCAACTAGGACCATTTTTCTAACTAAGGTGCTCTGTCTACTTTGGGCAGAGCACAGAACATCAGTAACCACATTGAATGTTCTCAGATTAGAATTCCCTTTCAGCCACGTCTCCCTGTTCTGAGCAGCACACCCAATAATCATCAAAGTCTGGGGATGTTTTTGTCCTTTGCTCCTGAGACAAGATCAACGTATCTTCAATTACTCTCCTATTTAGCTTTAAGGCACAAAGCATTTCTCCAGGTGTTGTTGCTCTAAACGTGTTTGAGTTTGGTTTCTTCTTAGTGGTAGATGTTAGCAGGCCATCAATGCTAACGTTAAGTATGCTGAGGAATAACTAACTTTCCCGCAGAGCATCTAATAGTTACAAGACTGAATATATGGTCAGAGACTTGCCAACCCCACAGCCTTAGTTAAAGTTGCAATCCTTTCTTCTCATAGCCCACGTTTACATAGCTCAGAAATCCAATAATCCCTGCTCATATATAGAAACATGTATAATGTTAAAAAAGGACTCCACAAATGATCATATGGAGCTTCCAAGGCCAATGCATATGTATAAAATTGCTGTTGGAGGGGTAGAGGGTAAATAGCCAAAGAGATGTTGCTAACAGTGGTAGGGAGAAATGTTACTGCTTTACGAAAATACTTTTGGTAATTGCTAGCTAAAGTGTTTTTAAAGCATAGCAAATGTTTGATCAGTTTTGTATAGTCCAGATCTGTTACTGACTGATGCCAAGCAATAATATTCTGGAGGCCAGGGTCCCTAAGTGAAATTCCACATTTGTTGTTAAAATGTACAATGAACCCCAGTCCAATACTACCCTCACACTGTGGTGACACTTTACTACCACTTATGGAAATACCTCCATCATGAAAAAGACATGGGAGGGGGAAGTTAAAGATCTTCTGTGATTGGTAGGAAACGAGGATGCGGTTCAATCACGTATTCAATCTCTCATCATCACCGCCACAGGGACAGCTCTCAGATGTGTGTTACTGTTTTATTTTTTCTGATTCTGATTGGCAGGACACACTGAAGCAAAGCGTAAAAACAACACAAAAACACTGTGCCTTTCCTGGTGTAAATCAAGTATACGATCACCATTACGACTCTCTTCCCTGTCACTTCCATTAGAGCCCTGGCAGCCTGCGCATTACTCTTGGCATGCTTAGAGAGGAGATCCACCCTGTGTAATTGCTTCTCCTAATTGCTCAGGCACCGCTCGGCTTTGGAAAAGGAGACCCATCTCACTCCTCGGCAGCCCCCAAAATGAATGCCATGTGCTGGGAGAACGCCCCGGCCGCTGCTGAGAGCCTGAGGTGGCGCCGTGACGCCTCGAGCCCAGCCGATGTGCCCCGTGCTGCCAAGAGGAACATAACTCAGCCATTCCGTCTTAAACAGGACACTCCCCTCTCTGTCTCTCTCTCTCTCTCTTCCCCCCTTCTCTCTCTCTCCTCCTTCACCACCTTCTCTCTTTCCCCTTTCTCTCGCCTCCTTTCCCCCCTTCTCTCTCTCTTTCCCCCCTTCTCTCTCTCTCTCTCTCTCTCTCTCTCTCTCTCTCTCTCTCTCTCTCTCTCTCTCTCTCTCTCTCTTAGCTAACTGCCTTTGTTCATGAAATGGTCTCTGATGTCACCTACAGGGTGGTGAAGTGGTCAAGCCCTGGGAAACTGCTCTGCACGTCACACTCTCTCTGAGAATATGGACACCACTCACAGTCTTTGTTTGAGAGTGTGCAATGAACTGCATCTTTCCATTGTGGGCACCGCTGGTTCAAAGTGGCAACTTTCCAGGCAGCTGTACTGTAGCTGAACAATCATTTCTGTGATACATTTTTTTCAAAGAAACATTCACCACCTATAAAGGATTATTGATTGGAGTTATTTGACAATTTAATGTCATTAAAAAAGAGTGTAGTATCATATGATATCATATAAGCCATTCAGATGAGGTGTGTAAAGCCTTAACTTCCTGTGAGACTGGAACACCTGGCCTTCTAAAGCCCACTCTACTGAACTCCACTGCCCCAGAGATAGACAGGAAGTGGCTAAAAATAGCCTGAATCAAAGGTATGTTATTGAAGCGTAATGAGAAGGATGTGCTGCTGTAACACTGAACTTTTCCTGGACATTCCTGAGTGTTTTCTCATGTGAAAGCTTGGGAGAGAGCCCTGGCGGCACTGAGGGACACGTTTATTTTCCTTTCAGGTTCAACACACACTGGTTTAGGCCTCTGTAGCGCGGTGGTGGTCATACAGGCCCTCAGCGGTTGGTTAGGGGGAGGTTTTCTCCAATACATTCACCTCTTCTCTTGTCTTTTTCTATTGCACATATATGAAAAAATATGAAATATAAAGGCATGCAATAGATTTTGAAATGGATTGGTGGTGGGCCATCTCTGTAGCTCCACCTTACTCTGGCGGTGGAGCGCTCCCAGTTGACTATATTCTGGTTTCACTTACGAAAGATCAATCTATTTTCAAAACATTTGTATAGTTTGTATTACTATTGCTTCATATGTTCTCAGTTCAGTTGACTGCTTTGTATGGACTTCTGTGAGTGTGTGTGCATGTGCGTGTGAGTGTGAGAGTGTATGTGTGTGTTTGTGTGTTTGTGTGTGTGTGTGTGTGCTTGCAGGCATGTGTGCTAACGCATACTGTAAATGTCTGCATAGCACCTGAGCGAGCTGTGCTTAATGAACGGAAACCTTGTAAAATTAACTTCGTTACAGGGATTCAAATAAAAACAGCCTGAAAAGCTCCTCTGAATTTACTCCTTTGGAGGCCCAGCAGGCAGCGTAATTTGGGCCTGGTCTCTCCTTTTCATCATTCACAAATTAAATGCAGAGAATCTGATTAGAATTTTGCCTTCAAGATATATACACAAATATGAAATGTTTGATGAGATCTTTCGGGGTGATCTTCGACTCTTTGTTCAGAATATTTAATATGCATATTTATTTCTCTCCAAGACCCAAGAGGAGTTAAGAAAATGTTGAGCACACATTTCTTCTGTAGTTCATTTACTGCAATTACAAACACATGGCACCACTGGGGGTAAAGGCAGGATCAGTACATCACTCAACATGTACAACACATTGTAGGCAGTCTTAAAAAAGCCTTAGCCTACCCACACAACGTACCTGCCTGCCTGCCTGCGCTGATGATCAACTCTGTGTGTGTGTGTATGTATGTGTGTGTGTGTGTGTGTGTGTGTGTGTGTGTGTGTGTGTGTGTGTGTGTGTGTGTGTGTGTGTGTGTGTGTGTGTGTGTGTGTGTGTGTGTGTGTGTGTGTGTGCGTGCATGTGTGCTTGTTGTGTTTCTGAGAGAGACAGAGGAGACATCATGGACAATGATAAAAAATAGAAATATCTAATATCTAGAAATATACAGTACCAGTCAAAGGTTTGGACGCACTTACTCATTCAAGAGTGTTTCTTTATTTTGACTATTTTCTACATTGTAGAATAATAGTGAAGACATCAAAACTATGAAATAACACACATGGAATCAAGTAGTAACCAAAAAAGTGTTAAACAAATCAAAATATATTTTAGATTTTAGATTCTTCAAAGTAGCCACCCTTTGCCTTGATGACAGCCTTGCACACTCTTGGCATTCTCTCAACCAGCTGAAAATTATTGGTTGAGAGAAAAATCCATTCCAACAGCCTTAAAAAAAAAAGATTTAACCTTTATTTAACTAAGCAAGTCAGTTAAGAACAAATTCTAATTTACAATGATGGCCTACCAAAAGGCAAAAGGCCTCCTGCGGGGACGGGGCCTGGGATTAAAAATAAGAGAGACACCACAACACTACATAAAGAGAGACCTAAGACAACAACATAGCATGGTAGCAACACATGAAAACACAGCACGGTAGCAACACAACATGGCAGCAGCACAACATAATAGCAGCACAAAACATGGTACAAACATTATTGGGCACAGACAACAGCACAAAGGGCAAGAAGGTAGAGGCAACAATACATCACGCGAAGCAGCCACATCTGTCAGTAAGAGTATCCATGATTGAGTCTTTGAATGAAGAGATTGAGATAAAACTGTCCAGTTTGAGTGTTTTCTGCAGCTCATTCCATACGCTAGCTGCAGTGAACTGAAAAGAGGAGCGACCCAGGGATGTGTGTGCTTTTTAACAGAATGTGACTGGCAGAACGGGTGTTGTAGGATGAGGGCTGCAGTAGGTGTCTCAGATAGGGGGGAGGGAGGCCTAAGAGGGTTTTATAAATAAGCATCAACAGGTGGGTCTTGCGATGGGTTAACAGAGATGACCAGTTTACAGAGGAGTATAGAGTGCAGTGATGTGTCCTATGAGGAGAATTGGTGGCAAATCTGATAGCCGAATAGTAAAGAAAATCTAGCCGCTAGTCTTGAAGGAGTTCCCACATATGCTGAGCACTGGCTGCCTTTCCTTCACTCTGCAGTCCAACTCATCCCAAACCATCTCAATTGTTTTGAGGTCAGGTGATTGCTGAGGCCAGGTCATCTGATGCAGCATTCCACAACTCTCATTGGCCAAATAGCCCTTACACAGCGTGGGGGTGTGTTGGGTCATTGTCCTGTTGAAAAACAAATGATAATCCCACTAAGCGCAAACCAGATGGGATGGTGTATCGCTGCAGAACGCTGTGGTAGCCATGCTGGTTAAGTGTGCCTTGAATTCTAAATAAATCACAGACTGTCACGAGCAAAGCACCCTCATACCATCACACCTCCTCCTCAATGCTTCACGGTGGGAACCACACATGCAGAGATCATCCGTTCACAAAGACACAGCGGTGGGAACCAAAAATCTCAAATTTGGACTCATCAGACCAAAGGACCGATTTCCAAATATATTTTGATTTGTTTAACACTTTTTTTCGTTGCTACATGTGTTATTTCATAGTTTTGATGTCTTCACTATTATTCTACAATGTAGAAAATATTAAAAATAAAGAAAAACCCTTGAATGAGTATGTGTGTCCAAACTTTTGACTGGTACTGTATGTTTGCACTAACAACTAATTGACAATGGATTTAGGCTGTATTATTCATACCCAACGGTAGGCCTTTCAGTTGTCACCTTCAGGTTTCCCCTGAGATACAGGTAGACCTTAATGTTCTCCTGCAAGATAGAGAATAAGATACAAGTCAAATGACCATAAACTCCTTCCATCTACCAGAGGAGAGGTAGTACTGTACAGTCAGTGAGAGAGAGACCAAAACATCTGGTGCCCTCCTTGTGAAATTAGTTCAAAGCTTTTCAGCTCCTTGATTATTTAAACATTGTTTGAGCCAAATTAGGCACCCTTTTATTCCACAGCGGAAAGCACAGTGCAACTCCCCTCGCTCGAACAACCCTCTAAATAAAGAGACAGAAAAAAAGAAAAGAAAAGCTGTGCTTCTGTGAAGGGTTTGTTTTTTCTTTAGAATCTATCATCAGACGTCACGTTGTTGCAAGGACTCTTTGACGGCGCCATGACTTTGATGTGGAAAGTCTGAGGGAAGAATAAGTCAAACCTATGGGATTTTGTGGCGACTGTGTACAGTGTCTCCCACACTACTTTGTTGTTGTTAATGTAATATGCCCTTATTTGACTTTGTGATCTCAGTTTACGAGCCCAATCTCTCAATGACCTATTGCTGCAACTGGGTGCTGGAAAGATCTTTACAAATCAAGTAACATGAAAGGAAATAGTTATTGTAAATTGTTTTAAACTCTGTACAGTTCCATATAGAGACAAAGCAGGAGATACGAGTTACATCAAACAGTAGCGTTAACATGGCGTTACTGTATCATGTCACATATGGTCAAAGTGATGGGATTGTTAAGGTTGCACCTCGCCGACTCTGCTATCAGAGTTAAGTATTTTCAGAATGTGAACAACCCAGCAGTCTGTGTGTGGTTGGGGCCACATATCAGTTTTATATGCCATCCTTTTGTTGTCATTGTTTGCACAACAGCTGGATTGAGACTCACACGGAGCTGGCGTCTTTCTTCAGGGATTTGTTTTTAAATTGCCCTGTAGAGATTCCAATGTGGGAAAGGTCTGTCCTCTCCCCTTCCTTGTTGTTTGATGTGTTCCAGCCTGATGTCAAGATGAGAGCCAGTGTGCGTGCAGCAGTGGAGCATTCGCTTGCATGAATTCGTGTTTATTGCCTGTGCTCTGTATGATTCTGTATTTGCTACAGAAAATTTTGAATAAATCTATGCCCAACTGTGCACAGTTTGGGGGGTGTGTGTGTGTGCGTTTGCTCATGTGTATTCTGTTCTCCGATCACTGATCAGCGCCTAGAGCGTGACTCCTCTGCCTCTCTTCCTGCTCTCTGTTGGTTGACTGACATTCCATTGCCGTTTTGTTTCTGGACAGGAAGTGGATCTGCTGCCAAAAATGATTAGAAGCCAGGGGAAAGCATAACATCTCCAGCATCTCAACAGTATGCTCTGGGAGCGCTCAAGGCCTGCCCTGCGCTATGTCCAACATGTGAGAAACTGTATTGTTTGATATATTCTAGATGCAACTGGCAGTCAGGTTTAGAGAAGTTCTTGGCTGCATGCCTACCCCAGAACTCTTGTCATGAGAATATACAGTATGAAAGGGGTGGAGTTTGAAATGACTACTTTGCGTATTACGTTCTCAACTTGACGGGCTAGAGCCCAATCACTAGCATTGCGGTAAATAGGTGGCTAGATGTGCATATAACATTTTAATCATCAGTCCAACTGGGTGAAGACCTCTGTACTTCCATACTTTCATCACAACCAGCACTGTAGTGGAATTCACTAGTTGGCAGAGTGAAAGATCTTCTTCCTATGTTACACTCTGTATGGCAGAGATACTCAACAAGTCTTCTTGGCACTATCCGCCCTGCCATCAATGGCCATTTACATCAAGAGTTTTAAAAGACAGCTAATTATGATCCATGCACAAATAACATTAGCAATGTATCTATTGCTTACATTATATCCTGAGTGTGTGTCCTGTTCACAGCGTGGGTTTGAAGTTTGAACATAGTCCAATGGAACTTGGCAATACTCACAACTTGATTATTAATATCCCACTAGGCCTGAAAAAAGAAACTTCCTGTCAAATAATGTTGCCATGGCATCTCAACTTGACACATCAGACAAACTCTAGTTGGCACGGCCAGTATGGCTCCACTGTGCATTGTTGTTGATCACCTCTTTCAGGAGGGCCAAAAGTCCTAACCATTCATTATATTTCAATTTATGGTTTTCCTTTCATTCCCCCTTTATTTTCCCCTCTTCAACTCAAATGGGGGAAACAATTTGGATTCTGTAGAGAGAAAGAACGTCAGTTTGGTGAAGCAGGATGTGTCTTGCTGGGATCCCAATATGACATTGTGGGGCACAGCTAACTGTAGCCACTGTAAAGACACGCTGAAAGTATTTTCTCACACATTGTCAAATTAAAATCGTAGTTTTGACAGCGTTAGTTGCTTGGCAGTAGTAATACGCTAATCTTTCCTCGTATTTAGTGTAAACCATTTTAAAATGGTGGTTGAGGAGAGGACTGATCCCCATATTTGTGCAGGACATGTGCAAGAAGTGTTCTCAACTTAACACAAAGTAATTACTGTAAGTTGTTTTGTTTATACAGAAATGTCATCTGCTGTTGATTACAAACCAGACACATTTCCACAATGTGTTAAAAAAAGTTTACTTATGGATGGGTAAATCATTAGGATTACTGAAGGACTGTAACTCACACAGGAATGTAAACCACATCAAATACATAAGACACTTTGTTTTTATTGCCTAAATAATATCCATCACTCAGTTATTTATCGTGTTTAACCATGAGTTCTTTTCAACAGGGATGTATAAAAGGATCTCCCTCCTCGCAGTGGATATATGGAGTATGAAAAATGACAACCTCTTCAGTTGAATATACCTTCATACCCTCTGTGTCTTTCACATGACATTATAGTGCCACACAGAGTATGGAAACAGACTACCTTTCCAAGATTCCAATGCAGTTGAAGAGATGGTAGTCCATGAGGTCAGACAGAACATATCAAGCGGCTGTGGTAGTTGTTTGATGGATTTCATTCAAAGGGGGGTGAGAGTTTCTGAGATGTCCCTGGGAGTCAGTGTATTCCCCTTGCACAAAGACAGACTGGGTGAATTCTCAGCCAAGGAATACACTTTATAGACTCAAATAATCGTAAATTGAGAATGTCACCTAGGGGCAGAGGCAATTTTATTATTGTTAGTGGAGCTGTTGAGTGGGACTGAAGTTATATCCCCTCGGGAATCCTATATTTCCCAAGTGCTATAATCCGTCGTCTGTGTACCGCGCCGTGCAGGGTGGGAGGAAAAGGAGCAACGCCAAAAACGTTTCCCAGTCTTCCCTTTGATTGATAGCAGATGGTAAACAACATATCCATAAACAAGACAAAACTGTTTTTATCTTGTTTTTTTTCTACCATTTCAACTGTGTCTAAAAGTGACGCCCAAAATAGAGGAGCCTGCATTCCTCATTTTGGGATTAATTCTTCATTTATTATAAACAGGTGCACGCCTGTAATGTCTTACAAATATAATTTAGTTCAAGAGAAAAGTGTCAACTAGTTTGATCATTCCGAAGTCTGGCACAGAGAGATGTGTTTGGCATTCATTCACTTTCTACAGTATGTACTGTATAGGCCTATGAGTGAAGGGAAAACCTGTACTGTCCACAAAACTGAAAGACTGACTGCTGAAATTCCCTATCAAGCTGATCCTTTCATTTTGCCCACACAGAGTTAAGGCCAATAGACAAAGCAAACATTCATATATTCCAATTAGATTTGTTACACTTGACTGGCTACACTGTGCATAGGAGTCAGAGGACCTATTTATCCCCTCTGTTTTACATTTTTGTTTGTGTCTGCAAATTAACTTAGCATGAGTGATTCTTTTTTTTACTTCACTTTGCTAATTACCAGAAATAAAATAATTTATTTCAGATGTACGCTTCTCATGTGTGTGTACTTCAATGACTCCAGAACCACTATCACAGAGTTGCTTGTACTGCACGTGTACGGCATGCAAATCGACCCAGACCCAGTTATTCAAATACTGTACATAGTTTGGACATTTCAGCCGGTGGGTAAGGTGTTTTACCAGACAGAAACTGAAGTCAACTAATACAAGGGCATCAGAGTAATTCTAAAGTAGACCTATGGGCAATTAGTGAGTCAAGAAACATTTGACATAAATGGCTTAAAGTCCAAATGTAGAGGGCCCATTTCCATTGTCAATTCCGGATTAAAGACAACAGTTATTAACCTAGCCAGGCTTCAGAGCTAAGAGCCCAGACTGGGAACTCCTGTTGTGTGATTTGTGAATGTGGACCCAACTCTCAGTCAGACCATTTTTCTGTGTAAATAGACTCCTTTGGAGTAAGGTAAACCACAAACAAGTGCCGTCAACTCCACACAGGTTTGCTAAATGTCAGCCAAGCCACAGGACAATATTCAAACAGACCACAGTCCAAATTCTATGTCAGATGAGAACCCATCAGAAAAAAATGTCAGATTTGGTCAGTGCTAAAATTAACATTTCTATGGAGAAAAGGCTCACAGATCCTCAATGCTGTAAATATGTTGTTAATTGGTCATAACTATTTATGATAATATCTATCAAAACCACAGCAACATATGAAGCCACATTATTACTTCAGGGAATGCTCTAATTCAACCTACTATTTTTTCTAAATCCTCACAAGCATGTGAAGCTATGATGAAATGAAACATTCTTCAAGATGGAATCCCAATTCCCGCAATGTAAACATAGAAAATGGCTGTATACATAGGGCTTGTGAGGCCATAAAAGTGTAAAAAGTATCTACAACTGGATTCTATATCAAGGGTATTTCTCATTTCTCTGCAGCTCCTTTAGAAAAAAAGATCTGTAATATATTTTTCTTGGATGAGGTCTCTCTCCATAGTACAGTGTTTATTTACACAGCATCTCTTTTTTTTGTCTCTGTAACTAACCAAAAGGTTTCTGCTGTTGCTTTGGCAGGCAGGGCTTCAGCCCACTCGACCCGACCACAGGGCCTAAGAGCATGGGTGTGACTGGCTCACAGCTCAGCCCAGCCTCCCTCTCTCCTGGATCCTCCAGCCCAGGAGCAAACCTGTGGCTTGGCACCATGGTATGCTGTTAGTTATACCCCAACGGTACCCCATATATGGATATTTCATTGAGCTGTCTACAGAATGATATATGTATTGTCGATAACAGAAGTGGTGTGGCTTGTGGATAGGGCCGCCTATGTTAATGCTTGTTGATGTTTCATGACACTTTTATGTCACCTATGTGGATTCAGGCATCCCTTTGGAATTTGTGGTTGAATGGAACAATTGAGCGGTGAGGGGAAAATAGAAACGTAATTAAAGAGTAAATTCAGCCACCCTATGATTTTAGAATAAAGAAAAGCAGAGGAACTATTTCGACGTGACTTACTGAGGCTGTATAAGGCGAATCAAGCTCGCATTGAGCCAATACGGAGCCAACGCAACTGGTAATGCCACATGTTTTAAAAACAGTCTACTCTAAGTTTGTGAAACAGTGAAATCTTGCATGCTGTTCCTATGGTGCTTCTAATTTTGTAGATACGAACAGGGGGCACGTAAGTTCAAGCATGCTAAAATCAATAATAGAAACTGGATTAATATCTAACACACTCACTGTATATATCCATGAATTGACATCTGTACTACCCCCCCACGTCACACACACACACACACGTCACACACACACACACACACACACACACACACACACACACACACACACACACACACACACACACACACACACACACACACACACACACACACACACACACACACACACACACACACACACACACACACAGGTCCTCAGATGTGTTTGTAATTCCAGAGATAAATGCTTTTTGAAAGCTGTATGATATATACATACACACATGTATACTGTATATGTGTTTTTTTATAACGCTGTGAGTTTAGGATGCTTAATGCAATCCAATTGAAGAGATTCTTACCAGTTTGTGTGTGTGTGTGTGTGTGTGTGTGTGTGTGTGTGTGTGTGTGTGTGTGTGTGTGTGTGTGTGTGTGTGTGTGTATGTGTGTGTATGTGCTTGTCATGTTAAGGCGAACTCTCCTCCCTATAATCAGGAACGTGCGTCAAAACGCAGGTGGGTACATATCCTGTACTGTCCGTTAATAATTTGATATGCTTTCTTATTGACATTGGTAGCTTGTTACATCACAGCCGGTGTGTTAGCCTGGCAGCTTAACAGCTAAAGCGGGTGTCTCCCTCCTCCCATATTGTGACATTTCGTCACTGCGCACAGATGCCTTCCCTGGCCCCATGCTGTGAGGTAACTGTTTGTTGTTGCAATTTCTGCAAAAAGGTTAAAAGAAGACTTAAGTCGATTTAATGCCACCAAATGCCACAAATCTGGAATGCCACATGAACTGAACAGATGTTGTTAAGAATCGAATAAAAAAGGAGACATGAAAGGGAAATGGCATGTTTTTCTTCATTCGTATTGTGCCCACCAGCTTGACCTCTGACTGAAGAACACGTTTTTGTCACACGTATGATTAAGTGGTTGTGGAGCTGATACATGGCAAGATGAATTAACTTGATTCTTGAACTTGAATTAATGCCCCGGGCACAATAGAAAGCCTCAAGAGCAATCTTCTAGTGTTTCTCTGTCTAATTCACATTGGTATAACCTCTCTATCAAAATAGAGATGGTCAAAACGTAAACTACACTTTTTTTACCGGTACTCTGGTAAGTGGAAAAAACTGAGCGTTGAATGAAATAAGAATTTGGCATTTCATGAAAATAATTTCCTATTTCTTATTAAAGACCACTCTCACAGAAGAAATTCTATTTTTTCAACCTTCAGGCTAAGCTAACCATCATCCTCCACTGATAACCACCATCCTCTATCACATAGCAACAATGTAAAAAGATGCATTTGCTGGCACAGAGTACATCCAATATAAAATTATACATGTCTCAAGAAAGGGAGACACAAAATTACAGCACAAATGCTTCCATCGACAACATATAATTTAAGCCTCACCCAAAAAATAATTTCATGCCAAATTGTGTGGGCTCCTTTGAATGCTTTGCATAGGCAGGCTACAATTATCCAATTTCAAGGAAATGTCAGTAATGCCTCTAAAACCGATATTTGCCGTTCACCTCTAGTTTAACAAAACATATCAAAGGTCTTTTGACGAAGATCTCTTTTCCTTTAATGAGACTCCAAGAGTATGCCGGGGCCTTAAAAAATATTGCTGTTATATATTGCTTATACAGTGAGGGAAAAAAGTATTTGATCCCCTGCTGATTTTGTATGTTTGCCCACTGACAAAGAAATGATCAGTCTATAATTTTAATGGTAGGTTTATTTGAACAGTGAGAGACAGAATAACAACAAAAAAATCCAGAAAAACTAATGTGAAAAATTGTATAAATTGATTTGCATTTTAATGAGGGAAATAAGTATTTGACCCCCTCTCAATCAGAAAGATTTCTGGCTCCCAGGTGTCTTTTATACAGGTAACGAGCTGAGATTAGGAGCACACTCTTAAAGGGAGTGCTCCTAATCTCAGCTTGTTACCTGTATAAAAGACACCTGTCCACAGAAGCAAACAATCAATCAGATTCCAAACTCTCCACCAAGGCCAAGACCAAAGAGCTCTCCAAGGATGTCAGGGACAAGATTTTAGACCTACACAAGGCTGGAATGGGCTACAAGACCATCTCCAAGCAGCTTGGTGAGAAGGTGACAACAGTTGGTGCGATTATTCGCAAATGGAAGAAACACAAAAGAACTGTCAATCTCCCTCGGCCTGGGGCTCCATGCAAGATCTCACCTCGTGGAGTTGCAATGATAATGAGAATGGTGAGGAATCAGCCCAGAACTACACGGGAGGAGCTTGTCAATGATCTCAAGGCAGCTGGGACCATAGTCACCAAGAAAACAATTGGTAACACACTACGCCATGAAGGACTGAAATCCTGCAGCGCCCGCAAGGTCCCCCTGCTCAAGAAAGCACATATACATGCCCGTCTGAAGTTTGCCAATGAACATCTGAATGATTCAGAGGACAACTGGGTGAAAGTGTTGTGGTCAGATGAGACCAAAATGGAGCTCTTTGGCATCAACTCAACTCGCCGTGTTTGGAGGAGGAGGAATGCTGCCTATGACCCCAAGAATACCATCCCCACCGTCAAACATGGAGGTGGAAACATTATGCTTTGGGGGTGTTTTTCTGCTAAGGGGACAGGACAACTTCACCGCATCAAAGGGACGATGGACCGGGCCATGTACCGTCAAATCTTGGGTGAGAACCTCCTTCCCTCAGCCAGGGCATTGAAAATGGGCCGTGGATGGGTATTCCAGCATGACAATGACCCAAAACACAAAGCCAAGGCAACAAAGGAGTGGCTCAAGGAGAAGCACATTAACTTCTTTGGGAGCAGCGCACGAGGTGACCGTTTTGGAGAGCCTGGCGTGCCCAAAGTAAAATGCCTCCCATTCAGGCCCAGAAAATAGGAAAATATGCACATATTTAGTACCATTGGATAGGAAACACTCTGGATTTTCTAAAAGTGTTAACATTTTGTCTGTGAGTAAAACAGAACGGATATGGCAGGCGAAAACCCGAGGAATTTCTGTCCTGGAAAAAGTGGTTTTGACACATTGCCTCATTTAGAGCCCCTCCCTTATGAAAATGCCCTTATAAGGGCATATGAATGCAGTACCTATCGCTTCCTCTGGATGTCAACAGTCTCGAGAGAGTGTTTTGATTCTTCTTAGCTGCTTTTAGAACAGAGAAGAAGAGGAATAAGGAAGTGTACACATAGATGTCCTTACAAGAAAATGCTGCTCATGGCTTTGCCAAGGCTGTGTTTTTTTCCTTTCTTATCGCCCAGTTTATATTCCGGTTGAAATATTATGCTATTTATACATTAAAGTGTTCCTAAGGATACATTTACAATGATGTTTGATTGTTCTTGGACAAGTTTATAGGTATAGGTTGAACGAGTTCTCTTCACGTTTCAGTGGAGGAGTCAACGCTGTTTTTTCTAATTATAACGCGCCAACCAAACGGAGATTTATGGATATAATACATTACTTTTTCTAACAAAAGAACCATGGATTGTCTTCGTTGGACACTTATGAAGCCCTCAGCAGAAGTTCTTCAAAAGGTAATTGATTTGTTTTTGCTGTGAAATGTGTTATGTGTGAACCATGGAGGCTTATGAAATTATGGTAATGGAAAAAAATTCCTCCTGAGATGTGCGCAAACCTGGTGGCCAACTACAAGAAATGTCTGACCTCTGTGATTGCCAACAAGGGTTTTTCCACCAAGTACTAAGTCATGTTTTGCAGAGGGGTCAAATACTTATTTCCCTCATTAAAATGCAAATCAATTCATAAAATTTTTCACATTAGTTTTTCTGGATTTGTTGTTATTCTGTCTCTCACTCCTCAAATAAACGTACCATTAAAATTATAGACTGATCATTTCTTTGTCAGTGGGCAAACGTACAAAATCAGCAGGGGATCAAATACCTTTTTCCCTCACTGTATACAGTTGAAGTCGGAAGTTTACATACACTTAGGTTGGAGTCATTAAAACTCGTTTTTCAACCACTCCACACATTTCTTGTTAACAAACTATAGTTTTGGCAAGTCGGTTAGGACAGCTACTTTGTGCATGACACAAGTAATTTTTCCAACAATTGTTCACAGACAGATTATTTCACTTATAATTCACTGTATCACAATTCCAGTGGGTCAGAAGTTTACATACACTAAGTTGACTGTGCCTTTAAACAGCTTAGAAAATTCCAGAAATGTATGTCATCACTTTAGAAGCTTCTGATAGGCTAAATGACATAATTTGAGTCAATTGGAGGTGTACCTGTGGATGTATTTCAAAGCCTACCTTCAAACTCAGTGCCTCTTTGCTTGACATCATGGGAAAATCAAAATAAATCAGCCAAGACTTCAGAAAAACAATTGTAGACCTCCACAAGTCTGGTTAATCCTTGGGAGCAAACATTTGTTTAGTACGCAAGTATAAACCCCATGGGACCACACAGCCGTCATACCGCTCAGGAAGGCGACGTGTTCTGTCTCCTAGGGATGAACAAACTTTGGTGCGAAAAATGCAAATCAATCCCAGAACAACAGCAAAGGACCTTGTGAAGATGCTGGAGGAAACAGGTACAAAAGTGTCTATATCCACAGTAAAACCATTCCTATATCGACATAACCTGAAATGCCGCTCAGCAAGGAAGAAGCCACTGCTCCAAAACCGCCATAAAAAGCCAGACTACGGTTTACAACTGCACATGGAGACAAAGATTGTACTTTTTCTCTGGTCTGATGAAACAAAAATAAAACTGTTTGGCCATAATGACCATCGTTATGTTTGGAGGAAAAAGGGGGAGGCTTGCAAGCCGAAGAACACCATCCCAACTGTGAAGCACGGGGTGGAAGCATCATGTTGTGGGGGTGATTTTCTGCAGAAGGGACTGGTGCACTTCACAAAATAGATGGCGTCATGAGGGAGGAAAAGTACGTGGATACGTTGAAGCGACATCTCAAGACATCAGTCAGGAAGTTAAAGCTTGGTCACAAATGGGTCTTCCAAATGGACAATGACCCCAAGCATACTTCCAAAATTGTGGCAAAATGGCTTGACAACAAAGTCAAGGCATTGGAGTGGCCATCACAAAGTCCCTCAGTCCTATAGAACATTTGTGGGCAGAGCTGAAAAAGCGTGTGCGAGCAAGGAGGCCTACAAACCTGACAGTTACACCAGCTCTGTCAGGAGGAATAGGCCAAAATTCACCCAACTTATTGTGGGAAGCTTGTGGAAGGCTACCCGAAATGTTTGACCCAAGTTAAACAATTTAAAGGCAATGCTACCAAATACTAATTGAGTGTATGCAAACTTCTGACCCACTGGGAATGTGATGAAAGAAATTAAAGCTGAAATAAATTATTCGCTCTACAATTATTCTGACATTTCACATTCTTGAAGTAAAGTGGTGATCCTAACTGACCTAAGACAGGACATTTTTACTAGGATTAAATGTCAGTCATTGTGAAAAACTGAGTTTAAATGTATTTGGCTAAGGTGTATGTAAACTTTCGACTTAAACTATAGGAAATTGCAATTTTTTTATGTCCTTCATTTTGAGGTTGGATTGGGCTCTATAGGTCAACCTTGTTTGATGATGGTAGTAGCCCCTGAAACAACAAACTGTTGCTAAAGAGAAAAAAGGGATTTGGGATGTTGAATAAAATCTGTGAAGTTATGGTGATGGTTAGAGACCAAGATGTTTTCAGTCCAGAGGTTTGTATGCTCAGTTTGAACTGCAACAGCCCCTGGATGTTTTTGCGAGTGTAGCGAAATGCTTATAGGTTGGACTTGGCTAACCTATAAGCATTTCGCAACACTTGCAATAACATCTACTAACCATGTGTATGTGACCAATACATTTTGATTTGATTTGAACAGAACAAGACACAGACAATACATGCCAAACGGCTGTACGGAGCAGAAGCTAGAGTTTTTTTTGTCAAAGAAAGACAGAGGCTTTAGGGCCACATCCACATGACTTCAGCTACACGATTAGTCACGCATGATCAAAAAGCTGCTCATAATATCCAGATGACTATCCAAGCTAAAAAAAACGAAACGCCTTAATATGATGAATGATTTGGGTGAGGGCGAGAGTTAACCAGCTAGGGGGCATTGGAGTGGTACAGTAAGTCAGCTGTCGTGAGAAAAACTGTCAATTTAGTGATAGAGAAGCCCTCTTGTATTTCTGCTAAATCAGTGTCCGCCCCTCCATGTGGCTTACTGTAGGTCTTACAAAATATCGGAACGATTACCAGAAACCAATTCCCTTATTAACTTGTCTTGCCTGGACATGCTGTTCATTTTAGGGAGAACACAAAGCATCTCCTGGACTGAGGGCAATCTGACGGTACATTTGTAGCTCAATGCGCCTCTGTTTCTCTTGTCTCCAACAGATTCGTTCAGATGCTCCTGGCCACGGGGTCCTGTATGGCTGCGCGCGAAAACATCACAGACACAGGTGGTGTCCCGTTCCCAATCTCCCTCATCCTTAAACAGCTTTGCAGCTGCCATCAAGAAAAAAAAGGAAAAAAGGAGAAAACATCTGTCCGGAGATTGCGTTTTTGTAAGACTGATTAACGAGCCTAAAGCCTCTGTTGCCAATCCCCCACCTTGTCGGTCTGAGTAGTTTCCAAGCATCGCCTGATGCAGGGCAGAATTTACACAGAAAGATATGCAAAATCATATAGGAATAACAGACTTTTCCTAAATCCCTAACTCTCCATTCCTAAGCCAACAAATATATGTTTTTTGAGGTGCATTTGTCACATGTTTAATTCAGTAAAGACCACTATACCTCCAGTCTAGATAGGGAAAATAAATATTTATTTGCTCTCTGTTGCCAAAGAATACCACCAATAACGAGGTTCCCCCCAAATAAGTGATGTTGTGTTTTTACATTGACACCCAGCACTGTATTGCCGTACAAAATAAAGCTAGTCCATATAAACAAATATCCCAATTATTTACAACATTTTCTATGTTAGGGAATGCGTCAGGAAATTGCTGGACAGAACTGAGAAAACATAATATATTTTAACTAATTCAAATATCAAAGAGAAATTTGTGTGTGAGTTTATGCAGGGCAGAAGTGGAAGAAGTGGACTGGTTGTAGGCGGAAGATATACTGTACACCCACCACCTCTCTCCCACACTAGGGATTATTAGCCATGGTCTGCTGCCAAGATTATGTTAGGTAAGTCTGCAGAAGGAAACAAACAAACTGCAGGAAAAAAGGTGGCAGCTCTTGGGAACGTTGTGAGAGGTTTGAGGGCAGGAGGCCAAAAGGAAAAGAGTAGGCTATGAGAGTGAGAGGAGCGGGAGGAGGACTGGAGGGGGGGATAGTTGATCTTTACGGGCCAGCTGTTTTCTCTCAGGTCCTCTTTGTAAGGAGACTAGCAGGTTGTTTCATAGCGCAGAGCTATTCATTATTTGACCCTGAGAGAGTTGTTGTAATACTCCAGGTCGCCTTGAGCGCTTAAACCGGCTCCTTAGGCCCCATAGGCAGGAAATGCATCAGAAGGAGTTCATATAAGAGCATGGTTAGTTACAGTACGACTAGCATGTGTTCCCACCGGATAAAGGTGTTGAATCATTAAAAGTGTTAAAAACAGAGGCGCTCCAGGTCTCTGCATATCCAAAATCCCATTATAGTCTTCCTAAGTGGATAGGGTTTTTAGCCGGTAGAATAGCAGCCTTTTATTTTACATGGAACCTGCTTTGAGAACATCTGCTCTTAACACTATAGAGCCTCAAGGTACAACAAAGGTGTACAGGTTATGGCCGTAACATCTGCACCAGTAACTGGAATTAGCCTGTATTCTAGCTAATAAAAAACTACAACGCCATCATTCAAGGCTATTGATTCAAAGCAACCACAGGTATTCTGCATTAGTTTATCCACTCCTCCATAACTGTGTAATACTATCACGTTTTTCTTACATAGTCTCATTATGCAGGGAATACAAAGTCCTAGAGTTTTTTTGTTGTTTGTTTGTTATTTGTATTATTGTTATTTTTGTTATTTCCCCCTATACGCCATACAGATTGGTACAGAAGGTTATCCTACACAGAGATTAATATATTTCCTCCAAGATGCTTCTGATGACAGGCAACTGTCCAGAATGATGTAATCCCCCCGAGTAACATTTCAAAAATGACAAAAGAAAATCTATCATTGCACACATTATCATAAATATATCTACACAAATAAATACTCTTGAGACCTTTCATTCCTGTGCTAGAATGACTACGTAGGCTGTCGCTATAGACACAGACTAATTATCTTCAATTTATCAACATGCCTTTGATTGAGGATGACATGGGTATCACGACCGGCGTGTTTGTTCATGAATCGTTAGTTTTTTCCTTCCAACACCCAACAGAACATTTCCTCTAATGAAGTACCAGGCCCTTAAGAGTACCTAATTTCTAGATTATGAAAGTGCAGTCAACTGATGACTTCAAAATCATCCAACAAGCATGACAAGTGCTGAGGGCAATTGTCTTTTGTGGGGCAAAGAAAATGGGCCCAATTGGAGCATGTGCACATTCCAAGTCACACAAGTGACAAATTACTTTGTATGTTTCAATAAAAAGCCTCAGCCATGCCAGAATCTAGTCTTCTAAGCTGCAGTTTTAGTTGCTTGCAACTGATTTGCTTCTTGATTGCACCGTGAATACCACCCACCCCTGCAAATAATAAGCAACTCATCTACAACTTGGTTGCATCCAATTGAAATATTTTAAATTTGTGCAACTAATTGCAAGCAACAGCCAATCAAAATGAATGCTTTTGTCACATGATCCATTCGAAGGTTCGGAACTCCGGTCCAGTTGTCATGTCAACAACACAGCTGTCAGTGCTGCGTGAACCTTGATCAAGGTGGACAGAAAAGGCATTACCTAAACTGGAGCTGTATAAATAAATACTGGGATTAGGGCTTGGTTAGCTCGTTGCTAGATATCTGGCTAGCTGAATCAAACAGTGCTGGCAATTTCATTTTGTCTAGCTAGCTAAATTGTACGGCCAGCATTTTTTTTATAAATCAATCCTTATACAATAACGAAATGGTTTGGATAAACAAATCATTTGTGAAATCACAATGTAATGCAGCAGATGACATGGGTTGAGTTTAGAATTTTCAAACAATATGACAGAAGAAGCTTCAATTTGATTAGCTGTTGCATGTAATTTTAATTGTGTTTGAGTTGATTCATGTAACAGCATAGTTGCTTGAGATGATGTCACTTGCAACTGCGACTAAAATTGCGTGAAAGTTGCGTTGTGTAACTTTGTGTAACTTACACAGTGAGAACGAGAGCGTTCCCGGATGACATCATAGATCTCTATGGCTCTGCGCTAGCTGGGAATGGTGAATGTAACAGCTGGTTTTCATGTCACTCACACAGCCTCTGTAACATCCCATCAGGTACTCTGACTTATGAGGGGCCGCATGCGTCTCAACATCCCAGGAAAGCTCGGAAACGTAAATGTTATGCCTTGTTTGGAGTCACCAAGGCGTACGCTCAGGGAACATCCAGCGTATTTCCGATTTTTATACCTACATTGGAGCGGGTAACCAAACCCAGATGTGTTCAAGCACAAAATACATTTTTACTCCCATTGTACTTTTTTTGTAATATGTTCCCTCCAAAGATGACTTCAGGTCACTGGCCTGTGGCTCAGCAGATACAACAGCGAGTTGATTTATCGGAGTCACTTAATCCCTTTGTTTGCACATCCTTTGTAAACATATGCTGATGTCGTATTTAAAAAAAAACATTTGTACTGCTGAAATTTGTCCAAGAAGAAAGCAGAAACACCCTTTCTTTGAACAAATGATCTCTGTATTGATTTGTCTTTATACTGTAAATCAAACCAGTCAGCCTATAAAGCTTTACTTGCATACTGAGAAGTGACAATACAGTAATCATCAAGCATGTTAGGTCATCAAACATGCAAGTTTCAAATCAATCAAGTTGAGTTGATTGGTTTCTCTAAGCCCCTAGATTTCCACTTATTCAGAACCTACACCCCTACCCTATTTTTCTCTCCTTTGCCATTAGCTGTCACTTACTAGTCACACTAAAGCAGGAAGAGTTGTACATGTTCCCGGTGATGTCACAGGCCCCTTGAGCTCCTAGCTCCAGCGTGGGAGACGAGCGAGGGGAACTTGTGAAGCTTAGGAGTGTTATGATAACATGAATCAGGCCCCCGGGCAATGTCCTCTCCACATTCTGACATTCAGAGCACCTAGGGGGTCGTTACTTCCTGTGTTCCTCCACGGGGAGGGATGGGAAGGTCCCAGACAGGAAACTGCCCTGTCCGATCGCCAGATTGTGACGGCTCTGAGAAAACAGGGGTGTTTGGCTTTACTCTCTCTTTCCCAGGAAGAAGGGATGTCATTCCTCCTCCCCACTCCATCACTCGGGTATTAATGTATCACTATTTCAAGGTCAAGGTCTCTTGTCAAGAGAACATCACATACCTTTTATTACTGTGTTTTTAATTTCCCACAATATGGTTTACTTGAAATAGACAGACAGTTATGGCTCCACCTTCGTCTATCACCTACTCTGTACCATAGAGTCAGTCACTGCATTAGCAAATGCTAATGGGGATCCTTTAATACACCCTTATGTTCCATCCATACAAAACCATAACTACTAATTCTACATTCTTTGCGCTTGAAGTCATATGCACATGTATAAATGATTAACAATTCATGTAAGGCCAGTGCAAGACATGCAAATTAAGGAAATTGCTGTGTTTATTTTCATATGTTTCAATATTATCTGTGGCACTACTACTGTGCACCACTACTGTGGCTTGGAAATACAATGAGGTTTCTAAAGGAGGAAAATAACTAATAGGATAATTGTCATAATTTTGAATTTAGATGCAGTGTTACATTAGCTAGCTAGCTAAGATTGAGGGCGATCACCAGATTTTATTGCTAGCTATTTTTGACGAACTTTTCTAGCTAATGACAAGATTGCTATCTGTCTAAAGTAAATTTGATATTATATATTTGCCTACTTTTAGCAATGTCATCGTATTTCCAGGCCACTATAGTGTAATTTAGACTAAACATTAATTATCCCCAGTTCAGGATGACTGGGCTAATCACAACTTTTGGCCACCACTATGGCAGAGGGTGGCTTGTGAACGTTGATAACAATGGCATGATAACAACCAAGTGACGGAGGTGCAACGTATGATATTGAGATGTAATTCACTGTAATATAACACATATGTGTCACTTTCCATTCCAAAGTGACCCTGTCTTGTGAAGAGGAAGATGAGTGTAAAATAACAGAGAGCAGAGCTTTCAGTGTCACTGCTGTGTTTAACAGAGAGCAGAGCCCCACGGGAGTCAGCCTAATGGCGGTGTGTGTGTGTGTACAGGAGGGCTCTGTAGTTCCTCCTCCCACGTAGGTCAGTGGGAATACATTGGGGCTACATCCTGGACTCCACGTAGGGGGAGGAAAAATAAATACAACCCCTAAAACGCGTCTGGGATCTGAAGCAGGAATGCGGCAGGGCATGGGAATTGCACTCGCCCAAGAGGATACTTTGGCCGGGCTTGAAACGCCAGCTAACCGTCGGGAGAAACCCCCCTCCTGCCCCTGCCCCTGCCCCTCCACACAGACAAATCCTCGTCCGCCACTATCGGCCTGCCCAGCGGCACTCGCAAGGAGCTTGAGAAAAAGTGCGTGGGCGAAGACCTCGCTTATATGTGCAGGGTTGCTTGACTTGACTACAGCCCCCCCTTCCTTCATAAACACACATATACACACACTGCGAAACACACACCCCATGTCCCTGCCCTCCTCTGTCCCCTGGGACAGTCTAAAGTACTCTGAGCAGGAAGGCCTACAAACGGGGCTCAGACAGCTGCCCAGCACTCCTGATAATTTATTCCAGAGAGAGAGAGAGAGAGAGAGAGAGAGAGAGAGAGAGAGAGAGAGAGAGAGAGAGAGAGGAGGGGAACAAGAGGAGAGAAGGAGGTGGTGTCTGAGAGGAGGATGATGGTGCATTTGGTCCATCAGTGTTCGAAGAGCACGTGGTTCCCACGGTGGGAAGGTCTACAGAGGTTAGACACTCTGACTAGACTGGGCAGACACTGGCTAGAATGATGAGCCAGGGTCGTGCTCTAAGAGACCCAGACCCAGAGATAGCAGTGGCCGCTCATTAGTTTTGACAGGCCCTGTTAGGATGGATGGAGCGACTACCATAAACAGTGTTTGGTCCATGGGAGAAGACAACACTGTGATGACAAGCTGAACAGCCCCTTAACTACATTCATGTCATGTCACTGACTGACCTTGAGCTTCCTGAGAAAGATTCTGGACTTTCATTCAGGCACGTTGTCATAACTGTAGCAATGTTGAAGACAGAGATGTTTAATTGTTTAAAAAAAAAGAGGTAGAAAAGAGTGTTTGAACACAAAGGTCCCAAAGCCCTCTAATTGACTGATTGTACCAAGGCCAAGATATCTTCCCCTGTAACTCTGAAGAAATCTTTCCTGAAAGACAGCATTCTCTTCTAATTATTTGATTATGAAAATGAAAACTTTAATTAGGATTGTATGTGATGTAATCGAAATAAACAAACAATAAAACAACATCTTAGTTAAACAGGGTGATATGCCAAGGGAGAAATAAAAGCTTCCGTAACGAAGGGGGAAAAACCAACAAATGAATACTGCCCTGATTATGTGTGAACTAGAAGTTAATTAACAAACTGTTAATTGAAAACAAGGTTTATAATTATTAAAGTACCAGCATAAACATAATTTCACCCCAATATGAATAATGTACAATCAGTTGTTCCTATAAGTGATTCTTCTTCTCCAAGAGTTAATTTCATTATGCTAATAAGGATGTGGTCCTTGTCGAACGTCCACTTTGATCCAGTCTATTTGTCATGATCATCAAAGACTGAGTTGCCACTTGCCGGGGGAATAAATTCTATGTTTTTTCCCCCTCTTTCATTCTGAAGGATATGCAAATTAGATGGGAGCTAGGTAATTAAAATTGTATGTGTCTCGGTATGTTTAACGGTACGGGGAAATGTTAGTCCAACTGGCTGTGTTCGTTTTCGTTTCAAAGTCTAGCAGCCAGGGAAAACTAAGAGCAGAAATTAAAAAGGCAAAAAATACACTCAGATGAGTAGAAGATGAAAGTGCAGCAGATCCTTAGCCTCAACGTGCACTGTGAGAGCAGAGGGGTAAGATCTTTTCTTTATTGTAATCTGTTTGAATTTGCCACATTAAACCTTTGTGAGTATCACACCAAAAAACTCCCCCCCATGCAGCCAAGATGTGTGTTTCCTATTTACCCCAAACATGAGAGACCAGAGCAGTCCAGGGGGAAAAGACATATCTGAGAGAGGTTGTCCCAGTGTCTCAGAAATACATCAGGGGGCCTATTACATATTCATACATAAAAACACTGAGAATTTTCACATTACACTGTAACAAACATCCTTCCCCCAAGTTTAATTATTCAAAGATGTATTAACTCTAGTACGCAGTGTGCTGTGTCATACCTGTGAAACCCAAACCTTAACACTGACCCTTTACACTTACACTAACCCCTAATTTGAGCTCTACCCCTTACCATTACTCTAACCCAAACCCTGTGTGCATGACTAGTAATGTGTAGTACTAACCCTGTGCTACTGTGTTGTTTCTTTGTGGTCTGGGTATAGGGCAACAGTACTGAGCTGGAATGGTCTTCGACAGCAGGCCTTAGTGTATAATACTTTTTAAGCTACAGCTGAATAGTATCCTCTCAAGGGAAATTGTGCCCCAATTTCCTAATCTGTATTTGATGCAGCTTGTCTGTCTGATTCTCTTCCAGATCTCTTTAATTTTACCATTTGTTTAAATCACCTCAAACAGCTATTTAACTTTATCTGATGCAGTCTCATTAAAGAAAATTGTCTGGTCATTCCATGTGAACGAGAACAAAAGCGTGGGACACTATTTCTGTCGTCTTGTTCAAAATAAAAGTATTCTACGCTTTCTCCTCCTCTAAGATCTGCACTTTGACCTCCTTGTGTATCATCTTGTCTCCTGTATTAAATATTTATTCAAATATCACTCAGCAACATACTCACTGTGACTCAGCTCTGGCTCGCAACTCTAAGTGCTTCTACAAGCCAAGTTACTGTGGGTGAGTACGCCTGAGAACTATTTGTGATATTGAAGGCCAGCCTACTGTACAATCTGATGTGAAATAAAGGTTAAATAAAATCAATAAAAAAAATGAAGCATACTGTACTATTGCATAATATTGTATCATTTAATTTTCAGCAGGTTGATAGACACATACTGTATTGTTCAAATGAAGAATGAATTAAAAAAGACAAAAACCGGCACTCTTGCATAAGTATCCCGTTTCCTGTACAACTTGCTGCATGCCTCTCAACCGTCCCATGATCCTCCTCTTTGTTTACCCAGGGCACTTGTTTTCATTGTGGGCACGCAGCATCACGCCACATAGGTGAACGCTGGCAGATTGTGCTTACCTTTTAAGTCCCGCATTAGATGGTGGTGAGAAAAAAAGCCTCTTACACACCAAAATGAAAATCCTCTGTCTGTTCGAGTGCTTAGAAATCCGGCCAAATATACTCAGGTATCAGAGCGCTGGCTCAATAACCCCTGCAGGCTATGATGAAACATCATCGCCACCTCTCATATCTCTCTCTCGCTCTCTCTTCCTCCCTCTAGTAGCTCTAGCGGCGCTCCTGGTTCGGACAAACACTCCCTGGCATGCGTGGTAATTAATTAAAGAGATGAATTAGAGCAGGCCGTTTTTAATACCGACAGGGAGCGTTGATACAGGCTCTGCGAATGGGGAGCTTTGGGCAGAAATGGATCATTCCGGGGGTTTATAAATGTAATGTAGAAGTGAGGATAGGGATAAAGCCTAATTCCCCTCAGCTCATCGGAGCTCTTTTTATCCTCCTGGTACTGTACTGTTCTCGTATGTCTCCCATGTCTATGGCTATGCCAAACAACCAACCTTAATGAGGTGAGCTCACATACATACAGTAACTCTGTGCACACTCCACAACCCTTCACAAACACTACTCTAAGCAGGGCTTGTGTTTAAAAACATGACAATAGATAGATGTGTTAAGAGACCTATAAATTAATGACCTTTGTTATTAAGCCCACCAACATTAGACTTTACTACATTAGGCAACGGTGATGCATGAAAAACAGTGAGAGCGCAGGTTAAGTGCTCTGTAATACGCCTGCCTCTCTCTACTGAACCCTCAGATAAGCTTGTAACAGATGTGCCGGGTGTTTACTATTGTTTTCTCTATTTGCAATATGATAGATACAAATGTTTCACTCTCTCTTAATAGGCTTTAACATTCCCTTTTGGATTTACCATTTACCCCCTGTCTTAAACCCACTCAATTGACCTCAGTTAGTGTGTGTGTGGTCTTATAGTTGTGAATCTCTATACATTATCTTGGCAAATGTAATGTGCAATGTGGGTTATGGTTAGGGAATGTGGAAACAAAAACATAATTACCTTCTGAACAGGCCTACAGTACATTTTAAGGTTTTGAGTGGTAAAATACAGGCTTGGGCGATGCACCATATACAGTGGGGAAAAAAAGTATTTAGTCAGCCACCAATTGTGCAAGTTTTCTCACTTAAAAAAGATGAGAGAGGCCTGTAATTTTCATCATAGGTACACTTCAACTATGACAGACAAAATTAGGAAAAAAAATCCAGAAAATCACATTGTAGGATTTTTTTATGAATTTATTTGCAAATTATGGTGGAAAATAAGTATTTGGTCACATACAAACAAGCAAGATTTCTGGCTCTCACAGACCTGTAACTTCTTCTTTAAGAGGCTCCTCTGTCCTCCACTCGTTACCTGTATTAATGGCACCTGTTTGAACTTGTTATCAGTATAAAGACACCTGTCCACAACCTCAAACAGTCACACTCCAAACTCCACTATGGCCAAGACCAAAGAGCTGTCAAAGGACACCAGAAACAAAATTGTAGACCTGCACCAGGTTGGGAAGACTGAATCTGCAATAGGTAAGCAGCTTGGTTTGAAGAAATCAACTGTGGGAGCAATTATTAGGAAATGGAAGACATACAAGACCACTGATAATCTTCCTCGATCTGGGGCTCCACGCAAGATCTCACCCGTGGGGTCAAAATGATCACAAGAACGGTGAGCAAAAATCCCAGAACCACACGGGGACCTAGTGAATGACCTGCAGAGAGCTGGGACCAAAGTAACAAAGCCTACCATCAGTAACACACTACGCCGCCAGGACTCAAATCCTGCAGTGCCAGACATGTCCCCCTGCTTAAGCCAGTACATGTTCAGGCCCGTCTAAAGTTTGCTAGAGAGCATTTGGATGATCCAGATGAGGATTGGGAGAATGTCAGATGAAACCAAAATATAACTTTTTGGTAAAAACTCAACTTGTCGTGTTTGGAGGACAAAGAATGCTGAGTTGCATCCAAAGAACATGGGGGTGGAAACATCATGCTTTGGGGCTGTTTTTCTGCAAAGGGACCAGGACGACTGATCCGTGTAAAGGAAAGAATGAATGGGGCCATGTATCGTGAGATTTTGAGTAAAAACCTCCTTCCATCAGCAAGGGCATTGAAGATGAAACGTGGCTGGGTCTTTCAGCATGACAATGATCCCAAACACACCGCCGGGCAACAAAGGAGTGGCTTCGTAGAAGCATTTCAAGGTCCTGGAGTGGCCTAGCCAGTCTCCAGATCTCAACCCAATAGAAAATCTTTGAAAGTCTGTGTTGCCCAGCGACAGCCCCAAAACATCACTGCTCTAGAGGAGATCTGCATGGAGGAATGGGCCAAAATACCAGCAACAGTGTGTGAAAACCTTGTGAAGACTTACAGAAAACGTTTGACCTCTGTCATTGCCAACAAAGGGTATATAACAAAGTATTGAGATAAACTTTTGTTATTGACCAAATACTTATTTTCCACCATAATTTGCAAATAAATTCATAAAAAATCCTACAATGTACAATTTTCCTAATTTTGTCTGTCATAGTTGAAGTGTACCTATGATGAAAATTACAGGCCTCTCTCATCTTTTTAAGTGAGAGAACTTGCACAATTGGTGGCTGACTAAATACTTTTTTCCCCCACTGTATACCGGGTATTTTGAAATACCCACAGTAGGATTTTCAATACTGTCAAGACAATGTTTTGTGGGTTTTTCATAAATTTGAATATTTGTACTTGCAGTCCACTAAGTTAAGTAAATCACGATCTTAATTTTGCCTGTATTTTTTCATTATGAAGCCATTCCCCAAAGCAGCTGATTGAGCCAGTCGCATGGTGTTTGTATACAAAGAGCACACAGAGCAAATGGAAGCTTCGAGCAGAGCAAGATAGGTGATCAAGTTACACTGGAAATCCACTACTATGTGTCATCAATGACGTGAGGCCCATTGGTTAACTTAGCAACGACCACAAAAGGTAAAGAATGCTTCAGAACGTTCAAAAAATGTGTTTTGCTTGAATATTTTAGGTTTAAAATCGTATTCATGCCATCTTAACTGGCTGTATAATAGATCCTTTACTACAGCACTGATAATATCCAACTTTGACTTGGAGAATATCTCTTCTGTAGTATAAATATTTAGCTAGCTAGCTGCCCATTGCCAGCTAGTTGGATGGTCAGCTAGGAAGGTTGGAACGGCATAGCTAGCTAGCTAGCATTACAGATCGGCAAGCAAGGCAAAAAGTATAATGCCAGCTAAATAAAGCTAGCTTGAAACCTGGATGGGTTATGAAACTAATACCTAATTGGAAAATAGTTAGCTAACTAGCTAGCTTTCGGTCTTTAGGTTGCTTGAAAGTTTTCACGTTCAAAATGATCAACAGGTTAGCAGCTTGATCACTCACTTTCGGCTGTGCAGTCCATCCGAATGTTTAGGTTATTCAAACCTACTGTTGGTTACCGAGAAGTAAAATTATTGCGAAAGTTGTCACTTCCCGTTTAACCTCTGGGGGGAATAACTTTAACAATTGTGATTTCCATTGTGAGAAGGAAGGAAGCAAAGTCTCCTCCCTCGCAAAAGGAAACTCTCAGCCAAATCCCTCCCTTCCGCTAATTTCACCTGTGTTTATGATCCGTGTGGACACACGCACAAAGCAGTAAACATTGAAGAAGTGACTGAGGATGTTTTCAACACAGCTATTTCAAAACTTAGCAGTGTCCATTCCATCCCATTGTTTAAGCCACTGCAACAGTTGTGCTTCACAAATGTTGACTGACAAAGGGAACTTTGCATGCTTGCCAACTGGCTGTGGCAAAAGTTTAATATATCAAGCAATGTATGGAGAAAAGTTATTCAAACAACCGTGTTCATCGGTTGATAGGACTGGCAGGGGACAAAGTGCACACTGTTGTCGACATTTCAGATGAACTCCTGTCTAGCCATTGCTATTGCAGCTAACTAACTAGCTGAGTTGAGTTCAACATAGCTAGCTAGCTAAGTGGACTGTAGCTATGTTTCCAGTATAGAACAACTAGCTATATATTTGCTAGCTATATTTTAAAGACCAGTTACTTACTATTGAACACTTTTTGTTAAACTACTTTGTTTCCCTGCCTGTTTATTGATGCATTGGAGACTGAAAAAGTTAAACATAGCTAAATGCCTCTCAGGATTTTTATGCAAATAGGCTTGTTGTTTTGATATAATTTGTGCACATTAGTTAGTTTCATTGGTTAGCTAAATTACTGACTGACTAGGCTTACTCTTATTCAGGTTTTTGGTGTTGTTGTTGCATTTCAGGTGGAAAGGGAGTTGGATCACAGAAAGCAGCTGACAGACCAGGGCCTATATCAGTGCTGATCTCAGAGAACAGTACTAATTTAGGATGAGTTTAGCCTTATAGATCACAATGAATATGATTACAATGACAAGGGGGAGCTGGTCCTAGATCGCTATTCCTACTCTGAAGACGCTTTGTGAATACGGGCCCTGGAAGAAAGCTGTTGCCAAATTCCTTGAACAGCAGTTGTTTCACCACAGAACCCTAAAGGTATTACAGTCAATGCTTATGCATAAGCATAAGTATAAGTGAATTTCCATATATCAATGACACTTACAAATAGGTTGAATTGTTCAGCAACAGTAAATGCTAACACGGCTTTGGTGATGAAAGGTACAAAATGCATTTATTGTCATCTCCCTATCAGGCCATTGAATGCTGTGACATGGGCCTGGATGAATACTGGGGCCTTCAGTGCTACTGGAAGCAAGGGCCTTACCAGAGAGCCCAGCAACAGTCTCTCTCACAGCTATTCTGTCAACATGTATTGAATGTAACCACTCAAATTCATATGAACGACTACTGGCGAAAGCACTGACTTATATTTACTTTGTCTATTTGAACCATTCTTCAATCTTGACTGGGATACATATTTTAGTTGACACGCCTTTGTGATGTGTCTGATAAACATGAATAAAATTGTATTCACCCTTGCACTGATTTTAGACCTTTTGAATCATAAGCTGTAAGTGCTGTCTTGATGTTGAAATTACCACAGAAATACAAAAAATTTAATAAAAAGTGAAGACCAACGTGCCAAACATGCTATGAAAAAGTTATTGTCTTGCAATCAACAAATTGAAAAGGTAAAATGAGATGTTTATACAAAACGTTCTTGCATTTGGTCATCCCCAAAATGTGGCCATTGAAAGGGTTAGTTAGATATTTACCTCCTTCCTCAGGAAATTGTCTGCGGATAGCTGAAAACAGGGTGGCAGGTTTTTTGATGTGCTGCTCTAGAGTTCCATAACCAAGAAGACTCACCTGGGGATAGGGGGATGGACACGTGTTCGTTTTTATATAAGTCTGGAAGACATTTAGAGGGAGGAGAGAGCATGAGTTTGAGTGAGTACATTCAATCCAATCCAATCAGTGGCCCTGGATAATATGCTATGGGATCACACAGGCAGACTGCCATAGTGAAGGAGATTTACAGAGTGCATCAAGTATACTATTATGAGTGGAGTTTACTTGCAGGCACTGTAGTTGGCTCTGGAGGTCTCTGGAGGTCCTTGGACCATTCTGTCTCTGTAGCACCTTCATTTTATTTATTTTTATTTAACCTTTATTTAACTAGGCAAGTCAGTTAAGAACAAATTCTTATTTACAATGATGGCCTACCAAAAGGCAAAAGGCCTCCTGCAGGGACGGGGGCTGGGATTAAAAATAAAAAAAGAGAGAAAGCTGGATAGAGGTAGTGAGTGTGCTTTAAATAGAGCCCTCACCCCAGGTGTTACTCCAGAATGATGCATAGGGCTTCTCCGCTCCTTAAATGAATGGAGTATTAGTACTCTTGATAGTATCATGCAATGTAAAGGGAGACAATAATATCATGACTTACTGACACGGAGTGCTCCATGTTCCTGCTGGTAGCAAGCCTCAACTTGGATGCAGATAACAGTCCTGGCTTGTAGGAAGGTGGCATCTATCTCCACCAGGCTTCAAGAAATCAGATGACCAATCTGGAATAAGTCGAGGTAGCAATTGTTAGTGAGATGAGACGTGGTGCCATTATATAATTCCCCGTGATATGCAACTTTTCAGGGAAGTCAGGAACCAATATACACTGGCAGTTAGGAAAGCCAAGGCTAGCTTTTTCAAGCAGAAATTTGTCTCCTGTAACACAAACTCAAAAAAGTTCTGTGACACTGTAAAGTCTATGGAGAATAAGAGCACCTCCTCCCAGCTGTCCACTGCACTGAGGATAGGAAACGCTGTCACCACCGATAAACCCACAATAATTGAGAATTTCAATAAGCATTTTTCTACGGCTGGCCATGCTTTCCACCTGGCTACCCCTACCCCGGTCAACAGCCCTGCACCCCCCTCAGTAACTCGCCAAAGCCTCCCCCATTTCTCCTTCTCCCAAATCCAGTTAGCTGATGTTCTAAAAAAGCTGCGAAATCTGGACTCCTACAAATCAGCTAGACAATCTGGACCCTTTCTTTTTAAAATTATCTGCCGAAATTGTTGCAACCCCTATTACTAGCCTGTTCAACCTCTATTTCGTGACGTCTGAGATTCCCAAAGATTGGAAAGCAGCTGCGGTCATCCCCCTCTTCAAAGGGGGAGACACTCTTGACCCAAACTGCTACAGACCTATATCTATCCTACCCTGCCTTTCTAAGGTCTTTGAAAGCCAAGTTAACAAACAAATTATCGACCATTTCGAATCCCACCGTACCTTCTCCGCTATGCAATTTGGTTTCAGGGCTGGTCATGGGTGCACCTCAGCCACGCTCAAGGTCCTAAATGACATCATAACCGCCATCGACAAGAGACATTACTGTGCAGCCGTTTTCATTGATTTGGCCAAGGCTTTCGACTCTGTCAATCACCACATCCTTATCGGCAGACTCGACAGCCTTGGTTTCTCAAATGATTGCCTCGCATGGTTCACCAACTACTTCTCCGATAGAGTTCAGTGTGTCAAATCAGAGGGCTTGTTGTCCGGGCCTCTGGCAGTCTCTATGGGGGTGCCACAGGGTTCAATTCTTGGGCCGACTCTCTTCTCTGTATACATCAATGATGTCGCTCTTGCTGCAGGTGAGTCTCTGATTCACCTCTACGCAGACGACACCATTCTGTATACTTCTGGCCCCTCTTTGGACACTGTGCTAACTACCCTCCAGATGAGCTTCAATGCCATACAACTCTCCTTCCGTGGCCTACAACTGCTCTTAAACGCAAGTAAAACTAAATGCATGGTCTTCAACCGATCGCTGCCCGCACCAGTCCCCCCGTCCAGCATCACTACTCTGGACGGTTCTGTCTTAGATTATGTGGACAACTACAAATATCTATGTGTCTGGTTAGACTGTAAACTCTCCTTCCAGACTCACATCAAACATCTCCAATCTAAAATTAAATCTAGAATTGGCTTCCTATTTCGCAACAAAGCATCCTTCACTCATGCTGCCAAACACACCCTCGTAATACTGACCATCCTACCGATCCTCGACTTCGGTGATTTACAAAATAGCCTGCAATACTCTACTCAACAAATTGGATGCAGTCTATCACAGTGCCATTCGTTTTGTTACCAAAGCCCCATATACCACCCACCACTGCGACCTGTACGCTCTCGTTGGCTTGCCCTCGCTTTACACTCGTCGCCATACCCACTGGCTCCAGGTCATCTACAAGTCCCTGCTAGGTAGTCCCGCCTTATCTCAGCTTGCTGGTCACCTTAGCAGCACCAACCCGTAGCACGCGCTCCAGAAGGTAAATCTCACTGGTCACCCCCAAAGCCAATTCCTCCTTTGGCCGACTCTCCTTCCAGTTCTCTGCTGCCAATGACTGGAACGAACTACAAAAATCTCTGAAACTGGAAACACTTATCTCCCTCACCAGCTTTAAGCACCAGCTGTCAGAGCAGTTCACAGACCCCTGCACCTGTTTATAGCCCATCTGTAAATAGCCCAACCAACTACCTCATCCCCTACCGTATTTATTTATTTATCTTGTTCCTTTGCACCCCAGTTTTTCTACATTGCACAGTCATCTACTGCACATCTACCATTCAAGTGTTAAATTGCTATATTGTAATTACTTTGCCACCATGGCCTATTTATTGCCTTACCTTCCTTATCCTACCTCATTTGCACTCTTTGTATATAGATTTGTTTTTTTCAACTGTATTATTGACTGTATGTTTGTTTTAATCCATGTGTAACTCTGTGTTGTTGTATGTGTCGAACTGCTTTGCTTTGTCTTGGCCAGGTCGCAGTTGTAAATGAGAACTTGTTCTCAACTTCCCTACCTGATTAAATAAAGGTGAAATAAAATTATTAATATTTTTTATCAGCTCTATTGTTGTCATTTACAGACATGAATCATGAAATAGGCAAGCTGATACATGAATCCTAAATGCAGGTACTATTTTCTTTTCTTAATCGCTGCAGGTTTGTCATCTGATTTATTGAAGCCTGTTGGAGATAGATTACACCTTTCTACAAGGCAGGACTTTTATCTGCATCCAAGATCAGGCTTGCTACAAGCAGGAACATGGAGCACTCCGTGTCCTTCTTAAAACAATTAGCTTAGTAGCACCTCCCCTCCCTCCTCCCCCGGCTTAGATAGTGTTCGACTTTTATGGGCTAATGTGAAACATGGCATTTCATGAAAATATACATGTAGAACGAACAGTTCGTCTTTAGTGTTTCCCCTGGGGTACAATAACTACTGCTCATAGGGCTTGAAATCTCTTCCCCAGTTTAACCCTTTGACATATACGAACACACAGTGTGATCATTATACAGTGGTCCCTGCAGCGTACGCTCAAACCGGTGTGATTAGAACACATTTAGAATGTCCAGATACGATCGACGCAACAGTCAGCGTTTGAGCTGGCCACACTGTTTTTTTAAAGAAACATTTTGCACAAACACAGTCTTTATATTGTTATGTTCCCATAATATGAATTAGCTAATAGCAATTACTATTTCCAATTCAACACATCACAGGCAATGTTCCCTCAATTGTTTTACGGCACAGGGCAAATTTCAGGTCTGCTGAGCACAAATTCTGTGCAACTTCCAGCGCGTGTTTACTGTGAACACTGACGCTGTACCCACTTTAAGTTATAGTTTCAGACAGTGGTCAAGTAGGCTCCTTTGGCTATTTGATCATAAAGTTGGTCTACGAGAGTGGCCTACCATCAAAAACAATGGAGAAAATGCATCCAATAACATTTTAACATGAAAATAGCTGTTCTATCATTCAGCCTATAGTAGCAGCCAATGTAGGCCTACATTCGAAAAAAACATGCAGGGCTTGACATACAGGATCGGTGTCCCCACCACGGGGTGGTTGAGTTAACTTAGGCTAATGTGATTAGCATGAGGATGTAAGTAACAAGAACATTTCCCAGGACATAGACATATCTGATATGGGCAGAAAGTTTAAATTCTTGTTAATCTAACTGAACTCTCCAATTTACAGTAGCTATTACAGTGAAAGAATACCATGATATTGTTTGAGGAGAGTGCACAGTTATGAGCTTGAAAATATATTAATAAACCAATTACATTTGGGCAGTCTTGATACAACATTTTGAACAGAAATGCAATGGTTCATTGAATCAGTCAAAACAGTTGCACATACACTGCTGCCAACTAGTGACCAAAATCAAAATTGCGCCTAACCTGGAATAGTACATTGTGACCTTTCTCTTGCATTTCAAATATGCATGTTTTTTTCTTTGTATTATCTTTTACCAGATCTAATGTGTTATATTCTCCCACATTATTTTCACATTTCCACAAACTTCAAAGTGTATCCTTTCAAATGCTATCAAGAATATGCATATCCTTACTTCAGGTCCTGAGCTGCAGGCAGTTAGATTTGAATATGTCATTTTAGGTGAAAATTGAAAAAAGGGTATCCTTAAGAGGTATTAACCTGCTTATCCCCTTGTCCTTAAGATGAGGTGACTGAAAATGTTGTTGTATTTTTTGATGCAATGTTTTTCCCTATACCATTAATACAGAGAATCAGACAGAGTATGCTATCCTCTGCCTATTGGCTACTTAGCTTACTCAAGCCTGTCTCAAAATGCAACACTGTCCCTTTAAGACCCCAAAAAGCTCTTTGCCCAACTCGCTTTCAAAGATGTGCACATTTTGTGCTCTTGTAGGAAGCAATCACTCCCCCATGGCTGACTACACATGATCTATAACTCACTAACTAGCAAAGGATATGAACAAATGTGCACACATGGCTAAATGCAGCTCTCGCGTTGATCTCCAAACAAGGGCATCTACTCATGACCATATATGGCAATGGTCTATTTGCATATTGGCCTACTGCAGCTCTGATTGGTTATGCAGCACTGGTCTGTGTAGAGTACTAGTCGTGCATTTCAATGCAATGGAATCCTACTCCGATGCGTTCTGCCTACAACAAAATCTCTTGCATAGTTTGTTTTGTTTAGGTATGTTGCATTGAAAGTGGCTAATATTGAGTTGATTCGAACACAATTCCCACAGTAAAGGGAAACATTGATAGTGTTAACAAAGCGGGAAAACTCTAGAAAGTTGAATTTAGTTCAATCTCGTGCTTCTCTGTGCGGGTTGTTTGTTCTGTGCGCATGCAAGCAGCTTAGAGGGAACATTGATCACGGGTGAGCTCACCAGTGATCAAAAGAATTGAGTGAAACATTTTCAAAAATCCGATGATGGGTAGTTTGTGTATGTCGCCAAGTTTGTTTTTTCTTGTCAACCAAAGTAAAGAGGTTACAAGATGAGTTGGGTCTGTTTTCAGTATGTATGTTGAAGGGTGTTGTCTACCATCATTCACTTTCGAAAGTTTACTCAAAAGACGAGAGAACCATCCCTTCACTTCTTTGGTCTGACAGACATTTATGTGATAACCAGAATGCATTGTATGATGTCAACAAACATGGCGCCACACAAAGCTGCTAATTAGCTTAGCATTAGCTCATCATAATCAGTACAAACCTCAAAAAAGTAGTTGACAAACATCATATGTGTCAATTACAATCTATGCAAGAATCGGAATGCATGATTTGTCACAGGTACTTGAAAATGTGAATAAAATAGTAAATACTCTAGATATGCGCCATACATACATACGGTGTGCTACAGTAGAAACGACAACACGATATACAGAAACTAAAATTATAACATAGTAAGGCACTTACTTTGATAGTAACACACACATGTCCAAAGTTATTATTATTAAGGAAACAACAATGAAGGCAATGCAGGCACCAGCCAGAAAATGTGCCATGAGGGAAATGTTTGTGCAAATTCTGAAGTTCTGTTCCAACTGGAGATGTGCAAATGTCTGTATACTTGATCTGGGAAACACTGGGGAAGTGCTTCAGCTCTCGTCGAAGACAGAAGTTTGTCCGGCTCAGTAATGCCTCAAACGTAAATTGTCGTAAACAGTGAAATGGGTTACTTCTATGTGAATTAATGAGGAAGCAGAACACACCACAATTCAAACTTTTGGTATAAAATAACACTTTTTAGAAAATAATTAGAAATGTACAACTGTCCTGTTGCTTAACAATCACATTTAGGAACAGTGAGTGCATTCTGACATCACGCTCATAAAAAAACTCATTCTGGGGCAACTGTTAGAGATATTTGGAATTCACACATGAAAAGGTTTAGCACCGCCTTCACCTTATCCTGATTTGTCCAAATAATAAATTAAGAAAATCAAAAACCAGGAACTACTGCTGCTAGTAATCACATAATTCTACGTGAGCCTTGACAGATTCAAATCAAATTGGCTTCCTATTTCACAACAAAGCATCCTTCGCTCATGCTGCCAAACGTACCCTCGTAAAACTGACTATCCTACTGATCCTTCACTTTGGCGATGTAATTTACAAAATAGCCTACAACACTCTACTCAGCAAATTGGATGTAGTCTATCACAGTGCCATCTGTTTTTGTCACCAAAGCCCCATATACTACCCACCACTGCGACCTGTATGCTCTCGATGGGCTGGCCCTCGCTTCATATTTGTTGCCAAACCCACTGGCTCCAGGTCATCTATAAGTCTTTGCTTGGTAAAGTCCCACCTTATCTCAGCTCACTGGTCACCATAGCAGAATCCACCCATAGCACGCGCTCCAGCAGGTATAATTCACTGGTCATCCCCAAAGCCAACTCCTCCTTTGGCCGCCTTTCCTTCCAGTTCTCTGCTGCCAATGACTGGAACGAATTGCAAAAATCACTGAAGCTGGAGTCTTATATCTCCCTCACTAACTTTAAGCATCAGCTGTCAGAGCAGCTTACCGATCATTGCACCTGTACACAGACCATCTGTAAATAGCCCACCCAACTACCTCATCCCCATATTGTTATTTATTTTTTTGGTCCTTTGCACCCCAGCATCTCTACTTGCACATTCATCTTCTGCACATCTATCACTCCAGTGTTTAATTGCTAAATTGTAATTATTTCGCCACTATGGCCTATTTATTGCCTTACCTCCCTAATCTTACTACATTTGCAATAGATTTCTCTATTGTGTTATTGACTGTACGTTTGTTAATCCCATGTGTTACTCTGTGTTGTTTGTGTCGCACTGCTTTGCTTTATCTTGGCCAGGTCGCAGTTGTAAATAAGAACTTGTTCTCAACTGGCCTACCTGGTTAAATAAGGATGAAATAAAAAAATTAATTAATTAAAAAGTCTGACCACTTCCGTATTGAGCGAATCACTGGTACTTCCTGCTTTAGTTTTAGCTTGTAAGCAAGAATCAGGAGGATAGAATTATGGTCAGATTTACCAAATGGAGGGCGAAGGAGAGCTTTTTATGTGTCTCCGTGTGTGGAGTAAAGGTGGTCTAGATTTTCTTCCTCTGGTTTCACATGTGACATGCTGGTAGAAATGAGGTATGAGTATATTCTTGTTTGCTTATGGCTTTATACAGCTTGTTGAGTGTGGTCTTAGTGCCAGCATCGTTTTGTGGTGGTAAATAGATGGCTAAAGAAAAATATAGATAGTGTGGTCTACAGCTTATCATGAGGTACTCTACCTCAGGCGAGCAATACCTGAAGACTTCCTTAATATTAGACATTGCGCACCAGCTGTTATTGACAAAGACACCCACCCCCCACCCCTCGTCTTACCAGACGTAGCTGTTCTGTCCTGCCGATGCACGGAAAACCCAGCCAACTGTATATTATCCGTGTCATCGTTTAGCCACGACTCGGCGAAACACAAGATATTTTAGTTTTTAATGTCCCGTTGGTAGGATAGTCTTGAACGGAGATCACCCAGTATATTCTCCAGTGATTGCACGTTGGCCAATAGAATGGATGGTAGTGGCGGGTTACCCACTCACCGACGAATTCTCAGAAGGCACCCTGATGTCCGCCCCCCTGTATTTCCATCTTTTCTTCACGCGAATGACGGGCATTTGGGCCTAGTCTCGGAGAAGTAGTATATCCTTCGCGTCGGACTCATTAAAGAAAATATCTTCATCCAGTTCAAGAAGAGTATGTTCTGATATCAGATTCTGTTTTTGGTCACTCTTTACATGTGAATCTGTCCACGGGAGATTATTCAAACCTGATCTGTCATCGACGACAACTAGCTGGCTCGGTTGTGGTGATGTCGGTTTCACGTCAATATTTTTGATTTATGCTGTTGAAGAGTGACACTGCTTCTTCCTTGCCTCATGCTAGCTGATTTTTAGTTTAGCAATCTCCAAAAAATTACAAAGATGCAAATTATATTTTTTTATGTTTGGAAAGAAATAACGGCTCTTGTCTCCTGAATGGTGCAGCGGTCTAAGACACTGCATCGCAGTGTTGCAGCATCAGTACAACCTGGGGTTCGGTCCCAATAGGGCAGCGCACAATTCGCCCAGTGTCATCCGGGTTAGGGGAGGGTTTGGCCGGGGGGGGCTTTAGCGCTCTAGCAACTCCTGGTGGTGGGCCGGGCGCCTGCAATCTGACTGGTCAGTTGAACTGTGTTTTCACTGTCACATTGGTGCAGCTGGCTTCCGGGTTAAGCGAGCGGGTGTTAAGAAGTGCGGCTTGGTGGGTCATGTTTCGGAGGACGCATGACTTGACTTTCGCCGAGACAAGATCGTAACTGAATCGCAATTGAATATCACGAAATTGGGGATTAAAAGGGGGTAAATGTTTTTTAGTTTTTTTAAGAAATAGCGCCCCCCCGTGCATTGCAGGTAATACCGTACAGGAACAGTATGGATAGTTCTGGATACCACCCAACCCTAATACAGTAGCTTTAAATATGCATAAAGGCATAAAGTGAGGAGGTTGCCACCATAACAGCCCCACCATAACAGCCCCAACAGTATCAACATGACACAAATACTATACATTAGTTTAACCTTCTTGCTTATAGGGACATTTCACTTCATATTCATCATCTTAAGCACCACCCCAACATCAACATATGTGACAATGGCGCGTTTCTATGTTTTGTGGAAAAAACATAGAGGGAGTAGGTGTTTTCAATCACATCATCGGTGTGCAACATGATTTTAACCAATTATGAGTAGGCATTGCCTACTAATTGCCTACCAATTGTCAACCAATTGGTTGATGATGTCATTCCTTTATCGTTTTTACTACATAACATAGAAACGTGTCATTTTCACATATGTTGATGTTGGGGTGGTGCTGGAGGTTATGAATATTTTGAAATGTCCCTTTAACTTGGACCATTTGCAGGAGATGTAGTAAACTCGCCTGTCTCTGATAGCATTCTCTGGCATACGTTGGAAGGAGGGCCCCTCCAGTCAAGTCCTGTGGTTTCTCATGCGATATGAAAGCATTACCTGTGTCACAACCCTTCTCAAGCCCATTCTCTCTCACACAATTTGATTAATGCACAATAATACAGTGTCTTAGATTAGAGACAAAATATCTAATTTCAATAAAAACATCTGCGAGTCTGTCTCCCAGAAAGTTACGGCGCCACTTAACTCTCAGTTGATGAGAAACGTTCTCTGTTAACATATTTATTGAATTTGTTAAGGGTATTAGCTATGTCCTTTTTCACAAAGTTATCCTCTAACGCACTGGCTTTTAAACATTCTTTGGAGGAATTATGTTCTTTAGAACAGATGTAGGCCTATGTTCCTCAAATTGGTTTGAGAATAAGAGAAGTCTATATCACCAAACATTGCAGATTTTTCTTTTACAGGAAATGGCATATGGAACACTTCCTCTATCAACTTTCACTCACATTTGGGCAGAAACCTCATGCTTTTCACTGCAGAAACAACAGGGTCTCAGGTGTACATCAGTATTTGGTGGGAAAAGAGGATCAAGGGGGATCCTTTCACTTCCAACTCCTTCACACACACACATTGGCAGCTTTACCCACCCCTGTAGGACCCCCTACTGACAGACGACTTTGAGGGTTCAAGTGGCTAATGGTAGACAGGACGCCACTTTGTAGCAATTACAGTCTGACTGTTTGACCCCCAGCGTTTCATACAAAGAGGACCGCCACTTCCAACTAATTCTTTGTCTCACATACATGTTCACAATGTTATCCTCTTTGAGCCAAAGAAAACTGATGCATTCAATCCATAGTACAGAAAGGCTTAACTAAAGCTTGGCATTAAGAGTTAACAATGTGTATGTTGTTTGTTTGTAATTATTATGCATTATTACCATTAGATTAAAGCAAAATTAGTATGAACTTTACAGGAATCTACAGTACAGATGTATGATCTTAATATGATCTTAATTTGTTGATGAGAATTTTCCTGCACTGCAGGAAATGCAAACTGTAGTGCATTCCAAGTATAAAAAGGCTTCTAAAGTTTGTATTTTCCACTTTTCCTAATGTAAAATGTATCAACCCCTACAAAAAATGTATATTAATTATAATCCACATAATAATTCACATTTCCTGTTAATGCAGGATAATTTTCCTGCTTTAGCAAACTGGCTCAAATTATGATCCTAAATCTGTACATGTTTGTACAGTACTGTGTACCCTACGTAGCTGCTGCAATTACAGCAAATGCTGTTGAGGGTATGAACAACAGTTACATGACTCATTTGACTGCTTGGATCTTCCCAACCGTCCCCTCTTGCTAAAAGAGATAAACTGGTTGTGGTGTTTTTTTTTACCCCAGGCCACAACCCCTCTCCCACAGAACGTAGTGCTACATCCGGTGTTGGACAGGAATCTGACTAATGTTTATGTGGATTAATGTCCTGCATTTACAGACCCATTATCTGAAACAAAATGTCTCCCCCTCAACAGTTTTTCATTCTAAATTACGTTATCCCATGTCTGCTCCCACTCCGATGGCTTAACAGCACTTAAGGTGTCTATAGTGTTGCTCTGCACTGCTCTGAAGGAAACAGACAAAGACCAGCGACATGACACAGCCTAATGGCTCACCCCTTTACTTTATCACTAGAACCAAGGGAAGAAACAGGCCGGTGTTTACATAACAACCAAGAGTTCGCTGAGCCTGATGAGTGTTTGGAGAGCTCTGATTGGCTCCCTTCCCCTGTCACTTTCTCGAATGACCAGTGAGTTATATTCAACTCGCACCCCGCCCGCCCTCACTATCATTAGTGATAATTACCTTGTAAAAAACGACACACTCTCTGCCTCCCTTCTGGAATCATCCGACCAGAGTCTTTTTCTCCCTCCCTCCCTCTTTCTTTCTTTCTTTCTGTCTTTATTTCTTCCACTCGTAGTTTCCTGTTACCGGCTGCATGAACTCCTCAGAATGTCTCTCGCTTTATCTGGGCCCCTGAGAAAGCATGTGCAAACTCTATCTGTCCCACACACACACACACACACACACACACACACACTGTTCTCACTGTGCAATCTGCACATATGTTTATCCTCAATACAATAGGTCAAAGGTCGAAGATGACCATATGTAAAAATCCCATAAATAGATTTTGTGAAAAGTAAATTTGCTGTAATTGCTCTTCCACCTCATCCTCTCCTCCCTGCACAAATTGGACATACTGTAGCCCTTCAACACTCTACCCCTGCCCCCTGCTGCCACAGTCAAGGCATCTCAAACATTTAATTTTACATCTCTACAGTCTGGGGGGAGTATACATCAACATACCCACCAATAGATCAACAGTCAAACACAGCCATCTCTCACAGAGGGAGGCTGGAGATGGTCAGCTTAGCTGCGGTGGACAACTTGAGTCTGCCACTCTGATTTGACTGGACCAAATGACTGATTTAGACACAGCTTATCCCCAGCCCATTGGTCCCAGATGATCCTGTCAGCAGACCATAAATCTGGCTGTCAAAATGCGGCCTGACCCCTGTCATGATGAGACACGCGGGGCTGACCCTGGGGATCCACACATACCATACAGCCACTTTACTTCCCACTGTTACAGTAGTTAGACTGCTGGGTAAGCAGAGGGGAGGTGAGGAAGAAAGGAGGGTGGAGGAGAGTAGAGGAGAGAAGAGGAGGGGAGAGACTTCAGTATAACGGTATAACACATCCTGGCCATCACGCATGGAAGGAAATGCAATGCAGAGAGCTCTGCTACAGGGAGTCATTCAAAGAAACGGAACATCTGAGAAAGGGATGCTATCGTTGGAGATGTAAAAGAAATGTAAGGAAGTTGGAAATATTATGATTGGACACAGACAAATAAAATAACACTGACGAGAGGATGCTGAAACTGTCACGTAACAAGAGAGAAGAACCATTGATATGGCAATATGTCAAGTATGTGAGCAAAGATGCGTGTGTCCCAATGACATTGAGAGTCTCTATCAGGAGTGTGCCACAAAACCTGGAAACGGAGAAATAGAAAACACGAATACTAACACACACCTTGGCTTGGATAACGTCATTACCTCATCTTCTCTAGCACAATAGAGTGCAGGAGGAGAGGACAAAAAGAACGGATGCTTCACTGGACACTCACTTTCAAAACACAGTTACACCACTTTGCACATTCATGTTTACGTTTAGGCTCTTGCCAAGACACTATTGCTGGCCTCTCCTGGAATGAGTGCTCCGATAAAGCTGCTCATCTATGAACTCCAAATTAACCCAAAACAGGAGGAAACAATATTACCAGTATAGTCCATTCAATATTGTCTAGAATCCTTGTTTGGTGAGCAGCACCTGACTTAATAACAGGGCTGGACCAAGTTCTGCCCTGTGCAACGTAAAGGAGGCAACGATCCTTGTGGGCTTAAGCAATGGTGACTTATTAATCATGTTGAGCTGCATTTCCGGCTTCATGCAACTTCCATTCTCATGCTCCCTAAACTTTTCTAGTCAAAGAACTGTTTCAGCCGTGCTCCATAACCATTATGTAATGGTGTTTAAACAGTTGTTGAATAAACCTCTGTGTTGCTGTTGACCTGACTCAGATGTGGAGCAGCAAGGTGGAGCAGTCTCCTGAATGATTCTAATCTTTTCCTCTCATTAAATGGTGCAGCCAACCAGAGAGACGTAGGCTGGATGCAAATGAGCAAGCGGTCGGTCGGTCGCTCACCGTAATGCTCTAATTACAGTAGTTTGATCAAATCTCTTCCAGTTGTTAGACATACTTGTGTGTATCCTTGATCTCTCTTTTCTCCTGTTTGTTGAAATGGTGAAGACAACATGCTGGGAGCTGAGGCACTCCCTTGTCGTTTTACAGCTATTTCCTGTGTCTCTACCTGTCAACTGAATTATATAGAATCACAACAATTTCATTGGCAGCTAATACGACGGGGTTAAAATAAACAAAATGTACAGAATATTGGTGACAAGTATTTAAATATGAAAGGCCTAAATGATTCAATCCATCAAACAAAGTTTTTCTGGACATATTCATAAACATGACTTGGTAACACTTAAAATTGTAACATTTAACATTAAGTTGCTCTTATACCTATGTAATAACGCTGTAATGACTGAAATTACATTCTAAACTGCTATGCAGTTGTAGGCTATATGGTTTATTTGTATAACTAGCCTCAGTGTTAACAGTATTTGATCAAATCTACTGGATCATCAACAAGATAAACACATAACCAGATCTTGTCAACATAGACAGAATTCTGATAAAGAGTTCATTCTTCTGTGTATCTAGTACTGTCAACAGAGAACAAGCAAGTGATTTCACACTGAGCCGTGTCTGGGATGGGCCTTTGATGTTTATGACAGGCCTCAGGCTTCTGTCAGGAGAAGAGGATAGGAGGGAGGGATGGCTGGATGGATGGTGAAAACTAAAAGCCAGGGAGGCTTTGAGACATTGCATAAGCACTTAGCTACATGAATATTTCTCAAATACCTGGCATTACAGTGTGTAATCTGCTTACCGGGGACATTACGGGATGTGCTCCCTTCGCTTTAGTGACAGGTGTTTCAGCATTAGCATCTACTAGTAAAGATTACCAAGAAAAGCGATGGATGGTGGTGATTTTGAATGGAAGAGAGCTGGATGGAGGGAGAGGAGGGATAAGTGAAGTGATTTAATACAGGATGTACAGATTCTGTAAGATACCAGGAAGGGGTAAAGTACACGTAAACTTACACACTCAATAAAATGACATTCTACTTGAGCTCTATGTTCACAGCTTGTGATGTCATGGAAGTTCCCCTCTTAACACACCTTAAGAGTGCATTTGTCATAGAGCTACACAGTAAATCTTTGATTTCATTCAACAATGGTAGCATTTAATGTCCAATGCCCCCAGGCCATTGCGTACAATTTACTGGGGTCATTCATAGGTTAGCAACCATGCTGTTTTTAGTTAATAAATTGATTTCTATATATCTGTGTCACTAATTAAGACACCAGAGGCACACAAACTGAGATATCACTTTATCTCACCGTTTCCTCTCCTATTTAAATGGTAAATAGAGATTCCCCCGTTATAGTGTCTATCTGTCAGCGTTACAGGCCCATACTCTAAATCTGTCAGCAAATTCCCATATTTGTCAGCATATATTAAGCTGTCTACAGAACTTGAAGTATTCTCAAAAGTCCTTCCCTCACTACCAAGGTAGTCCTGAAAAGTTGTAGATTTAGAAAAATGGAGCTACTACGGTATAGGAATGTAGTTGACCATGTTGTTGTATCCCTGTCAATCATTCGTGTGCAGAATATTCGTAAAAGCCTGTGTAAAAAATATGTTCCAAGAATTCAAAATATATTGTAAATAAAAGGCATTTGTACCATCAACATGTGACATAATGTCAAATACAAAATAAAATCCCTCGTGGTCTGGTACAGGCTAGTTATTTGCTATAGTACATTTCCAGTCAGTGAGAGCAGAGAGCGCTTCACAATGATCTGTTATGGTGCTACATCTTTCCCATTTTAGCCCAGCCCTGCGAGCGCTCCAAGGCCCTGTCTGGTCTCTTAGGGCTGTGTGCCATCCCCTGGGGTGAGGTGGGGATCAGGGCCCCTCAGTGTCTCTCCATCCCAGAACAAGGAGAGCCCACCCAGACCAGACCCAGCAAACAGGGCGTCATTGATTAGCGCTATCTGAACGAGCGCACATCTGGGCAAAAGCTCAACAAGCAGCCCACTGTGCCTCCACAGATCCCCCTTCGTTTATGAAATCAAACGCACATTCATAACTGCCTGTGGTTCTCCTCTGTCCCCATTCCTCGGTCCTTTCACATCCAAATCGTCTCCTCGGGGGGAGAGGAGAGGATCAAATCATTATCTGTTCTATGCTTTTGAAAAACATGTTTGTTTGTCTCCTTGAGATGTGTGTTTTTTCTTCTCAGGAATATAAGAGTAAATCACAGCAAGGAGGCTGTTTAAGCAACAGGGAAGCCTTGGGGACTATCCAGCTTCCTGTGACGAGACTTGACACTTGTGCTGCTTTACCAATAAGGCAATGCTTTAGTACCCAGGGGTGTCCTCACAATCATTTGAATGTGCATCACGATGTACACATTTCCTCAAATTATTGATTAGATTAGTTGTTTTTTATCCTTATTCACCTGTTTTAACATAACCCATGAGAATCAATATCATTGCATGCCATCTCCGATGTAGAATATCAACGACAAAAAGTTAAGACCTTACACCCTCTAGAACTTCTCTCTTTCTTAAAGTGTTTCAAAGTTTTGCTTTGGCCTAGTTGTGAGGGCAAGGAGGTCACCCTTGGACGATGCTTGAGGCAAACATTGAGAATAAAGCATGGAAGTTAACATGAGATGGTCATTTAATGCTTCACAGGAGAGGAGCTGCATGCTGCGCATGGAAGATTCAGCAGCAACTAATGGCTTTGGACTTTTTACAGGCCATGCTTCCGGTGGGTCAGTGAAGGCAAATGCTCATATATGTCGATGGTCTTAAGGCGGGGCACCACAGGCTTTTTTTTTTGTGACCCTCTAAAAGTAACTTTTCTGTTGTTTTTAAACTTGATATAAATGTTTATTTTATTTTATTTTGCTTGTCATACTACCATCACCCGAATGTCATGAATTCGAATTACATTCAAATGGACAGAAATCTATAATTGCGAAGCTACTATTTAATCATAAATCTTTTAAAAGCCCATTGCATAGAGAGTGTTACAAACTGGACTGTTTGCAACAGTAACTTATTTTGAAGAGATCATGATTGGGTCTAAATAAGCCTTTGGCATTTGGTAAGCTAAATTCATTGTACTTCTCTTTAACTGTAATTTCCATAAAGTCAGACCGTTCCCACATGTCAACTTCTTTTTTTTCAGCTTCAGAAACATCAGCATTTACCAAATTGCGTGTGGTTATCCTTAGATATATTATCCATACTTGTATAGAGGGAATTGATCATATGTTGTCAATTATTATTATTATATTTCAGAAAAGTTGTAATACAAAAAAGTATTATATTTGTGTCTTCATTAAACTGGTAAAGTTCATTGTGATATGAATAAGGGGAAAAATACTCTATTAGGGTGTGGTGCCTCATCTTAATCCTAACCTGCTGCAATCTCAGTTTTAAACCATTTTGAGAGACTGAACTTCCTGTAGATTTTTACAATATTGTATACAACCAGTGCCACATATCATACAGTCATCTGCCTCATCTTCTTGGCTTATCCTCAAAGGCTGTTTTTATTGACTTCTATAAACCAATATAATAACTCAACAATTCTACAACAACAGTTACAACTCAGTGTATTAATGAATCATTCATGGTAGTAGTAGTAGTAGTAGTGGTAGTAGTAGTAGTAGTGGTAGTAGTGGTAGTGGTAGTGGTAGTGCCTTACAAACAAACCTCACACACTGGAAAATCCCTAGAAGTGTTGTTGCCTTCATTTGTATCCTATCTTCCCTCATGGGTGAAACCAATAAAAGCAGCAGCACATCTCTGTGATTTATGGGTTACTTTTAGCGAGACGTACAACCTTAAACAGTGAGCCTCTTTAAGCCTTTTTAGCCCTGAGGAACATCCTTACAGCGTCCGCATTGATATACGTTGTCAGTTGTCCCTGGTCTCGCAGTACGCAGCTGTGACCAGCGGCCACGAACAGTGGCCGTCTCTCTTTTTCCCACAATGCCATGCCTGTGATGCCCAGGCGCCTCACTGCTCTGACGGGTCGCCATGGTCCTCACTGACCTCCCAGATCGGGGTAACTTTTTGCTCTAAAGACAACAAGAGGTACGAGGGGATGGGGGGGTGTAAATGAAGATGTTTGTCCCTAGTCAGGTAGGGCTTGGCGCGCTACCCACCCACCCCTAAGCGAGGGACAGTGGGTGCTGGGTGTATTCAGGCACCTGCCGAGCGCAGATGGCATCAGACATGCCTGGGCATGCCCGCCTTCTCTGCTATGCCATCTGTCCTGGGTGAGTGCTCAGGCAGGTGTCTCTATGACAGCAGATGCAAAGGAAGATGCAGAGGAAAGATGACACTTGTCTGTTGAGCTACTGTATGTCACATGATGCAGATTCCGACTCTTCTTCATATACTGCATATCCATTTATGATTTTTTTTTACCACACCAGCTCCCTAAAAGTTTTTACATTCAGTGGTGAGACGTGTAATTCTGTGCTGTATCTCTATTGTATCTCTATGCAGGTTACAAATATACATAATCAACCAGCTCTAGGAATCTGTGAGTAAAATGTATTTGTTTCTGTAAGGTCTCATCCACCCACGTAGGCCTACAGTATCCACAACTATCCCCAAGCTAAAATATAATAAAATGTAATTGCATGGTTAAATATTGATTATTTCCACAGTTCATAATTTATTCATACTGGGAACTCATTGTTTGTGTTTTTGTTCTGTTTTAGACACAAACCCTGCAGAGTGAGTTGTTGGCTGCTTCATCATTTCATTTCTACTTCCTTCATAAGGGCATTTACATTATATGGTCAGAAAGGAGAGGATGGCTTAAGGCACAAACATCCCTTCAGCCTCACACACACTCCCTCGCTGCCCAGGCCTTTTTCATCTAGAGCTGCACAGCTGGAGGACTCCATGCAGAGCAGAGCGGGGGCTCGTAGGGCAGGCTGCCCTGGTAAGCTGGCCCTCTAACTCCTTTGTTTTTTCGCATGTACGACTACCAGACCATACATGCGCATGTTCGTTCAGGCATGCATTCATTGCTACTGGCGCTCATTATGATGTTACAGTAAACAGATCCATTCAGGTTCAGTGTTAGTGCCTGAGCCGTTTTTTATTTAATTTCACCCAAAAATATTTCTGCAGTTGAATGTTACATTATTTTGTAAAAAATATTACTGACATTTTGTAATAATATGTAATGCTTTTCACTAGAGCACAGTAATGTAGTGAAGGAGAGAGAGAGACAGTGAGCATGATAGCAAGAGAGAAAGACACGTGGGAGAGAGAGGGAGAGAGACGAGAGAGAGAGAGAGAGAGAGAGAGAGAGAGAGAGAGAGAGAGAGAGAGTATTATAATATAGTATAATGAGAGGTGATGTAAACGTGTTGTTGAACAAACAGCCCTGCCACAGGTAATTGAGCGCACCGAACCACCGTGCACCTCTCAGGGGAAGTCAGATGAGATCAGGAGGACGGAGCTGTATGCGGAGGTAGAGGAAAGGGGAGGTTGGCAGCACAGTGCCACCCTCAGGAACATGCTCAGTGAGCTGTCTGGCCCTCAGCCAGGTGCAGGCATGAGCCAGGTGCTCAGTGTCTACTGGGATGACTGCAACTCACTTATCCATGACAGAGGGGGGGGAGACAGATAGGGAGAGGGAAAGAGAGAGAGAGGGAGGATAGAGAGAGAGAAAGAGAGAAAGAAAGAGCGAGGGGGGAGAGCGAGAGAGAGAGTGAGGGGAATGCATTTACATTAGAGGGGAGAGAGAGGAGAGAGAGGAAGATAGAAAGGAAGGAGAGAGGGATTGGAGTGAGAGACAGAGAGACAGATTGAAACAGAGGACAGAGAGAGGAGAGAGAGAAAGAGAAAGAGAAAGGAGAGAGAAAGAGAAACTACAGAGAGAGTTTACCCTTGTTGATCCACATTGCATTCAGGCAAGAGTCACCCGTGAGGGTTTACCTGCTTTGACAGCAAGGCATAGTGAGTCCCGGGGCAGGTGAAACAAATTGAGGAACGATGACATAATCCTTTGTGCTGTATGGCATCAGGGCTTGTGTTGTTGTGGCATGCTGGGATGGGGATTCCCTGCTGGGATGGGGATTTCCTGGTGCATGTTTGAGATGACTGTGTGTGTTGTGTTGACATGGGATGAGAAAACTTGTGAAACTTACTGCAGTAGAATTGTAATTAGACCAAATACTGTATGCCGTTGGCTTTGTTGAATGAGTATAGTTTCAGAGACATAATTTGGTGTCTACAGTGAATTAATACCAACGGCTGTTATAATAAGATTAGCAGTGTTATAAATCAAAGGTTTTGATTAAATAGCATTACCTGAAAATTTGATTTTTGGGGGGATTATTTACAGTCTATTTATTTTCAATACATGTCAAAGGCACATAATCTAAAGTTCTCTATCTAGTCCTCTTATAAACTAGTGCAAGTGTTAAGATGGCTTAAGACCTCCATCATGACTTTACAGGCGAATTACATCATGTTTGACACGTCTTGATTTGCATGCCATTACATTCACCATTTGATCTCTTCAAATGAAAGAGTACCGTTGAGTTGGAGATCAGAGCTGCCCACTACTGCATATGGTCACGCTTCTTAGATTGTAATTAAAGTTGAAAGTTGTGCATCAAGTCTATGTGTTAAGTATCTAAAGAGAGAAATATTGATGCGTGCATTTCAGCATAGAGTCGATACCTTATCAATATTTAATAATAAGGAATCAAAGTACTTATAGCAGTATATTAAATATGGCAGTATAGGTAAATATTGCATAAAAAACAGTCATGCTCAAGCATGTTAAATGCTCATTTTGTTGAGAAACAACGTACAGCAAGATAAACGTACAATTCAGATGGTGACCTGAAATTGTCCAAACATGCAGGAATATAGAATACACTATGAAAGCGAAAGTGTCATAAATTGACATCCCGAGAGATTACTGGAGACTTTAGGAAAAAGTGACAATTTTGTTTGGTATCTGACAAGCCTTTGTTGCGATGCATGTAGCTAGTGAATGAACAGTCTCTTTCATAGCATAATGTCAGGGCATATGAATTCTTCTGAGAAGATTTACCTAATTGATTTAATTGGGACCAGGACGCTCTGTGACTATTTTCCATGTTATTTCGATTCAAATCGCTAAAGTTATACTTTCACCAGTGACATGAACATGTACAAGCACAGTAACCAACAATGATCATGTATAGATCTAATCTCCACCATTGCTTTTCACATTCTAGTCATGGCAATACCACTGCTTACAATGGTAATACCTACAACACACAGTAACATTCAATGCCAACAGCTTTGTTAAAAGACAAAATGGAAGCTACAGTGTGTGGTCTGTTCATGCCTGCGTGACATCTCTTCATGGTGGCACTACGGAGGAGGTATGTGTAGGATAACACAAGGTTAGCCTTGTATAGACAACTAACCATCTCACGACGACAGGAGGAGATTTTGAGAGACAGCCAAAGCAAAGCATCCTCTGTTCTACAGATAGCAAAGCAAGATCACGGTGGGTAACTAAGTGCTCTATGGAAGTTATTTATCCATGAATGTACAAAATTCTACCTCAGATATGTAAAAGCACAGCGGGTCACCATATCGCACATGTAAACAACCATTGTGAACTGGTAAGGTATTTCAATTCTTTTACAACTTCCAATTTCATTAAGAAAGTTTGATGACTCCCATCCAAAACCTATGAAAATGAATTTATGGCAGACGAAGGCCTAGATTATTTCACAATGTTTGGCATTTCTGAGGAAACCACATGGTGACAAAAACATAATTTATTTAATTCTCTCTGGGCTGTGTAAAGACTGCCTTGGACCTGTGCCTCCATATCCTCCAATAGAAACCACAAGAAGACAGAGTCCCTGGAATGTGAAATGCAGGGAACAGTTTAGCCATGCAGAACTTGACAGATCTCCTTTCCACACAGGTCATTCAAATAAATACACTCTCAGAGGTCCAAATACTTTATGCCTAAACATGATGCAAACATGAGCTTCATAGGTAGAGTGAAGACCTGTGCCTGTGGCAAATGTGCAAAGTGAATCAAACCAACAAGTGTTTTCACAGCTGTGGATAGGAAATAAGGGGACACTCTATCCCTCTCCTGTTCTCACTCTCCTGCCTGCTTCTCCATATCCTTAATAAACCTTTAAAACACCTCTCCGGATCACTTCAAAATGTGTTGAGGGGAAGCAAATACGCTCATTTTGAAAAGTTAAGCATCAGACATGTGCTTATGCTAACAAAATTGATACTTCCAAAAGGTTGTTACCACGGTGGGCCGTTCATCTACATAATGCTCTGGAACTAGGAACAGGGTGTAAGTCCACTTTTATATGCTTAAACAGAGAATTCCTGTTATTGCATTGTCAAGAGTGAGGAGTAGTCTTGCTTAGATAAAGATGCTGTACTTGCTCATTTTGTTGGGTAGTCCACTTTGTGAATCGACACAATTCTACTAAGTTGCACATACAGTATCTTGACCGCACACAATGATGGATCACCATTCTCAAAGCTGGTTTTCCTCACACAGTACAAATACATTTATCTTGAGATTATACAAAGATTGTAATAAAATACGAAAATATACTTCTCTGGACCCATTCTGCCCAATTGAAGATTAAATTGAGTAAAAGACCATGCTAAAAAGCTACTTGCACTAATAGGGGCTGATGTATCATTGTTGACGCTGTGCAGGGAATTGGATGTTACCTATATTGAATTGCGGTGAATTAGGAGACTAGAGAGGCCTGATCGTTCAGTCCAACTCGGTTCTCTATCTGGCAAGAACTCCACATTCTGAGAATTCTCCTACAAGGTCTTGCAGCTGCAAAGTCTTACAGCCTTGCATTTCTTGTCATATCATTAATATATTATCAAATAATTTCAGTTTTATTGGAAACATTGCTCTACTGTACACTGCTCTTCTATCGATTTTTCTCTATAAAACATGTAAATAATGTTCTTGTACCGTTCATTGAACCAAGCAAAAGTATCATTTTTGATGGTCCTTTTGGGCAATTCATATTGCTGGTTAACAGTAGCTAAACCTTATCCTTTTCAAATTGAATTACTGTTATAGTAGTTTCCATTCGGATGAAACGGGCTCCTCCTTCACATCACCTCCTATCTAATCTGTACCTCCGTAAGGGAACCTCATGCCTGTACAGTAAATATTTATATGTCAAAGAGATCAAAGGCAGGATCTACATCAGATCTGTATGATTACAGTAGGCGTCCCACGGTACGGGAGTGCATGGAGCAACTCACACACAGCAGCACCGGAGGAAGGCATGGTGAGACTATCTTGATTTCCCTGCCTGGGTTTACAAGTGCAACCGCTGCCCCTGGGCAGTTCCAGGGGTCACCTGAGAATTCAGAGCCAAAGTCTGGCAATGTGTGGTTAGTCTTTCAAACAGTAGAGTAGACCTAGACCCCTTCCCATCCCACGTAAAGATTGCTCCTAGCCTTAGTTCATTGACAGCTGGTATGACTTGGGAAGTGAAGGGAGGCAGAATAAAAACGATAACTAGGAGCATATGGAGGAAATAGCTGGGCCAATGGGACTGCTGAGTGGGGTCAGTGTACTCCCAGAACCACCCACGATCCATCCCTCCCCACCGCCCCCAGTCTCTGTCCCCTGAACCACATCCTGCTACACAGGTGCAATTGTAATTGGCTACTACACTTGTCATATTAGACATGATCCACTAGACTAGCACTTCCATATGCTGTGAAACATGATATTCAACTACAGCAACTTGGATTAGGCCATTTTGATGGTCGTGTGTAACGAAACCCTAGATTCTTGCCACCCTGAAACTATACTGTAATTGTTCACCAAGGAGGCCAACAAGTGTTGAAGGAAAAAATGGGTCTGTAACGACTGTAAAAATGTGGACGCTTCTAAGGCTTTCCAGAACTTAAAAGTAATTCCAGTTTGGGGCCTGACAGACAAGGTACAGTAGGACACAGAGGCACAGCAAAGCATCTGTGCATGACGAAAAATGAAGCATATAATTCCTGAGTAGAGAAACCAGCCCACCATTTCACACACATTAAAAGGGTGGCACTCCCATTGGGTACAAAACACAGCTGGACAACTGCAACAAACTCTTCATAAGCTGATGATGGTAACAGCTCCTTACCGCAGCCAGTTCTCTCCTCTATGATCATTGCCATGCGTTCACCTGTCACTCAAAAACACGAAGCAAACGTATCTTCCGGAAAAACAGGGTTTGAAAATCTATTTGTTTGAAGTCCAACCAAGTCAACTCCATGGGACGCTGTGTCTGAGTAAAAGACGTCAGTGTCAAAGAGATGGACTATGTTCAATTTAATATGTGCATATTAAATTTCATTTAAAATTTGATTACACATATTTTTTACATTTCTAAGATGAAACCGCATAGCTTTCCTTCATAGTGCCCCAGATTTCCCTCCCAATACAGCACAATGAAGTATTTCATGTTAAGTCTAACAGCTGAGCCAAATCCCTTGTAGTGCTACCTTCTAGTTTCCCCTGCTTGAGGCCGCTATACGCCCAGTCCTATTTGTTTGTCTTTCCTATAGCTCTCTTAGACATATCTTTCTTGTAGATGCAGTTCCTAAACTTCTCAGCTAGTATTTCAACTCAGGATTCCCAATTAAACACCCAAGTCCACCCTGTTCCTGTGCTACATTGCAAATAGCCTACTGTGCATACAAGGTCAGCTTAATTAGTTAGTTACCATGAATTGCACTGGTATTAGCCAATTACACACTGTAACTATTGTTACAGTTCAAACATCTCTCCACCTCTTAACTGCATCTGGAAAAAGGAGAACTGGGTAAAAGGGGAGGTCTTTCCCTTGTGATTAAAGTGTTGAGCAACCAGAGGAAAGTTTCATGACTAAGTCTTCACTCCGGTGAATATAAAATGCAGCCTCTGCAGATTTCATCATCCTATGGTCTGACAGGACTCTTCCAGGTAGCCAACAAACAGTGTTGCGACAAGACCTGACCTAACACAACCAAGTTCCCCTCTCTCACAGTTTCACCAGGAGAGGAAAGGGGAAGGAGGGACCAGACATAAGTATCTGTTAACTTTCACCTTGGGCATTGTGAAAGGAGATGAGGCATACAAAAGTGGATAAATAAATGCTTTGACTGATTTGAGAATTGGCCCTGTTATAGTTAAACTACAATATGTCAACTTACTACCGCGCACCTTATAGACTTAGAACACAATTCAGAACCACTATGCATCTTCATTTTCTTGTCATGATATGCCGTTATTCATGAAGATAAGATACATAGACAGTAATCGGCCAAACACAATAAGAGGAGGTGCAATAAAATGTAAAGTGGTTGACTGTAGTTATCATTAGGAGTAGCATCAATTGCTCACATTTTGTTACTCCTCGACCCTCCTATCTGAAAATGATCGCTGTAACATAACTAGCTCATTAAAGTGAATTACAGAGTACAATTTGGTCTCTTTAAGGTAACCCCTCATCCTCTGATTAGAAACAGATGAGGTACTTGAAACACTTAATTTTCTATTAGGACTGATTAAGGTAGTGCCAAGGGCTACTTCTCTCCGATAAACCAAAAGCTTGGCTTGTATTTGTTATCGTTAATTGCCCTAAATCATCAAGCCAGTGGGAGTTGGAGTGAATTGTTTAAGGCAACATTTTCATGGGAACTTTTACCACTAAGAAGGACACGTCTCTCTGAGATTTGATTCTTGTTTGTTTAACTCTCATCCACAAGTCTTAGCCCTGGTATCATCTATCGTTGTGAGAAGGAGATATTCCACATGCGGAAGCAGGAGTTGATGATGGGATCTGACAGAGGCATGTGTCTCCTGTCACTCACACTGACACAAAAGGCATTGTGGGAATCTCTCCTGGCAGCTCAGCTTTGATGTGTGTATGCGGGGATGAGTACTGGAACTGCTCCTTTGTTTATAACACAGACAGAATTCAAAATCTGCATGGCAGAAATTGACAGTTTTCTTGATGAGTTATTAAAACATGGTAATGTATTCAAAGTGAGAATCACTCAGATCTAATGTGTTCCAGATGTACAGTAACATGTGTAATGGGCAATATCCTGGCATACAGTTCAGAGTTAGGCCTATATGTTGGACTTCTCTGATGGACGTGTAAATCTACTTAAATAGCTATAGCCATCTAGATTATTGTTAGAACATTTCTTAAAACTCTTTCTTGTAAAAGATAAATGATATCAGGAATACAAAAAGTGATACTGTATAACCATGTTGTAGCATAATATACCCAGCATATATTTATCTTAATAATATCATAAATGAAAAGGAATAATTTTGATGCACCTGCATTATTCATTCATGTTTACTGTCAAATTACAACCACCCAGGGCATGTCTATGGGGACAACAGTGATTTGGCCCAAAATATCCCAACGTGATTTCATAGTTCTGACAGCAATTTGAATATATTAATTTACATAACTGAAATGTCATCTTTCCTTGTCTTCAGGCCTCTAATCTAAATATTCAGAATATATGTTGTTGTTGCCATTGCACATAATTCTGTGTCAAGTGGAATTAAATTGCTTTGAACACTAGGCAGCCGATGACGCTTTCGAAACGGCCATTGATGTTTTCATGAATCCTGACTTTAGTGAAATGACCACTGTATTATGAAGATTTTCAGGATGACGTTTTTAGTGTGTTATCTACAGTTGCTCTACTCTACTGGGTGGGAAAGCAGCTCACCGCCAGACTCGTCTCTCCCCTGGGCCTGAGGCAGAGGTATTTGGCTCTGTAATAGGAAGCGTCTGGTTAGCACTTAGCAGCTGAAGTGCGCAATCAGGTCTGTTGCAGATTCCCTTACCCACGAGCTGGCCCTGTGGGACCAAGGTTGAGCTAACATCACCTGACGTATCCCTACACCGGCTGCGCGTGTGTTTATGTGTGTTCAAAGGTTTAGGCAGGACAGTTGGTGCACTGTCGCTGCCCTTGCACACTGAACACTGTTTTCTCTCTAACAAGCTTTGGCAGACATACAAGTCTTGTCCAGGACTGGATACACCCAGGGAAGGCGAGATGACATCCTGTTAGGACCTCCCCTTGCACCCAAAACAGTAAAAGAGCCTTGCATCACACAGTGAAGTGAATGCCTCCATTGTCCTTCAGTGAGATGGGCAGAGCTTTACAGTACATGACAGATGTTAAACATGTCAATATAGCAACTTTATAAAACAATCAAATTTCTTTAAAAAAATTGGTCTTCATTGTCATACAATTAAACATGATTCATGCCAATCAGCATGGGAAATAAATTGTTCAATTTGCTTGACTAATTAGTCTTAAAATCAGTAAAATGTCAGTTTATTTCATCACAGATAATTTTGGGCTGATTTGCCAATTAACACATCAATAAAATCAATCTAAATCTTCTGAAACCGTCAAACATCATCATCTTTCCCTTGTTAGAGAAAACATGGCCACACGATTTTTCCCCTATCTTCTTCACTAATTAATTGAAGACGTGAACTTTGTTTCTGGGAACTGAATTTGGGGATATTAATTTTATGTTCACCTCAGGCAACAAAACAATCGCCTCGCCATTGACTTGGGTGAGGTCAGACTTGAAAGAGAGAAAGCATTTGCCCCCAAACAATATCCATGAATCCTTCAAAGAGGCAATGCAGTGCACTACTGAGTTAGCTACAAAGGTCATATTCTGGTTAGGGGGCTGAACAGGGTCAGTGTAGTTAGAGGGTAAGTCCAGGTCCTGTCCATTGTTCCCCTGCCTGTTTGGGAAGGAGAAGTACATTAATCACTCTACTGGTTCAATACCTCACCCTTTCAGGGTCCCCTCAGGTCACACAAGAGATGACTAAGACCAACTCAAGTCTTCTCTCCCGAAAAAACATCTCTGCACTTCCAACCTTAAAGCTGGAATCCTTAATGTTGAAACAGCCACGTCCGTTTGCGATATTACAACAACAAAGAAGCCACAATAACTCCAAACCACGAACCCAGTTTTTCCCCTTCGGACATCATTGCATGTGTGATAGAAGAGCGCAATATGTACTCCTCAGCTCGGCAACAAAAACAGTAACAATGGTGATGGGATGGCCAGTGGCACTGTTTCCCCCTATTCCATCTTTAACTAACTTCTCACTTTAGCATCTACTTCCAAGATTGGTTTCCTTGATTCACAAAATCCATGAAAAAAATTACCCCTGAACATCTGTCTTCAGATTCCTCTTCCTTTTTGACAGAAAGGCACCTCATTGAGAGGTCAATGCTAACTCAATTCTATTTAATATATTTTCAATCTCATACTCTGCAATGAAATTCTTAATCATGTTACCCGGTTTTTAAATTCCAAAGCACATACTTTTCTAGAACACACAAATGATACAATAATATTGAATGTCTCCATCATGTTTAGGTAGTTTGAGTTATTCTGTACATTTTCGACATTCTTTCCCCTTCCACTACTAGATTGCTTGACGCCCACTCCCCTTTAACCTCTGGTTCTAAGCACAGGAGTGAGTGTGGCCACTTTGAGACGCTCAACACGTGAGACGTAAGCTACACTGACCCTGCAGGGCCAAAGGTAAGCACCTGACATTTCCTGCTTTTGCTCGTTGTAATCGACCATATCCTTGGTTTACTCGACTTAAACGGAGCAGGGAAGTGTGGCGTTTATGCAGTGTAAACCCTCACTGCCATACAGGATGCAGCAGCTGTCGAACGTTTACCTGCTTGACGTAAACTGCAACAGCCTCGTGGGTTTCATTTAGCAGGCCACTGACATGCGACAGGATACCCGTTTTCTCTCAATCAGAATGGTTTGGCTTCTACTCACTAACAGGGCACATTCAGAATGTAAAAGTACAGTATTTATCCCTGGTGTGTTTTTATTTGACATGTATTTACCACTTTGAATTCCTCCTCCCCCCCCACTAACCCTCCCTCCTTCCTCTCCCTCTCTCCTTTATGTGTACTTTGTGCTGTCTCTGGGGGGACATTAATGACAGCCATGAGAGGCAAATGGTATCTGTTGAATCTACAGGATAGCTGATTCATTGGGCCCCCGCCCCTTGTAGTCATTACCTAAGGAGATTAGGTACATTACATTACGTTGTGTTTATCTCCATATCAGCACTGCCAGTTTTATATTGTTACACAATACATTTTTGTCTGGATCGCTTGCCATTTCGCATAAAATCATTTGATATATTTCATAGCAACATGAGACAAGCAGTTGGGTCCATTTAACTTCTCAAACAGCCCTCAAATAGTACACCTTAGAGTTGCATAAACACAATGTCCATGTATTTTCTCTTCCTTTTCTGTTCCTTTCTCTCATGCTTTGGCTGTGGTCAGGCTGAGAGAGAACAGGACACGCCTAAAACCCTAAAATGTCCCCGGTGGCCAGTGTCAGTTGTGCATGGAGATTGTGGTCCTTGGCCCCTGCCCAAGGATTAGGTGTTCCAGGGAAGAAAGAATGCTTGGCTCCCCCAATACCCCAGAGTGCCTTGGGAATGGCGAGTGTGTGCCCCACTACCGCACCCAAACCCTTTCCCCTCATACCCTGCCCTCACTTCTTGCCCCTGCTGCAGAGTAGTTACAGGTAACGTTGGTATGCAGCCCTAGACAGTGTCCACAGAAATGCTGCAATCAACAGAACATGCCAACAGAGCGAGATGGATAGAGAAAAGGAGGCAGCGAGAGAGATAGAGAGAGAGCCAGAGAAAGAGGGGGAGAACCCCAGTTAGGAGAAAATAGAGAGGAAAGGGAGAGAGGGGGCAGGGAGACAATAATATGGCATAGGGACAGAGAGAAAGAAAGAGAGAGAGAAAGTAATGGTGACACCAGAAAGAGTGATCCAGTGAAGAGAGAGAGAGACGGACTGAAGGAGGAGGGGACAATGAGCTTATTGTGTAGCGGGGATGAAGGGAGAGAAAGAAAGAAACACAGAGAGAGAGAGAGAGAGAGAGAGAGAGAGAGAGAGAGAGAGAGAGAGAGAGAGAGAGAGAGAGAGAGAGAGAGAGAGAGAGAGAGAGAGAGAGAGAGAGAGAGAGAGAGAGAGAGAGAGAGAAAGATCTGCAGAGAATAGCACCATCTACAGGCCAAATCTCCTAAAATGCAAAATACATCTGCAATGATTTGATTCATTTTTTGTCGCCAAAAGATAGGGGTCATACTCAACATAAACAACCATATAATTTAGTTCAATATATCACATTATTACTATTTAGAAAATATGTCACAAAGCACTATTGTGATGAACCACAAGCGCCATGCTCAACCAACTGAGCCATATGGGACCATTACGTTTCAATACCTGCTGGTTCCAGTTAATACTCCCACCTCAATGATCTACCCAACCAGGAAATTCTATGTGACATTCCCAATTCTACCTGGGTGGGAACAGTTACGTTTCTTGGATTATTTCCCTGTAAATGTTATTCCCTGAAAATAGAAGAATTTAATATAATGTTTATTCATGATGGAGACAGTATGTGTTTTAAACAGATTCATTGCATGAGCAAAGAATGATTATGTGAGAGCAGATGTGAGTGATCAAAAATATTTTTTCCTTATTTAATATAAAACTAACTGCAAAATAACATCAATATTATAATGCATTTCCCACAATTGTCTCCCAGCCCTCTGACTTCGTCCTCCCTCTCCACAACACCAACTGTAACAACAGAGAATTACAAAGCCCAGGGAACCCAGACATTTGGCCTCAGTGAAGCATGCCTACCACAGAGAGGCAAATATTTACCCTGCGTGTTGCGCTTCTTGGCCGCCTCCTCTCAGAGCATACTGCACCGATGGGGTGAAGCTCTCTCACTCCACACCTCTCGGTAGTACAGAACATATGATTTGGGCCCTGAGTTTTTCATGATCATGTGACCTGACCGGGGAAAACTTCTGGCCTCACGTAGGCCTACAGTGAGGGAAAAAAGTATTTGATCCCCTGCTGATTTTGTACGTTTGCCCACTGACAAAGAAATGATCAGTCTATAACTTTAATGGTAGGTTTATTTGAACAGTGAGAGACAGAATAACAACCAAAAAATCCAGAAAAACACGCATGTGAAAAATGTTATAAATTGATTTGCATTTTAATGAGGGAAATAAGTATTTGACCCCCTCTCAATCAGAAAGATTTCTGGCTCCCAGGTGTCTTTTATACAGGTAACGAGCTGAGATTAGGAGCACACTCTTAAAGGGAGTGTTCCTAATCTCAGTTTGTTACCTGTATAAAAGACACCTGTCCACAGAAGCAATCAATCAATCAGATTCCAAACTCTCCACCATGGCCAAGACCAAAGAGCTCTCCAAGAATGTCAGGGACAAGATTGTAGACCTACACAAGGCTGGAATGGGCTACAAGACCATCGCCAAGCAGCTTGGTGAGAAGGTGACAACAGTTGGTGCGATTATTCGCAAATGGAAGAAACACAAAAGAACTGTCAATCTCCCTCGGCTTGGGGCTCCATGCAAGATCTCACCTTGTGGAGTTGCAATGATCATGAGAACGGTGAGGAATCAGCCCAGAACTACACGGGAGGATCCTGTCAATGATCTCAAGGCAGCTGGGACCATAGTCACCAAGAAAACAATTGGTAACACAATACGCCGTGAAGGACTGAAATCCTGCAGCGCCGGCAAGGTCCCCCTGCTCAAGAAAGCACATATACATGCCCGTCTGAAGTTTGCCAATGAACATCTGAATGATTCAGAGGACAACTGGGTGAAAGTGTTGTGGTCAGATGAGACCAAAATGGAGTTCTTTGGCATCAACTCAACTCGCCGTGTTTGGAGGAGGAGGAATGCTGCCTATGACCCCAAGAACATCATCCCCACCGTCAAACATTGAGGTGGAAACATTATGCTTTGTGGGTGTTTTTCTGCTAAGGGGACAGGACAACTTCACCGCATCAAAGGGACGATGGACGGGGCCATGTACCGTCAAATCTTGGGTGAGAACCTCCTTCCCTCAGCCAGGGCATTGAAGATGGATCGTGGATGGGTATTCCAGCATGACAATGACCCAAAACACACGGCCAAGGCAACAAAGGAGTGGCTCAAGAAGAAGCACATTAAGGTCCTGGAGTGGCCTAGCCAGTCTCCAGACCTTAATCCCATAGAAAATCTGTGGAGGGAGCTGAAGGTTCGAGTTGCCAAACGTCAGCCTCGAAACCTTAATGACTTGGAGAAGATCTGCAAAGAGGAGTGGGACAAAATCCCTCCTGAAATGTGTGCAAACCTGGTGGCCAACTACAAGAAACGTCTGACCTCTGTGATTGCCAACAAGGGTTTTGCCACCAAGTACTAAGTCATGTTTTGCAGAGGGGTCAAATACTTATTTCCCTCATTAAAATGCAAATCAATTTATAACATTTTTCACATGCGTTTTTCTGGATTTTTTTGTTGTTATTCTGTCTCTCACTGTTCAAATAAACATACCATTAAAATTATAGACGGATCATTTCTTTGTCATTGGGCAAACGTACAAAATCAGCCGGAGATCAAATACTTTTTTCCCTCACTGTATATCCCTTGTCCATAGCCATCTCCAATACATTCGTAAATAATCACCTATACACAGTAAGCTACCAGCCCCCTTAAATAGATACAGTACAGTACATGCAAACTTATATTGCTGTACACTTGATTTTTAAGTTTCAAGTAAAAGTAAACTAGTTCAGAGAAAATAATTCAGAGGAAAGAAAGCTCAACAAATTTATACAACATCTAGTACACTGGCAATATCTAGTCCCGCCCTCCCCGTTGTGATGAAGTGCAACCCCACTTACGATGGGTCTATTAGCATGGCTATGTTTGTACCCTCAGATAGATGCATGATGGGTAGAGAGCACAGATGGCCATGAATGTGATCCATGGAGAGGGATAGGGGGAGGGGGGGCTCCCCGAGGTCTGCCACTTAGTTAGGGATCAGCAGGACTAAAAGTCTGCCCCTAAGAGGAAAATGGATGGAGAGCACTACCAAATGGGGTCCCCTGGCTTTTGTATATATGGATTGTATGCTGCATGTTTGTACTGTAGCTAGATGTAAAACAATTATATTGCTATGGTTATACTCTATGGTGGCTCAGTTTCTGGACCCGATTTACAGAATACGGGCCTATTGCCTCCAGATTGAAGCACGTTTTGCTGATGAGAAGGAGTATGCTTCCATTAAAAAGTAAACAACATCGTATGCACAGCTGCTTACATCTACCTGCGTGTGGAATGGATTTATCATAAACCAGAATCTCCTCTCTTATCCGGTTAGAACTTCCACTTAAAGGAATGAGCCCACAAATCCACCAGAATATAAATTCCACTTGGTTTTGTATAATCGCCAATAAACCTGGTTGGGACATGAAACAAAAAGTGTTCAGTACCCCACACCACTTTGTTGCTAAGAGTCGTTGCCATGCCAAAGCCAAAACTGAGATAGAGGGGAGAGCGTGATAAATCTGTTATAATCTGATAAAAGGGCCAGATTAGGGAGCAAATCGAGACAGTTTTGAGCTGATAACCAGTCAAATGGCTTGTTGGGATTAGGGAACGTTGTCCTCTCATGTGAAGAGCTGTGAGAGGGCACTAAGGAGGTCAACATCAGGACCAAACTGCAGACTGTGTTGATACCCTAGAAACAGATCAGTGGGTACGCTTCCAGTGTATAGATGTGGAGGTGAGAAGAGTGGTAGAGTGGTAGAGTGGTGGAGTGGTAGAGGGGCCCATGGTCCAACTGTTGACCATGTGAGCATAGCATGGCTGTTGGGTGTCACATTGCGGCTGGGGAATATCACCAGATGGTCATATGACATAAGGTATAAGATGACCCTGTCCTCTATCATCACATTTCATTCCTTTCGACTTCAAGAGTAACTGATCATCTGACTAAACCTCCCATATTGAGGCACACGCAATAGGTCTACAGTAGACCCACTTGAATGTGTCCTCCTCCCTAAAACTGAATTGTATACAGTATAAATGAAAGAAAGGCACATCCTATCCCTCATTCAAAATCCCACACAAGAACAGCTTCATTGAGAATCAGCCAGGTGAACAGATGAGTATTCTCCCCGCTGACAATGCTGGAGTGCTAGGGAGGCTGTTGCCTGGATCCCCTCAGTCCAACCCTGGAGGTCTCTGTACTCTCACTCTAACTAACACAAAGCACTGAGGGTGGCTGCCTGTTGAAAACTTTGCGAACTGTCAAACTAAGATGTAGCGTGTGGCTCAGTTCAATTCCTCTGTTCACTATCTACTTGCACATGTGGCTCCGTGAGTGTGTATGTGTTAGTCAGTCTACAGAACGTGTGTTTGTAGGTTGAACTGGCATGTTTACAAAAGTGTCCGATCTCTTCAAAATAGTTGTCTCACAGGAGTTAATGATATGAAACCGACACGAGCCGAGGAATGACTTCACAGTAAATATTATGGAGCCAGAATGTATCCTCAGCTCTGTGTAATTGGTACCTGGCTCAAGTGTCATATCTTTGATCCGAGTTCTCCTTCCTGCTCCAAAGTTTTAAAAGTGGAAATGTATTTATTGGAGTTCTACCACTTCCTACCACAGCATCTGGAAAGCCTATGGTCCGGCAAGGCGTGTTCAGCCCAAATGAAATGTGTGGAGAGGAGCTAGTCCTCCATGCAGAGTTGATACTGTATTTACACCTTCGCCTACTGCAAAACATCTGCACAATGTCTGTATACCCTCTGACAACTAGTCAAACAATTACCATTCCTGCAGGAATACCAATATGGTAAACACGCAATACACATTCTAACACTAAGAGGAGCATAACTACCATCTGTGAGGGAGAAGCTCCTTAACTAGACATTGGACTCTGAATTGTGTATGCAAATTATTATTTAGAGCTAGTGTTATGGTATGTTTTGTATTGATTCATTCATCCTCATTTTCTCAGCATAACTCAGTGCTTACTATCAGTCCCAATCCTCAGCAGTTCATTGTTTGGTTAAGCGTGTCACATGTCTTCAATTATGTGATTGGCTCAGTTTTTTAGGCAGGTCACTTTACAAGTGTACCCAATTAGTAAATTACTCAAGCCACAGTATAAAGCAGGTGTGTTGAGCCTGTTCTAGGGAGCGAAAACAAGAACTGGGTGAAGAAGGGTAGCGACCTTTCCTCAATCACGGTTTCCGAAGTTTAATGGACAGGTTCTGTGTTTTATGGTTCCAACCACTTTGATTTGCATCTTTGGAAGGATCTCATTCTCTCAAAATGTCAGCGCCCGAAGAAGACACGTTTCTGAGATGAGCAGGACGATTATGAGATAGAGTTACGTCGGGATGCCACCGGGCCGCAAGCAAAGTCGGGAGAAGAGGAATAATGGGACAGGGACACCGGAAGAGGTCTAAGAAAATTAGGAAAGCAGAGGCTGGATTTGAATTTCAGGAAGATGCCGATAATAAAAAAAAAAGTTCAAACAGAGTGAGCCGCACAACAAACCAAGTTCTGGAGGTGAAATGTAAGTGAATGAGGGTGAGTTAAGTGAGGTGGAAGGTATGGTGAAGAGCTCGGAACCTGAGCCTGGCATAAATGGTCATGATAAAGAAGAATCTGGTCCAGTAGGAGTGAAATTCTTGGAGAAAGTGGATCCTTGCCTTTTGGTGGATACATTTGTGGTTTCAGGGTGGGTGGGAAAGGAGTTGGGTGCAGTTGAATCAGTGAAGGTAACCTGTAGTGGACTTGTGATATTTGTTTGTGTTTCTGAGGGAGCAGACACTCTGTGTCACGCAACTTGGGTCAAGATCTGTTTCTTGCTTTGCTCTTAGGAACAGGTCACCATTGAAAGGGGTGATTTCTCGTGCAGCGTTAAGTGTGGAGGTGGAAAGGGGGATACCTAGTCAGTTGTACAACTGAATGCATTCAACTGAAACGTGTCTAGCGCATTTAACCCAACCCCTCTGAATCAGAACAATTGAAGTAGAAGATTCCTGGTGTTTGTGATGCCCGTCGTTTGGTGCAATGTAGACCCGGTGGTGAGCGTGGTGAAACAGAGGCGTCACTGTCAGTCGCTTTTGAGTTTTGAGTCAGTCTTTACCCAACAAACTCATGTTAGGATATACTGTATCAGTTATCCTGTTAGAGCTTTTGTGCCGAATCCACTGCACTGTTTCAGGTGCAACGTTTATGGTCATGTAGCAGCAGTTTGTAGGAGAGAGATTCCTGGATATGGGAAGTGTGCAGGAGGGCATGATAGAGGATTGTGTAGTTTCGGGGGATAAAGTTGTGTCAACTGTAGGGGTGCTCATGTTGCTGGGGATTGGAAGTGTCCGGTGCGAGAGAGGCAGGTTGAGGTGGCTAGAGTCAGACTAGTGCAGAAGGTGTTGTATGCTGAGGCAGTGAAGAAAGTAGAGGAGGATGGGTCAAGGGTGAGGGATCCTGAGAGGATCCCTGTGAGTAGTAGATCTGGGCCAGCACAGAGGGATAGGCCAATGAGTGATATGTGCTTCAGTAAGGTTGGCTTCTTAGCGTTCATAGAACTGGTTATCAACTGTACCGCAGAAATGGAACGTAAATCACAGAAAATAGATGTTGGTGGCAGCTGAAGCGAAGTATTTGGGTATATGAGATTTGACCTCAGAGCTACTGGGTGTGTTGAGTGGTGGTGTCCCATCCTCTCAGGCCGTTGGCAGGATCCACTACCCGTCAAAGTAGTGGAATGGTGTAGTGGGTTTTTAATGAATGTAGGGTTAGTTGGAAGGGTGTTTTTTTTTATTATTTTTTTTGGATCACGAAGTACAATGTATTTATATTACAGTCCAGTTAGGCGCGGTAATGCAACATTGGATGCCAACCTCTGTTAAACCACAAAGAAGGAGGACGAATGTTCTAGACAGCCATGTCTGACCTTTGAACAGCCAGTCCGTTTTTTATCTTGCTCATTTGCACAATTAATCGTAGTTTACTTTTTAAGCCTTGAAGTGCACAAGGCGACAACCGCCCATGTCACACCATCATTGAGAAAACAGTAGTCTACTATTTTTGATTCCATGATGAAAAGGCTATACATTTTCTACTTGAATTGTGGTCATGTTATCTTATTCCTATGCTCCTATTTCTAAGTGTGTAGAAAAGCCTTGAGCACCCGCATGTTGTAGACAAACTATCTGGACTGACTGCTGGCTGAGAGTGGTGGTGGATAGCCAGTGGAGTCTAGGGGAGTCTCCACACCGCCGGTAGCTGTTTATTCTGACTACTCTAGGACATTAGCCCCAGCCCCCTTAAGCATGGTCATGTGACTTGTGTATGGTCTTGGCCTTTGGGTGAAGCAGTGTAGAAATCTGTCACCCCCCCCTTGGATTTAAGCCCCTCCTGACATGCCTAAGCCTACTGAATAACTCTATTCACGGACCCCCGAGGGACACCCGGAAACATGCATCACCATCACATGCACATTTTTGCAAGCCCGTTTGTCTAGGAGGATTTCTGAATTTCATGGTGTTATTCAGAAAAATAGAGCTGTACAGTCCCCACTTTGCTGAGTGGTTGTGAAGTGCCATTATAGATGGAATTCAACTCAAGCCTGACTTGCATATGTTTTTTGCCTGCTTCTGTGACAACTGGCATTTGGAGCATCACTAGGGGTCACCACCGGAGGTGTGGTCAGAGTATCCTTTTCTCTTCAATTGTTCTAATTTAGAAGTACAACATGTAACTGAAATTGAGCCTAATACGCCTTTGGAATGATAGTTTCTATGACCTATAGGAGGAATATTGAATAACAGATGGCAAAAGATCATTAGATTGTAATTAAAATCTGGTACATTAATCATAATGTGTAATAGTCAGACTATTTTCCTTTTTCACAATTTGTACAATTTAGACAACAGAAGGGACAACAACTATAGAGGCATTCTTTAAAATGAGAGACGAATACAAATCCTGGTATTTGCCGTGGTGTGCTGTTACGTCAACTAGAAACATATGCAAGGGAAGATCAAACCTAAATGGCAGAGGGAGACCAAAGGCTGGTATCTAAAGACAGAACCCAGAACAGGAGAACAGAACCTCCGTTCTAACACATCCGGATGCTCCATCCCAAAGGGTTGCCAAGTGATCTGAGATGTATGACACTGTATGGCATTTTTCCTCTCTGGTGTGAGATGTCTCTGTCAATATGGCCTCAGGGAGGGGGAATGCAACCAGACGAAACAACTGTCTCTTTCATTGGAAGGGAATAGGAGAAGGGTAACTTCTGTACATTTATATTTGCACAATCATAGCCATAGAAGAACTTAGACACAAAACATGATGAAACTGGCATGGAAACATACAGTAATGTAGCACATAGGTAGACCATCTGATTTTTGTGCACAATTTTACTCCCATTTAAATTGCAGTGTAAGTGATCTATTGTTGTTTATCCAAAACCTCTCTGAAGGGTTTGATTTATTGTTAAAGAGCTTTGGCACTGTTCTAATCGAGACTAAAACTGCTCTACCTTTTCATCGTAAAAAAAACATTCAGATACTTTCAATGACATGCATGTGTATGGAGCACACCGTTATAATGTGTTTTTAAAGTCCCAGGCTAGAGCCAGGCAACAGGGCAAAACACATCACACACGCCTGACAATGCCATTTGTCATAGCACTAGATTCCTTGGCTTTGGTCAGTTAGCTACAGTTGATGTACTATTACAATCAGAGTTACAAAGAGGGTACATAGACACATAGCAAAGAGGAGACACACTCTGGAAAACAGTTTGTGTATTTTTTACTTCTTGATCCTCTAAATACATATAATTCATGATGGCCAAAGTTTAATTCACTTAAAATTATCCAATTATAGTTAGGGGACAGAGCGCTGGACTAAGTGAGGTTTCTCTAGCAAGTGCCATGGCTCTTTAAGCAAGTCTCATCTTGAAATTCCCAGTGATAACCACACTGGACCACAGGCTGACATGAATGACTGGGCATGAAAACAGAAAATTACCCATTACAAATCCATCAGTGATCTAACTTGACTCCTTCAAAATCTTTTGCATCATACTCAGGGCTCTTGATACCCACTCTAGATGATTATTTGGTGTGATGTTCATCTTGTGGTAATACTTTTTTCTGGTGCCCAGTCACTGTCCTTGGAGAGGGAGTAATCAGGGATTGTGGCTACAGTAGATTTCCAATTTATGTACAGTACCAGTCAAAAGTTTGGACACACCTACTTATTCCAGGGTTTTTCTTTATTTTTACAATTTCTACATTGTAGAATAATAGTGAAGACATGAAAACTATGAAACAACACATATGGAATCATGTAGTAACCAAAAAAGTGTTAAACAAATCTAAATGTAGGCACCCTTTGCCTTGATGACAGCTTTGCACACGCTTGGCATTCTCTCAACCAGCTTCATGAGGTAGTCACCTGGAATGCATTTCAATAAACAGGTGTACCTTTCTTAAAAGTGAATTTGTGGAATTTATTTCCTTAATGCATTTGAGCCAATCAATTGTGTTGTGACAAGGTAGGGTGGTATACAGAAGATAGCCATATTTGGTAAAAGACTGAGTCCACATTATGGCAAGAACAGCTCAAATAAGCCACGAGAAATGACAGTCCATCATTAATTTAAGACATGAAGGTCAGTCAATGCTGGAAATTTCAAAGTTCCTTCAAGTGAAATCGCAAAAAACATCAAGAGCTATGATGAAACTGGCTGTCATGAGGACCGCCACAGGAATGGAAGACCCAGAGTTACCTCTGCTGCAGAGTTCATTAGAGTTACCAGCCTCAGAAATTGCAGCCCAAGTAAATGCTTCACAGAGTTCAAGTAACAGACACATCTCAACATCAACTGTTTAGAGGAGACTGCGTGAATCAGGCATTCATGGTCGAATTTCTGCAAGAAACCACTACTAAAGGACACCAATAATAAGAAGAGACTTGCTTGGGCCAAGAAACACTTGCCATCTCCGGCGCCGACTTAAGAAGCTATGCAGTATTTTGCCGCAGGAGAAGGGGCTGGTCAGGCTCGGTAGACGGGCACATCGCGCACCGCTCCTGAGTATACTACTCGCCAATGTCCAGTCTCTTGACAACAAGGTAGACGAAATCCGAGCAAGGGTTGCCTTCCAGAGAGACATCAGAGATTGTAAAATTCTTTGCTTCACGGAAACATGGCTCACTCGGGATACGAGTCGGTACAGCCACCTGGTTTCTTCACGCATCGCGCCGACAGAAACAAAAATCTCTCTGGTGAGAAGAAGGGCGGGGGTGTATGCCTTATGATTAACGAGACGTGGTGTGATCATAACAACATACAGGAACTCAAGTCCTTTTGTTCACCTGACCTAGAATTCCTAGGTCAGGTGAATCAAAATCAAATGCCGACCGTATTATCTACCAAGAGAATTCTCTTCGATTATAATCACAGTCGCGTACACCCAAGCTGACACATCGACGGCCCTTCATTGGACTCTATGTAAACTGGAGACCACATATCCTGAGGCTGCATTTATTGTAGCTGGGGATTTTAACAAGGCTAATCTGAAAACAAGGCTTCCTAAATTTAATCAGTATATCGAATGTACAACCCGGGCTGGAAAAATCCTCGATCATTGTTATTCTAACTTCTGCGACGCATACAAAGCCATCTCCCGGCCCCCTTTCGGCAAATCTGACCACAACTCCATTTTGTTGCTCCCAGCCTATAGAATGGAACTAAAACAGGAAACGCCCGTGCTCAGGTCTGATCAACGCTGGTCCGACCAATCTGATTCCACGCTTCAAGATTGCTTCAATCACGTGGACTGGGATATGTTCCGCATAGCATCGGACAATAACATTGATGAATAAGATGATTCGGTGAGCGAGTTTATTAGCAAGTGCATCGGTGATGTTGTACCCACAGCGACTATTAAAACCTTCCCCAACCAGAAACCGTGGATTGATAGCAGCATTCGCGCAAAACTGAAAGAGCGAACCACTGCTTTAATTTAGGGCAAGGCGAGCGGAAACATGTCCGAATACAAACAGTGTAGCTATTCCCTCCACAAGGCAATCAAACAAGCTAAGTGTCAGTCGCAAATCAACGGCTCAGACACGAGAGGTACGTGGCAGGGTCTACAGTCAATCACGGACTACAAAAAGAAAACCAGCCCCCGTTGCGGACCACGATGTCTTGCTCCCAGACAAACTAAACAACTTCTTTGCTCGCTTTGAGGAATATACAGTGCCACCGACACAGCCCGCTACCAAAAGCTAAGGTAACTGAGCTAAATGACTATCGCCCGTAGCACTCACTTCCATCATCATGAAGTGCTTTGGGAGACTAGTCAAGGATCATATCTCCTCCATCCTACCTGACACCCTTCATCGACTACAGCTCAGCGGAGTGTGGTGTCAGGAAAATAACCTCTCACTCAACGTCAACAAAACAAAGGAGATGATCAGGGACTTCAGGAAACAGCAGAGGGAGCACCCCCCTATCCACATCGACGGGACAGTGGTGGAGAAGAGGGAAAGTTTTAAGTTCCTCGGTGTACACATCACGGACAAACTGAAATGGTACACCCACACAGACAGTGTGGTGAAGAAGGCGCAACAGCGCCTCTTCAACCTCAGGAGACTGAAGAAATTTGGCTTGTCACCAAAAACACTCACATACTTTTACAGATGCACAATCGAGAGCATCCTGTCGGGCTGTATCACCGCCTGGTACGGCAACTGCTCCGCCCACAACCGGAAGGCTCTCCATCACCGTGGGTAAACTACTTGCTCTCCAGGACACCTACAGCACCTGATGTCACAGGAAGGCCAAAAAGATCATCAAGGACAACAACCACCCGAGCCACTGCCTGGTCACCCCGCTATCATCCAGAAGGCGAGGTCAGTACAGGTGCATCAAAGCTGGAACCGAGAGACTGAAAAACAGCTTATATCTCAAGGCCATCAGACTGTTAAACAGCCATCACTAATATTGAGTGGCTGCTGCCAACATACTGACTCAAATCTCTAGCCACTTTAATAATAAAAAAAAAATTATGTAGTAAATGTATCACTAGCCACTTTATATAATGTTTACATATCCTACATTACTCATCTCATATATATATATATACTGTACTCTATACCATCTACTGCATTTTGCCTATGCCGTTCGGCCATCGCTCATCCATATATTTATATGTACATATTCTTATTCATTCCTTTACACTTGTGTGTATAAGGTAGTTGTTGTGAAATTGTTAGATTACTTGTTAGATACTACCGCATGGTCGGAACTAGAAGCACAAGCATTTCGCTACACTCGCATTAACATCTGCTAAGCATGTGTATGTGACAAATAACATTTGATTTGATTTAGACCGGTGGAAATCTGTAATTTGGTCTGATGAGTCCAAATTTCAGATTTGGACCACTGGGTTTTTGTGAGACGCAGAGTAGGTGAACGGATGATCTCCGCATGCGTGATTCCCACCGTGAAGCATGGAGGAGAAGGTGTGGGGGTGCTTTGCTGGTGACACTGTCTGTGATTTATTTAGAATTCAAGGCACACTTAACCAGCATGGCTACCAGAGCATTCCGCAGCAACACGCCATCCCGTCTGGTTTGCACTTAGTGGGACTATCATTTGTTATCAACAGGACAATGACACGACACACCTCCAGGCTGTGTAAGGGCTATTTTACCAAGAAGGAGAGTGATTGAGTGCTGCATCAGATGACCTGGCCTCCTCAATCACCTGACCTCAACCCAGTTGAGATGGTTTGGGATGAGTTGGACTGCAGAGGGATGGAAAAGCAGCCAACAAGTGCTCAGCATATGTGGAAGCTCCTTCAAGACTGTTGGAAATGAATTCCAGGTGAAGCTGGTTGAGTGAATGCCAAGAGTGTGCAAAGCTGTCATCATCTATCTAAAATCTAAAATATATTTAGATTTGTTTAACACCTTTTTGGTTACTACATGATTCCATATGTGTTATTTCATAGTTTTCATGTCTTCACAATTATTCTTCAATGTAGAAAATAGTAAAAATTAAGAAAAACCTTGAATGATTAGGTGTGCCCAAACTTTTGACTGGTACTGTACATGTAGTATGTTGCTGCTTTACTGAAGAATGCATCAGTCTAGTAAGTCTGCACTCTCCATATTTTAATTTAACTGACCCTATTGAGCCTATGCTTTATGTGTTTTATAAGAAAGATGAACTAACTGTCTTTGGATTAGTTTATTTAAGTCGAGGAGGAGAAATTACAGTATTACCCAAACTGATTAGAGTCCAACAACCCTGGTAGAATACAATATTATCATACAAAGAAATGCACACAGACAGAGATTAGGCTGCAGTAGTCACAAACCCCTATGCTCCTCTGCTGTGGTGCTGCTACCAGGACAGCATCACAAAGCCAGTATGATCTCAACCTCAATTTCTCTGACTGTGGCTGGTCCCAGTCTGATTATCCAATAAGGCCTGGCAGCCATTACTCCACTGTGCCAGGGGCCCATGCTATCCTCCTTGCCTTGGTCTTTGCAGCACCAGCACCCCCTTTTCTGTACCCCAACTGGGCACAGTCGTCTGTCAGAAATAGACTCTGAAACTCTACTATAATAGCCGTATTAACGCTACGCGGCAAAAACAAAACACCCGCAGCTCTGGGTGCAGCAAATCAGAAACTGTGCCCTTCAAATGTTCGAAGTGTCTGCAGTTATTTAGATATGGTCCCAAATGCAATTCACATGCCAAACCTCCAGAATATTGGCAGAGGATCGGAATTGGGATGGGAGGCTGCATACCCATGCAGTGAAAACTGAACAGATTTATTTTAGGAGTTATTATTGAAAAGTTTCCAATTTTCAGGACAGATCCACCATCAACAAAATTCCAATTTGACCACAGATACCAGCAAACTTTCACGTCCAGGCCTGAGAAGACAGGCTGGTGTGTTTAGTTTTGTTTTTGGTGTAGGGTTTTTTATGTTCTAGGTGATATATTTCTATGTTGGGGTAATGGTTCCCAATTAGAGGCAGCTGTGTGTCGTTGTCTCTAATTGGGAACCATATATATGTTTGAGGTTTTCTATTAGGTTTTGTGGGTTATTGTTTGAGCATAGCTTGTTTTATGTTTAGTTGTGGTCAGCGTCACGATCTTCGTTTATATTTTGTTATTTTTCCCAGTTACGTTCGTCATTAATAAAATGTATACTGGAAGCATTGCTGCGTCTTGGTCTGTCCGTTCCGAAGATCGTGACACAAACTGTACGTTTCCAGGTTTTGTCGTTAAACCTTTTTTCAAGGTGTTCCTTTTTTCCTGAAACTTATCAGGATTCAGCCTTAGAGCACTGAAACTATACCACCACAACAAAGCATCACCCTGAAAACATATGTCTTTAGAGACAGACGCACCATACATTTTCATCAACGATTAATCAAAGAGTACATAATCAACTCCCCTATCAAAGAACCATCTCTTTTAATGCCAGGCTGAAATATCAGTGTTTGATCTCCTGTGGGGGCTCCATTGCCTTCAATATACTTCAGATGGGCAGGAAATGAAGATGTTGTCACATGGGTGGGGAGGGCCAGGGTAGGTTGGGTTTACTGAAGGGTTCCGCCCAGGAGGAACTCTACTGTGGAGGCTGTGGAGGAAGGGAAGGAGATCCACAGTGAATGTGTGCACGCACGCACACACACACACACAGACGGGGCCATAGGAATAAATGTAATGGCAAACACATGTCCCTGGTGTAACACATTCTTAATGAGCAGGTTTGGGGCAAATCTTTGAGCAGTGGAAAATTGCACCATTGATAAGAATCTTGATAACTTTAAGAATTGATTCATGACAATTACCACCACTATTTTGTATGTCAGAAAAGATTTAAAAGGTTGATTTGAGCCTTTGATTAGTTTGAAATAAGAATTCATCACACCTATCAATGTGAGTATGAGGCCATTGTAATTCTTTGAGTATCAGATTTGTGGTCTGTATCTACTACGTTTCCAGTAGGCACATTTCCAGAGGGGACATTTTGTAATAAGTACACAATTTCTTCAATTTTAAGCAAGTTTCCTCTTTATTTTGCTTGAATTTAAGACTATTTTGGTTCAGTGTAATCCAGATAACCTTTTCATACAGCACTTTAGAATGCTATAAACCACTCGCAAAACCGCTTTAGGCCTTCTGTGTATGATGTGCTTTGGAGAGACTTTACTTGCTAGACAATCACATTCTGTATTTGAGTCAGCAAACTAATGGCTGTGAAGAACAGTAGCTTCTTTGGAAATAGAAATTGACCTCTCGCTAATGGCATATCGAAGAGATCATTTGTCTACCATATCTAATTCTAATTCTGGGCACGGTGGCACTTAAAGTGTCTTTAGGCTGTTTGATAATAAAGGGACTATTAAACACAGAGTTCTTTGAAAATTAACAAGCCTCTCAAAATACCTTCTGAAGTCACATCTCTCTGCTGCCTTATGTCATCCTATAGACACAACTCATTATGTTAATTTCATGGTTTGGAAGCATTTTTCCTCAAAGATGTTAAGGCACGGCAATCCTCAAGGCACAATGAGGAATATTATCTAAATCATAGCCACTTGTTGTTCTATATAATATAAGACAGACCCTGAACTTGAATAGGGTATTTTTCTTTTCGTCTTTGTTTCACCATTTAGCCCTGAGGGCAGAGATTATGAAGGCCAGTCATTCAGGAGTTGATTTGCATAATGTTTGGTGTCAAAACTATGGTGACAGTTTTCCGTTCTCTCTTACAGGGGCTCGATATGGGAACCGGAACTGGGGATAAGTATTTGTAAGACAGTTCCCTGACCCACTGAGCGGACCGATAGGGGGCTAAATTCCACTCTGTGAGCAACAGAGAGAGTTACAGTACTGAATAAGACATTTGAAATACTTGTCAAAATGGTGGGAAAGAAGATGAGGCGCTCTTTCTTCATAAGGTTGTCTCTCTTCTTTATTGTAAACCCTTAGAGGAAGGAGAAGGTTTTCCCCTTGCCAATGATGCCAAGACTGAATATAGTAGAAGACTGTAGAGCTCAATTCAAACTCAGTATCGACTCAATAACATACACTTGTTGTGTCCATACTGTAAAATAAGCAAATAGAGCCCCTCACAGGTAGATGCTGTTAGCATTCAGAATAAGACACAAGTAGCTAGCAACACAGGCAGTAGTTGAAGATAGCCATAAACATTACTATTGCAAGTTTGATTACACTAAGTCAACGATAGAGCTTTCCACCTATATTACTGCAATACTTGCATAGACATTCCAGTTGTGGTTCTACATGTGTTTACATTTTGTAAAATCAACCTTTACTCATCATTTGTTTTACTTGTTCTGCCAATGTTCACTTAGCTCTGTCAAAGAGGAACACAGAAATAACTTCCCACTGCTTCAGAAGCCAGAGGAGAGAGGAAGAGGAAGGAAGGTGACGTTGCTAAGTGACTGGTCTTCAACACTAGAACCACTCTCCTTCCTACTGGCCTCTCAAACTAACACAGCCAAGTGCATCCAAACAAGTTAAAGATTTAATTATTCACTTTTATCAACAACATTTCCTGTTGAACTGTCCAAACACGGGAGGGAGGCTTTAGTTTGCTTTCTCCTCTAAGTCTTTAGAGAACACTGCATCTTCATGTAAACCTGCTTTGATAGAGTAGCTGCTCAATGAGAGCTTTGTTTTGGGCACCATTTAATACTTTCTGCTCTTCTAATCAATGGACACTTAGCAAACTTAGGAGAAAAGAGGCAGTTACAAAACTGACCTGGTGTCCATTTAACACATCAGAAAGCTGTTGGCTTGAGTTTTGGACATCATGCTATGTCATTCTCCCCCCCTTGGCATAGATACTGTACCAGTGTCCAATTCAGATGGCAATGTGACAACGATCCAATGACCATAAAAACTATGAATAAACACTTAGCTGATGAAAATAGCAGCTAGGAGAATCAGCTGGACATAGTGGTGAATGGTGGTCTTCAGGCAGCACCTACAGTATCACACAACCATAGACCCTCCTGAGAAGAACCATATGGGAATGTGCTGTAAACAAACACAGAACAAGGAAGCGTAAGCATCAGGAACCTCCCACAATGCATTGCGCAACAGGGATGTGATAATAACGCATGGAATACTGTATAAAGCTAAAGTCACGGTGCTGCAGACAGAGGACAACTTGTGAGAACTCACCTCATTGTTATGAGGTGGGGGTGAAATAGTGAATGTATTAACGCTGTTGCACAGGGATGAAAGTCTAAACTGATATCAAACAATTAACTTCCTGGACTTCAACTCCAACTTCCTGATCTGAATATTGTTTCCCTGAAGGTCACCGTCTGTTTCATAAATATCTCCCTGATAACCTCTCTTCAGACTTAATTAAAGCAGAGGAAAGACTACCTCACGCAGTAATGGGGAGTTTATCATTGACCTTCTGACAGGGCTATTGGCCTCCATTGGCCATGTCATCGCCCCCATCTGAAACACCATTGTACTGGGGTGGACACAATTTGCCACTACCGCTAATGACCATTAGACTCTCTTTCAAAGAAGCAGAGGAAATGGCTTATCAGTAGAGTGGACTGATCAAGTTATTTGGATCTCTTCTCATTATTGAGGACATTCAGAGAGTTCGTCTGGTCCTCTCTGCTTTGTAGGACCAGATACAGGGAATTATACTGTAATAATGCTGTTATCGCATTGTGGGATGTTTTTCTGAGGTGCATTGAATTGGGCCTGAGATGGAAATCTGTTTCATGGTCCTCATGGTTTGTGTTGTATAGTGGAGTTAGAGGAGTAATAAGGGGAATAAAAGGGTGTTGAAAGGCTGTTGAACTGAGAGCTATGTGTTGTGTTCAATTCACAACTGCAAGGACACTTGAGATGTTGTTTATCGGATTGTCTTCTCTTTGAAATGTTGAAAAACGTAAAGGGGCAATGTCAGATTTCAACTGTCAGTTCATGACTTGATACAATCCGGCCCTGGTATCAATAAGTAATGGGTTGGTTTTCTTAAATACTGGAAAACTTCACCACAGTAGTTTATGATACTATCATGGCTCATGGCTGTATATCTTATATAAACTGTAGCTTTAATTATATGAATTGTATAATAGCTTGAAAGACTGGCCCCTAATTGCATGACTATCCCTGCAATGAACCGAGGCGCTAATTGCAAATAAAATTCAATTTTATGTATACGAATGAGTTTCTACTGGTATGTTTATTAATATTTAACTTGAACATTCTCGTGGGACTTCCTTGATCTGTTTCATTCACTGCACACACTTGGCATGGTTTCATTGTAGTTCTGAGCTTGCCTCTAGAAATTTGCTCAGGGAGACAGCTTTTGACTCCATGAGCGAGCATGACATGTTCAGGAAAATGCCAGAAAGGCTTTTGTCAAATAAAACTGCAGAAATGTTTATTAAAGCAGGCAAGACCGTGCACAATGGTATACACACCATTTCATCAGAGCGAACAAACCCAGTAAGTTGTCAGAGACCAGATGTTAGAACTGAACACGTTTGCTCATAGAATCACTCTCCATCTGTAAGGCTTCTCTTCCACAGTGTTCCATCCATACAGAGGATCGAAAAGGAAATGGGAACTCTATTGATATGCTATAGATATGTTACGCATATTCTTCAAACAAAAGTGATTTTGATCTTAAAGGGAAACTTCACTGTGACAATTTGAGGTGTTTTTCCAGTCTCCCTACATAATTATGAGGGATGAGAGGTATTTCAGACATAATTATGAGGGATGAGAGGTATTTCAGACCAAATTATGAGGGATGATAGGTATTTCAGACATAATTATGAGGGATGAGAGGTATTTCAGACATAATTATTGCCCATAGCGGTATTTTAGAATTTTTGCACCGGGAGAGTTCAACCACTGACGTCATTGGTTGGTTGATTGAGTCTGCTGTCTGATCTAAAAATGTATTGAGTCATGTTTCGTAGCGATTACTGTGACCTTTGTGTTTCACCGATTGCTGGATGACGAAACAGATTTTAATGTTAATTTACATACTAACATAGGGACATACTGCCCTATTCATTTGAGCCGGAATACACTGAAGAGGACTTGAGGCAGCAACAACAAGAATTGCCAGCGATGGGGAGCCCCAGTCAGACTCCGACTGGTGGTGCCTATGCGGGTGCTGTCCAGCCAACGCCGACCGAAGAGGAATGTTTGTGCTGCAACTAATTTGATTGCTGACAGTTCTTACTGGAGAGGGTCACTGCAGACCCCATGGATCATGTGTCAGTGATCATCAAAGTTTCAATGCACATATGGATAGAGATGTGCTGGAGACGTTCTTCAGAACCTCAAGGATCAAGATCAACTGGCAGCGACACCCTAGACCAGCTGGACCAGGAGGGCAAATGACAAACAAGTAAGTTGTTTTGCTGTCGGTAGCTAGCTGGCAATGTCAGCCTAGCTAGCCTCAGTGCATCTTATTAGGACCAAAACTGGATACTTATTTTGATGATGATGAGGGGTAAAGGAATAATTTTGGCTTTATGACTCATATTAGTCTTTGAGTAACTATCTGTGTGTTGTAACTAGCTAGCTAATGTGTGACTGTGAGATATGTAATATTCTACACCATGCTGCTACAGTAGGAATACAGACAGTACACAATGATTGCCCATGAAAGTCTAATAGCGTTTTTGTCATTATCTTACAGACAATACATCTTGGTGTACTGCAGCTATACTGCAAAATCATCATTTCAAATAGGCTACATGTTGTCACATCTACTCCCGCTCCTCCCCTCCGCCATTCGAAGTTAAACACCGGGCCTGGGAATCATCATTACGTGCACCCGGCTTTCATCATTACGTGCACCTGCGTTTCATCATCAAGCACACCTGTTCTCCATTACCTCACTCATTACCTCCCCTTTATCTGGCACTCCCTTAGGTTCCTTCCCCAGGCAGTATTGTTTCTGTTTGTTCATGTCTAGATGCTACTCCTACGTTGTGACGGTCCATGTTCGTTGTTATATTAAACTTACCATCTGCTACTTGACTCCCAGCGTCTACGTTACAGAATATTGCCTCACCAAATGGAAGCAGAAGAAAATCTGAACATCTCCCAGACGGTCGACAAACAGAGATACCTACTTCGTAAACACCACGACCAGCTGGCTCAACTGGGGATGGCCATGGAAGAGGTTTTACGCAGTCTTCAACGTCTCGAACATGCCCAGAGGAGATTGCCTTCCACTAGCGTAGGATACTCTTCCACCAGTCAACCCAGCGAGCCAGCACATCAGTCCGTTCAGAAGTCCGCCCAGGTCAGCGATGCCCGTTTGTCCCTCCCGGATAAATACGACGGAACCCCATCTAAATGCCGTGGCTCTAGTCATCCCTCTATTTTCAGATGGGAGCTCCCACCACCGAGAGGTTCAAGATTGCCGTGGTTATTTCTCTGCTGACTGGGCAGGCATTGGAGTGGGCCATCTGGGAGAGAGGAGAGGAGGAGCTGGCTTCGTATGTGGGGTTCATGGCTCTGTTCAGAGGTATTTTTGATCATCCACCGGAGGGCAGAGAGGGGGGTGGGAGCTTACAGGATGACCAGACCGCTGCAGAGTATGCGCTCACCTTCCAGACAGTAGCAGCATCCAGCAGATGGAATGAGCTGGCGCTCCATATGCTATTCTGAAGAGGACTGTGCGAGGAGGTCCATATGGAACTGGCATGTCGGGACGACAAGCTCTCCTTGGACGCACTCATCGTTACGGCCATCCAGTTGAACAATCTACTTCGGGAGCATCAGTACCCACATCGCTTCTCTCCCTCCCTCAGTGAACAATCTGTAGCAGAGTCTGAACCTATGGAGATAGGGGTCACACACATCCCCGTGTTGGAGCGATGCAGACGGAGACAGCTGGGGCTCTGTCTCAATTGTTTTAACTTCTTAGGGAGCGGCAGCAGAGGTGACGATTTTGGAGAGTGTCGTGCCCAAAGTAAAATGCCTGCCACTCAGGCCCATAAAATAGGATATGCACATAATTAGTATTATTGGATAGGAAACACTCTGAAGTTTCTAAAAGTGTTAAAATAATGTATGTGAGTATAACAGAACTGATATAGCAGGCGAAAACCTGAGGAAAATCCATCCGGATTTGCAGTTTTTTTTGTACATGACCTTTTTGTCCAGGCTGCCTATTGATTTCTATTTTAACTAGGACTGAGACTGCAGTACCTATGGCTTCCACTAGATGTCAACAGTCTTTATACAGTGTCTGGAGGCTCTAGCACTAAGCAGAACAGATAGGAAGAGGAAGTAGGGAAGGGACAACATTTGTCAACAACATTTCACGCGCGCGAGGTTGTGAACGCGCCCCACATTATTTTCCTTTCCTATCGTTCACGTTATCATCCGGTTGAAATATTACAGTAAATATACATAAAAGGATACATAAGGATACATTACAAATGATGTTTGATTTGTTTGGAGAAAGTGTATAGGTATAATTTGAACGTGTTCTTTTGGAGCGACTCGACGGTGGATATTATGATCGTAACGCGCCAACCAAACAGAGATTTATGGATATAATAAATGACTTTTTCTAACAAAAGAACCATTGGATGTCTTCGTTGGACACTTGGGAAGCCCTCAGAAGAAGTTCTTCGAGAGGTAAGGGATTTATTTTAGCTCTTATAAGGGTTTTGTGTGACCCGCGCTAGATCACACAAAACCCATATCACAGCCCAATCTTGTTGACATCTGAGCTACTATTTCCTGTTCCTATCCATTCTGCTCAGGGCTACAGCTTCCAAACTCTGTAGAAAGACTGTTGACATCTAGTGGAAGCCATAGGTACTGCAGTCTCAGTCCTATTTAAAATAGAAATCAATAGGCAGCCTGGAGAAAAGGTCAAAAACTGCAAATCCGGATGAATTTTCTTTGGGTTTTCGCCTGCTATATCAGTTCTGTTATACTCACATACATTATTTTAACACTTTTAGAAACTTCAGAGTGTTTCCTTTCCAATAGTACTAATTATGTGCATATCCTATTTTATGGGCCTGAGTGGCAGGCATTTTACTTTGGGCATGCCAGACTCTCCAAAACCGTCACCTCGTGCGCTGCTCCCAAAGAAGTTAAAGGAGGGCACCAGCTCCAGCAGTGTCCGATAAGTCCCAACTCGGGATCTACGAGAGCAGAGGGACGGTCAAGTGATCTTCCACCACCTGGGACAGGTGTGAGTATCCCATCTTCATCAGTTTCTGCTAGACCATTTTTAGTGTCGATCACACTAGCTGGTTGTCCCTCATGTGCTGTTTCTACAGCGCTAGTGGATTCCGGTGCAGCTGGGAACTTTATTAACCAGACCCTTGCCTCCTCTCAGAGCATCCCCTCATACCCGCTCACCTCTCCGTTTCTGGTGAAAGCCCTTGACAATCAGCCACTGGGATCCAGAACCATCACACACATTACCACACCACTCACCCTCACCGTGGAGTCCAGTCATCAGGAAAACATCCCCTTCATCACCAGTGCACCAGTTCACAAGATCATCCTTCGCATCCCATGGCTCCAACGCCATTACCCCACCATCTCATGGTTGAGGATGAGAATCATGAACTGGTCACCTGAATGCCGGAGGACCTGTTTTCCTGTTCCCTCTCATGTTGTAGGCCCTGTGGTCTGGGACGTAGATGTGGACATTCGCCAGGCTCTGGAGAGGGAACCCGCTCCCACTACCTGTCCTCCTGAGCGCATCTACATTCCCACGGGGATAAGGGAGCACCTGTTGACCTGGGCACACACAGCTGTCATCGCTGGACATCCTGGGATCAACCGTACTGTACAATCACTCTCCAAGAAGTATTGATGGCCCACCTTGTCAACTCCTGTTCTGTGTGTGCCCAAACATAGTCTCCCCGAGAAGCTCCAGCAGGAAAACTCCTTCCTGTGCCTCAGCGTCCCTGATCTCATCTATCCATTGACTTTACCACTGATCTCCCCTCTGACTAAATCCTGTCGTTTTATTCTGGTCTCCCTACTGCTCTCTCGCTGAGGCACTATACCAGCAGGTCTTTCGGCATTATGGCCTTCCGGAGGACATCGTCTCCGACCGTGGGCCCCAATTCACATCACGGATATGGAGAGCCTTTATGGAGAAGCTTGGGGTCACGGTCAGTCTATACACTCACGGGTATAGGCCTCAGTCCAACGGGCAGGTGGAGAGGATGAACCAGGAGCTGGGGAGGTTTTTGAGGAGTCACTGCCAGGACTGGCAGGGAGAGTGGCCCGATTCCTTCCATGGTGTCAAGCCCTGATCTGTTTCACCTGTCCTTGTGCTTGTCTCCACCCCTCCAGGTATCGCTCATCATCCCGATGTATTTATACCTGTGTTTTCTGTCTCTCTGTGTCAGTTCGTCTTGTTTGCCAAGTCAACCAGCGTTTATCTCCTAGCTCTCCCAGTTTTTCCAAGTCCTCCTGGTTTTGACCCTTGCCTGTCCTGACACTGAACCCACCTGCCTGACCATTCTTCCTGCTCTGACCTCGACCCTGCCTAACGCCTTGTACTGTTTGGACTCGGACCTGGTTATTGAACCCCTGCCTGTCCTGACCTTGAGACTGTCTAACGCCCTGTACTGTTTGCACTCTGACCTGGTTTATGAACTCTCGCCTGTACCCGACCTGCCATTTGCCTACCCCTCCGATAAATATCAGATTTCAGCCATCTGCCTCCTGTGTCTGCAAATGGGTCTTGCCTTGTGCCCTTATAGTACGAACTGTCCATGACAGACCCAGCAGACTTGGACCAGCTCCGTCACGCTGTCTCCCTGCAGGGAGCCACCATTGGGAAGCATGAGGAGCTACTGCGGGACCTTTTGGAAGGGTTTTGTTCTCTGGCGGAATGCCACAACCAAGGGTTCAAGGAACAAATCTGTAAATTATTTGAGACCTCCCACATTTGAGACCTCCCAATTGCTCAGCAACCTCTCTACTTGTGGTGGATTTGTTCAACCTAGCCCGGCTCCCTGAGAACCCCACTTACCTCCTCCAGAGCGTTATGCTGGCGATCCTGGTACCTGCCGGGCGTTCCTTTCCCAGTGCTCCCTCATTTTCAAATTTCAGCCTTCTTCGTTCCTGTCCGACCTATCGACGATAGCGTATTTAATTACCTTAATTTCCGGAAGGGCGCTCTCCTGTGCGACGACTGTGTGGGAACAGCAATCCGCTGTGTGCCATAGCCTGGAGCAATTATGGCAGAGGTGAGGAAGGTTTTCGATTCTCCAGTGCCCGGAAGGGAGGCGGCTCAAACTACTGCAGGTACATCAGAACTCCCGTAGTGTGGCAGACTACACAGTAGATTATCGCACATTGGCCGCCAAGAGTTCCTGGAATCCGGAGGCTCTGTTCAACACCTTCCTCCACGGACTGTCAGAGGGGATAAAGGACCAGCTCGGGAAATACCAGTGGACATCGATTCGCCCTTTCGATTAGGATTGATGGGCGCCTACGTGAACGCCGGTGTGAGAGGAAATCGGGCCTCGGGAATGCTGACGCACGTCCTGAGGAATCCAAAAATCCCTGATGTGTGTATTTCCGAGGAGAGCCGAAAACACCCAAGGTCCCCCGAGAATCATTGGCAACAGGTGAGTTCACTACTACAACTGGGAAGAGCTAGATTATCGAATTGGGAACACTCATGTATTGTGGGGGTGTGGGACATTTATATAGCCACCTGCCCTGTTAAGAAACCTTTTTCTCTAGTGAGTACAAGTACTCTGGTGAGCCAGACTGGGAGTCCCCTAATTCCCATCACTCGCACATCGTTTTTTGTGATTCTGCTGTGGGGAGACCAGTCTAAGTCTCTCCGGGTGCTCATTGACTCTGGGGTTGATGAAAGTTTTATAGATGCTACCATAGTTTCCGAATTAGGTATTCCCACTCAACTTCTCTATGTTCCCATGGATGCGAGGGCACTGGAAAGATGCTCAATTGGAAGAATCACCCATAGCACAGTTCTTGTCCACATACGGGTTTCAGGAAATCACAGTGAAACAATGCAGTTCCTCCTGATCGAATGTTCCTGTTTTGGGATTTTCTTGGGTCCAAAAACACAACACTGTTATTGACTGGACCACGAGTTCCATCCTGGGTTGGAGCCCGTTTTGTCATTCCCATACGCCTTAAAGCGGCACAGCCTTCCCCGAGACGTCCTCCTCATGGCGTAAGCAAAGCCTCAGATGTCTCTGCAATTCCCACAGAGCACCATGACCTACTGGAGGTCTTCAGTAAGGCACGTGCTGCTTCTCTTCCCCCGCATCGTCCTTATGATTGTGCTATTTATCTCCTCCCAGGCACCACACCACCTCATGGTCGGCTATATTCTCTATCCGGACCGGAAAAATCAAGGCCATGGAGGAGTATATTGAGGATTATCTGGCTACTGGAGACATCCGTTAATCTGCTTCCCCTGCTAACGCAAGGTTTGTCTTTGTGGAAAAGGACAAGACCCTGCATCCGTGCATTGACTACCAGGATCTTAACCTCTCCGGGCTAGGGGGCAGTGTTCGGAGGTTTGGAGAGTCTGGCGTGCCCAAAGTAAAATATTTGATTGATAGAAAACCCTTTGAAGTTTCTATAACTGTTAAAATAATGTCTGTGAGTATAACAGAACTGATATGGCAGGCAAAAAACAGAGGAAAATCCATCCGGAAAAAATGCTTTTTTGAGCTCCCATGCAATTGGTATGGTTTCCTGTTGCACAATGAAAGACCAGCTCCCAGATTGCAGTATCTATGGCTTCCACTTCTTTGAAAAATGAACATGTAGCTGTAGTTTATCATTGGGTTCCTCCTTGGGTCTGTAGTCCTGTGGCGCGTGTGACTGAGGCTCGCTCTTTGTTATTTATCTACGGTATTGAACATAATTGTATTGTTTATTTACATATTACTTGAGGGTTGATTAGAAACGTTGTTTGACTTGTTTGGATGACAATTATCGGTAACGTTTTGGATTCTTTTGTCTGTATGTTGAACGGGTTGAACGGGTGGATTACAGAACAAAAAGTGACAACCAAATTTAGTTTTTGGCCAATAAGAGGGACTTTATTGAACAAAACAGCCATTTATTGTGTAGCTGGGACCCTTGGGATTGCAAACTGTGGAAGATCTTCAAAGGTAAGTGATTTATTTTATCGCTATTTTAGATTTTTGTGACGCCTGTGCTGGTTTGAAATATATTTATAGGCAGGAAGTATGCGGGGCGCTGACCTCAGATAATCAAATGCTATGCTTTCGCCGTAAAGCCTATTGTAAATCGGACAAAGCGGTTCGATTACCAAGATTCCTCGAGGTGGCACGCTAGCGGGACACTGTTCCGTAAGAAGTTAACTTCTTAGGGATCAGCGCATGAGGTGACAGTTTTGGAGAGCCTGGCGTGCCCAAAGTAAAATGCCTCCCATTCAGGCCCAGAAAATAGGATATGCAGATATTTAGTACCATTGGATAGGAAACACTCTGAAGTTTCTAAAAGTGTTAACATTTTGTCTGTGAGTAAAACAGAACGGATATGGCAGGCGAAACCCCGAGGAATTTCTGTCCTGGAAAAAGTGGTTTTGACACATTGCCTCATTTAGAGCCCTTCCCTTATGAAAATGCCCTTCTAAGGGCATATGAATGCAGTACTTATTGCTTCCTCTGGATGTCAACAGTCTCGAGAAAGTGATTTGATTCTTCTTAGCTGCTTTTAGAGCAGAGAAGAAGAAGAATAAGGAAGTGTCCACATAGATGTCAATACAAGTAAATGCACGCTCACGGCTTGCGCGTTCTTTGTTTTTTTCCTTTCTTATTGCCCAGTTTATATTCCGGTTTAAATATTATACAACATATACATTAAAGTGTTCCTAAGGATACATTATCAATTATGTTTGATTGTTCTTGGACAAGTTTATAGGTATAAGTTGAATGAGTTCTCTTCACGTTTCAATGAAGGAGTTGACGCTGTTTTTCTGATTATAACGCGCCAAACCAAACAGAGATTTATGGATATAATACATTACTTTTTCTAACAAAAGAACCATGGATTGTCTTCGTTGGACACTTGGGAAGCCCTCAAATATGTTAGGTGCTACCCTCAAACAATCAAATCTGGTGCTTTCGCACGCTGTGATATTGCCAAGAAGCAGAGCTTTTGATGACTATGAAGCACTTGTATATTGATGCATGTTTAATAATTCTTTTGGATTTTGAATTTGGCGCCTTGCATTTCACCAGATAGTGTCGGGAGTGGGGCGCTAGCGCACAGCTCCCTTATAACACAAGGGATAGGCAAAAGTCAGATTGGGTACAGGCGAGAGTTCATAAACCAGGTCAGAGTCCAAACAGTACAGGGCGTTAGACAGTCTAGAGGTCAGGACAGGCAAGGGTTCAGTAACCAGGTCTGAGTCCAAACAGTACAAGGCATTAGGCAGGTTTGAGGTAAGGGCAGGAAGAATGGTCAGGCAGGCGGGTTCGTGTGTCAAGACAGGCTAGGGTCAAAACCAGGAGGACTTGGAAAAACAGAGACTGGGAAAAATAGGAGCTAGGAGATAAACACTGGTTGACTTGGCAAACAAGACGAACTGGCACAGAGACAGAAAACACAGGTATAAATACACCAGGGAGGATGAGCAGCACCTTGAGGGGGTGGAGACAGGGTAGGTAGAGATGTCAGGAACCATTGTGGGCCACCAGAAACATTGTCGGAGGAAGGCTAGGGTTCGACGGGAACCCGGATAACAGGTCAGCCTGGAGGAACGAGCCCATTCCAGGACCTGGGACCGGACTGAATTAGGGACAAACAACCGGTTAGCCGGGCCCCCTTCAGGTTCAGGCTGGGAACATCGTGCCTTGCGGACCAGGGTTTCAATACCCCAACCCAATGAAAGCATGAGGTAGGGAGAATGGTCTCGGAGACAGAGGGTGTGGCAGAGGAACTGTATAGGTGAGAGAGGGCGTCAGGCTTCACATTCTTTGGATCCTGGGCGGTAGGAAATGGTGAAGTTCAATCTGGTAAATAACAAAGCCCACTGGGCCTGCCTGGAGTTATGGCGCTTGGCTGTATGGAGATGGTCGTTCCACATCGAAAATGCCAGGAGTTCTCGGTTGCCTACGTCGTAGTTCCTTTCTGCAGGATTGAGATGATGGGACAGGATGGCACAGGGATGGAGCTTTTGGTCCTGGGCAGATCGCTGGGACAGGATGTCCCCCACTCCAACATCAGTAGCATCGACCTCTACCACAAATTGACAGGACGGGTCCGGATGGACGAGGATGGGTGCTGTCGTGAACCGATGCTTCAGGTCCACAAAGGCTCTGTCAACAGCTGGGGACCATGTGAACGGTAGCTTGGGAGAGGCGAGTGCAGAGAGGGGGGCCGCCAGGGTACTGTAGCCACGAATGAAACCGCTGTAAAAGTTAGCGAACCCCAGGAAACATTGAGGCCAATCCACCACTGCTTTCACTTTTTCAGGGTCCATCTGGACATTTTCGTCAGCGATGACATGTCCCAGAAAGGAGATTGTGGAGAGGTGGAACTCACACTTCTCAGCTTTCACAAACAACTGGTTCTCCAGGAGGCGCTGAAGGACTTGTATGACATGGAGAACATGTTATTGGGCAGACCGGGGAAAAAAACTGGATATCATCGATGTAGACAAACACAAAACAATTTAGCATGTCCCCAAGCACAATGTTTACCAGGGCCTGGAAGACAGCGTGGGAATTGGTGAGTCCAAACAGCATGACCAGGTACTCATGTCCGCTGGCTGTGTTGAATGTTGTTTTCCACTCATCTCCTTCACGTATCTGAACCAGGTGGTAGGCATTCCGAAAGGTCCAGCTTGGAAAAAATGGTGGCCCCCTGGAGAGGTTCAAAAGGAGAGGAGTGTTAGGGGGTAACAATTTTTGATTGTTATGTCATTAAGTCTGTACGTTGTTCGTGTTTCTTGTTTTGTTTTATGTTTATTTATTAACCCTTTCACATACCATCACACGGGTGTGATAATTCTACAGTGGTCCCTGAAGTGTACGATCACACCCTTGCGATCAGAACTCTTATTTAGAACACTTATTTAGAACTGGCAGTTTTGAATTACGCAAAAATCAGCATTTGAGCTGGCCATACTTTTTTTCAGAAACTATTTACACAAATACAGTCCTTACAAAGTTATGTCCAGAATGTGAGCAGTTTATATTTGGATGCAATGTTCAGATATTCACAGAAGTATCTATAGCATAACACAATCATCCAAACCGGAAATATTTTGGCTTAGCATGTCCTAGCGCTAACTGAGGAAAGATTTGATGTAACACAAGCGGCCATATTGTTATAACTCTCGGCTGACAGAAACTACAATATGAATTAGCTAATAGCAATTACTATTTATAATTAATCACATCACGGGTGAGCTCACCATTGATCGAAATATTTGAGTAAAACACTTTCTAGAAATCGAAAGTAACCCGACGATGAGTTTCAGCGTACTGCCATGCTTTTTTTTCTCACAGAAACCAAGTATAATAAGAGAAGACAAGATGAGTTTGGTCTGTTTATAGTATGCATGTTGAAGGGGTGTGTCGTCTACCATCGTTCACATCCCACAATTCCCTTCCTGAAGTACTCACCTAATTTTGTTATAGCATCTTTAGTCCGACAGACAATCACATGAAACCCAGAATGCATTGTATGTCAACAAACATGGCTCCACACACATAGCTGGAATTAGCTTAGCTCATAATAATCAGTACAACCTTCAAAAAAGGTTTTTACACACATAATATGTGCCCATTACAATCTATGCAAGAATCGGAATGCATGAATTATCACTGTTATCACTTGAAAACATGTGAATAAAACAGTAAATATATCAATAATTACCACACAAAACATTTTCTGATAGTGATTTATTGATACAAGTGGCGTGTGCCGGCAGTCAATCACCTAACCTCTCACTCCCACTCTGAGCCATTCAGTGTTGTTGTTTATGTATGTAGATAGTGAGCTAAGCTGTAGCATTAGCAATGTCTTTCAAAAAGAGACAACTCACGAATGTGGAAATTCTGGATATTTAAAAACAATGAGTCTGAGTATGAAAGTCAGGAATCAGATTCTGACAGTGACAGTGAGGAGCTGCCCCCCAGCCATTGAGAACCCTGAATCTGAGGACCCCTTGTCCACTGACAAAGTCCCAGTTCCCTTTGAAGATGCTGGTGGTGATGGAAGCAGACCAACAGTGGATGAAGTACAGGAGTTCTGTGGTAGCTGGAAGGCTGCTAGCCATTTCACCCCTCCTGGCCCTGCTGTTTGCTTTGATGAGTCCCAGCTTGGAGTGCAATGCCCCTTGCCATTTCCATTGGGGCAGAGTGCTTCAAGTTGTTTCTGACAGAGGAGCTGGTGGGAGACATAGTAGAGACCAATCACTATGCGATGGGGGGGGGACAACCACAATTAATGAAATGTATACCTTCCTGGTGACAGTCCTTCTCATGGGGATAGTAAAGAACTCCCTAAGAGAATACTGGAGCACAGATCCCATGTTCGCATCTCCCTTCTTTGCCACCCTCTTTTCCCAAGACCGCTTCCTAGTTCTGCTGCGATGACTGCATTTCGTCAACAATGCTACTGCCATCCTAAATGGCCCGTTATACAAAATAAGAAAAGTTCTTACCAGCCTGACATTAGCATTTGGTTGAGTCTTTGTGCCATACAAGGACCTATGCATTGATAAGTATGAGGGGCTTGGGATGTCCATGGTGATGACCATGCTGGCTCCTCATCTCATGCAAGGGACACACTTTGTATGTGGACAATTGTTACAGCAGTCCCACACTCTTCCAGCATTTGCTCTCCAACAGCACAGGGGCCTGTGGCACAGTCAGGTCAAACAGGAAGGGGATGCCGGCATTCGGATGCAGGAAGATGCAGAACGGTCAACAGCTGGCAGTAAAGTGGCATGACAAACGAGACATCCATGTCCTCTCCACTGTCCATACAGCAACCATGTCGGCCACAGGGAAGGTGGACCACCTGACGGGAGAGAGAAAAATCTAACCAGACTGCGTGCTTGACTATAACCTCAAAATGGGGGCAGTGGATGAGGCAGACATGATAAACAGCTTTGTGGAATGCACTCAGAAAACGGACAAGTGGTATAAGAAGATAGTTTTCCATCTGATCTACACAGCCCTCAATGGTTCACCACCAACTAACAGGTGAGATGATTACTGAACAAAGGATTTTTGTAATTGGACATACAGTTCACATGCAAATCACATACAGAAACTATTAACATAATAAGGCACTTAGTTTGATAGAAACACAGCCTGGATTTGAACCCGGGTGTCTGTAGTGAACCCTCTAGCACTGAGATGCTGTGCCTTTGACCGCTGTGCCACTTGGGAGTCATAAGGCAAGGGTAGCTTCAAAATACAACAAGCCAATACTTCTCTGACACAATTAGCATTGTTTTACAGAGCTAGTAGAAGAATGTAGCTAGCTACATAAGCACAATTGAATATAACACCATAAAGGTTATGAAATGAGTAATGTTACCTCGCGTGTCTGTGGTTATAAGGAATATACATATTATGCTCTATACATACAGTGAGCTGCAGTATAAACGATATGCAGAAACTATTATAACGTAATAATGCACTTTGATAGAAACGCAGTCTGGATTTGAACATGGGTATCTGTAGTGACGCCTATAGCACTGAGTCGCTGTGCCTTAGACAGCTGAGCCACTTGGGAGTCATAAGGCCAGGGTAGCTTCAAAATACAACACATGCTAATACTTCTCTAGCTCTAGTTTTACAGAGTTAAAAGAAGAATGTAGCTAGCTACCTAAGCATTGGGTATAACACCATAAAGGTTATGAAATGAGTAACGTTACCTCGCATGTCTGTGGTTATAAGGAATATACACTAAAATATTATGCTACAGTAGAAACGACATAACACGACATGCAGAAACTATTATAACGTAATAAGGCACTTACTTTGATAGAAACACACATTTCCAAAGTTATTATTGGTAACGAAAACAACTATGACTGCGATGCAGGCAACAGACGGAAAATGTGAACACGTGTGTGTGCAGGACGGGAGATGAGCAAATGTCTGCAGACTTGAACTGCACAAACAATTGGGAAGTGCTTGGGGAATTTTGTCCGGGTCAGAAATCCGCAAAAGTAAAAATGACTACTTTTATGTGAATGAGGCGGAACACACCTCAATTTAAACTGTTGTTTAAAAAAACTTGTTAGAAAATAATTTGAAATTGACAAGTTGAAAACAGCCTATAAATAAAAACAGGCTGCGTGCCTGTACTGTTGCGTAACAATCACATTCTGGAATGGAGAGAACGTTCTAACATCAAATGCATAAAAAACTTACATTGGGGCGACCGTTAGAGATATTTGGAACTCACGCATTAAAGGGTTATAACACTCACTCCCTGAACTTCCTTTCCGACCCTCAGCGCACATCGTTACACTAGCCTTGGTTTGGTTACAACCAGGAAATGCCTATGGACCGTTTATACCGGTGAGATGCAGAAACACTTCTATTTGCTTGTAGAAATTCTAGATTTTTATGACACATATTCTTTAAGCGATAAGCCGGAGTTTGGAGGATATATTGGCATGGGTGTTGTTTGTTGAGGGCTGGCAAACCGTGCCAATATATCCTCCAAACACCGGCTTCGAGGGCATTATCACTTTTTTTACAACGGGTTACCAACATATTTAAATAATGATTGACATATTTTCATAAACTTGATTTTGATGAATATATTAACACTATTTCATCCTTCCACGAGATATAGTCCCAACACAAATCTAGGGTTGCTACCCAAGCCAGCTGGTCGTTCGTTCTATCGGTTAGGTTGCCAGAGACGTGACCCAGTTAAGTATTTTTCTTCTAAATCGATGGACGCGACCCAGTCGTTCGTTCGAAATGTTCCGTTGTCATGATGGCTGGCAACGTTGTTATCCCTTGCTTGCTAACTAGCCAACTGTGGCTAACACAGTCACAACAAACAGTGCAGCCAGAAAAACAGAGAAGTAGCTGCATTTGCATTTGTTTAAGCTGTTTTCTAGTGACGTTTATTTGGATACATCCATAACAATGAGCTAATGTGTCACAACTTCAGCCGAAGTTGGTCCCTCTCCTTGTTCGGGCGGCTTTCGGCGGTCGACGTCACCGGTTTTCTAACTACCGCCGATCTACTTTTCATTTTCTATATGTTTTTTGTCTTCATTATACACACCTGGTTTCTATCCCATAATTATATGTTCCTTATTTAAACACTCTGTTTCCCTCATGGTTTTGTGCGTGTTTGTTCTATGTTAGATGTTCTTGTTACGTGAGCGTGGATTTTTACTACCAATTTTGGTAGTTTGTACTTTGAGTAAAGATACGTGATTACTCATCTCTGTTGTCCTGTGCCTGACTCTGCCTACCTGCTACACAGAGACACCTGACATAATGATGCACGATTTCACCTGGCATAGAAAATGTGGTCTCTCGTCAGGACACTGTTGTTCAGCCAACACAATCACTTCAAACTGAAGCTGGAAATACTGCAAACTAGCTGCATTTAATTTCGTTTTACCTGTTTTCTATTGAAATGTCATTGTATGTATCCATAAAAATGATGCAGATTCATGATATCGACTGGCTGAGAAAAACTGCCTGTCTGTCTCATCCCGACTCCCAACCCCACAGGTCCGTTACTATAGGACAGCTATAGAACAATTTCAATATTGAAACAATGTTTATACAAATCTCCGTTATTGAAAACCAATTGCTAGTCTAAAAGAAATGGGAGATAATGTCTAGATGCTTTTTATAGTGGAGATTTTATACGTTTATAAATTGTCTGGCTGGGCTGATGAGACAGTGGATTGCGCAGTGAGATGGAACAGAGTAAATAGGCATTTCAACGTCATAGCTTTAGCCGGGGGTAACTTGTGGAATAGACACTGGCTGGAATACGGTTTTAACTAGACTAGACCCACCTGTTATATAAATATGAATTACATATTAATGGACATATACAGTGAAAGAGCAGCAGTGAAATGTCCCTTTAATAAATCCACTAAAGAGGTGTGAGCAATGGGATCAGCAAAGTGACTACACCCTAAACGTTTAACTCATATGAAATTCAAACGTTTTGTCCAATTGTAGAATTTCAAACATGTTTTGAAGAAAATTATGGAGAAATGTTTTGTTCCCATAAATGTTTTTAGTGACATTACTAAACAATCAGATTGACGGCTTGCATTTAGGCTTCTTTAACCCCCGACACTGATTATCCAGTAAGTACATTTGTTGAGAGCAGAGCAGCCCTCTCAGCCAACTTCGAGAGAGAATTGGCTCATAACCTGCCTCTAAACTATCATCATTTGTCCAGATATACTTGTGAACTCATTATCACAAAGTATTTGGGTCTCAGAAGAGGCTATAAGGACGACAGTACTGCCTCAACAGTAAAAATCTTCTTTGATTATTTATATGTTTTTGTCTATACATGTACTGTAATGTTCTGTCAAACATGCTACCTTTTAATATAAAATTATCTTCAATATTATGCACTGGGGTCTAACAGACATTAACCATTATGTAAAAATATGGTACAATGGTAGAATAATAGGCTGTGAAGCAGAAAGTAAACGGATGGTTTTGGTTCATCCACCTCATTTTCTTCCACTGGGCAGTCTTTCATTTTGTTTGTTTATATCTTCAAGAGAGTGTTGTTCCATTCCATTTACAAGCCAGGTAAACAAACATGTAAACGCATGTGCCAGAACAATGTGTAACTCTATCTGAATATTTTGTCTTAGCAAAATAATTTGTATATCAACTTCAATTTTCAAAGTGCCATGGCTGTGTCATGCCTGGTATTTGAACCCACTACCAGCCCATTTATCTTCTCAATAAAAGCCATCCAAGCTTCGCAGGTGGAAAGGGGTCATGTTAAAACTATAGAAGGTCCATCATATCAATTTGTTCTATATGAGAGCCCCGCAATAAGGCTCAAATAAGCGTCTGACATCTGAAGCTCTCTAATAGAGAAGACCGCAGTGAGAGAAAAAATGTACTCCCTGTAGGGTTCAATTACATCAAAGAGACGGGGCTGGAATCATATTAACTCCAATCCAAACCCCCTAGCACTGAAGAAAAAGGGATCTTTTGTTTGACATTGAAAATACATGAATGGCTAAAGTGAGCCCACTCTGCAGTCCTCCTAACACTCAAACTAAAAACAAGATCTGTTTGAGGATGACATGTCATTGGGTCTAATACAATGCAAGTTCCAGAGGACTTCAGACTGTTATAGACCGACCCAGTGGACACCAGATTCACCAATAGCTCCAACATGAAGAGGGTAAAAGAAGAGAGGCTACAAAGGCGCTTTACCACAAACTCCCTGTAGCCATCTCGTTGGCAGAGTTGATAACAGTCCCATGATGCACCATTATTTGTGACCACCGCGCTAACATCAGAGGGCTAGTCTGTTGGAGCCATGACAGAGAGAAATATCTAAACAGAAAAAGAGCCCAAGCTTATTATATCTAGTCCCTTTCCCACCCAGGATTATGGAAGTACAACCCTCTCTCCTCTCTCTGTCAATATGTTCACAAGCCTATAAGATCCCTCACTTCTACACTGAACAAAAGAGGTGAAAAGAGAGGCTTTCTAGTCTATAATGAAGACTGAAGTTGCTCCAGAGGAGAGGGTGAAAACCCAGAGCTGTGTCTCATCTTCCTGATGTTTAAAGAACAGATTGTCTTTGGTGTGTGTGTGTGTGTGTGTGTGTGTGTGTGTGTGTGTGTGTGTGTGTGTGTGTGTGTGTGTGTGTGTGTGTGTGTGTGTGTGTGTGTGTGTGTGTGTGTGTGTGTGTGTGTGTGTGTGTGTGTCTCTACGGAACGAGCGGTATCATTTCTGGGTCAGGGACTTGTTTAATTCCCAAGCACTTCTCACAAGAGTCTGTAACAGCTGTAAAGCATTCCATATTGCCTGAAATGTCTAGGAAAGCTTTTGGCTAACTAACTGCTGCAATAAATATTTACTCTGAGCTTGGACAGTGAATAACTAAAAGCTATATAGACAACATTATATTCACTGCATTTTATTATTGAGAAGCCTGTGTAAATGAAGTGTGCTCCTCACATTGATTTTGAATCTTCTACTTCTTTTTCTACTGTAAAGGACAGTGAATGGTTGAGCGTGTGTGTCCATGCATGCTTACGCCCAAGTATCGCCCAAGTGTGTGTCTGTGTGGGAGTGTGAGCATGTTTGTGTGTGTGTGTGTGTGTGTGTGTGTGTGTGTGTGTGTGTGTGTGTGTGTGTGTGTGTGTGTGTGTGTGTGTGTGTGTGTGTGTGTGTGTGTGTGTGTGTGTGAATGCAGTGTGGAACCAGCCTGGAAGTTCTGTCATGACCAATAAAGCCAGATGAGCTCACAGTAAAACCAGTTATTCCAGATATTTCCATGCCAGATTAAATAGGTTCTATGAGTTCCCAGCAGATGCACGTAGAACTGGCTGGCACTCCTAAACCGTGCTGCTACAGAACAGAACCTGCATCATGGTCCCAGATGTTTAACTACAGTACGTGTTATTTCCCTCACGATATATTAGGCGAGGTGATACACCTGTCTGCCAAACAATTGGTTTACACTGAGTGTACAAAACAATAGGAACATTGCTCTTTGGATTGTGTATGTGTGCCATTCAAAGGGTGAACGGGCAAGACTAAAAATGTAAATGCCTTTGAACGGGGTATGGTAGTAGGTGCCAAGGTCACCGGTTTGTGTTTGTCAAGAACTGCAACGCTGCAGGGTTTTTCACGCTCAACAGTTTCCTGTGTGCAACAAGAGTGGTCCACCACCCAAAGGACATCCAGCCACCTTGACACAACAATGGGAAGCATTGGAGTCAACATGGGCCAGCATCCCTGTGGAACAATTTTGACACTTTGAGTCCATGCTCTGACAAATTGAGGCTGTTCTGAGGGCAAAAGGGGGTGCAACTCAATATTAGGAAGGTGTTCCTAATATTTTGTACACTCAGTGTATACAGTATCTGGTGCTAATATAACATTAATCAATGACAATTGTGTTTTCCTGATTTCTATAATGCTAAAATAGATCCTTTTAGTCTGGTCATGCTGAGATAGACATGGAACATGCCAGCTGATTCACTGTTTCTTGATCCTGCACTGGGTGGATGCAATAAAGTGAGGCAAGTCAAGCAATTCCCGTTGTGTTATCCTCTTAACCCTGATTAACAGATGATGACCATATGCAGTTAGTCCAGAGGGCAGGTTCAGGAAAAGTTTAACAATGTTGCCATGAAGACATCGTGGGAAGTATCTCGTAACACCTCACCCATTCGGGTACTTTGCCTTCTCCCAGTCTGCGTCCCAAATGGCACCCTATTACCTATGAGCTCTGGTCAAAAAAAGTATATAGTAAAGTATATAGTGAATAGGCTGTCATTTGGGACGCAGCCCCAGTGTGAGCATGCTCAATCTGCCCCCTGGGGAGATGAGCGAATGGTTGTTCCCCGTCCGTCTCGGATCGTTGGGAGGCAGATGCCCTGACTGACTGGGAGATGGAGGATCATTGGAATGTTCACCATGCTGTATGCTGCTTGTGATGTCACCCACCACATGTCTACTATCTATTACCTATTGTCAGGCCAATCCCCACTGTAGCAGCCAATTTGGCCTGTTTATAACTACTTTTAAGATACATTTTCATAGCTTTATTCTATCAATCAAGTTAATGTACTGTACAATATAGCTCCCAGACAGGTCACTCTGGTGTGGTTTAGGTGGAACATCCCAGTGGGTTTGGTGTGACGTGTGGAAAGGATGAGAATGGTCAGAAGAGAATTAGCTAGGTGGGGTTTTGGATGGAACAGCTCAGTGAGTAAGGCTTGGGTGAGCTAGGTGTGGTGTGGATTAGTTAGGGCCCACTCTAAAATGTCTCTTTGTGTTAGAGTTGAAGTCATGTAATCTAGAACTGTCTGGGACAAATCACATTTCTTCAAGATGTGGTCATTAATTTGCTATCATATCTCTGATTTGTTGTCCTGGTATACAGTTCATTTGGAAAGTATTCAGACCCCTTCCCTTTTTCCACATTTTGTTACATTACAGTCTCATTCTAAAATGGATTAAATAGTTTTTTCCCCTCAATCTACACACAATACCCGATAATGACAAAGCAAATAGAGGTTTTTAGATTTTTTTGCAAATGTATTAAAAAAGAAAAACATATATCAAATTTACATAAGTATTCAGATCCTTTGCTCAGTACTTTGTTGAAGCACATTTGGCAGCGATTACAGACTTGAGTCTTCTTGGGTATGACGTTACAAGCTTGACACACCTCTATTTGGGGAGTTTGTCCCATTATTCTCTGAAGATCCTTTCAAGCTCTGTCAGGTTGGATGGGGAGCGTTGCTGCACAGCTATTTTCAGGTCTCTCCAGCGATGTTCGATCGGGTTCAAGTCCAGGCTCTGGCCGGGCAACTCAATGACATTCAGAGACTTGTCCCGAAGCCACTCCTGTGTTGTCTTGGCTGGATACTTAGAGTCGATGTTCTGTTGGAAGGTGAACCTTTGCCCCAGTCTGGGGTCCTGAGCGCTCTGGAGCAGGTTTTCATCAAGGATCTCTCTGTACTTTGCTCCGTTCATCTTTGCCTCAATCCTGACTAGTCTCTCAGTCCCTGCAGCTGAAAAACATCCTCACAGCATGATGCTGCCACCACCATGCTTCACCGTAGGGATGGTACCAGGTTTCCTCCAGATGTGTAGCTTAGCATTCAGGCCAAAGATTTCAGTCTTGGTTTCATCAGTTCAGAGAATGGTTTTCTCTTCCATTTCTCATGGTCTGAGCGTCCTTTAGGTGCCTTTGGCAAACTCCAAATCTGCTGTCATATGCCTTTTCCTGAGGAGTGGCTTCCGTCTGGCCACTCTACCATAAAGGCCTGATTGGTGGAGTCCTGCAGAGATGGTTGTCCTTCTGGAAGGTTCTCCCATCTCCACAGAGGAATTCTGGAGTTCTGTCAAAGTGACCATCGGGTTCTTGGTCACCTCCCTGACCAATACCTTTCTCCCCTGATTGCTCAATTTAGCCGGGCGGCCTGCTCTAGGAAGAGTCTTGGTGGTTTCAAACTTCGTCCATTTAAGAACTACGGAGGCCACTGTGTTCTTGGGGACCTTCAATGATGCAGACATTTTTTGGTACCTTTCCCCAGATCTGTGCCTTGGCATGATCCTGTCTCAGAGCTTTGCGAACAATTCCTTTGACTTCATGGCTTGGTTTTTGCTCTGACATGCACTGTCAACCATGGGACCTTATATAGAGAGGTGTGTGCCTTTCCAAATCCGGACCAATGGATGATCAATGGAAACAGGATGCACCTGAGCTCAATTTTGAGTCTCATAGCAAAGGGTCTGAATAATTATGTAAATAAGGTATTTCTGTTTTAGTTTTTCTATTAAAAAATTATAAATACACAGTCAACAATTTCTATAAACCTGTTTTCACTTTGTCATTATGGGGTATCGTGTGTACATTGATGAGTTTTTTTTTAAATGTTTTATTACATTTTAGAATAAGGCTGTAACATAACAAAATGTGGAAAGGGGGAAGGGGTCTGAATACTTTCCGAAGGCACTGCATTTCTCCGGTTAGGGTACACACTTAAATCAACTCCTTGAGACTATATATTGAAGTTATCAAGTTTCTTAATTTTAAGAAATGACACATTAATGGAAAATCACTGTAAGCCTGCTAAAACAAGAGATGTTGTGAGGAGAATTAAAGAGGAACGCTCGCTGGCAAAGATGTTACAGGAATTCTTGGAATCTCCCTACGGAACACTCTTAGGTCCTCCGTGATTAGAGGCAGAGAAACTGAATCTTGCATTTTTTCCCATAAAATGTAACATTTCCTTGTAGGATAAGGAGCACAGGAAACTAACAAGTAGAGAGGGAAATGCCTTTCAATATGAGTTCTGGCTAATAATTTACAAATGTGTGCTTGGATTAAAAAGGTATCTTAGTTACAAGCCAATGGCCTCACATTGTGTCCTGCCGTATACCTGGATGTTTGAACTGCCAGCACGAAATGTTTATTCAATAGCTATATTCTGAGAACTTAGAGACGAAAGATCTGTACACGTTAGTATGGCGTGGAACCAACCAACACAAATGTGTGATCATTGTGTTGAAGGTGTTTCGTATTATTAATCCTGTGATGAGCCAAGCTTGATTTGCACTCTGTTTATTTTAAAGCTCCCATATCTGGGTGGTGAAAATCGCAATCATGGCCAGATGACTTCACTTTTTTCTCTCTGATGTGGTTGAAACATGAAGGGACAAAGGAAACACCTCAGATGTCGAAAGAGTAACAAATGAAACCTTGATTTGAGCAGAAAATCAAAGCGAACATGTCATTCCACATTTGATTAAAGGAAAAGGGTCTATATCGTCAAGCCAAAAAGTAATCAAGCAAAATATTTGATATTGTGGACGATGGTGTTACCTAAATAAACAGTGTTTTCATGACTATGTTATATCATTGTTCATTTTTGCTGTAAGGTAGACATTTCTAAGGTGTACAGATGTTTAGAATTAGCACAAATTATTCTGAAATTAGTTTTCAAGGTTTTCTGGAAGAGTTTGGGTATGTGAAGGAATGAAAGGGGTTGCCTTGGACTTTGTATTGGAGCTTCCATCCAGATTATGGAACGGAACAAGGAACCAGAGGTTAAGGACAACCACTGGGATAATTAGCCAGGTTGTGGAAAAAGATAACTCAAGTCAAGATGCTCAACGTTCTCATCTGGTTATCCAACGAAGGCTCCATGAACCCTCATTGGTGTAGTAGGATCTCTGGGTAGAAAAACTCTTGATAATTATGGATTTGACAAACAACTATGTAAAATGGCTTGAGGAATGGTTGGCTCTGGGTTCATTTTGAAGTGAGGCGTGCTAGACAGAGTTACTAACCTGCAATCGTCAAGGGAGACTATGGCTTTGATGAAATATTTATTCAGATATACACACTTGGGCATTCATCCCTACACTGTATGTAAATATAGACATTGAAATGTATGAATAGTGCATTTACCTCATTAAGATTAGCCTGCCATTTATTATTTCAATTTCTTGAATTCTTTGATAGGTTTTTTTCTTCTCAAGTTCTTCCACTTCTAAGTTGCATTTGTTGTTATCTATGAAAGTTAATTTATGAGTGTGAAATAGAAAAGGCTATCGTTGACACAACATGTCAAAGTGCTGATTCTTTACATATGTAATCAATTAGAACCATGGGTCCCAATAATTCATCAAACGTTAGTATTTTCAGAGCGGAATGTCTTAATGAAATTATGTCTGTTTTAATAAGAAAGGCTGACTCCTTAACCCAAAATTAAACGAAATCCATGAAATGTACTTCTTATCTGAAAGCGACACAGAGAAAGTTTGATTGAGCTGATACTGTTGTTGGTTCGAAAAATATAATTTTCCAGCTCAATCACATTTATGTTTTGACACAAATACTATAAATTAGGTTAGTGTTAACACTTATTTATTCACTTTAAAAAACAACAGGTTTTGCCTCTGAAGACACTGATATATTTTGCTGTCGTTAATTAACAGCAAAATAGTCATATTATCTAGCTATATTTAGAGAATTGTTCCGATAAATTTTTACCATTCACTTTTCAGTAATTTGTCAGGTTACATAAACTAAATGTCATGCTTGTTACAGGACAAAAACGTTATGTAATGCATTTGTACCAGAACCCAATGATGAGGCACTATTCTATTTATTCTATTGAAGGGAATAGAATACTTTAGTCTCTCCTGGATTTCTGGTAATTTACTTTTTTGTTGTTGACAGGAAACAGAACAGGAAATGATATAATTGGTGCAGCACTAAATGCTTTTCTCCCATACCCTACCCAGCTGCTCTTGGCCTGACCCTCACTTACTTATGACTGACTACTGGGAATCTTAGAGTTGAGGGGGCGCAGTTCTTGCAAAGGATGTTAAGGTTTTTCTTCCTGCTGGGGGGTAGACAAATATTGGAGAGCAGCTCCTTGTGGAGTGAGGCGAGCTGTGGTATGTTTTAAAGGGTCTATGTGGGGAGCAGGCTAAAAATAAAGTGACAGAAATTCAGCAGAATAGTTTTCTTATTAGGGGGGGGGTGGAGACAGAGACAGAGAGAGAGACAGAGAAACGGAGAGACAGAGAGAAAGTTGAATGTTCAGATGACGAAACCTTCTTTATCAGCAGCATCTCTTCCCTCCTAACTTCCCCTTTCACTGTTTTTAATGGCCTCCCAATTACTCAGACTTGATTTAACAGATCGATGAGATGACATTGGCCTGAAACGGAGGAGCCGTTTTATGTAGTTTCAGAGTTTCTTCCTCTCTGCCGAGGTCTTTTGGTCTTCAGGAAGCTTACTGAGACATCTGGCTATTGTAAAGGATGGAAGCTTCTATTGATGTTCAACTGTAATTAATAAATGAACAATGTTTATTTTATCTTCGGGTTGGAATATTGGCCTTTTACCTCAGAAAATATGGATTATGAGCAAATCGAGCGATAAGAACATGAGTCACTAGACAGGCTTAGAAACACACTGATCTCTATCTGAGACAAATCAGATCTGGCCCATCTCAATAGGTTCCTGCATCACTCTCCTTATTACTCCATTACCACTGAGTAGTGAGGCTAAATGTGGGAAAACCCAAGGCAAAACAGAACTGTTCTATCCCAACCTAATTACAGTACATGACATCATGCAACTTCAGAAAGCTGAGGTCATATGAAACACCCTTTAGGGCCTTCACCAGCATTCCCATAAGACACTACTACAGAATGACATTATGGCAAATATTGTGACTATATCATAGGGCACAGTGCCTGCTGCCATAGAAGTGGTCCATACTCCATGCACACTTGACTGATCTACAGGGTTTATAGATGAGTTTCAGATTACATTCTGAATAATTATTTATCAATAGAGTGCTTACACCTTCTGTCTGTGCCACCTGAAGGTAGACCATTAAATATCTCTGACATAATGAACTGAGTCTACTTCTCACTGCTATGTGAACAGATGTTCAGTGCCCCTGGAATCTGACTTCCTTCTGTTCTAAGGTGGGTGTCATTGCTTACACAACTGAATACCGAGGCAAAGGGAGGGGTCGGTTGGGCTGTTTTGATGGGTCCAGATATGGTGATTCTTTTCCTGTTTCATTGTGCTTGAGGTCGATACAGAAATGTTTGGGTTAGACGTAGACTAAACACATTACAAAATTACAAGACACACCTGCTATTTATCTGATACAGGGGGAATCAGCGACCAACCAACCAGGACCACATCCTGTGACTACTGTCCACATGAAGGTATTCACAGGTCCATTAGCGTTTGGCTACAAATAGCTGCTATAGTAGGCTTTCAGCGTGTAAAGAATTTGATGTAGTTTTAATATACTTACTGTAAACAGTAAATGTATATTGTTGCAGGTATCGTGAGAAGACGGCATTTGAACAAAGGGAGGTCAAGGAGTACTGTTTAAAGTTCAAAGTTCAACTGTATAGTGAGAAGTGAGCAAATTAACGGTAACAGATGCCTGGATGTCTGGCCACTGTTTATTCCGAAAGGACTCTTGCATCCTTGTGTTTGGAAACGATTGCATTGTACCGGCAGAGAAACTCACATTCATTTTTCTTGGCAAGGACCCTATATTTCTACGGGATTGGACTACTGTTTAGCCTTAGCAATAACAATGCATTGTTCCCTGTAAACCTCATTCCTACCTCATGTTTTATCTGAAAGTGAGGTCATGCTGTACTGGTGGGATATTCAGAGGGATTTACATAGACTTCAGTGTTCTATTTATTGTTTTAAAAAAAAATGTGAGTTTCCGGTTCATTCACCCTGATTTGAAATCCCATCCTTCCTACTGTATGCTACTGACCCTGGTTCTAGGCCCTGTGACAACTAGATGTAGATACATTGAAATGGAATAGTAAAGCATTGAATATAGAAAAAAACTGTCAGAGTTGTTTGAATGTCCAATAGAATTGCTGTTAAGAATTATCACACTACAAAAGACTGGTTGTTGTCTCCCTTGCTGATGACCAACAGTCCAACAAAGTACCCAACAAAATTAGCCAACATGGCGTTTGACATTTCACTAAGTCCTCCTCGTTGAGGTTTGTTGAAGGAGGATTGGATCAACGTTGGTGTGTTCCGAGACAAATTACAACTCTCCTTTTACGAAGGCTAAGGAGGCATTAAAGCTTATAGCTTCTTTCAACAGAACCTCAGAACAGAGTTCTCTCTCAGTGGACTGGCGATTCCTCCTCTGCTCTACCGCCACTCAAGCCTCTCTTCCTCCACTAATCGTCTTGGTGAATTACAGGAACCTCGAAACAAAAGCCTTCTGGAGGGGATTCCTCTCCAAATGTCAGGATCAGGATCACAACTCCTCTGTCTCCAGTCCTGTGACTAACTCCACTGTCCCTGCTCAGACCGTTTCTACTCTCTTTGTACGTGCAAAAAATGACTGCAGTGCTTTCCCATCCTTACATGATTTGTTACCGTAACAAAACTACATGTGTTTCCATTTACCGTATCATTTATTCTAACCTTAATTTAACTAGGCATGTCAGTTAAGAGCAAATTCTTATTTACAATGACAGCCTACCAGGGAACAGTGGGTTAACTGCCTTGCTCAAGGGCAGAACAACAAACGTTTGCCCTGTCAGCTTAGGGATTTGATGCAGCAACCTTTCAGCTACTGGCCCAACGCTCTAAACACTAGGCTACCTGCCACCCCATGCTATAGCTGAAATTAGGATGACCCCTTTAATGTGGTGAGAGTGGGATATTCTGTGTAGTACGTGCCATAGGATGCACCCTGTGGTGCTAGCATCTATATCTCCCCATGTTTCCAGGTCTTAAATCCAATCCCCCTGCTGCTTGACAAATTTTCCCTAGTCTCTCCCCACTGGTGTCCTCGGTGTGCGCCAATGACTATCACTCCCTCACTGCCAAGCATCTCACAGATTCTCTGTTAGATTGTGTAGAGAAGGTGGCACATGGCTTCTTGAGTTTTCTGAAACTGTGCAGGTTTTTCAAAAATTTCCCCAAGGGTTATAAATTAATTTGGTGATCCTCTGGCTGCATCTCAATTCACAATATTGCAGAGAAGTTAGAAAACACCTCTGTTTACAATCTGATTTTCAACTGCTGTGATGATAACGTGAGTGCTTGCAAATATGGACTATGGATAAAAATATATTCTTCTCAATATCACCAAATAAAGTGGGTGGATTTGGGATTTTGAAATGTACTTCATAGCATAACAAAACTGACAAACAAAATGCTTGCACAAAAGCATAATCTCATGATTGCCCACCATACAATTATTTATGTTATATGCCCAAATTTGCACTACACAAATGCAATTGAGAATCGAGTGGGTGCCTTTCTTGAGTGCAAATGAACATGCCAAATGCTTTGACTTCAGTCTATTGCACGACACAGGAAATCAACACTATCATTCACCAATTTCCTCATTCCCTCCCTGCTAAAAGCTGTTTAAGCCAAGCCTGGGCGGGTGGCATCCATGTGGAGGAATTACAGGTTGCCAGTCTGTCCTCAATGTGGGTGGGACCGGGGGGTTTTACCCAGCAGGGCTCCTACATAGCATGCTGTGACAACCTGTCATTACAGGGCCCTGATCTGCTCTCAACTGCAGCCTCCTGTGAAAAGACAAGTGGACTCTAATGTACTCTCTCCCTGATATATTTTCCTCTCGCCTCTTTACTTTGACGGCCCTCAGTCCCATTCAGTTAGTGTTCATTGAAAGGAAAAGGGTATTGGTCTGTGGAACATCGTTTGAATACAAATATTTTTTTTAATTTTTTTATAAGTGCACCAACTTTATTGAACTGTGGAGGTAAATGCTGTACCTTGACTTTGGCACCATGAAAAAAAACACTTTAGAATTACAGAAACATGACAAATAATACATTTTCTGTTTTATTTAATAAGAAAACATATGCAAGTCCTTTATACTGCAAAACATACTGTATATTTGTATGCATTGTAGAAACTACTGGGGGCTAGCAAATTGGATTGTCCCACTGGTGATGTGTAGTGACATTTTGGGGGGGATTTAGAGATGTATACATATATTATTTTGAATGCTAGACAGTGAACTAAGTCATATATAAACTCAGCAAAAAAAGAAATGTACCTTTTTCAGGGCCCTGTCTTTCAAAGATAATTCGTAAAAATCCAAAAAACTTCACAGATCCTCATTGTAAAAGGTTTAAACACTGTTTCCCATGCTTGTTCAATGAACCATAAACAGTTAACGAGTCAAGGAGCAGTGGGTCGCTAGCGGGCTCATCCCGACACTACCAGCAACAATGTAAAGCGCCAAATTCAAAATCCGAAAGTTGAATTATTAAACATCCACCAATATACAAGTGTTCCATACTCATCAAAAGCTCTGTTTCTTGGCAATATCACAGCGTTGTCAGATTTCAAAAAGGCTTTACGGCGAAAGCAGCACATTCATTTGTTTGAGGCTAGCACCTCACCTCACATATAGCCATGTATCGATTAGCCATCATGGCACACACATAACACATTTCACAGCGAAAACAAATCAATTACCTGTTGAAGAACTTCTGCTGAGGTCATCCTAAGTGTCCAACGAAGACAATCCATGGTTCTTTTGTTAGAAAAAGTAACGTCTTTTATCCATAAATCCTCCATTTGGTTCGCGCGTTATATTCAGAAACGACAGCTTCCACTACTCCATTGAAACGCGGCGTGAACTCGTTCAAATTATACCTATAAACTTGTCCAAAAACAATCAAACATAGTTTTAAATGTATCCTTAGGAACACTTTTACGTATATTTACTATTATAAATCAGCCGAATATAAACTGAACGCTAAAGACGATAAATAAGACACGGCGTGACTTCTCGTAATGCGTAGCGCAATGTGAACAGTTTTCATAAAGAGGGTCCTCATGGTTTCGTCGTTTTCTCTGGGATAACTCACCCAAAATGGAAGAAAACACCATCTCGAGGCTGGTGACATCACAAGGAAGCGACCTGTACTGCATTCATATGCCTATATATGGTCATTTTCAATAGGGAGGGGTTCCCAAATGAGCAATGTGTCAAAATCACTTTTCCCAGGACAGAAATTCCTCGGGGTTTTGCCTGCTATACGCGTTCTGATTCACTCACAGACAAATGGTTAACAGTTTTGGGAATTTCAGAGTGCTTCCTATCCAATGGTACTAAATATATGCATATCCTATTTTCTGGGCCTAAATGGGAGGCATTTTACTTTGGGCACGCCAGGCTCTCCAAAACGGTCACCTCATGCACTGCTCCCAGAGAAGTTAATGAACATGCACCTGTGGAACGGTCGTTTAGACACTAACAGTTTACAGACAGTAGGCAATTAAGGTCACCGTTATGAAATCTTAGGACACTAAAGAGGCCTTTCTACTGACTCTGAAAAACACCAAATGAAAGATGCCGAGGGTCCCTACTCATCTGCGTGAATGTGCCTTAGGCATGCTGCAAGGAGGCATGAGGAGGTATCGTCGGACGGGGCCACAGTGTCTCCCGACCCCTCCTGTCTCAGCCCCCAGTATTTATGCTGCAGTAGTTTATGTGTCGGGGGGCTAGGGTCCGTCTGTTATATCTGGAGTATTTCTTCTCTTATCTGGTGTCCTGTGCGAATTTAAGTATGCTCTCTCTAATTATCTCTCTCTTTCTTTCTTTTTTCTTCTTCTCTCTCTCTCTCTCTCTCGGAGGACCTGAGCATTAGGACCATTCCTCAAGGCCTACCTGGCCTGATGACTCCTTGATGTCCCGAGTCCACCTGGCCGTGCTGCTTCTCCAGTTTCAACTGTTCTGCCTGTTTTATGAACATTTTACCCGGCACAGCCAGAAGAGGACTAGCCACCCCTCACAGCCTGGTTCCTCTCTAGTTTTCTTCCTAGGTTTTGGCCTTTCTAGGGAGTTTTTCCTAGCCACCGTGCTTTTACCCCTGCATTGCTTGCTGTTTGGGGTTTTAGGCTGGGTTTCTGTACAGCACTCTGTGACATCAGCTGATGTAAGGGGGGCTTTATAAATAAATTTGATTTGATTTGATGAGGTCTGGGGGCATCCTCCCCTGTAAAATTTTATAATTAAGGAATTTAAACAGCTAAATGCATGAATTTGGTACACTTCGAGATAAAGATTGAGAGACTAGATACAATACGATTTATTTTGTGATCAACCTTTTATTTAGCTTTACATGTTTCAATGGGGATTTACACAGGTGCAGGTTTAATATTTAGACTGATATCAATTCATATATTCAGTTATCATATTTTCAGTTCGTATTTTTTTTTGTTGAGATCTAAGAATTTTGTAAAAAATAATAGCAGACACGGCCAGTACTCAATTATAGTTGCTGCTGTGGGTCTCTTTACTCTGGATCACTCCTTACTCTCTATTGTGGAACACATACAGTGCCTTCAGAAAGTGTTCACACCTCTGTGTGCAATAATAGTGCTTAACATTGTTTTTGAATGACTACCTCATCTCTGTACCCCGCACATACAATTATCTGTAAGGTCCCTCAGTCGAGCAGTGAATTTCAAACGCAGATACAACCACAAAGACCAGGGCACCTGACATTTAATGGTAGATGGGCAACATTTTACAAAGCAAACTTTGAATATCCCTTTGAGCATGATGCAGTTATTAATTACACTTTGGATGGTGTATCAATAAACCCAGTCACTACAAAGATACAGATGTCCTTCCTAACTCAATTGCCGGAGAGGAAGGAATTTGACTTTAAAACAATTCCACAGTTTAATGGCTGTGATAGGAGAAAACTAAGGATGGATCAACAACATCGTAGTTACTCCACAATACTAGCCTAAATGACAGAGTGAAAAGAAGGAAGCCTGTACAGAATAAAAATATTCCAAAACATGCATCCTGGCACTAAAGTAAAACTGCAGAAAATGTAACAAAGAAATTAACTTTCTGTCCTGAATACAAAGCTTTATGTTTGGGGCAAATCCAATACAACACATCGCTGAGTAACACTCTTCATATTTTCAAGCATGGTGTTGGCTGCATCATGTTATGGGTATGCTTGTCATCAGCAAGGACTAAGATCAGGCAAAATCCTAGAGGAAAATCTGATTCAGTCTGCTTTCCAACAGACACCGGGAGACAAAATTCACCTGTAAGCAGGACAATAACCTTAAACATAAGACCAAATATACACTTGAGTTGCTTACCAAGACAACATTGAATGTTCCTGAGTGGCCAGATACAGTTTTGATTTAAATCGCCTTGAACATCTATGGCAAGTCTTGAAAATGGCTGTCGGAGCAATGATCAACAACCAACTTGACAGAACTTGAAGAATTTTTAAATCCAGGTGTGCAAAACTCTTAGAGACTTACCCAGAAAGACTCACAGCTGTAATCGCTTCCAAATGTGATTCTAACATGTATTGACTCAGGGGTGTGAATACTTATGTAAATGAGATATTTCTGTATTTCATTATCAATAAATGTGAAAAAAAATTGGGCTGTAACACAACAAAATGTGGAATAACTCAAGGGGTATGAATACTTTCTGAAGGCACTACAGTGTACTGCCAAAAACCTTCACACCACTCAACAACTTCAAACAAAGACCCTGTCCAATGAGCCAAACTGATTAAAGAAACTCACAGTACCCAAACACCCTCTCTCACATGCACACAGTGCTGTAATTACAATCCATATAGTATCTTATCCTGGGGTCCAGGCAGAGTAGCTGTCTCTCATATTTGCACTATTCTGTTGCTGTCGCTAATACTTCTATGTTGCTGTATTTTTTGTCTCCTCCCTAGTCCTGTCCTGGTTGTAAAAAGTGTAAAAGTAAACATTTGTTTCAATAGTTATTTAACGGGCGTTTACACCTCACCTGCAAATTCTTTGTAAACCATGTTTTACTTTTCACTGTCTGTATTTCACTTGTTATAATTTGTGCAAATAAATAATACTAATTAGAATCTCTTGGTAGGTAAGTTCGGAGTCACCGTCAAAAGATCTGATTTGGTCTCAGCCAGTAGCTACCGGAGTGGCTAGCCAGTCAAGCTAGCTACAGCAGAAACAAAACCCATCAAATACACTCGCTTGAAATAAACACTTTTCCTAATATCATGACTTACTGTATGTCAACAAATGTGACCGACCGGCTTATTTGAAATTGTGTTTTATACATTGGATAAAAGTAGAGACTCAGAGCTAGAAAATGGTATATCATACACTACAGTTGAAGAACAATGGGAAAGTAATTCTGCTTTGAAAGTTGATAAACTTGTAACCTCACTTTTGAGAAAATGACCTTTGAATGTTTTGGTACACCCACTGGAGAGTTCCTATTTGTATACGGCCATTCAGCACTGTTCGTGTAGTATCTGAAAATGTAGCTAGCTAAACTATCTTACCCATATCCATGGATGGACGCTTCTCCCTCACGGTCACGGATGCCATGGCTGCCCTAAGTTTGAAGATGTAATCCGGAGACATTATATTTCTCCATCTCCTTAGCTATCATACTCTAATTCCACTGATTTCAAAACTCGATCTCAAGGCATGTCCAGTCCACTCATTATCTAAGCCAATCATGGCTAGCGGGAAGGTTGCCTGACTTTTTTGTGGCTAAACCAACTAGGCTCATAATTTAACAATTGTATAAATATTTACAAGGTTGTTATTAAGGCACATGAAAGTCCATATGTTCCAGGAGGCATTCAAATGGCTCTCTTGTGAAGTAGTGACGCTCGACGTACGCCTAGTTTCCTGAAACGAGTCACAAATGATTGACAACCAATAGCTTATAGATGCTGAGTGCTAACGCTATCTTATTAGCATTAGCCCAGCTAACACATCTGACTCCAATAATCAACTATTCATGATCTTCAGTTTAGAACGCAATTAGTTTAATCAGCTGTGTTTGCTAGGGATGGGAAGAAAAGTGTGACACCACTCTGGCCCCGAGGACTGGAGTCGCCTATCCCTGATCTACACAATTAACATATTATTTTACCCATTGGTCAAAATATGTGTTTTTGATTGGACACCCTATTTATTGGACCATAAAAAGGGCTGGACCAAACCATCCGGGGCTAAAGCCACTAGTCTATAATTAAGGGATAATATAAGATACCCTTGTTCTACTTACCCAGAGTCAAATGAACAAATGGATACCATGTTATGTTTCTGCGTGCAGTATGAAGGAAGTTAGCGGTAGTTTCACAAGCCAATACTAACTACCGTTAGCACAATGACAGGAAGTCTACAGGTACGGTAGCATTGCTATTAGCTAATCACACCCTTGTAGTATGTCATAATTGTGAGGATTCCATTGATAATTTAGTGTTTATAAATCCTAAGTGTCACTTGGTGTTAGTCAATTTAAATGAAAGTGAATAACATCAGCAATAGCAAAAGTATTGATCATTATTAAACATATAATGTCTCATTGGTGTTACCATCATTGGTGTTACTACTCCTACTGATGGCACAATGCTATCCTAATAGTATAACAAATATTTAAAGTCATTAAGCTACCATATTAGTTGATTTAGAATGGGAAGATGTAAAATAAATAAAGAAAATACAATCTAATAAAAAATGCCATTTCTGTTTTAATTATGATTTTGTTTAATACTGTATAGCCCCCCCCCATACTCAACTGGCGGACCATGGGCCGGGTATTTATTTTTACTCGGTCGACCCCTGGTAGCATATAAACACACAAGACATGGAAGATTGTGTAGAATTGCAGGAAATTTGCATTAAAACGACAAATAAAATCTGTTCCCCATGCAAAATGTGTAGAATTGCAGGAAATTTGCTTTAAAACTGCAAGATTTTCTCTCGACCAACAAGAAGGGTGTGAACAGTTTGGGGTCGCATGTGTTTCTACGCCGATAAATTGAGTACCCCTAGTATAGCCTATCGATGTCTATTATCTGCGGTGGAAAAATGTGTGACGTATCCATATGACATTTTAATTTTCAAATATGTATTATTTTTGTATAATATTCTCATCCCTAATTCTAACATGTTTATATTTCAACGGAAAACAATGATTTTGACCAACTATGAGCCAGTTATAGTAACTAAAATGACAGAGCCTTATGTCTAAATCGTCTGTTGTTATCTTTGTCTAAAAGGCCACTATGCAATGGAGACCAGGCATTAGCTAACATTGGCAGCAAATTGAAAATTGATTATAGTCTGTCACAGGCTAGAGCAGGGCTGTTTAATTCCGGTCCTGGAGGGCAAAAACACTTCTGGTTTTCATCCTCTCCTTCTAACCAGGGACTGATTCAGACCTGGGACAGCAGCTGAGTGCAATTAACTACCGGTTAAAAACAGAAACCAGAAGTGTTTCCAGGACCGGAATTGAACAGCCCTGGACTAGACTTCCCTATTCCTGAGACTGGATAAGAGTTGGGGAAAAGTGTGGTAGCTTGTGGTGTACTTAGAACCAACTGTCAGTAGAACACATTCTAGAACACTGATGTTCAGACCCAACACGTCAGCCTGGGGGAGGAGGCTGTACATGCTAGCTTTCCCCTGACAGCCTGTAATGATGTTAAGAAAACTGCCCAGAACAGTGTTCATTGTAGAAGGATTGTTGAGGCCCTTTGTTGTGTACCAATACATTGACCATACACTGATCTCACATTGTGTTTTCTGAACTGACCCTCTCTGACAGAAATTAATGTGGGGAATCAACAAGCAATTGAGGCCATTTTGTAATATAAAACATCTGCCTCAATTACAGACCACTTACTGTAGGCCTCAAATTATATAACTTGCCAAACCCTCCAGTCATTTCTCTTGAACCACACCTGCAACAATCAGAATAAAGTCATTGCCTAATTGTAAGCTATTAGTCGTTAGATGAGATGTATTGTCTACTTAATGCATGTTTTTGGTTACAGTACCCTTATGAATTCCTCAAGATCTAGTGTTTATCCATCTCAATTGGATTCTAATTGGATGCTCATATTATTATTCATTTCCTGAGAAGTGTTGTTTTCAACAGACAAGAATCAATGGTAAGTAATGATAAGCAGGCATGTTGAGCCCTGATCATACCAAGTAGTCATGGGAAACTATGACCATACACCTACAGTACAGCCTGTTTCTCACAGTGTATATAAGTGTGGGTGTGTGGAAGTGGGTGTGTAAATCCCTTGACACCGCTCACACACTGAGACTGCCAAGCTCAAATAGAGACAATAATATCACAGTACTTGAGGTATCACTACAGCCCTGGGTTCCATCCCAGGCTGTGTCACAGCCGACCGTGACCGGGAGACCCATGAGGCGGCGCACAATTGGCCCAGTGTCCTCCGGGTTAGGGAAGGGTTTGGCCGACTGGGATTTCCTTGTACCATCGCGCTCTAGCGACTCCTTGTGATGGGCCGGGTGCCTGCAAGCTGACAGCAGTTGCCAGTTGGACAGTGTTTCCTCTGACACATTGGTGCAGCTGGCTTCCGGGTTAAGCGAGTAGTGTGTCAAGAAGCAGTGCGGCTTGGCAGGGTCGTGTTTTCGGAGGACGCATGGCTCTCGACCGTCGCCTCTCCTGAGTCAGTAGGGGAGTTGCAGCGATGGGACAAGTCTGTAACTACCTACCAATTGAAGAGAAAAAGGGGTAAAAGTACAACAACAAAAAAACATGGGAAATCTTACTTACTCAAGCACAGTAGATTTACGTAATTCTATCTTTTTTAGCCTACACTTAGTTACTACACCATTATCATTCTTCTAGACATACGTCTTTGTAGGCACATAGTCTTACTGAGGAGGCATTTCAGCTAATATCACAAATCATTCAGAATGTTGCTGGTTATAAGGCTTTCTAGTACAGTATTTTCATCTGTCATTTGAAAAGCAGCGATAGGGTGCTTGTTAATGTGACACCAAGCGGAGTCACGCTTTCATCATAAGTGTTATGAAAGTCTGGAGTTATGTTTGTTTGGAAATGTATAAAAAAAGTCTATGTTAGAATTTGATACTGATACAAATGTGATACAGTGGTATAGCGCCCTCTAGTGTGATACTTAAACAATTAATCAAAAAGACAAGAATAAAACATTTTTAGGTGTGGACTGTGGTTTTGTCATGATAGGCTACAGTTTACAATTAATTTGATTAAAAGCAAAGCTTCTGTTCTTAGCAGACACTGAAGGTATGGTTCCGAAGACTTATATTGTTATTCTCATACAACATTGTTCAGCCACTCATCATCAGTCATTCATCACAAGTAAGAGGTGACAAGAAGTGAGCAAGAAATATCTCAGGTAAAAAGGCAAACTAAAACACCCAACAAATCAGAAGTTGGCTTCATTAGTGACAAATGCCACATGTCGTTTTTGTATTTTAAAGGAATCACCCTGGAGGTAAAATCTAATAAACAGAAGTTGTGTTTCCCAAATGGAGCCATTAGCAAGATAATGGCAGCGAATGACACCATTCAACAGCACATCATGCTTTGTATCTGTCGTGTTACTGCTGCATCTTATACAATTAAAGTATATAAACTCTGTTCTCCAGAAATGTATAGACCTACAAGAGGAAAATCAAGTTAGGAAGCACTTACTGGTGAAGAATTCATCTTAATCCCAGCATGTAATTCCACAGAGGTTACATTATAAACAATGATTTTGTCTTACTTTGTCCAACATGCTGAACAAAGGTTTCCACTGATGATAGACTATTGTCACTTCGTAATATGTACGATCAATGTGTAGCAGAATCAATCTGTCTATCTATCCTGCTAATAGTTTAGGTTGTTGAGGCTGTTACATTAGAAAGCTAGAAAGGAAGGAACAAAATTGTACAGGCGACCCCCCAATTTCTTCAAGATGAGATTGCAATCATTACTCACACAGAGTAAGGGTTTATCCCATCAGTACCTTGTTCTTACAGTAGTAGTGTATCCAACTCACCACTAGAGTGCAGCAGTTGATAACATACCAGCACCACTATCAAACCAGGGAGGTTTCAGTGGTATCTTTGTTTCTCACACACAAAAAATCGAGTTACTGCCAAAGTACTCCTCTATTGCTGCTGCCAAAGCTGTGATATAATGCATGATGCAAGCATATGTAAGGCCTCTAATCTATTAGTAGAGTGCCTCAGAGATACTTTATATTGAGAAAATGACTCCTATTCAAGAGAATGTGTTATGCAACTTCAAATCAAATCAAATTGTATTAGTCACATGCGCAGAATTCAACAGGTGTAGACCTTACAGTGAAATGCTTACTTATGAGCCTCTAACCAACAGTGCAGTTTAAAAAAAATACGGATAATAATAAGAGATAAGAGTAACAAGTAACAATATATACAGGGGGTGCGGTACAGAGTCAATGTGCGGGCGCCGGTCAGTTGAGGTAGTATGTACATGTAGGTAGAGTTATTAAAGTGACTATGCATAGATGACAACAGAGAATGGCAGTGGTGTTAAGTGGGGTAGCTTCCCTTGTAATTGGGGTGCAGCTCATTCTAATGATTAATACAGTAGCTATATCTATATCAAGAGTTGTTTCATATGGTTGGTTATGTTATATAATTGTTTTCATATCAGCATCAATTTTTCCGGCACGTTGTTCCCCTCTGTATTAAGTTAGGGTTGGTTTTCCGGACATAGATTAAGCCTAGTCCATTTTAATGGAGATTCTCTGCTTTGTAGTGCAAGATCATAGGCTTAATCTGTGTCCGGGAAACTGTCCCTTACTGTTTCAGTAATAGCATCAGATTGTCTCCCTATTACCCAGTGACATTCAGGGGTAGTGAGGTAACTTGTGTCTGTATTGATGCTGTTTATACTTGGGGAGGAAACATTGGCACCTGTTCCCATTTTAAACCTACCTTTTAATGTCTTTTTTTATCTAGATTTAGTGAGAGTGGTATTGTACATCACATCTCCCTTTAGGAGATCAAAGGACGTTGCCTTTCTGGTATCACCTTTCACTCTGTCAAAGATATCTGACATTCAGCTGGGGGCACAAACAATCTCTCCTCCCGACATCAAATACCTACGCCTCAATGTTCTATACCTCCAAACCCACTCAATCCACAATGATCAGTGTTTCGCTGTACAATTCAAAGACTAATTACTCAAATCAAATCAAAGTTTATTTGTCACGTGCGCCGAATACAACAGGTGTAGACCTTACAGTGAAATGCTTACTTACAGGCTCTAACCAATAGTGCAAAAAAAAGTATTAGGTGAACAATAGGTAAGTAAAGAAATAAAAACTACAGTAAAAAGACAGGCTATAAAAGTAACGAGGCTATATACAGACACCGGTTAGTCAGGCTGATTGAGGTAGTATGTACATGTAGCTATGGTTAAAGTGACTATGCATATACACTGCTCAAAAAAAAATAAAGGGAACACTTAAACAACACAATGTAACTCCAAGTCAATCACACTTCTGTGAAATCAAACTGTCCACTTAGGAAGCAACACTGATTGACAATACATTTCACATGCTGTTGTGCAAATGGAATAGACAACAGGTGGAAATTATAGGCAATTAGCAAGACACCCCCAATAAAGGAGTGGTTCTGAAGGTGGTGACCACAGACCACTTCTCAGTTCCTATGCTTCCTGGCTGATGTTTTGGTCACTTTTGAATGCTGGCGGTGCTTTCACTCTAGTGGTAGCATGAGACGCAGTCTACAACCCACACAAGTGGCTCAGGTAGTGCAGCTCATCCAGGATGGCACATCAATGCGAGCTGTGGCAAGAAGGTTTGCTGTGTCTGTCAGCGTAGTGTCCAGAGCATGGAGGCGCTACCAGGAGACAGGCCAGTACATCAGGAGACGTGGAGGAGGCCGTGGGAGGGCAACAACCCAGCAGCAGGACCACTACCTCCGCCTTTGTGCAAGGAGGAGCACTGCCAGAGCCCTGCAAAATGACCTCCAGCAGGCCACAAATGTGCATGTGTCTGCTCAAACGGTCAGAAACAGACTCCATGAGGGTGGTATGAGGGCCCAACGTCCACAGGTGGGGGTTGTGCTTACAGCCCAACACCGTGCAGGACGTTTGGCATTTGCCAGAGAACACCAAGATTGGCAAATTCGCCACTGGCGCCCTGTGCTCTTCACAGATGAAAGCAGGTTCACACTGTCTGGAGTCTGGAGACGCCGTGGAGAACGTTCTGCTGCCTGCAACATCCTCCAGCATGACCGGTTTGGCAGTGGGTCAGTCATGGTGTGGGGTGGCATTTCTTTGGGGGGCCGCACAGCCCTCCATGTGCTCGCCAGAGGTAGCCTGACTGCCATTAGGTACCGAGATGAGATCCTCAGACCCCTTGTGAGACCATATGCTGGTGCGATTGGCCCTGGGTTCCTCCTAATGCAAGACAATGCTAGACCTCATGTGGCTGGAGTGTGTCAGCAGTTCCTGCAAGAGGAAGGCATTGATGCTAAGGACTGGCCCGCCCGTTCCCCAGACCTGAATCCAATTGAGCACATCTGGGACATCATGTCTCGCTCCATCCACCAACGCCACGTTGAACCACAGACTGTCCAGGAGTTGGCGGATGCTTTAGTCCAGGTCTGGGAGGAGATCCCTCAGGAGACCATCCGCCACCTCATCAGGAGCATGCCCAGGCGTTGTAGGGAGGTCATTCAGGCACGTGGAGGCCACACACACTATTGAGCCTCATTTTGACTTGTTTTAAGGACATTACATCAAAGTTGGATCAGCCTGTAGTGTGGTTTTCCACTTTAATTTTGAGTGTGACTCCAAATCCAGACCTCCATGGGTTGATAAATTTGATTTCCATTGATAATTTTTGTGTGATTTTGTTGTCAGCACATTCAACTATGTAAAGAAAAAAGTATTTAATAAGATTATTTCATTCATTCAGATCTATGATGTGTTATTTTAGTGTTCCCTTTATTTTTTTGAGCAGTGTATGATCAACAGAGAGTAGCAGTAGCGTAAAAAAGGGTTTGGCGGGTGGTGGGTGGCGGGACACAATGCAGATAAATAGCCCGGTTAGCCAATGTGCGGGAGCACTGGTTGGTCGGCCCAATTGAAGTAGTATGTACATGAATGTATAGTTAAAGTGACTATGCATATATGATAAACAGGGGCACACAATGCAAAAAGTCTGGGTAGCCATTTGATTACCTGTTCAGGAGTCTTATGGCTTGGGGGTAAAAACTTTTGAGAAGCCTTTTTGTCCTAGACTTGGCACTCCGGTACCGCTTGCCATGCGATAGTGGAGAGAACAGTCTATGACTGGGGTGGCTGGGGTCTTTGACAATTTTTAGGGCCTTCCTCTCCAGTCTAGGATCGTCTATCATACTTTTTTTCCTACCTACATGTTATCCCTATGGACATTGAGGCCTTGTAGAGAGTAAATGGAGGTTGTGTGACCTCAAGATGAGCTGTTTACAGTATTGGCTGCCAACTATTTAAATTGGCATTGTATCTATTTCTAACCCGTGAAAATGTAATGTTTCTAAATTGGAAATAGGGCTTGTTTGCACATACAGTTCAGTGAGTGCTGGGTCAAGGGATTAGAGTGCCCTGAGTTTGAGAGCATGTGTTCATTTGGGCTATTTCTGTAAGTGAGAATGCACTCTAAATTCACAGAGGACATGTGTGAGGGACAGTTGCCTTCTAGGTCACACACATCGACCATGGGTATGTAGTCCGGGGGTTAGGCCACCATGGAGCCGTGGGTGGACTGCAGTTTCAGTTGTGGAGGATTGAGCCATCTGCCCTGACATTAATGCTACCTGCTTCTGGCACGGAGGACAGCCTCTTGCCTCTCAGACTTAGTCACTCACTGTGTGTGTGTGTGTGTGTGTGTGTGTGTGTGTGTGTGTGTGTGTGTGTGTGTGTGTGTGTGTGTGTGTGTGTGTGTGTGTGTGTGTGTGTGTATGGGTGTATTGGCCTATTGCTTGCTAAACTGGCAGTCTTGGACTTATTCCCAAACATGAAAGAAAACCTGTTATCAGGACTTTATGATACCAGAAATATTTTCTATAGATTCAACCTCCGTTGTGACTACAGCACTCTAAGGAAGTCTACTGTGAATGTGAATATGTTTTCCCTCTCACTGTATACAGTATCCATGATCTGTCCCATTGAATCTGGTTCCTATTGATCACGGCCTATTGAATACGATGGCAAGGCAACACAAGGTTAAAAGCCAGGTTGGTCCTCCACCTAGGCTCTGGTGTGGCATGCAGCTACACCCAGAACATTGGAATGCAGTGGGGCTGTGTGTGCTGCAGCTCCTGTGGGGGATGGGAGGAAATGTTGGGGGGTCTATAGGGAAAGAGGCTGGTTGGTCACATTGGAGTAGCGTGACCAGCTGTAGGAGAATGAGGGAGGTTGAGTGCGGGGGTGTTTGCTCACGCACTGCACAGAATCAACTGGGCTGCATCTCTCCCCCAGGCCCAGCTCTGGTTAATGTAGCAGGGGATACCGTGCTCCCACATGGAAACATAACAGCTAATCAATAGAGTGAGATTTGTTTCTTTATTCTGTTAGTGTATATATCACAATCCGTGCGTATATTCAACATAACTAACAAATAAAACTATGATCTATGAATATATTCAAATATTTTGTAAATAAAACCATAATCCGTAAATATGTGAAAAATATATATTTTACATATTCACCATAAACCACAAATAAATCCATGATCTGTAAACATATTCAACGTAGCTCAAACTCACAAATTACTTCCTGATGTCTAAAATAGTTGGAACCCATTTTTCTAATGACTACTACTACAGACAAAAGACTACAACTAGTGTGCCATTATCGATTACATGCCACCTCTCTCTCTTTTCACACTTTTCATGGAAAATACAACTTCCCTGTTGAAGTTGTCAGTTATATCAAGAATGTTACAGCGACCTATAGAGACCTGCGTCAGTATGTAGACTTTTTCATTTGTCCTTTATTGAACCTATGATCGATCCTGTGTCACTCTGAAAAGACCGTTAGAAGCTGTGTTCTTGGTGGCATTACTTTTGTAGTGGTCATCAGTCATGACACCTACAGTCACCAGAAAAGTGGATTAGAAAGGTTTACTGGAAGAGGTTTTAGTGCTAAGCAAAGACCTGTGGGCAGATTGCTGTATTGCACTCTAGGGTTTGTTTCTGGACCAGACCATTGTTTTACAGCTTGAGTGCCCTGCGTATGCCTTAAATGATGCAGAATCTTAAAAGGCGGCTGACATTCTTGATTTGTTTCATTAAGAAATACTAGCGGCTATGACTGAATTCAAACATGAGTTGGTTTCGGGGTGTGGTTTCATGTGGGTGTCTCATGTGCATGTTCACAAGTGGGAAGAGTTAGCCAAATTCCTTCGTCAATTAGCTTCAGCTGGCGACTATGGCATAATTAATTTGACTTTGGATAGCCTATCTCTTGGGCCAAGTTAGTGACCATTAATAAATTACACAATGTTACACACCTTTTAGTTCTCATTAAATATTTTTTATATTTGTATATGAATTTTTACAATTTATAGTTGGTTTGAGGTATTTAAGCAATTGAAATTTGGAGCTATTGGAATTTTAACATATTGTCATGTACATTGTGTAATTTCCCGATGGTCCCTAACTAGCCCCGTAGTCAAACCACGGTTGCAGTCCAAACACTTAAAAGACACACCCTATCCCCTCAGCCCTCAAATGAAGTGGACACTTCTGATGAGGCATCATGACGCCTGATGAGTATGCACTTGCAGGGCAAGGGGCGAGGGAGGAAGGAATTATTTTTCACCCTTCGCCGGAAATTCGTCACTCGTTCATCGTCACTCGTTCATCCAGCGATGATTGTGTTTTCAGACACCGGTAGCTTGTGGGTGCTTTATGTGCTCTACGTTGAATTATGACTGTGTCTACTTATATTAAATATATCATTATTAATATGCCTACTGTATGATAGCTAACAAATTAATTAGCTAACTAATTTGCATTTGTTTTTACTTACACTTGTACAGTTGGAAGTTTACATACACCTTGGCCAAATATATTTAAACTCAGTTTTTCACAATTCCTGACATTTAATCCTAGTAAAAAGTCCTTGTCTTATGTCAGTTAGGATCACCACTTTATCACCCTCTCCCCATCCCCAATTTATGTCAGCTTTTATTTCTTTCATCACATTCCGAGAGGGTCAGAAGTTTACATACACTCAATTAGTATTTGGTAGCACTGTCTTTAAATTGTTTAACTTGGGTCAAACATTTTGGGTAGCCTTCCACAAGCTTCCCACAATAAGTTGGGTGAATTTTGGCCCATTCCCCCTGACAGAGCTGGTGTAACGGAGTCAGGTTTGTAGGCCTCCTTGCTCGCACACACTTTTTCAGTTCTGCCAACAAAGTTTCTATAGGATTGAGGTCAGGGCTTTGTGATGGCCACTCCAATATCTTGACTTTGTTGTCCTTAAGCCATTTTGACACAACTTTGGAAGTATGCTTGGGGTCATTGTCCATTTGGAAAACCAAATTGCGACCAAGCTTTAACTTCCTGACTGATGTCTTGAGATGTTGCTTCAATATATCCACATAATTTTCCTCCCTCATGATGCCATCTATTTTGTGAAGTGCACCAGTACCTCCTGCAGCAAAGCACCCCCCACAACATGATGCTGCCACCCCCATGCTTCACGGTTGGGATGGTGTTCTTCGGCTTGCAAGCATCCCCCTTTTTCCTCCAAACATAACGATGGTCATTATGGCCAAACAGTTCTATTTTTGTTTCATCAGACCAGAGGACATTTCTCCAAAAAGTATGATCTTTGTCCCCATGTGCAGTTGCAAACTGTAGTCTGGCTTTTTTATGGCAGTTTTGGAGTAGTGGCTTCTTCCTTGCTGAGTGGCCTTTCAGGTTATGTCAATATAGGACTCGTTTTACTGTGGATATAGATACTTTTGTACCTGTTTCCTCCAGCATCTTCACAAGGTCCTTTGCTGTTGTTCTGGGATTGATTTGCACTTTTCGCACCAAAGTACATTCATCTCTAGTAGACAGAACGCGTCTCCTTCCTGAGCAGTATGACAGCTGCATGGTCCCATGGTGTTTATACTTGCATACTATTGTTTGTACAGATGAACGTGGTACCTTCAGGTGTTTGGAAATTGCTCCCAAGGATGAACCAGACTTGTGGAGGTCTCCCAATATTTTTCTGAGGTCTTGGCTGTTTTCTTTTGATTTTCCCATGATGTCAAGCAAAGAGGCACTGAGTTTGAAGGTAGGCCTTGAAATACATCCACAGGTACACCTCCAATTGACTCAAATGATGTCAATTAGCCTATCAGAAGCTTCTAAAGCCATGACATCATTTTCTGGAATTGTTCAAGCTGTTTAAAGGCACAGTCAACTTAGTGTATGTAAACTTCTGACCCACTGGAATTGTGATACAGTTAATTATAAGTGAAATAATCTGTCTGTAAACAATTGTTGGAATAATTACTTGTGTCATGCACTAAATGTCCTTTTCCATTAATGTTGTTTTAAGTTTTCGCTGACTTTTCTTAGTGGATGTACAGTACAATCGTTGAAATTGAATTATGGGGAGTTTCAGGCCCCGGATTGAACATAATTGTACACTCGCAAAGCCAACTGAAAACGAGGGCTGAGGGGCTTACGTTGCAAACTTCCCTTGCTTGGCATTTGGACCACCCTCCAAGATGGCGACGGGGATTCCCCAAAGGGCATAAGGCGAGGGTAAGTGGACAAGGGTGTGTCTTTTAAGTGTTTGAACCCCAGCCCACATTTAGTCAAACCAAAGTCAAACCATATTTACCATGGGCATTGCGATCAGGTCGTGTGCAGCTGCACGGATTGATGATTACTTGAGTGCTGCCATATGTGGGCAGGATTTTAAATAACCTTAATTTACGTTGTGACATACTTAAGTACAAAACTCTGTTTTTGACAAGACTGACTTCATTACTAAAATTATTCTATTTACACTTTGTAGTCAATTTTGACAGTAGAATAAATGTTTCGGACTCATATCGATGCCAGGCTGTTTTCTAAATGAGAAGTGTGTTTTTAGGGTCAGTTGCTATTGAACATTATATTTCTGTCACAACCACAGGTTACCCCAACAAGGAAAATAATAAGTTGGTACTATTCCAGGTCCACATGACGGTAATCCGACTGGAATATGCTAATAATAACTTGTTTGATTAGTAGGCTAACTTGCCACTTTGAGAACATTTTTGTTGAAGTGACCCATGAAATTAATGTGCCGTCCAATTAATGTGCCGTTTTTATTATTAGAAGAAGAGAACATTTACAGAGTAGAGGTTAGAAAATAGAGAGAGATGCGCGTGTGTGTGCATGTATGTGTGTGCGTTGCTCCTAAGTGTTTTTAAGTGTGTACTTTGTGTGTGAGCATGGATGGGTTGAATGGAGTGGCATTGAAGAGGGATATTATTGTAGTACCATCATGATTGATCTACTTTCCTAGTTTGTTAGAAATAGGTCTACCTTGTGATTGTCAGGTGCTGGCCAACCTGTCACTGCTTGTCACATAAGTTAGGTCTGCATTTCAAAAGGAAACGGCCCTCTTTACCATATTATATTTTTTTTGTGCAAATGTATTACTTTTTAAAACATAAGTATTCGGAAATTGAGCTCAGGTGCATCCTATTGCCTTTGATCATCCTTGAGATGTTTCTACAACTTGATTGGAGTCCACCTGTGGTAAATTCCATTGATTGGACATGATTTGGAAAGACACACACCTGTCTATATAAGGTTCCACAGTTGACAGTGCATGTCAGAGCAAAAAAACAAACCATAAGCTTGAAGGAATTGTCCATAGAGCACAGAGACAGGATTGTGTCGAGGCACAGATCTGGGGAAGGGTACCAAAAATGTCTGCAGCATTGAAGGCCCCCCCCGGACATCGAGGGGGCCCCGGCGTATGGGGCCTCCAGTACCTCGTGGAGTGGGAGGGGTATGGCCCGGAGGAGAGATGTTGGGTGCCGTAGGAGGACATCCTGGACCCATCGTTGCTGCTGGAGTTTCACCGTCTCCACCAGGATCGCCCTGCGCCTCGATCTCCGGGTCGTCCTTGAGGCCGGTGTCGGCGCGCTGCTGGAGCCGTGCGTCAAGGTGGGGGGGGGTACTGTCAGTTGGTCCCTCTCCTTGTTCGGGCAGCTTTCGGCAGTCGACGTCACCGGTTTTCTAGCTACCCCTGATCTACTTTTCATTTTCTATGTTTTTATCTTCATTATACACACCTGGTTACCAATCAATTATTTGTTCCTTATTTAAATCCTCTGTTTCCCTCATCGTTTTGTGCGTGTTTGTTATATGTTAGATACTCTTTTTATTGTGAGCTTGGATTTTACTACCTATTTTGGTAGTTTGTCATTTGAGTAAAGATGCGTGATTTACTCATCTCCGTTGTCTTGCGCAAGACTCTGCCTACCTGCTACACAGAGACTTCTGACAATGCTTTAGGAATAGGTATAATTATTGAGTTTTTCCACAATACTGGCACGTGTTGCTGGTCGAGTGAGGATTGGAAAATGTCTGTAAAAACACCAGCCAATTGTTCAGCACAGTGCTTTAACACATGTCCACTTATTTTGCCTGGGCTTTTGTATGCATCAAACTGTTTAACAACTCTCTCAAACATTTGTAATGATGCTTCCATTTGTTTTACCTTCAACACAAAGTTGTCTGATTCAAATCTTGAGAAGAAAACATTCAGTTCATTAGCCATGTTCTGTCCCTCATATCTCCCAAGGTCAGCACTGTTTTATCCCCTGCCTATGTGGGGGGCACTAGCCATGGATTTAATCCCTTGCCAGGCCACCCTTGAGTTTCCTGAGGAGAGGATCCTCTCCACCCTTTGCTTGTATGCCTCCTTGTCCACCAGTGTCTGTCTTTTGATCTCACGTTAGACTGGCTTTAAGAGATGTACATCACCCTCAGCATAAACTGCCTTCTTCCTCTCAAGTAATGATTTTAGATGTTTTGATACCCAAGGCTTATTGTTTGGGAAGATTTTACAGGTTTTAGTAGGCACAACTGACTCAACGCAGAAGTTTACATAGTCTGAAACAACATCTGTGAGTTCATCAAGATCAGAGCTGTTGTCCTCAAATACCTCCCACATAGTACAGTCAAAACACCCCTGGAGACAAGTGATAGTGTTGTCATTCCAGATCTAGACAGTTTTAACTGTGGGTTTCTCCCTCTCCAGGAGCCGACAGTAGGTTGCCCTGAGGTAGACCACATTGTGGTCTGATGTCCCCAGGGGAGGTCTGGTGGTGGCAGAGAATGCATTTGGTATTGTCCCACAGCACAAATCCTATTTTTCCTAGTGTGACATTTCACATACCGGTGGTATGTGCGCAGGACTTTGTGCAAGGTACAGTTGTTAAAATCCTCTAAATTAAATGTGGGTGAGTCGGGGGAGATGGATTCCAGTTTCTGTGACAGATTATAAATAATCTGATGCCTTTGTTATATTAGCTTTTGGTTGAATGTACACAACGGTAACAAACAATTGGGGGAACTCACGGGGCAGATGGTAGGGTCGCAGTGACACAGAAAGCAGTTCAAAGTCGGAGGTACAGAGTCTCTCTCTTACCAGGATCGATTTACACCACTGGTCCCTGACAAGCAGGCAGACGACCCCGCTGTGAAGTTTCACTGTGACTGTCAGATCACGGTCCGCTCTGACCAGAGTGAAGCTGGCCGACTCCACTTCTCTGTCTAGGACTCTGTCATCCAGCCAAGTCTCAGTAAATGCCAGCAAACAGGCCTCCCGATATTCGTGTTGGAAGCGCAGATTCACTGACAGCTCATCCGCTTTCCCCCTCAGTGACTGGGCATTAATCAGCCGGTGGTGGGTAAGGGAAGTTTGTTCTTACACTTTTTAAATCTTTGTCTGATTCCCCCGCGTTTTCCATGTTTGCGTTTGTAATCCACTCGCAGACAATCAGGGATTAGATGGGCCATTGGGATATCCATCGCGTTCGAGTTGCATTGTAGTAAGAACTCCCTGCTGTATTGGATTCCACTGCAAGCAGCATTTTCATAATTTTGTCTGTTTGTAGCGGGTATGTACACGATCAACAAGATCAGTCCAACACCCCACCACTGTGAATCCATGGTTGGCAGATTGTTTGTAAACTAATTAAAAACATAAAAGAATGCCACACCAAACGTCACACACACTGCAGGGCACAACAGAGCCGCGCCCAGGTTCCTCAGAGAGGAGTTCTGTTAAGGTTAGGGGAATGGTTAGCTAAAAGTGTTAGGGTTAGCTAACATGCTAAGTAGTTGCAAAGTAGCAAGTAGTTGAAAATTTAAGTTGCAACTACTGCAACTCCCTACTAGTCCAGCTCCAAATCTCTGCAACTAATCCAGAATGCAGTATATCTGGTGTTAAACCTTTCTCAGAGCATTTCGGAAAATCCGAGACACTCCATTTATTATGATATGTTTTGTTTCGTATGGTATGTATTAATTTGTGGATGTCCATCACCCATTTTGTTTGTTACAAATTAATAATCAAATTATACACTGAGTATACAAAACACTAAGAACACCTGCTCTTTCCATGACATAGACTGACAAGGTGAATTCAGCTGAAAGCTATGGTCCCTTATTGATGACAAAAAATGTAAGGGCCTTTGAACAGGGTAGTAGGTGCCAGGCGCAACGGTTTGTGTCTCAAACTGCAACGCTGCTGGGTTTTTCACGCTCAACAGTTTTCTGTGTGTATCAAGAACAGTCCACCGGCCAAAAGACATCCAGCCAACTTGACAGAACTATGGGAAGCAGTGGAGTCAACAAGGGTCAGTATCCCTGTGGAATGCTTTCGACACCTTGAGCCTACGAATTGAGGCTGTTCTGAGGGCAAAAGGATGGGGTGCAAATCAATATTAGGAAGGTGCTCCTAATGTTTGGTATACGCAGTGTTTGTTATGAATTTGCAAAACGTATAATATGTTACGAATTTGCAAAATACACGATATACTACGAATTCTAGTTACGTGACTAGGTCTCTAACGTTAGCTAGCTGGCTAATGTTAGCTAGGCTAGGGCTTAGGGTTAAGTTTAGGTTAAAGGGTTAAGATTAGGGGAATGGTTAGCTAAAAGTGTTAGGGTTAGCTAACATGCTAAGTAGTTGCAAAGTAGCAAGTAGTTGAAAATGTATGTTGTCAATGATGAGATTCGAACTCTCAACCTTCGGTTTGCTAGAAGTTAACATTATACAGGTGGTTGGTTGGGATGGATGGATGAGTGGGCATATAAAGCAAATGTCAATCAACCCAAAGGTTGCGCGTTCGAATCTCATCAGGGACAACATTAGCAACTTCAACTATTTACTACTTTTTAGCAACTTTGCAACTACTTAGATTGTTAGCTAATCCTTCCGCTAACCCTTCCCCTAAACTCCTAACTATAACCCCTAGCTTAGCTAACATTAGCCAGTTAGCATGAAAACACATGTTTCTTGGTTGAACATTTCAGATAAATTTCCCACAAACATAGGCTTCTCTGGAGTTTAATGGTGTCACCACGAATGGGCAAAAATTATAATGATAAAATACCATAAAGACCAATGTATTAAAATAAACTACAAAATACTTGTATTTTGAAATATATTTAATTAAAATATATGTATTTTAAAATACAGAAATACATTTGCATTATACATAGCTGGCCCAAACAGCTGCAACATTCTCAGTAACATTTACAGAAACATTTACTTTCTATTACTGTGATATGATGTTTATCTACCCTAGTTGAATGCACTGACAAAGTCACTCTGGCTAAGAGTGTCTGCTAAATGACAAATGTAAATGTATACTCAACAAAAATAAACGCAATATGCAACTATTCAACGGTTTAGCTGAGTTACAGATCAAATAAGGAAATCAGTCAATAAAAAATAAATAAGTAGCCTCTAATCTATGGATTTCACATGACTGGGCAGGGGCGCAGCCATGGGCGGGCCTGGCGCCCAAGAGGGTGGGCCTATGCCCTCCCAGGCCCACCCATGCCCAGTCATGTGAAATCCACTGGGGAGCAAGGCCCAGCCAATCAAAATTAGTTTCTCCGCACAAAAATGCTTTATTACAGACAGAATTACTCCTCAGTTTCATCCACTGTCTGAGTGGCTGGTCTCAGACAAGCCCGCAGGTGAAGAAGCCGGATGTGGAGATCCTGGGCTGGCGTGGTTACACATGGTCTGCAGCTGTGAGCCTTGTTGGACATATTGCCAAATTCTCTAAAACTAGAAATTAACATTACATTCTCTGGCAACAGCTCTGGTGGACATTCCTGCAGTCAGCATGCAAATTGCATGCTCCCTCAAAACTTGAGACATCTGTGGCATTTTGTTGTGTGACAAAACTGCACATTTTAGAGTGGCCTTTTACTGTCCCCAGTGTAGTGTTTGAGAGATAAGCAGCATGTTAGCATATTATGCACATCTGTTTAAAATGGTATGCACGTGTTCAGTGCGTGATATTGGAAATATGTATCTGATTGGATGTGCATAGCTTAATTGGCAGGCCTTCATTGGTTGTTGGCCAGGGTATTCAAGTGTGCTACCTTTGAGCAGGTGCAGATGGACTCAGTTTGTAACCGGTTATGCTGTATTTGCTATCATGTTGGAAATAAACCGTCTTTGTGATGTTAATGCTTTATACTGTCGAGTTTCTCTTTGCAACTAAAAATAACCCACTTCCTTTAACAGGGGATGCAACAGATTGGCGACGAGGTACCAGAGTTTTTGTCTGAAGGGGAATGGAGCGAGCAAGAAAGTGCTAGCTCCGTCAAGACAGTCTGTGTGGAAAAGCTAGCACTGAAGCTGGCGTTCGGCAAGGCCGAGGATTTTCACTTCGAGGAAAGTGAGGAAAGTTTAGAAGCCTATTTAGAAAGGTTGTAACAGTATTTTGAAGCTAATGGGCTAAAGTACGAGGATGATAAGTCAAAAGCCATTTTTGTGACGACTGTTGGCAGAAACACACAATTTGTTAATGAACTTAAGTGCACCACAGAAATCAAGTGAAAAAAACGTTGACAGAGTTGGTTGCTCTGTTTATTGCTGAACAATGCACGTTTTCTTGAAGAGTCATTAGGTACTATACTTGTGTGCAGTGTTTAAAGTTGCAGAGTTGAGAGACTGTTTACTGAACGTAGCTCACACAAAATATTTAACATTAGCACTTGCTGTGGATATGGGATTTTCTTTTGAAGTAATAAAGAAAAGTGCACACTAGTTTTCACAAAATACTTTTAAAGCAAATGCAGTCAAGAAAAAAGTGTTGCCAAGAAAACAGAGGCAACAGATAAAACATGTTACCATTGCACGGGAAAAGGCACAAGCCAGTTGAGTGCCACTACAAGGATTTTGAGTGTCGGGAGTGCATGAAGAAAGAACACATAGACAGGGTATCCCGCTCTCTTCAAGTGTGAAAGAATGACACGAAGCAAGCGAAATGGAACAAGCTCCTGGAAGCTACTGAGGGAGAGGCCTCCTTACTGCAACTGCAGAAAGACGAGAGGAGCAACGATGATCAACACCAGGGCCATACACTCCAGCGAGAGAGAGGACAAGAACGTCATTGCAACAGAGATGATCGATGCATCACACTCAAGCGCCAGAGTGATGAGCATTACATCTCACATGAGAGCCAGACATATGATAAAGGGACGTCAGCTGTTTTCACCACTGACTAGGAGTTGGGTAACGTAAAAGTAATTGAACTGTGCAGCAGTTCCTGTGATATCAGAGAGGTTGTACAACCGCAGGTTCAAGAAATGTGAAATTGAACCCTGTAAACTGTGTTAAAAAAAGGTACAGTAAAGAGTCACTAGTTCTAAGAGGGAAAATCTCAGTTAAGGTCAAGTGTAATAGGAGCACTAAAACTTTACACTTGGTCTAAAGTTTTAGGAAATGGTCCTGCCCTGCTGGGTAGAGACTGGATCAGTCAGTTGAAGCTAGACTGGTCATGTGTACACAGAGTAACAGCTGTAGAGACAGTAGAGGGTTTTTGTGAAAAATATTCCTCTGTGTTTCAGCCAGAGCTGGGAATGCTAAAAGGTATCAGAGCCAAGATACATGTACTGTACAGTGCATTTGGAAAGAATTCAGACCCCTTGACCTTTTCCACATTTTGTTACCTTACAGCCTTATTCTAAAATGGATTACATAGTTTCCCCCCCCCTCATCAATCTATACACAATACTCCATAATGACAGTGTAAAAATTGGTTTTTAGAATTTTTGCAAATATATTAAAAAGAAAAAATGAAAATATCACATGTATATAAGTATTCAGACCCTTTACTCCGTACTTTGTTGAAACACCTTTGGCAACAAAGGAAAGTACAGAGAGATCCTGCTCCATAGCGCTCAGAACCTCAGACTGGGGAGAAGGTTCACCTTCCAACAGGACAATGACCCTAAGCACACAACCAAGACAACGCAGGAGAGGCTTCGGGACACGTCTTTGAATGGCCTTGCCAGAGCCCGGAATTGAACTCGATCGAACATCTCTGGAGAGACCTGAAAATAGCTGTGCAGCGACGCTCCTCGTCCAACCTGACAGAGCTTGAGAGGATCTGTAGAGAAGAATGGGATAAACTCCCCAAATACAGGTGTGCCAAGCTTGTAGCGTCATATCCAAGAAGACTTGAGGTTGTAATCGCTGCCAAAGATTACAGATATTAATACACCGTTTGTAGTTATTTTACTCCCATACATACAAGTTTGATTACACGACATGGTGTCAGAAGTGGGATAGAACAAGTGTATTTACTAACAGAGTTGAGTTTACAGTACCGGGTTGAAAAGTTTTGGGAAGAAAATCACGGAGGCTAATCAGCATGGAAGACATTGAGGGAGAAACAGAGTAGCCACTGTCAGTGGGAAGACGCCAGCTGCCCGTGCAAGGTGCAGTGGGAGGGGCACAGATACTAGCGCATACAGGCCCAAGTGCTACATTTAGCATACAGCCACCGGAGCCGTTAGATTTTTCTAAATCTCAGGAATGGACCAAATGGATTAGGAGATTAGGCGAGTAATCTTCACACATCTACCTTAGAGAAACATGTAAACACTCATGTACTGTATAGGCGACGAAGCAGATGACGTTTTGAGGGGTCTAAACCTAAACGAACTTGAGCAAAAACATTATACCGGACAAAGGAGTACAGCCCGACCCGACAAAGACAGCAGCTTTCAAGGAGATGGCGGAACCACCCAACGTCAGCGAGCTGCAGAGCATTTTTGGAATGGTGAACCAACTGGGAAAGTCCATCCCTCAGTTAGCAGAAAATAACAAACCTCTCAGAAAAACCACTGGTATTGGGAGGCCGACCAAGTCAATGCCTTCAAAGAGCTGAAGGAGGAGCTGACATCCACACCCGGGCCAGCCCTGTATGATCCAAAAAAAGAGGTCAAGCTGTCAGACAAAGCATCTTCATACGGACTAGGTAGAGTGCTGCTGCAGAAGAAGAGCAAGGAATGAAGATCCGTTGCCTACGCTTCCCGGTCTCTCACACTGACCGAGCAGAGATACACTCAAGTAGAAAAAGAAGCTCTGGGGGTGACATGGGCAAGTGAAAGATTCAGAGACTTTCTCATTGGTCAACACTTTCAGCTGGAAACTGACCACAAACCACTCCTGACCCTCCTGGGGAACCAACCCTTGGGACACCCTTACCCCACGAATCCAAAGCTTCAGGATGAGATATTCCTACATGATTGCTCATGTCCCTGGAAAGAGTCTGTGGACTGTAGACACGTTGTCACGTGCGCCAGTCAAAGCCAAAGCTACTGCTGCAGAAAAGGAACTCAGGGAGAGCACAAATACAGTTGAAGTCGGAAGATTACATACACCTTAGTCAAATACATTTAAACTATAATTCCTGACATTTAATCCTAGTAAGAATTCCCTGTCTTAAGTCAGTTAGGATCACCACTTTATTTTAAGAATGTGAAATGTCAGAATAATAGTAGAGAGAATGATTTATTTCAGCTTTTATTTCTTTCATCACATTCCCAGTGGGTCATAAGTTTACATACACTCAATTTAGTATTTGGTAGCATTGCCTTTAAATTGTTTAACTTGGGTCAAACGTTTTGGGTAGCCTTCCACAAGCTTCCCACAATAATTTTGGCCCATTCTTCCTGACAGAGCTGGTGTAACTGAGTCAGGTTTGTAGGCCTCCTTGCTCGCACACACATTTTCAGTTCTGCCCACGAATTTTCTATAGGATTGAGGTCAGGGCCTTGTGATGGCCACTCCAATACCTTGACTTTGTTGTCCTTAAGCCATTTTGACACAACTTTAGAAGTATGCTTGGGGTCATTGTCCATTTAGAAGACCCATTTGAGACCAAGCTTTAACTTCCTGACTGATGTCTTGAGATGTTGCTTCAATATATCCACATAATTTTCTCTCCTCATGATGTCATCTATTTTGTGAAGTGCACCAGTCTCTGCTGCAGCAAAGCACCCCCACAACATGATGCTGCCACCACTGTGCTTCACGGTTGGGATGGTGTTCTTCGGCTTGCAAGCCTCCCCCTTTTTCCTCCAAACATAACGATGGTCATTATGGCCATACAGTTCTATTTTTGTTTCATCAGACCAGAGGACATTTCTCCAAAAAGTATGATCTTTGTCCCCATGTGCAGTTGCAAATCGTAGTCTGGCTTTTTTATTGCGGTTTTGGAGCAGTGGTCGCTATAGGACTTGTTTTACCGTGGATATAGATACTTTTGTACCGGCTTCCTCCAGCATCTTCACAAGGTCCTTTGCTGTTGTTCTGGGATTGATTTGCACTTTTTGCACCAAGGTACGTTCATCTCTATGAGACAGAACACGTCTCCTTCCTGAGCGGTATGACAGCTGCGTGGTCCCATGCTGTTTATACTTGCGTACTATTGTTTGTACAGATGAACGTGGTACCTTCAGCCGTTTGGAAATTGCTCCCAAGGATGAACCAGACTTGTGGAGGTCTCCAATTTTTTTCTGAGGTCTTGTCTGATTTCTATTGATTTTCCCATGATGTCAAGCAAAGAGGCACTGACTCTGAAGGTAGGCCTTGAAATACATCCACAGGTACACCTCCAATTGACTCAAATTATGTAAATTAGCCTATAAGAAGCTTCTAAAGCCATGACACCATTTTCTGGAATTGTTCAAGCTGTTTAAAGGCACAGTCAACTTAGTGTATGTAAACTTCTGACCCACTGGAATTGTGATAGAGTGAATTATAAGTGAAATAATCTGTCTGTAAACAATTGTTGGAAAAATTACAAAGTAGATGTCCTAACCAACTTGCCAAAACTAAAACTATACAAGACATTTGTGGAGTGGTTGAAAAACAAGTTTTAATGACTCCAACCTAAGTGTATGTAAACTTCCGACTTCAACTGTACAGTCGTGGCCAAAAGTTTTGAGAATGTGGAAATGAATATTTGTGTCAAAGTTTGCTGCTTCAGTGTCTTTCGAAATCTTTGTCAGATGTTACTATGGAATACTGAAGTATAATTACAAGCATTTCATGAGTGTCAAAGGCTTTCATTGACAATTACATGAAGTTGCAAAGAGTCAATATTTGCAGTGTTAACCCTTCTTTTTCAAGACCTCTGCAATCCGCCCTGGCATGCTGTCAATTATCTTCTGGGCCACATCCTGACTGATGGCAGCCCATTCTTGCAGAATTTGTGGGTTTTTGTTTGTCCACCCGCCTCTTGAGGATTGACCACAAGTTCTCAATGGGATTAAGGTCTGGGGAGTTTCCTGTCCCTGATGTTTGCTGGACTTTCTTGGGCGCCCTGAAGCCTTCTTCACAACAATTGAACCGCTCTCCTTGAAGTTCTTGATGATCCGATAAATGGTTGATTTAGGTGCAATCTTACTGGCAACAATATCCTTGCCTGTGAAGCCCTTTTTGTGCAAAGCAATGATGGCGGCACGTGTTTCCTTGCAGGTAACCATGGTTGACAGAGGAAGAACAATGATCCAAGCACCACCCTCCTTTTGAAGCTTCCAGTCTGTTATTCAAACTCAATCAGCATGACAGAGTGATCTCCAGCCTTGTCCTCGTCAACACTCACACTTGTGTTAACGAGAGACTTACATGATGTCAGCTGGTCCTTTTGTGGCAGGGCTGAAATGCAGTGGAAATGTTTTGGGGGGATTCAGTTCATTTGCATGGCAAAGAGAGACTTTGCAATTAATTGCAATTAATCTGATCACTCTTCATGACATTCTGGAGTATATGCAAATTGCCATCATACAAACGGAGGCAGCAGACTTTGTGAAAATGTATATTTGTGTTATTCTCAACTTTTGGCCACAACTGTATGTTGACTACTTTTCTTAGCAGATGTACAGTACAATCGTCGCAAATTGAATTATGGGGAGTTTCAGGCCCCGGATTGAACATAATTGTACACTCGCAAAGCCAACTGAAAACGAGGGCTGAGGGGCTTACGTTGCAAACTTCCCTTGCTTGGCATTTGGACCACCCTCCAAGATGGCGACGGGGATTCCCCAAAGGGCATAAGGCGAGGGTAAGTGGACGAGGGTGTGTCTTTTAAGTGTTTGAACCATGACCCACATTTAGTCAAACCAAAGTCAAACCATATTTACCATGGGCATTGCGATCAGGTCGTGTGCAGCTGCACTCCGAATTGATGATTACTTGTGTGCTGCCATATGTGGGCAGGATTTAAAATAACCTTAATTTACGTTGTAACATACTCAGGTTCAAAACTCAGGTACAAAACTCAAAACTCTTAGACAAGACTGACTTCATTGAAATACATCCACAGGTACACCTCCAATTGACTCAAATGATGTCAATTAGCCTATCAGAATCTTCTAAAGCCATGACATTATTTTCTGGAATTGTCCAAGCTGTTTAAAGGCACAGTCAACTTAGTGTATGTAAACTTCTGACCCACTGGAATTGTGATTATAAGTGAAATAATCTGTCTGTAAACAATTGTTGGAAAGGTTACTTGTATCATGCACAAAGTAGATATCCTAAACGACTTGCCAAAACTATAGTTTGTTAACAAGAAATTTGTGTAGTGTTTGAAAAACAAGATTTTATGACTCCAACCTAAATGTATGTAAACTTCCGACTTCAACTGCATAGGTGGATGCATCATGGAACAGCTTCCAGCGAGTGTTTCCTACATGGCCAATCTGAGAGATCAACTCAAAGCCAACAGTGTGTGCTCAAAAGTCATGACAATGTGTCAGGAAGGATGATCTGAGTTCAGTGGATGCAAAGGACCACTGAAACTGCACTGGGCAGAATGCACTTTCTCACAGTGTATGACGGTCTTCTGTTGAAAGGAACAAGACTTGTCATTCCATCAGCCTTACGAAATGATGTCTGCACTAAGTTGCACGAGGGTCATCAAGGTGTGGTCAAGTGCAGAGAACATGCACAACAGCCTGTGTGGTGGTCTGGACTCAGCCAGCAACTGAACAAATGTATGCTTAACTGCAGGACATGCATCAGAGAGACCCCGGCAAAGACTGGGAGCGGACTTGTTCACTCTGAAAAGCACCACCTACCTGCTAGTGATGGACTACTTCTCAAGGTATGTGGAAATCGCAAACCTGTCTCTAACAAAGTCTGCGGACGTCATAGTTCATCTGAAGTTCATCTCCGCCAGCCATGGGGTACCTGAGGTCCTGGATACGGACAATGGGCCTCAGTTCTTCAGAAGACCCCCTTCCGACTTCGCTGGAGAGTATGAATGTTGCCATGTAACCAGCAGTCCAAAGTTCCCGCAAAGCAACAGAGAGGCGGAACACACCGTTCAGACGGTGCAGAACCTCCTCAAGGAAGCAGCTGTCCCTTGCCTTGCTTTGCTGGCCTATCGGTCAACTCTACTCCAGAATGGCTTCAGCCCGGCACAACTGCTGATGGGACAACAGCTTCATACCACAGTGCCAACACTCCCATCGCTGTTAGACCTATCACTCTCAAACACAGCTGCAGTCAGCTCAAAGGAAAAGGAGAGGAGTGCAGAGCAGAAACACAGAGTCAGCGACCTCAGCAGACTCCCACCTGGAAAGCAGGTGATGGTGACTGACATAAAAGAAACAGGAACAGTGCTGAGGAAACATGCAGCACCACAATCCTACATGGTGGAAGTTCCCCACAGGTCTGTCCGCAGGAACAGACATCACCTATGGATGGACCTGAAAACAACAACGCTACGCAGGAGAAGATTCAAGTGTCTTCACCACTCCGACACACCGCATTTCCAGAACCACCAACACCGAAGGTAATCATGGATGTACCTGCTACACACAGAACAAGGCCTGGGCGAGCAATTGTTAAACCTCAAAGACTGGACATAGTCAGAGCAACAAGAACAAAAGACTGAGCTCGAAGAAGAAAAAAAATACAAAACAACAGCTGTCAAATTGTTACAGTTCTAACTTACATGTGTGGTAGATTTGCGCTAAAAGAAATGAGAGATGCATTTTGGTTAAAGTTTACAGAAAATATTTTATGTTCATGACTATGTTGAAATATTACAGAAGAACTAGGCAGGAACAGACCTACCAACATAAGGGCAGAATAATCCCTTGAGGTCTGTTGAGACAAAGTCAGTCTACCCTTTGTGCTCTGAAAAGGGGAGATGTGTTGTTAACTGCATATTTCATGCTGATTGGCCATATGCTAATAAGGGCCTGTGGGAATATAGGGGTTCAAGAGGAAAGCATCTCTATCTCTTGTGGCTTGTGATGTGAAGCAACGTCAAGTTAACAATAAATGTGCTTTCATAAAGATACGTTAGTAGTTATTTTACTCACGTACATAAAAGTTTGATTACACAACAGATACCGTTACTATCAAACAACCACTTGCTAAACTATGGTGGCCCATACTGGACAAACTGGCGAAACCAGTGGAGGCTGGTGGGAGGAGATATTCAAGGACAGGCTCATTGTAATGGTTGGAATGGAGTCAACCATGTGGTTTCCATATGTTTGATGTGTTTGATACCATTCCATTAATGATACAGTTCCTTTTATTCCATTCCAGACATTACAGTGAGCACATCCTCCTATAGCTCCTCCTACCAGCCTCCTCTGGGTGAAACACACATGTAATTCCCTGCAAGAGGTTGCTAGGTATTTTATTTATGTTTTATTGTAATTTACCAGGCCCTCATAACCAATTACAAATATGTAGGCCTAGCAAGGTATAACTTTAGACATCACAAAATTCAAGTCAAGTTTATTTCTCATACACACAGAATGCACTGGCTGTATTCTGTGCCCAGACAATGTATTCTGATCACAAAGTCAGCTAATTTCCACTACATTCATTTGCAAATCAGTTTTATTCATACACTGGCTTGTCTGGCTCGCATGTTTTTATTTTGAGCTTCCCTTCCCTTGTTTTTTCTAATGTTATTTCAGTAGTCTTCTATTATGATTATTTTTCTATCTCACATAGCTCATTAGTACACCCCTGTGGTTGAATATATGTACATATAAGTCCTAGTATAACTAACAAATACCATAAAGGGATACGCTACAATTTACAATGAACACCTTGTGAAACAGCTGTGAAAACCAAGCTGGCAATGTTTACGATTTAAATATATAAACTTGTATCTTTTTGTGATACTGGCGTCATTCATTTATTTTCACTTTTTTTGTTGTACACTCACATGGCAATCAGGCTGAGATACTTAATTCTGGTGTGTGGAATAGTGAGGTGGGTGCTGTGTGGTTGGGAGGTTCTGACTGTCACTTGTTCTCAAAAGGCAGCCAGTCTCGGAAGGGGGACTTGAAGAGGGAGACTGCGAAGTCCAGGCACTGCTGCTCTCTTTGTTGAGTGTTTGCAGTGCTAGTGTCTTTAGTTCATCTGTGTATCTCACATAATGTTCCCAGTATGATACGGCTAGCAAACTTTATTAGCAGATAATGACAACATGACAATAACAGTAGCTGTAGATGATGTAATGAGATGGAGGGGATGGGATGAGTGGGCAGATTGTTGAGCAATCAGACGTCACTAGACGCAGAATGTCGTCTGGTGGGAGAGGAGAGAAAGAGTGAAAGGATGAGAGGGAAGAGGCAGAATCAAGAGACATGTGCTGCGGCTAGTTCTTCCTGTCACTTGTCCTCGACAGGCAGCCAGTCTCAGTCAGGGGTGGTGGGATGGAAAAGCAAACATAAAGGATACTTAATATTCAATAACATGGGCCTGGTTTAGTTGGAAGCCCTCTCACCACGTCAAGGTACAGACCGAGATACGTTTCTTTAAATACTCAACCCTGCTGTGTAATGGGCTCCAGGACACTTCTGCTATAGTACGTACACAAATCTAGAACCTCCGGATATGCAAACACTAACTAGAAACCAATGTCCAATTCCATTCCAACCCTGGTCTAAAGTTTGATTTGGAATTGGGCACAAAAAAATTCATGGCTAGGGAGAATGGGTTAAGCACCAGTAAGGATCTGGGCAACTAACTGAACAGTCAATTGAAAATGTAACTTTCAATGGATATATTTAGTATGCAAATGTATACATTTACAGCCAATTTGAGCAAGTTTCAAAAATTGACCAGCAAACAAATGGAAAAATATTTACATGCTTCTAAACATTACATGCAATGCAAGTCAGATACATGTGCTATATACTTACCAACTTCACAGCCAATATCAGCAAGAAAACACATATTATACAAATGAAAAACAATATTAAAACATGATTAAGGTTATTTACAATAACATACAATTTCAAACAAGCAGTGAAAACAAGGGTGGGGAAAACATCAGTCAAAACAGATGGACAGACAAATTCACACACTGACATGAGACAAACAAGACACATGAAAATGCTTGCCGCATCTCCTACACCGGGCCACCTCCTTACCTTCTCTCACATATTTTCGGCAGAAGCAGTGGGTCCAGGCCTCCTAAGGCCTGGAATCGGGACTGGGAAATGGTGCCAGGCGCCCAGCCTGAAAACAAGAGAAAATATATTTTCTCATGGATTTCTGATGGTATCGTGCCATGGAGGGTTGCTCATCTCTGCAGAGAGTAAGACTGTTTGCAATAGTAAACAGCCCACAAACTGTGCCCCCTTTCTGCTGCTGGACTGTTGGCCACTCCAGTCACAGAGGTCCCTGGAAAAGATGAGAGAGGTGAGTTGAGAAAGAAACTCTGGGGTGGTGTCATACACCTTAACAGTGCCTTCTGGATGCTGCACCAAAAGAGCTTGAGCATGATCAATTGGGAAATTGTCTAACCAGAAGTGTGACGGAAGAATGACCCCCCCCCAAAGGCTCCTCTATCTGGGAACCTCACTAGTGTCTTCTAGTCCAGTGACTGGACTTACCTTCCCCTGTTCCTCCAGTCTGACACAAGCCACCTGGACCCAGCACTCTGAACAACATGTGTCACAAAACAAACAATACCTCACAGTGATGGGGTGCTGAACTAAATAGTGTGTGATAATGACATACAGGTGTGTGAACAGGTGATTAGAATTCAGGTGATTGGGATCTGGAGAGTGAGCTGCGTTCAGGGGATCTACGTGTTTGAGAGTGTGAGTTACATAACCAGAGAATGTCCCAAAACCTTGTAGCATGTCCAAGAGTTAGAGATGTATAAAAGAAGATTGTCTGAATATAAGGACACCTTGTGAGTTATGTCGCCCCTTAGTATTCCTTTAATCCACTCTTCTGCGCACAGGGCGATAGCAAGAGGTTCAATAGCCATATCAAATAGGAAAGGGGACAAACAGCAACCCTGCTGGGCCCCTCTGTGGAGAGGGAAGAAGCAGGAGGTACCATTGTTGGTGCGAACAGAAGTCACTGGGGACAAGTACAAAATCTTAATCCAGGAAAAGAATGACGGGCCAAATACACATTTCTCTAGTACTGTAAATAGATATTCCCACTCAACCCGGACGAAAGCCTTCTTCTATATCAAGTCCATCAGACTGCTAAACAGCAATCACTAACTCAGAGAGGCTGCTGCTTACATGGAGACCCAATCACTGATCACTAGTCACTTTAAACAATGCCACTTTAAATAATGCCACTTTAATAATGTTTACATATCTTACATTAATCATATCAGGGCGGCAGGTGGTTAGAGTGTTGGACTAGTAACCATAAGGTTGCAAGATCAAATCCCCGAGCTGACAAGGTAAAAATCTGTCGTTCTGCCCCTGAACAAGGCAGTTAACCCACTGTTCCTAGGCCATCATTGAAAATAAGAATTTGTTCTTAATCCATATATTTATATTTACATATTCTAATTTAACCCCTTTTAGATTTGTGTGTATTAGGTAGTTGTTGGGGAACTGTTAGATTACTTGTTAGATATTACTGCACTGCACTGTCGGAACCAGAAGCACAAGCATTTCGCTACACTCGCATTAACATCTGCTAACCATGTGTATGTGACAAATAACATTTGATTTGATTTTGATTTGATTTGAGTGGGCAGAATAAAGAACCTTAAATAGCCGGCACATATTATAGAAAGATTGCCTACCTGGTCAGAGTTAATTAATTAATTTGGTCAGAGTTAATCATATTAGGCATTGCTGTTTCTAAATGGCACAAGAGGACCTTATTGAGAATTTTATAATCTCAGGACAAAAGGCCTCATAGGGCGGTATGAGCCACAGTCTAGGGGATTCTTGTCCTTTTTAAGCAAAACCGAAATAGCTGCCTAGGTAAGTGTCTGGGGCAGTTTCTGACTAGAAAGGATTTCATTGTATATTGAGCTGAGGATAGGGAATAGTTTAAATGAGAATGCTTTATAAAATTAAATAGGGAAGCCATCAGTCCCAGGAGCTTTACAGCTCTGCATGGACTGGAATGCCAGAGTCGCTTCATCATCACTTATAGAGGCATCCATGTTAGTTTGTTAATCTGAATTGAGACAGAGGACATGCAGATTGTCTAGAAATGCATGCATATGAGATTTGTCAGGAAGAGCCTCTGACAAGTAGAGAGCAGAGTAGAATTGCTTAAATTGATTGTTGATTTATTTGGGATTGGTAGAAGTTAAATCAGCTCCTGAGTGGCGCAGTGGTCTAAAGCACTGCATCTCAGTGCTAGAGGCGTCACTACAGACCCTGGTTTGATTCCAGGCTGTATCACAACCGGCCATGATAGGGAGTCCCATAAGGCGGCGTACAATTGGCCCAGTGTCGTTAGGGTTTGGCCGGGATAGGCCGTCATTGTAAATAAGAATTTGTTCTTAACTGACTTGCCTAGTTAAATAAAAGGTTAAATAAATAAAAAGCTGCAATACAGATTTCAGGTATTGTGCTGCTACAGTAGCAGCGGATTGTCGAAGCTGGTGAGATAACAACTTGCCAGCTTTCTCTCCGTGTTCATAAAATGTCTGTCTCGACTTAAACAGAAGCTGTTCTGTTTGTTTAGTGGAAAGATTTTCAAATTCCAATTGCTGTAGCAGTCTCTCTTTGTAGAGTTCATGAGTCGGAGAAGAGGCATATCTGTTGTCCACATCTAGAATGACTTGAGATGGCTCCGATAAACATTTAGTGCGCTGTTTGTCATACCGTATATGAAATAATTTGGCCACTTAGATATGCTTTTAACGACTCCCACACAGTAGAATGAGACATGTCAGGGGTGACGTTGATCTGTAAAAAGACATCAATGTGAGTTGATATGTATTTTTTAAAGGGACTACAGGGTAGTGGTAGTGGGTCAAATCGGCCACGCGATTTGTGACGCAGTACTGTCCGGAAAGCGGATATCTATGTGGACAGGGCTATGGTCGGAGATAAAGATGCTGTGATATTAGCTATTAGTTACAAACAGAAGAATTATGTTGTCCAGCAGGAAAAAGTAAATCATAGAGTATGAGTGGTGGACTGGAGAATAAAAGGAGTACTGTTCAGTAGTGGGATTGCTCCTCCTCCATGGATCAGACAAATTATAGGATTCTAGAAATGAGTTGATTGGGGGGTGCGAGAAATATACCTCCTTTTTTAAAATATATTTTTTATTATCCTTCAAATATGCAGTCTAGGAGAGGTAGATGCAGCCTTCCAACAGGGGAAGGCCAGCGTAGGGGTCTAAGGTTTTCTTCTGGGTATTTTGTTGTTTTTAGTAGTTTTTTTTTTTCTTTATATTTCATTACTCTGACCTTTCAGCACACTGGCCATGTGATTGTACTAACATTAATTTCTAATTACTGTGACTATGCCTGATTAACATACTCTACGCTCCACTTGCATTATCGGCTGGAACTTAAAAGGAATTAACCATGTGGTCAAGCGTAGCCGAGTGTATGCTCGTCTTAAGTCTTTAAGTCCGGACAGTGTTTTTCTCCAAGAGACTCATCTCCGGTCCAGCGACCATGATAAACTAAGGAGAGGATGGGTATGCCAAATATTTCACTCCAACTTTGGTGCTAAGGCCAGAGGGGCACCCATCCTTATCAAAAAAGACAGCCCTGAGAAGACAGGCTGGAGTGTTTAGTTTTGTTTTTGGTGTAGGGTTTTTTCTGTTCTAGGTTATATATTTCTATGTTGGGGTAATGGTTCCCAATTAGAGGCAATTGAGTGTCGTTACCTCTAATTGGGAATCATATATATGTTTGTAGTTTTCATTAGGGGTTTGTGGGTTATTGTTTGGTCATAGCTTTGTTTGTGTGAATAGTTATGGTCAGCGTTATGATCGTCGGTTGTTTTTTTTTGTCCCAGTTACGTTCTAAATAAAGATGTATACTGGATGCCTCGCTGTGCCTTGGTCTGTCCCTTTTGAAGATCGTGACACCTGTTTGTCTCCTCCAAAGTAATTTCAGATACTAATGTCAGATTTATTATAGTGATGGGGAAAGGCATGGAAAGAGAGCTCAGTGACTAGCCTGAGTTAACGACTGGGCTAATCAGTACTGCGCCACCCAGCACCGAGGCTGTCCAGCCCCAGCTAGTCGGCAAAAGCCAACCGTGCCATGTACTGTAAATAAAATACTATTCCAACTTTATTGTCCTTGTGAGAACATGTCATATACATACCATCATTGTTCATAATGTTAAATTACTGGAATAATTGTCCTTTTTTGGCAGCAGGATGGAGGCACTTTTCTAGTCAAGAGATGAGTTCACTAGTTGATCCTTACTCGCATTAGCATGGCTAGTGTAGGGGCAGAGCATGGGCCTATGATGGCTAGTTAGTTGTATGTTGCCTGTCGTCCTGTGGATGTAGGAGCGCAACAATGTATTCTTTGGCCCTGGTTGGATCCACGAATGTCTTCTGCTCGCCGGAGGGAGTAGTGATCTTCAGCACTGCTAGGTTGAGAATGCCAAACTTGGTTTGCAGACAGCAATGTAGGAGCCCCTTCACCTAGTTGAAGGCCCAGCGTCGGGTAGGGTAGGCTGTCATTGTAAATAAGAATTTGTTCTTAACTGACTTGCGTAGTTAAAGGTTCAATAAAAATATTTTTTTAATTTCAGGCTATTCAGAAGGGTGTCCTGTTTCGCCAAGTCTTCTCTATCAGAGAAGACTTGACAAAAGGTCAGTGGATAGGTCTGTGGATAGTGACCTGGACAGGAATGAAGAGAGACTTACCCCAAAAAAGTGTCTTCACATGTTGCTGCTCACCAGCACCCCCCAAATGGTGAGTCTTTATGGGTAAGTCTCTAAGAGCTTTCCACACTTGGATTCTACAATATTTGCACATTATTATTTGAAAAAATTATTCAAGCTCTGTCAAGTTGGTTGTTGATCATTCAATGACAGCCATTTTCAAGTCTTGTCAGATTTTCAAGACAATTTAAGTCAAAACTAATATGCCACTAAGGAAAATTCTATGTCGTCTTGGTAAGCAACTCCAGTGTATATTTGGTCTTTTAGGTTTTTTGTTTTAGGTTATTGTCCTGCTGAAAGGTGAATTTTGTTTCCCATTGTGGAATGCAGACTGAACCAGGTTTTCTTCTAGGATTTTGCCTGTGCTTAGCTCTTCTGTTTCTTTTCATCATAAACTCCCTAGTCCTTGCCGATGACAAGCATACCCATAACATGATGCAGCCACCACCATGCTTGAAAATATGAAGAGTGGTACTCAGTGATGTGTTGTGTTGGATTTTCCCCAAACATAACACTTTGTATTTAGGACATTTTTTGCAGTTCCATTCTCTCAGGCAACTGTTAGGAAGGATGCCAGTGTCTTTGTAGTGGCTATGTGTATTAATACACCATCCAAAGTGTAATTAATAACTTCACCATGCTCAAAGGGATATTCAATGTCTGCTTTTTTTATTGTTACGTATCTACCAATAGGTGTCCTTTTTTGCAAAGCCTTGGAAAACCTCCCTGGTCTATATAAATGCAATACATTTTAAATAAATTCAGGCTGTAACACAACAAAATGTGGAAAAAGTCAGGGGGTGTGAATACTTTCTGAAGGCACTGTAATAGACACTTCTTAGTCAACTATAACATTCACAAGTCACAATGCACAAACAGTCTAACGTTATTATCAGCTTATATTACCAGCATTTCTCCGTGTAGACACGAAAAATACACTCACACTCTCAAACACCATTCACCCCCCCCAAAGTCAATACTTTGTATAGCCACCTTTTGCAGCAAATACAGCTGCAAGTCTCTTGGGGTATGTCTCTATAAGCTTAGCACATCTAGCCACTGTGATTTTTGCCCATTCTTCAAGGCAAAACTTCTCCAGCTCCTTCAAGTTGGATGGGATCCACTGGTGTACAGCAATCTTTAGTCATGCCACAGATTCTCAATTGGATTGAGGTCTGGGCTTTGACTAGGCCATTCCAATACATTTAAATGTTTCCCCTTAAACCACTCAAGTGTTGCTTTAGCAGTATTCTTAGGATCATTGTCCTGCTGGAAGGTGAACCTCCGTCCCAGTCTCAAATCTCTGGAAGACTGAAACAGGTTTCCCTCAAGAATTTCCCTGTATTTAGCGTCATCCATCATTTCTTTCAATTCTGACCAGTTTCCCAGTCTCTGCCGATGGAAAAACTTCCACACAGCATGATGCTGCCACCACCATGCTTCACTGTGGGGATGGTGTTCACGGGGTGATGAGAGGTGTTGGGTTTGCGACAGACATAGCGTTTTCCTTGATGGCCAAAAAACTAAATTTTAGTCTCATCTGACCAGAGTACTTTCTTCCATATGTTTGGAGAGTCTCCCACGTGCCTTTTGGCGAACACCAAACGTGTTTTCTTTTTTTTTTTCCTTTAAGCAATGGCTCTTTATGGCCACTCTTCCATAAAGCCCAGCTCTGTGGAGTGTACGGCTTAAAGTGGTCCTATAGATAGATACTCCAATCTCCGTTGTGGAGCTTTGCAGCTCTTTCAGGGTTGTCTTTGGTCTCTTTGTTGCCTCTCTGATTAATGCCCTCCTTGCCTGGTCCGTGAGTTTTGGTTTGCGGTCCTCTCTTGGCAGGTTTGCTGTGGTGCCATATTCTTAATTTTTTTAATAATGGATGTAAATGGTGCTCCATGGGATGTTCAAAGTTTCAGATATTTTTTGCTATACGATTCTGTGCTTCCAACTTTGTGGCAACAGTTTGGGGAAGGCCCTTACTTGTTTCAGCATGACAATGCCCCCATGCACAAAGCGAGGTCCATACAGAAATGGTTTGTCGTGATCGGTGTGGAATAACTTGACTGGCCTGCACAGAGCCCTGACCTCAACCCCATCAAACACATTTGGGATGAATTGGAACGCGAGGCCTAATTGCCCAACATCAGTGCCCGACCTCACTAATGCTCTTGTGGAACAGTGAAATGAACAATGAAATGTTCAACAAGCAGGTGTCTACATACTTGTAGTGTATTCTGACTCCTTTTTTTTCTCTCTGTGCATGGAATTGAAATGGAGCTACCAGCCTTTTTTTTAACGATACAGGCCCACAATATAGGCCTATGCCATGCTTTATCCAGGCAAGCTTTTATAGCTTAGGAGAGCACGCTATCACTTCAGATAGAAATATAACTGGATTAACCCACAACAATTTTTTGTAGAGCGGGATAGGTCACAGCGCCCTTCATCCTGACCCAGCGCATTGTATCCAAATCCTCTGTTCTGAAAGTCATCCATTATCCATGCAGCACGCTGCCGCTTCCTACGGCCCACACACTCTATTCACAGACACATTATGCAATTGCCACTGACCTTCTGCAAACTTGGTTTCTTCCAGAGCGGTGTGGTGTTTTGCTGAAATGGTCAGGTTGTTGCTCCATGATGAAAACCGCATGCGTTCCAAGTGCATGTGAAGCCTGAAAACCAGATAGACAAAATAATCTGTTTTTAAACAACAGGGTGGAGAACATGTTTAAGATACAGATGAAGATATTGTGCTTCTGAGTCAGAAGTGTTGCAGTTACCACCATGGGATAACATTAGCATTGACAATCCCAAAACAATTGGGTTCAACTTTAACTAGGCCCATCCCTTTCATTTCAAACACCATTGAACTTAAAACAGCTCTCCAGGTTTTCATTACATCCAAGTCAATCCTTTCACAGTAACAAGTCCAAACTAGGTCATAGCTTATTGAAAATAGGAAAGTCACTGTATGTAATTTATCTAGCGTGTGTGGATTACGTTGTGGTTGGAAAACAGCCATTGCTTATATTTTCTCAGGGGCTCTGACATCAATTCAAAGGACTCCTTGTCATAAGATTAGTAGGTAAAACTTCTTGGCCGGTACGACAGCGCTCTTTCACCCCCAGGTGAGACACTGGATGATTGGATCTGTCAGCCAGCGATGAATTGATCGGCGTTCATGTGGACCCTGACGTTAATTGTAAAACGCAGTTTGGAGGAGGCGTAGGCCTGTTCAAACAGTCAATTTTAGCAACACTGCAAATATGCCTAAAACTGAAAATGTTCTTTACACAAGGGAATCTGAAATGTGGTTCCTTCTTCAAATGTGTACAATACTGTTGAAAGAGGATAAAGAGGCACACATAAAAAAAAAAAAAAAAAAACTGTTATAATCTTAATGCATCATTATTGAGTACTGGCCTGCAATAAGTATGTGTCAGATTGGCTTAAAAGCTATTCTTAAACAATGACAAAGGTGTTTTTTCTATTAAGTAAAGGTGTATCATGTGTTGCAATGCATTGAATGGATGCATTGAATCCAGAAATAGTTGCTTAATCTCAGTCATATTACAGGAACTTCAGTGAGCCTTGTTGACTGAGACTGGAGTAACATGCTATTGTAAAAAGCTGTGTCACCCACTATTACTTTTGCAAACAAGGTCATCAGTATGGTATGGAGAGATTGTCCATGTTGTTGTTCCAATGGCTCAGTGGGTTGTTAGACCATGGTGTTGACAACAACATCAAGGTTGTGGGTTTGATAACTTCATGGCCACAAATACTGAATACATGTGTCACTATATACCAGTGACGTTCGGGTAGGCTATGGCTATTATCAAAGCCAGATTTGCTCACAAATAAACCTTGATGTCCAGGTTCACCATACAACAGAGTGGCATAGGCTATTAACCAAAATTGACAATGTTCACCAAATGTAAATACCAATGTAGCCAAGATACAGAAGCGATGGCCTCCGATGGCGGTATATTTCATATTATCCAACAAAATGACACACTGCTCAACGCAGCCACAGAGCGATGTAGCATCCACATTTGTAAACCAATAGGTAGCACTAAAATACCTATATTTGGACACATTTCATCTGAATAGTTTGCAATGCAAACTCCCTAGCCTTTCACAATGGATTTACAATACTTCCAATGTACCACAATTGGAACACTCACACACACACACTAATAATGTGTGAAATATTATTACACACATATGCAGAAAGGTTCTAATGAAATTTCCATATCAACAAATGAAATCATAGCTTGATAAATCAAATATGTCAAAAGGATGTTGTCTTTTCCATGTTTATTCAACCTTAGCCTAACCCACAAATTGCAAACAAAATGCTTGTAAGTGAAGTCCATTTGTCTATCCTTTGGGTGAACCTCTCTGTGACAGTGTTGTAGGGCCAAGGATGACTAAATGATCAAACCTGGCTTTCAATTGAACACTGATATTGTCCAAAATGTTCTAAAACATTCCTCTCCTCTCAGATCGCCTGTTTACTCTGGGTTTCTGTGTCTGTCAGGCCAAGTGTGTTATTGACTGTACGTTTGTTTATGTGTGTTGTTTTTGTCGCACTGCTTTGCTTTATCTTGGCCAGGTCGCAGTTGTAAATGAGAACTTGTTCTCAACTGGCCTACCTGGTTAAATAAAGGTGAAATAAAATAAAATAAAAAAAAGAGTGTGGTGTATTCGATCGGATGATTTCTGTCCCTTCCTCTGATGAAGGTCAGGAAGTGCAGGTGTAGGTCTCCCTCTCTGAATTATACCAACTTGGTGCAGTATAGTGCCAATTTGTCAGTTTGTTTTTGCTAGCTAGCTTTGTTCAGTTCAAGGGGCGAGTGACAAATTATGTAGACATGCCCAAATGTGCAGAGCTTACCCCAGGCTTACCCACACAACATGTTTAGGCAATACGCAAAAATATGAAAATGTACTCAATGCAACGAACGAAACTAGGCAACAATTACCAAAAAAAAACAGGCTTCTGGCAAACAGTTGTGTCAAATATTTGGCTAATTTGCTTATATTTTCACATGCAAATTAGTTTTGTGGCAAACTGTTGCAACGACTTCTGAATGTCTGGTAAACAATTCTGGGAGACTTGTGGTAAGCATTCTACTGTTTGCTGCAAACTCATTATGAATATGCAAATTTGAAAAAGTTTTTGGTTACTCAGGTTGTTGGTTATAAAATGTAAATGTTGTATATTCATAAACCAAATCAAATATATATATATATATATATATATTTAAATGAACAAAGAAAACTAAATATACTAACCAACATGCATTCAATGTCTTAACAGATAAAAATAAATCCAATACAACTTGAAAATCATCAGCATGCTAATGAAGAACAGAGAAAAGACAGGATATTTTCAAAATAAATTGATTATTTAATATTTTGATGTAGGTACAGCATTTACATGAGAGAAACACTATGGGGATGTTTTAAAGGGGCAACTACAGAATGCACACGACCCAACTGATAACTGAGCTTTCAACCAAAGGATGTTTGAAGGAGAATGAACAAATAATTCAAACTAAAACAAAATCAAACCCAGTTCAGAACCATTTCCTTTTTGAGGGAACTTTGGAGAAGGCGAAGTCTTTGGTCCAAAACTTGTTGAATGCAAGCACTGAAAAAATCTGAAAACACAAACTAAAAACAACCTTAGGATACTGAAAACATTTTCTATTTTATATCTAATGCCCATCTAATGGGCGGCTAATGGTCGGGTTTGGCTTTGGAAATACAAGGTCAGCTGTTAAAAAGTTACCTTGATGTTGCTATGCTTCTTACTGAAACTGGCATTCTATATATATTTTCAACAAGGAAAATATGTTTCTGCCTTGTATAAATGCTATATAAACAAATTATGTAGATAGCATAAACTGGGACTTCGGCCTACTAAATCTACCTTTAAATGTGTGTCCAACTGTTCCTTAGAGAGCCACAGTATACAACATTTTGCTCCAGCCAAGCCTCAACACAATTGATTCAAACTAATAAACGAATTATTATCTTCAATCTAGACAGGGAACTTCATCATTAGGAGACAGTTGTCTACTAGTTGTCTCTTCTTCCTGACTCAGGTGTAAGGCTTGGATGGAAAATTGAGTTATGCCTAATATGGCAATTCATATTTTTTCCAAATGAATTATTGTTAACTTACATCTCGAAGCCATGCATGCAAAAAGCCTTGACCTAGTGCACAAATATTTATTTGTCCTCAGTTTGATTCAAGGCCTCAATCTGTCTATTTGCCTTGTAACAAACAGATTGCTTCTAGAAAAAAAAAGGAACAACACATGATCAAGATGAGCTAGCTACTAGTAAAGCAATGAAAGATCTAGTTATTACAAAGAATGAATGCATACTGTAGCTACATTTATGAGAATAATACATGCATTTGCTTTCCTTATCAAGCTTCAAGACGATACACTTACTTATAATTAAAAAAAACTAGGCAAGTTAGTTAAGAACAAATATTTTTTTACAATGACGGACTACCAAAAGGCAAAAGGCCTCCTGCGGGGACGGGGGTTGGGATTAAAAATATCAACAAAATATACAGTGAGGGAAAGAAGTATTTGATCCCCGGCTGATTTTGTACGTTTGCCCACTGACAAAGAAATGATCAGTCTATAATTTTAATGGTAGGTTTATTTGAACAGTGAGAGACAGAATAACAACAAAAGAATCCAGAAAAACACGCATGTGAAAAATGTTATAAAATGATTTGCATTTTAATGAGGGAAATAAGTATTTGACCCCTCTGCAAAACATGACTTAGTACTTGGTGGCAAAACCCTTGTTGGCAATCACAGAGGTCAGACGTTTCTTGTAGTTGGCCACCAGGTTTGCACACATCTCAGGAGGGATTTTGTCCCACTCCTCTTTGCAGATCTTCTCCAAGTCATTAAGGTTTCGAGGCTGACGTTTGGCAACTCAAACCTTCAGCTCCCTCCACAGATTTTCTATGGGATTAAGGTCTGGAGACTGGCTAGGCTACTCCAGGACCTTAATGTGCTTCTTATTGAGCCACTTCTTTGTTGCCTTGGCCGTGTGTTTTGGGTCATTGTCATGCTGGAATAAACATCCATGACCCATTTTCAATGCCTTGGCTGAGGGAAGGAGGTTCTCACCCAAGATTTGACGGTACATGGCCCCGTCCATCGTCCCTTTGATGCGGTGAAGTTGTCCTGTCCCCTTAGCAGAAAAACACCCACAAAGCATAACGTTTCCACCTCCATGTTTGACGGTGGGGATGGTATTCTTAGGGTCATAGGCAGCATTCCTCCTCCTCCAAACACGGCGAGTTGAGTTGACGCCAAAAAGCTCAATTTTGGTCTCATCTGACCAAAACACTTTCACCCAGTTGTCCTCTGAATCATTCAAATGTTCATTGGCAAACTTCAGACGGGCATGTATATGTGCTTTCTTGAGCAGGGGGACCTTGCGGGCGCTGCAGGATTTCAGTCCTTCACGGCGTACTGTGTTACCAATTGTTTTCTTGGTGACTATGGTCCCAGCTGCCTTGAGATCATTGACAAGATCCTCCCGTGTAGTTCTGGGCTGATTCCTCACCGTTCTCATGATCATTGCAACTCCACGAGGTGAGATCTTGCATGGAGCCCCAGGCCGAGGGACATTGACAGTCCTTTTGTGTTTCTTCCATTTGCGAATAATCGCACCAACTGTTGTCACCTTCTCACCAAGCTGCTTGGCGATGGTCTTGTAGCCCATTCCAGCCTTGTGTATGTCTACAATCTTGTCCCTGACATCCTTGGAGAGCACTTTGGTCTTGGCCATGGTGGAGAGTTTGGAATCTGATTGATTGTTTGCTTCTGTGGACAGGTGTCTTTTATACAGGTAACAAACTGAGATTAGGAGCACTCCCTTTAAGAGTGTGATCCTAATCTCAGCTCGTTACCTGTATTAAAGACACCTGGGAGCCAGACATCTTTCTGATTGAGGAGGGGTTCAAATACTTATTTCCCTCATTAAAATGCAAATCATTTTATAACATTTTTCACATAGCATGGCAGCAACACATTACAACACAGCATGGTAGCAACACAACACGACAACAACATGGTAGCAACACAACATGACAAAAACATGGTAGCAACACAACAGCACAAAACATGGTACAAACATTATTTGGCATAGACAACACCACAAAGGGCAAGAAGGTAGAGACAACAATACATCACGTGAAGCAGCTACAACTGTCAGTAATTGTGTCCATGATTGAGTCTTTGAATGAAGAGATGGAGATAAAACTGTCCAGTTTGAGTATTTTTTGCTGCTTTTTCCAGTCGCTAGCTGCAGCGAACTGCAAAAAGGAGCGACCCAGGGATGTGTGTGCTTTGGGGACCTTTAACAGAATGTGACTGGCAGAACGGGAGTTGTATGTGGAGGATGAGGGCTGCAGTAGGTATCTCAGATAGAGGGGAGTGAGGCCTAAGAGTGTTTTATAAATAAGCATCCACCAGTGGGTCTTGCGACGGGTATACAGAGATGACCAGTTTACAGAAGAGTATAGAGCGCAGTGATGTGTCCTATAAGGAGTATTGGTGGCAAATCTGATGGCCGAATGGTAAAGAACATCTAGCCGCTCGAGAGAACCCTTACCTGCCGATCTATAAATTACTTCTCCGTAATCTAGCATGGGTAGGATAGTCATCTGAATCAAGGTTTGTTTTCTCAAGGTTCGTTTGCCAGGTGGGGTGTAAGAGGAGCGATGACAATAGAGAAACCAAGTCAAGATTTAACCTTTGCCTGCAGCTTTGATACGTGCTGAGAGAAGGACAGTGTAACGTCTAGCCATACTCCCAAGTACTTGTATGAGGTGACTACCTCAAGCTCTAAACCCTCAGAGGTAGTAATCACACCAGTGGGGAGAGAGGCATTCTTCTTACCAAACCACATGACCTTTGTTTTGGAGGTGTTCAGAACAAGGTTAAAGGCAGAGAAAGCGTTTTAGACACTAAGAAAGATTTGTTGTAGAGCGTTTAACACAAAATCCGGGGAGGGGCCAACTGAGTATAAGACTGTATCATATGCATATAAATGGCAGAGAGAGCTTTCTAATGCCTGCACTATGTTGTTGATGTAAATTGAGAAGAGTGTGGGGCCCAGGATCGAGCCTTGGGGTACTCACTAAGACAGATGTTCTGACTTTATACACTGCACTCTTTGAGAGGTAGTTAGCAAACCAGGCCAAAGACCCCTCAAAGACACCAATACTCCTTAGCCGGCCCACAAGAATGGAATGGTCTACCATATCAAAAGCTTTTGCCAAGTCAATAAAAATAGCAGCACAACATTTCTTAGAATCAAGGGCAATGGTGACATCATTTAGGACCTTTAAGGTTGCAGTGACACATCCATAACCTGAGCGGAATCCAGATTGCACACCAGAAAGAATACCATAGACATCAAGAAAGCCAGTCAGTTGATTATTGACAGATTTTCCAACACATACATGTTTAGGCAAATCATTAGTCAGCTAGCTAGCTATCACATCATTTGTGCAGAATATGATAGTTAACGTTATATAGCTAAGTGCTAGCCAGGTACGACCAGTCAGGGGGAGAAGATAAATCTGTTGGAAAATGGTAACCAAGCTATCTAGCTGCCTAATTAAATGATGTCCGGTGAGTGTCTAACTTAGTAAATAAAGGGAAACTTCGGGAATTTTGGCAAAGACGCCCTTTAGCTACTCCCTCAGTCAGATGAACTTGTGAATACAATTTTTATTTCTAGGTGTCCAGCTTGAAGGAAGTTAGAGGTAGTTTGGGAGCCAATGCTAACTAGCATTAGCACAATGACTGGTAGAGGGCATCATTGCCAAAATCCCGAAGTATCCCTTAATTTACTAAGTTAGACACTCACCAGACAACATTTAATTAGGTAGCTAGATAGCTTGGTTCCATTTTCCAACAGATTTATCTTCTCCCCCTGACTGGTCGCCAACAGTTACTGGTGATGGAACTTTTCTGGTAAACTGTTTGGCACTAGTAGTGGCAATAAATATTGATGCCACAGGAATGCTGCAGATTCAAATAGAAACATGACTTAATTGTTTGCCAGAAAAAAACTCTGGTGAACTGTTTGCCACTAGTGGCAATCAATATTATTGTTGCCAAAGGTTTGCTGCAGATTCCCCACTAATGACAAACTTTTGCAATCTTCTGGAAACATTTTGTGGCACACTATTTAGTATGCAGCAAATTCACTAAATACTTGAGCTAAATTTGTAATGGATGCACGTAATGGATTTTAATGGATTGGCAAGAAGGCATGAATACCCTGGTGCCTTACCTGAGGTTTTGATGCAGTTTAGAACATTTTGAATTTAAGCATAAAAACCACCAGAATCATTGAGAATAAACATTCAATTACAAAAAAAGAATGACAATGTTTTATATCATTTTTAAAAAACTTTTCATAACATATCTTTTATTTTATTACATTATGACAGGGTAAGCACTGCCTCGCCTGACTACAAGTCACTGCCATGAACTGTATAGCTGCTTTGGATAAAAAGTTCTGCTAAAGAAATCCAATAAAACATACAGGATCTATAGGCCTCCACACAATGTATTGCACAAGTGTTATTCACACAATGAACTCATCCTTTGGTAAAGGGGAAAGCCCAAACTGTCAGAGTGGCACATTCCTCTAGGGTAGAGTTGGGGGAGGGGCCCATGCAGCCCTAGCCCTAGCCCCAGTGCTGTGTGTCTGTATGGCAGCAGAGCAGGCTGTACTGTAACGCATTGTCAGATGGATAGCCAGCCTAGCAGATTAAACGGGGTCAGGTGATGACAGAGGCACATCAGCCATGCATCTGTGTAAACACAATGCCCTTTTCTATCGCCATGTTGGGAAAATCACACTAAGGATTGCTAATAATGTCATATGATTTAGCTTCTCCCTGTTGTTTTGTTATATGAGCAATAGCAGACCCGTTGGTGCCCTTTAAATAAACAAACTGAAATGCCCTAATCAAGATTATGAATATAGATTGAAACAATGAACAATATATTAACTGTATTTTATCGATTTAGGAGTGGGAATTTGTTTTGCTTGTGCATTGATAAGCTCATCAAAGACGGCATTAACGATAAATAATAAAATAAAGACGCCACTTCTAAAAGCCTATTTCACACCATAGCCTGCTGAATTTGCAAGATAACTTTTCTTTCATTTAGATTTAGGCACAAATGAAAATGTGGCACTGACTCCCTCATGGATTGATGTTTCAGCATGGTCTCAATGAAGATTTTGGCGGTCGACTAGTCATGTGCGACATGCATGAGCAGTTACATGCCTGCTAGAGTTAGCGGCAGGCGGACGAGAAATATCCACCGTCGTAGTAAGGACTAAGCCTGAGCTGGAATGTGAAGCTTAATGAACTTTAAAAAAAATATGAGTAGAGGTAGCTTCCTTCATAGTTTACCCCTCTGGTCTTGTGTCTTGAAGTCGCCTAGACTAGCCAACTACCTTTTCCAATTAGCTTTAGCTGGCTGGTGTGCCACCATGGCAAAGTTGGTTTGACATAGCCTAGCCAATCTCTAATGCTATTTAGGGACCTTCAATAAATTACACAATCTTTTAGTAGTCTCAAATTATTTCAATATTTGTATTTATACAATTTAGTTGGTTTGAGTTTAAGTAATTGACATTTTGAAATATTGACATTTTAAAATATTGTCCGATGTATATTGTGTAATTTACTGATGGCCCCTAACTAATCCCATAGGGATATCGAAAGTGAAACCAAATTGACCATGGGCATTAAAATGGGTCACATGCAGCTGTGCTCCAAATTGATGATTACTTGGGTGCTGCCACCTGTGGGCACGTGGGCAGGATTGAAATAAATCAAACGCAAGGAAAAAACTGTTATTGTTCTCTTAATTTCAGATCATCTCACAAATCTGTTTTGGACAAGACAGACTTTATGACCAAAATTATCCTATTTACACTTTGTAGTCTTTTGCCACTAGAACACATGTTTCTGACTCATATCAATGACACATAGGCCGTTTTCAAAATGACAAGTTGCTTTTTAGGGGCAGTCAACAACCTTGTGCCTGTATAAAAGTTGTAGATGTTGACTCTTCAGTCTCAGTACTCTGAGAAATCAATCATAATTAGCTCCCTAAATATGTTTGTTTCATCTCACATGGTAATTAGTTAGGTTGGTAGATTAATGAATGAGGCTTTAAGATGTTTGTGGCGATAGGAGACCCTTGCCTCTTTGCTGTGATCACAATACTTATTATGTCCCAAATAACTTGAGTGGTTGGTTGGATGGTAGTTAGCCCACTATCTACAGTGCCTCTACTTTGTCACATGGGAATCACGATATGTTGTCTTTGTAACCCATGTTACATAAACATTGTGAATCAAACATAGTGAATTGAACACAACCATGTACTAAGGGAAATGTTGCTCTTTGTCCATAAGTAAAGCTGCCCTTTAGACCGGATGTCTCTCTTAACATTGATTTAAGACTGGGATTTTGTGCCAGGAATATCAAATACATGTAAAGTAACACTCATTAAAAAGCACGACTCAAATTCCATAAGAGGTTTATATGGGAAAAGTCTTTGGTAATCTTTTTCAAATAAAATATTTCCCCTCTTGCTTTGTTCTTATGGAAGGTGGCACGCAGGCATTCCCCTTTTACACGATCAATTCCTAACGCTTTTTCTTTAATCCTCAAATCCCTAACTTGTAGATCACTGGCAGATGGTATGATAAGGATTTGGGGTGGGTGGTGGGAACTGGTTGGGATGGAAGGAGTGTTTCATACGTTTTCGCCCTTGTTCTTGTTACCCTCTTAGTGGCTGCTCCTCTTATGACAAGATGTTGGCTTGCTAGAAATCAAATGTATTTATAGCCCCTAATCATGCAAATATATTGTCTATACCACTTGGTTTGCCTATGTTCACACAATTTATAAATGTGTTTTTATGCAAATATACAGTAACAGCTTTAAACAGATTAATGGAATATACACTTATTGCACAAAACATTAGGAACACCTGCTCTTTTTATGACATAGACTGACCAGATGAATCCAAGTGAAAGCTATGATCCATTATTGATGTCATTTGTTAAATCCATTTCAAATCAGTGTAGCTGAAGGGGAGGGGACAGGTTAAAGAAGTATTTTTAAGACAAGGATTACACTACCGTTCAAAAGTTTAGGGTCACATAGAAATGTCCTTGTTTTTTAAAGAAAATCACATGTTTTATCCACTACAATAACATCAAATTGATCAGAAATACAGTGTAGACATTGTTAATGTTGTAAATAACTATAGTAGCTGGAAACAGCAGATTTTTTATGGAATACAGCGTACAGAGGCCCATTATCAGCAACCATCAGTCCTGTGTTCCAATGGCACGTTGTGTTAGCTAATCCAAGTTTATCACTTTAAAATGCTAATTTATCATTAGAAAACACTTTTGCAATTATGTTAGCACAGCTAAAAACTGTTTAAAACTGTAGTACACAGGGTTGTACCAACTTTTCAGTTTCATGGCAATTTCTAGCATGGAATAGCCTTCATTTCTCTTAACAAGAATAGACTGACGAGTTTCAGAAGGAAGTTCTCTGTTTCTGGCCATTTTGAGCCTGTAATCGAACCCACAAATGCTGATGCTCCAGATACTCAGCTAGTCTAAAGAAGGCCAGTTTTATTGCTTCTTTAAACAGAACAACAGTTTTCAGCTGTGCTAACATAATTGCAAAAGGGTTTTCTGGATTAGCTAACACAACGTGCCATTGGAACACAGGAGTGATGGTTTCTGATAATGGGCCTCTGTACTTCAACTGTTGTGTGCCATTCAGAGGGTGAGTGGGCAAGACAAAACATTTAAATGCCTTTGAACAGGGTATGATAGCAAGTGCCAGGCATACCGGTTTGTGTCAAGAACTGCAAAGGTGCTGGGTTTTTCACACTCAACAGTTTCCCATGTGTATCAAGAATGGTCCACCACCCAAAGGACATCCAGCCAACTTGACACAACTGAGGGAAGCATTGGCATCAACATGGGCCAGCATCCCTGTGGATCGCTTCCAACACCTAGTATAGCCCATGCCCTGACAAATTGAGGCTGTGCTGAGGGCAAAAGGGGGTACAACTCAATATTAGGAAAGCGTTCCTGTTTAAAACTGTAGTACACAGGGTTGTACCAACTTTTCAGTTTCATGGCAATTTCTCGCATGGAATAGCCTTCATTTCTCTTAACAAGAATAGACTGATGAGTTTCAGAAGGAAGTTCTCTGTTTCTGGCCATTTTGAGCCTGTAATCGAACCCACAAATGCTGATGCTCCAGATACTCAGCTAGTCTAAAGAAGGCCAGTTTTATTGCTTCTTTAAACAGAACAACAGTTTTCAGCTGTGCTAACATAATTGCAAAAGGGTTTTCTGGATTAGCTAACACAACGTGCCATTGGAACACAGGAGTGATGGTTTCTGATAATGGGCCTCTGTACTTCAACTGTTGTGTGCCATTCAGAGGGTGAGTGGGCAAGACAAAACATTTAAATGCCTTTGAACAGGGTATGATAGCAAGTGCCAGGCATACCGGTTTGTGTCAAGAACTGCAAAGGTGCTGGGTTTTTCACACTCAACAGTTTCCCATGTGTATCAAGAATGGTCCACCACCCAAAGGACATCCAGCCAACTTGACACAACTGAGGGAAGCATTGGCATCAACATGGGCCAGCATCCCTGTGGATCGCTTCCAACACCTAGTATAGCCCATGCCCTGACAAATTGAGGCTGTGCTGAGGGCAAAAGGGGGTACAACTCAATATTAGGAAAGCGTTCCTAATGTTTTGTATACTCAGTGTACATATAAGCATGTATATGTGAGTCATCATACACCCACTGTATGTAAATGTTGACTGTGGCTCATCCTCCAACGACCCAGGCCTATCTGATTGGCTTGGCAGCAGTGGGGAGTAAGCTATTGATTGAGGCATGGCTCCCAACACAGATGTCTTGTTGTGCCAGATCGATCAGTTGCCCTGCTGGCCTGGAGTGATTACTACCCTGTTACAATGTAAACCTATTCATCAGCAACTAGATCTCTCTGCCCTGCTGGAACCTGCATGGGCAGCACAACTGCCCACACCTATTTAGATTGATAGTTCTCTAAAACAAAAAGCTTTGGGACATGATTGACATTAACATTTTTTTTTAACAAATGTCAGTTTATAGTGTCATTGTAATAGCAATGTTTTTGAAACAGCTGAACTGTACAGACATTTTCCTTATGTTTGTACCTGAAAATGTTGTAACAGCCCGTTACATTCTTAAATTGTTGCCATAGCTTTAAATCTGTAGTTTTTTTGCTTGACTGCACTGAACCGTTCGTGGGCGGTGCATTTGCCATACCAAGCGGTGATGCAGCCAGTCAAGATACTCTCGATGGTGCAGCTATAGAACCTTCTGAGGATCCGAGGGCCCATGCCAAATCTTTTCAGCCTCCTGAGGGGGAAGAGGCGCTCAGTGCCCTCTTCACGACTGTGCGGGTATGTGTGGACCATGTTAAGTCCTTAGTGATGTGGACGCCAAGGAACTTGAAGCTCTCAACCCGCTCCACAACGGCCCCGTCGATGAACAGCATTCTCACACAGTTATTTCCCCTCTTGTCCAGGTGGGAGAGGGCAGTGTGAAGTGCAATTGAGATTGCGTCATCTGTGGATCTTTACTGTACTTTTTTATTCGTATGAGAGGGGTAAACGTTCATTATTGATATGCTAACGTTACTTAATCTTGAAGCATGTTGCTAATATTAGTTAGTTAGCTAGCTAGCAGCAGTTAGCAGTGTATTTAATGTGTATGGACAAGAAAATAAAACCTTTAATTGTCTGCACATGCTTGGGGATTGTTGCATTATTCAATAGTAATATAGTTTGATTACATTATTCAAAACGTTTTAGAATAAAAGTTTGTGCTTACAGTGGCTACTGTGATTTTTATGATCAACTTGAGTTGTGGACCAAGAATGTCGCATTGACAGCCACGACAAAAGGTAAGGCAAGAATGTAATGCCACTCAGCTCCTCAAACTCTCCATCTCTCGTAGTGAGAATTGAGCCTTGGCCATGCACTGTCAACGAGTCAATTTCAGGCATTAGAAAAATATTTAGGCCAAAGAGAGAAGAGAAACAAGTGACGAAGCGGTAAGAGAGCTTGAGAGAGTAACAGCTGTGAGTGTGAATTTTACCATCCTGTGAAGATGTGCTCATGGTACGCCAGGCTTGACATGCATTTAGTAGCCGCTAACCAACTCCCACACCTCTGTTGCTTTTGTGGAAATGCCACCGGTGCCAGAAGACTGGCCTCACCACCCACTCTCTCTCCTTGGCAGTTGCAGCTCCTGTCCTATCTCTAGAACTGACACATTGCCAAGCTCCTGGTCCATCTCTCCCTGTTCAGTTCCAGCACCGACACACACACACTACCCAGACCATGACCCATCTCTCCCTGTACATTTTCTGGCTCATCTATCCCTGTTCAACCTAGCCCTAGTCCAACACCATCACACTGCCCCGCAGTAACCACTCAACAGCTCGCAGTAAGCACTCAACAGCTCACAGGAGAGGTGAAAAGAACTACTAAGCTGGACACAAAGCTCTGCAGGTAGAGTATAAGAAACATGCCACACAGCAGTCTTGCAAACATATAGTAATTGAGTGATTGTAAGTTGAAAATCTGTTACAATGCTATGTTACAACCTTGGTACCTGCTATATTTAAGCAATAAGGCCTGAGAGGGAGTGGTATATGACTAATATACCACGGCTAAGGGCTGTTCTTAGGCATGACGCAAAAGACGCAACATGGAGTGCATGCATACAGCCCTTAGCCGTGGTTTATTGGCCATATCCTCAAACCCCCGAGGTGCCTGATTCATATAATAAACTGGTTACCAAGGGAATTAGAGCAGTAAAAATAAATGTTTTGCCATACCCTTGGTATACGGTCTTGTATATCACGGCTGTCAGCCAATCAGCATTCAGGGCTCAACCCACCCAGTTTATAAAATGTTATATACAGTATGACCTGGACAATTTAGGATAGATATAGCCTGAATGACACTCAGTGTATTACTTAAAATTAAAAGATAAAGGAGCACTCTATGGCATTATACAATGTAGCAGGGCAACAAACAAAGTCCTGTGCCTCGCCATTATGTTGGGTTCCTGTTACCGTGCTGTAAGGCAGACTATTTATAAGAGGTGCTACTCATTGTCTATGCAACCAATAGCTCTATTTACTGTCAGTGGGACCAGGTGCATTGCGTGTACAGCATGATCTCATTAAAAGGATTTGTGCAGCCAACAGAGAATCTCTCAGACGAATACAATATTTATTGTCATGACATGGATGTATGCAGATGTACAGTAGTCAAACCTGCTAGGGCTGCCTGTCAATGATGTCCTGATGCAAACTCACTATCCTGTATTTAGTTAACACTAACACATCATACAGAGGTGAGTTGGGAATCAGGCAGCGTTGTACTGTATCTAGACTATATATTTATATATATATAAAACGTCCCTGTCTTAGGTCAGTTAGGATCACCACTTTATTTTGTGAATGTGAAATGTCAGAATAATAGTAGAGAGCATGATTTATTTGAGCTTTTATTTCTTTCATCACATTCCCAGTGTCAGAAGTTTACATGCACTCAATTAGTATTTGGTAGCATTGCCTTTCAATTGTTTAACTTGGGTCAAACGTGTCGGTTAGCCTTCCACAAGCTTCCCACAATAAGTTGGGTGAATTTTGGCCCATTTCTCCTGACAGAGCTGGTGTAACTGAGTCAGGTTTGTAGGCCTCCTTGCTCGCGCTTTTTCAGTTCTGACCACAAATTTTCTATAGGATTGAGGTCAGGGCTTTGTGATGGCCACTCCAATACCTTGACTTTGTTGTCCTTAAGCCATTTTGCCACAACTTTGGAAGTATGCTTGGGGTCATTGTCCATTTGGAAGACCCATTTGCGACCAAGCTTTAACATCCTGACCGATGTCTTGAGATTTTGCTTCAATATATCCACATTTTTCTTCCTCATGATGCCATCTATTTTGTGAAGTGCACCAGTACCTCCTGCAGCAAAGCACCCCCACAACATGATGCTTCTACCCCCCGTGCTTCACGGTTGGGATGGTGTTCTTCGGGTTTCAAGCAACCCCCTTTTTCCTCCAAACATAATGATGGTCATTATGGCCAAACAGTTCTATTTTTGTTTTATCAGACCAGAGGACATTTCTCCAAAAAGTACGATCTTTGTCCCCATGTGCAGTTGCAAACCGTAGTCTGGCTTTTTTTATGGCGGTTTTGGAGCAGTGGCTTCTTCCTTGCTAAGCGGTCTTTCAGGTTCCGTCGATATAGGACTCGTTTTACTGTGGATATAGATACTTTTGTACCTGTTTCTTCCAGCATCTTCACAAGGTCCTTTGCTGCTGTTCTGGGATTGATTTGCACTTTTCGCACCAAAGTACGTTTATCTATAGGAGACAGAACGAGTCTCCTTCCTGAGCGGTATGGCGGCTGGTCCCATGGTGTTTATACTTGCGTACTATTGTTTGTACAGATGAACGTGGTACCTTCAGACATTTGGAAATTGCTCCTTGTGGAGGTCTACAATTGTTTTTCTGAGGTCTTGACTGATTTATTTTCATTTTTCCATGATGTCAAGCAAAGAGGCACTGACTTCAAGGTAGGCCTTGAAATACATCCACAGGTACACCTCCAATTGACTCAAATAATGTAAATTAGCCTATCAGAATCTTCTAAAGGCACAGTCAACTTAGTGTATGTAAACTTCTGACCCACTGGAATTGTGATACAGTGAATTATAAGTTAAATAATCTGTCTGTAAACAATTGTTGGAAAGGTTACTTGTGCCATGCACAAAGTAGATGTCCTAACCGACTTGCCAAAACTATAGTTTGTTAACAAGAAATTTGTGGAGTGGTTGAAAAACTAGTTTTAATGACTCCAACCTAAGTGTATGTAAACTTCCGACTTCAACTGTATATATATATATATATATATATATATATAGATATATAGATATATATAGATAGATATATAGATATATAGATATATATATAGATATATTTACACAAGTATGTGGACAACTCTTCAAATTAGTGTATTCGGCTATTTCAGCCACACCCGTTGCTAACAGATGTATAAAATCGAGAACCCCACCTTGCAATCTCCATAGACAAACACTGGCAGTAGAATGGCCTTACTGAAGAGCTCAGTGACTTTCAACATGGCACCGTCATAGGATGCCACCTTTCCAACAAGCCTAAGATCACCATGCGCAATGCCAAGCGTCGGCTGGAGTGGTGTAAAGCTCACCGCCACTGGACTCTGGAGCAGTGGAAACACATTCTCTGGAGTGATGAATCACGCTTCACCATCTGGCAGACCAACGGACAAATCTGGGTTTGGCGGATGCCCCAGTCCATAGTGCTAACTGTAAAGTTTGGTGGAAGAGCAATAATGGTCTGGGGCTGTTTTTTATGGTTCTGGCTAGGCCCCTTAGTTCCAGTGAAGGGAAATTTTAACGCTACAGCATACAATAACATTCTAGACGATTCTGTGCTTCCAACTTTGTGGCAACAGTTTGGGGAAGTCCATTTTCTGTTTCAGCAAGACAATTCCCTCATGCACAAAGCGAGGTCCATACAAAAATGGTTTGTCGAGATCGGTGTGGAAGAACTTGACTGGCCTGCACAGTGCCCTGACCTAAACCCCATCGAACACCTTTGGGATGAATTGGAACGTCATCTGCGAGCCGGGCCTAGTTGGCCAACATCAGTACCCAACCTCACTAATTCTTGTGGCTGAAGGGAAGCAAGTCCCTGCAGCAATGTTACAACATCTAGTGGAAAGCCTTCCCAGAAGAGGACGGTTGTTATAGCAGCAAAGGGGGAGACCAACTCCATATTAATGCCCATGATTTTGGAATTAGATGTTCGACGAGCAGACTTTGGGTCATGTAGTGTATCAGAGCATTGCTATTGCTCTGGTATCTATCCTCTTTATCATATGGTCTCAGTCGTCTCCTCACATTATGTAACCTGAATCATCTCTCTCAGTCGGAGTGCTAAATGAAATGTGCAGCATTGACAAATAGCATAGGGGGGTTGTGTCTGTAGAGAGAAGGCCTAGAGAAGGACCTTGGAGCTGGGGATAGGGCCCACGCAAGGCCTTGCCAGGCCCAGGGCTGATGTGAGGTGAAGTGAGGGAGATGAAATGGATTGTGCAGCACCCTGTCACCAGGGAGGGAAAGAATGCCATGACAACAAGCAGGCAGGAAGCCTCACCCAGTGGCATAGACATATAGGCCTAGGGCAATGCACACTTGATTTTCCATGCCCTTGCATGGCTCCTCCAATCACTTTCAAATGCCAGAAGGGCGGCATAATGGCCTCTATGTTGTTTGAATAGGAGGCATATTGGGACCTTTCAATCAGTGATTGATTCAGACATTTCATTTCATATTTTGTGGTTTCAGAATGGACAATGGTTTGTTTATTAAAACAAATATGGGAGTGTTCAACATACTGTATGAACCCATGCTGAATTAGATTTACAACTATCCCTATGGATTAACTAAATACTACAACATACTGTATGAACCCATGCTGAATTAGATTTACAACTATCCCTATGGATTAACTAAATACTACACCATACTGTATGAACCCATGCTGAATTAGATTTACAACTATCCTATGGATTAACTAAATACTACAACATACTGTATGAACCCATGCTGAATTAGATTTACAACTATCCCTATGGATTCACTAAATACTACAACATTCTGTATGAACCCATGCTGAATTAGATTTACAACTATCCCTATGGATTCACTAAATACTACAACATACTGTATGAACCCATGCTGAATTAGATTTACAACTATCCCTATGGATTCACTAAATACTACAACATACTGTATGAACCCATGCTGAATTAGATTTACAACTATCCCCTATGGATTAACTAAATACTACAACATACTGTATGTAATTATAACTAAGTCACTTCTAAACCATTTTCAATTGACAGCCATAATCCCTCACATAATCACTGACTATCGTCATGAGGGTTACTTGGTGTTCCACAGGGGCCTGAACTTATTGTGAGGAAAGAGCCCCTTCGAGTCGCTGCAATGTTCTCATATTGCAAATTATCAGCTAATCGGCTAATTAAAGTAATTGGTGCATAAATTGCCTTTTTAATTATACCAACCTAACAATGCCTCGGTGCCAGGGGAGTTTCTTTCCTAATCAGACACAAATGATTGTGTGTTGCCTGGAAAACTAATTACACAGCAAGTCACTGGCATTACAGCAGATAAGCACTTGCCGAACAACCAGATAGGGGCAATACAATGATATAGGAATGCCTGCCTTCTTAGAGAAATGCAGAGTAGCAGCAATATTTACAGTTACAGTAGATGCTGAACATACTGTCGACCGATATGGATTGTAAATGTCATAAACAGAACTGACATTTGTATTGCAATATGTACATTGATTGTTGAGAATGAGTCATCACTCAGCCTCCCAACTTCAGTGGTTTGGCGGAAATCACAGGCACAGATTGTCAGAAAACAGCAGCTGGCGTTGGGGGTAAAATAATCTGTCTCACTCATCTGGAAGTATCCATTCGGATTGTGTTTATATTTGTTCACAACAAACAAAGACTTTAATCCTTTACCCAGGCTAAAATCAAAAGAGACTAGGAAACTGATTCAAAAATGGCAGGTAGTTGCACAAGATCTTTTGACAGATGGCCAAAATTACACAAGGCTACAGAAGTACCAGCATGACAGGAACATGTGAAATTTCCTTAGTGGAGCTCTCTCTTGTGAATCTACAAGTCTCTCTTTACCGACTATTCCTTTAGAATAAGCCACTGAGGTACAGTATAGCATGTTGATGTATTCCAGGCCCTTTCAATGTGATTCAATTGTCACGCATGTGTAGGGTTGCACATTTTGGAGAATATTCAGAGGTGGAAACTTTCCGTGGGAATTAACAAAAATATATGCAAATTAATATTAATACCATTTAAATGTAGCTGTTTTTTGCATTGGATACATTTACCATATCATAAGTAGACAAATTGCAAAGGATTAAATCCGAAATTGCACTTTAATTAAATGAGTTCACATGGGATGATTTCACTGAATGACAAAAGAAAGGGAATATTGAATGATCCCCAATGATCCATCGCATCTCCCAAAAACGTTTAACATACATCTGTAAAATGATACTTTAGAAATGAAAGCTTTGGTTGTCTTCCTCTCAGGCTTCCATGTCTTCTCCCTGGACCTCCTCAATGTCCACCTCTTGAACATCAGACTCTGAGGCCTCATCTTCACTGTCACTTTCCAACCTTGAGGATCTCGTTGTCAGGCTCAAAAAGACTCAAATTTTCCCGGATGGCCACCAGTTTTTCATCCCTTGTATTGGTCTGCCTGTTGTGTGCTTTGATGTGTGTGTTCCCAAACAAGGACCAGTTGCGCTCTGAGGCGGCTGATGTTGGTGGGATTTGGAGGATGATGGAGGCAACAGGGGAAAGAGCCTCAGATCCACAAAGTCCCTTCCACCAGGTGGCTGATGAGATATGCTGGCACGACTGCCATATTGCATCTCCATCCCAAAGCCCTTACTTGGAAGTGTACTTCGCCAGACTGCCAAGAATCTTGCCCTCATCCAAGCCAAGGAGGCGAGACACGGTAGTGATGACACCATTGGCCTTGTTGATCTCTGTACCAGACAGGATGCTCTTTCCAGTATACTTGGGATCCAACATGTACTCTGCGGCGTGTATGGGCTTCAGGCAGAAGTCTTTTGATTTATTTCAGAACTGCAGTTTCCTCTGCTTGGAGCAACAGTGAGGTGGGCAGGGCAGTAAGTATTTATTCTCCTACATCTGCAAGCAGAGTCTGAACATCAGGCAGGATGGCATTGTCTCCCTCAATCCATGCAATGGCTACTGCTATAGGTTTCAGGAGTTTCAGGCTGCTTACCACTCTCTTCCAAAATACATAATGCAGGAGGATCCTCTTGATGGGGCTGTCCATATCGGCAGACTGTGATCTGGCCATTTCTTGGAGAGACTCCTTCCCCTACAGGAGACTGTCAAACATGATGACAACACCACACCAATGGGTGTTACTGGGCAGCTTCAATGTGGTGCTCTTATTCTTCTCACTTTGCTTGGTGAGGTAGATTGCTGTTATAACTTGATGACTCTTCACATAACTAACCATTTCCTTGGCTCGCGTGCAGAGTGTATCCATTGTTTTCAGTGCCATGATGTCCTTGAGGAGAAGATTCAATGCATGAGCAGCACAGCCAAAGGGTGTGAATTGAGGGTAGGACTACTCCACTTTAGACCAAGCGGCCTTCATGTTCGCAGCATTGTCTGTCACCAGTGCAAATACCTTCTGTGGTCCAAGGTAATTGATGACTGCCTTCAGCTCATCTGCAACATAGAGACCGGTGTGTCTGTTGTCCCTTGTGTCTGCGCTCTTGTAGAATACTGGTTGAGGAGATTGTCGTTTTTTATTCCTTGCCCACGAACATTCGGCCACCCATCAGAGATGATTGCAATACAGTTTGCTTTCTCTAGGATTTGCTTAAACTCCACTTGAACTCTGTTGAACTCTGCATCCAGCAAATTAGTTGATAAAGCATGTCTGGTTGGAGGGGTGTATGCTGGGCGAAGAACATTCAGAAATCTCTTCCAATACACATTGCCTATGAGCATCAGAGGTGAACCAGTTGCATACACAGCTCGAGCAAGACATTCATCAGCCTTTCTCTGACTACGTTCCTCCATTGAGTCAAAAAAACTTCTGATTCCAGGAGGACCATGAGCTATTGCTATCGATAAGGTGTCTGATTCATCATTTTCACCTCGAATAGAAGTAGAGGGACTTTTGTCAGAGGTTGCAAATACAAATACAACAAATACAATTCCATGTACAGATAAATAGTTAAGCAGTTAGATTAAACAACTCCTTTGTTAAATACATTTTTTAAATGAAACATGTATGGAAACAGTTGAATTAACACTCCTCAGTTAGCAGGCTCAAACAAACTAAAACCCACATGGTAGAAAAAACAAACTAGCAGGAATTGTTAGAAATGATTTAAACACGCTTTGCTGTACGCTACTATTTACTAGTTAAACAATCATGTATGTCATATAAAATATATTCACCCCACAGTAAGCATGTAGTCCTTGGCTCAGACAGTGTAGTAGCGTGGGCTCAATAGCATCTCATTAGTGTGCAAGATCTTGAGAATTAGCTGTACATGTGATGGAAGAATATACTGTGCATGCAGAGCGTTGCAATTCCATTGAATTGGGGATAGTTTATCCAAAATATGCCACAAGACCTAGAATTACCTTATGTGTATCCTACAAAAAGGTTCTTTGATGAATTTAAATTCCCCAAATTCCCTGGTTTAACTTCTCATTTAAAAGTTCTAAATGTTTCCAGAAATTTACTGGAAAGTTTCCGAACCTTTGCAACCCGACGCATGTGTGATTTTAACGCTCTTTCAATGCTTACAGTAACATGTGGAAAATGTTTACTACTGTCATTAAACTAAACTAGATGTCCTCGGTGCCCTTGGGAGGTTTAAATAACATTCAGAAATAGACCGAATTTCTCATCAGACTATGGAAGGTCAAATTTCAGATGTATTTGCTTCTCTTTCTGAGTTGATGTGCCTATTTTTTCCCTTCTTCCGCAATGTCTGTCTGTTGTGTTGCTCTAACCTTCATTAATGACAATAGAATGTCAATGTCAAATGTCTAGGGAGCTCTGAAAACATCTGAGGAGGAGGAGACATTTAGACAATTAGGGCAATGCTACTTAATGAGGTGGTGCATCTATGTCACATCACTTTCAGACGCTGATGACCTTCATTACAAAATGCTCATCATGACTGGAACCCTGCTGCCAATTGTTAGCAGTCTCTTTGGCACAAGCAGTAATGGAGTATCCTAATGATTTGAGAAATTCACACATACAGTGCATTCGGAAAGTATTCAGACCCCTTCACCTTTTCCACATTTTGTTACATTGCAGCCTTATTTTAAAATTGATTAAATTGTCCCCCCCACATCAATCTGCACACAATACCCCATAATGACAAAGCAAAAACAGTTTTTCAGAATTTTTTGCAAATGTACAGTGGGGCAAAAAAGTATTTAGTCAGCCACCAATTGTGCAAGTTCTCTCACTTAAAAAGATGAGAGAGGCCTGTAATTTTCATCATAGGTACACTTCAACTATGACAGACAAAATGAGGAAAGAAAATCCCGAAAATCACATTGTAGGATTTTTAATGAATTTATTTGCAAATTATGGTGGAAAATAAGTATTTGGTCACATACAAACAAGCAAGATTTCTGGCTCTCACAGACCTGTAACTTCTTCTTTAAGAGGCTCCTCTGTCCTCCACTCGTTACCTGTATTAATGGCACCTGTTTGAACTTGTTATCAGTATAAAAGACACCTGTCCACAACCTCAAACAGTCACACTCCAAACTCCACTATGGCCAAGACCAAAGAGCTGTCAAAGGACACCAGAAACAAAATTGTAGACCTGCACCAGGTTGGGAAGACTGAATCTGCAATAGGTAAGCAGCTTGGTTTGAAGAAATCAACTGTGGGAGCAATTATTAGGAAATGGAAGACATACAAGACCACTGATAATCTTCCTCGATCTGGGGCTCCACGCAAGATCTCACCCGTGGGGTCAAAATGATCACAAGAACGGTGAGCAAAAATCCCAGAACCACACGGGGACCTAGTGAATGACCTGCAGAGAGCTGGGACCAAAGTAACAAAGCCTACCATCAGTAACACACTACGCCGCCAGGGACTCAAATCCTGCAGTGCCAGACGTGTCCCCCTGCTTAAGCCAGTACATGTTCAGGCCCGTCTGAAGTTTGCTAGAGAGCATTTGGATGATCCAGATGAGGATTGGGGAGAATGTCATATGGTCAGATGAAACCAAAATAGAACATTTTGGTAAAAACTAAACTAAATCGTGTTTGGAGGACAAAGAATGCTGAGTTGCATCCAAAGAACACCATACCTACTGTGAAGCATGGGGGTGGAAACATCATGCTTTGGGACTGTTCTTCTGCAAAGGGACCAGGACGACTGATCCGTGTAAAGGAAAGAATGAATGGGGCCATGTATCGTGAGATTTTGAGTGAAAACCTCCTTCCATCAGCAAGGGCATTGAAGATGAAACGTGGCTGGGTCTTTCAGCATGACAATGATCCCAAACACACCGCCCGAACAGCGAAGGAGTGGCTTCAGTAAGAAGCATTTCAAGGTCCTGGAGTGGCCTAGCCAGTCTCCAGACCTCAACCCCATAGAAAATCTTTGGAGGGAGTTGAAAGTCCGTGTTGCCCAGCGACAGCCCCAAAACATCACTGCTCTAGAGGAGATCTGCATGGAGGAATGGGCCAAAATACCAGCAACAGTGTGTGAAAACCTTGTGAAGACTTACAGAAAACGTTTGACCTCTGTCATTGCCAACAAAGGGTATATAACAAAGTATTGAGATAAACTTTTGTTATTGACCAAATACTTATTTTCCACCATAATTTGCAAATAAATAAATTAAAAATCCTACAATGTGATTTTCTGGATTTCTTTCCTCATTTCGTCTGTCATAGTTGAAGTGTACCTATGATGAAAATTACAGGCCTCTCTCATCTTTTTAAGTTGGAGAACTTGCACAATTGGTGGCTGACTAAATACTTTTTTGCCCCACTGTATTAAACATAAAAAATTAAATATCACATTTACATAAGTATTCAGACCCTTTACTTTGTTGAAGCACCTTTGGCAGCGATTACAGCCTCGAGTCTTCTTGGGTATGACGCTACAAGCTTGGCAAACCTGTATTTGGGGAGTTTCTCCCATGCTTCTCTGCAGATCCTCTCAAGCTCTGTCAGGTTGGATGGAGAGCGTCGCTGCACGGCTATTTTCAGGTCTCTCCAGAGATGTTCAATCGGGTTCAAGTCCGGGCTCTGGCTAGGCCACAAGGACATTCAGTGACTTATCCTGAAGCCACTTATGCGTTGTATCGGCTGTGTGCTTAGGGTCGTTGTCCTGCTGGAAGGTGAACCTTCGCCGCAGTCTGAGGTTCTGAGTGCTCTGGAGCAGATTTTCATCTAGGATCTCTCTGTTCTTTGCTTCGTTAATCTTTCCCTCGATCCCGACTAGTCTCCCACCTTCAATGCTGTATAAAAATGTTTTGGTTCCCTTCCCCAGACCTGTGCCTCGACACAATCCTGTCTCAGAACTCTACGGACAATTCCTTCGACATCATGTCTTGGTTTTTGCTCTGATATGCACTGTCAACTCTGGGACCTTATATAGACAGGTGTGTGCCTTTCCAAATCATGTCCAATCAATTGAATTTACGACAGGTGGACTCCAAGTTGTAGAAACATCTCAAGAATGATCAATGGAAACAGGATGCTCCTGTGCTCAATTGAGTCTCATAGCACAGGCTCAGATTACTTATGTAAATAAGGTATTTCTGTTTTCTATTTGTATTAAATTAGCAACATTTAAAAAAAACTGTTTTCACTGTCATAATCGGGTATTGTGTGTTGATTGATTAGGGAAAACATTAATTTAATCCATTTTAGAATAAGGCTGTAACAAAACAAAATGTGGAAAAAATCAAGGGGTCTAAATACTTTCCGAATGAACTGTAAATACCTCAAATTCAAAGCATCAAATACCAACGATTTCAATGGTGTTTGTGATTGAATAGCTCTGCTCTTGTGCTTATCTGCTCCATCAAGAACAAAATGACAACTTCTAACGCATGAGACACTGTGGAATCAGTTGAGTTCCATCTATTCCTATAGATAGTTGATGAGGGGAGAGTGTACATACAGTACAATCAATTAAATGTATTTTATAAAGCAATTTTTACATGAGCAGTTATCAAAGTTATTTACATATACCTACCCTAAAACCACAAAAACAAGCAATGAAGAGGCGGAAGTACAGTGGATAGGAAAAACTACCTAGAAGGCAGGAACCTAGGAAGAAACCTAGAGAGGAACCAGACTCCGAGGGGTAGCCAGTGGGTAGATATTTAGGAGTACAGCATGTGGGTGCACAGGACGTGGACCATTACAACAGATCCGTAGATTTCAACACTAGAAGCTCTCCTATCTCTAGATCTCCCTCTCCTCTCCATGAAAACATTGTTAACCTGAGAAGCTTGGAAGATCCATCATTGCCAGGCCTCAGTGTTAATGACCAGTCAGTCTGCCTCTTTGTGAGCATAAGCGATGGTAATAAGTCACCTCCTCTCATCCCTCCCATTCTCATTACCACAGTCATCTGCCTCTGATGAAAGAAAGAACCCTCAACTCAATGCTCTTTAGAATTTATGACAAGCTATGATTAGTGGCACGCTGTGGCATTTTTGTTGTAGTTGAGAGATCTATCTGTCTGTATCAGATTTGAGGATCAGTAACAGAGATGCAGATATGCAAGACCACCTAATTACCCCAAAAGATGTTACTCAAACCTCTCTCATCCCCGTCGTGACGGCTGGTGCATTAGACAGCAACAAAGGTTCTACCCTTCTGCCGGTCTTTGGCCATCTTCTCCACTGTGCTCGGGCTCAAACAAAATTTTTTTTGTCACATACACCGAATAGGTGCAGTGAAATGTGATGACTCAATAAATTGCAGATCAATGTGGGATAGTTTTTTAAGTGCTCTTGTACATGTGTAGTAACGATGTAATTGCTCTATTACAATGTTATTGACAAAAATTACTCAATAAATGACAATAAATTGCACATCAATGTGGGACAGTTTTTTAAGTGCTCCTGTACTTGTGTAGTAACGATGTAATTGCTCTATTACAATGTTATTGACAAAGAAATAACTCAATTGTACGTCGTCATTAAAGCTAGAATCCTCAGTTGCTACATACATGAGCTTAGTTGAACTGTAGTAACCCAACAGAACCAAAATATATAAGCTTGTTTTACTCCAATGTTTGAAAACAATATAAATATAAACAAACACTGTATAGCCTCAAACATTTATTTAAACTATAATTTTTACATCATGGATGGTCAGTCCTTGCACCCATAGCTCAGTCTATGAATTTGAGAGTGGTTACATTTTCCCAGGCCCATCCCTCAGCTTTTTATCAAAACAGAGGCAGGGTGACCCGCTTTGTTATTGTTCTAACTAAGGATTCTAGGTTTAATGCACGATTGACACTGAGTGTACAAAACATTAGGAAAACCTTCCTAATATTGAGTGGTACCCCTTTGCCCTCAGAACAGACTCAATTCAACAGACCATGGACTATAAAAGGTGTTGAAAGTGTTCCACAGGGTTGCTGGCCCATGTTGACTCCAATGCTTCCCACAATTGTATGAAGTTGGCTGGATGTCCTTTGGGTGGTGGACCATACCCCGCTCAAAGGCACTTAAATATTATCTTCACTCTCTGAATGGCACATATGCACAATCCATATCTCAATTGTCTCAAGGCTTAAAAATCCTTCTTTAACCTGTCTCCTCCCCTTCATCTACACTGATTTGAAATGGATTTAACGGGTGACAGCAATAAGTGATCACAGCTGTCATCTGTCATGGAATAAGCAGGCGTTCTTAATGTTTTGTATACCCAGTGTATATAAAACACAGGGAAATCATGTTTTTGACTTCTCTGCCCCTTTAAATGAAGCATGTCAAATGTCATGGTATACCCTTGTGTGTAATAATATAACATTGACAATTTAATTTAGACAAAGCTTTTTTTATTGTTAAAATTGCCCCTCCAAAAGAAATTCTCCAAAATAAAATGAATACTCTCACAAGTGTTCGAATACTAAACGTCTGTTCGGATATCCGGATATTCGATTAACCACGCCCATCCCTAAGTCAGATACTATCTTCTTCCCCATAGCAGCGCTGATCTCTGTGAGGATGTTATTTTTATCATTGGTTACGTATATTTTTTGCACACTCACTGTACTTGAAATGTCAAACTATAGGCTTGTATCGTAGGTTAGGGATTCAGTCGTAAGTGACTGAGATGTTCCTGGCCTTGTTGGTACACTTGTTTGTGCTGTAATATAATGTAAAAGTGTTGTAAGGTCATTTTCATCTCTGTTAAAACTATTTAAGGATCATTGGGGCGCTATTCCCGACACTACCCAGAGAAATGTAAGGTGCCAAATTCTAAATCCAAAAGTTGAATTATAAAACATTCATCAATATACAAGTGTTGCATAGTCATCAAAAGCTTAGAGTCTTGGCAATATCACAGCGTTGTCAGATTTCAAAAAGGCTTTATGGCGAAAGCACAACATTTGATTGTTTGAGGATAGCACCTCACATATTTTCTGCATTAGCATAAATCCATAAAACACATAAGAGCTAAAATAAATCGCTTACCTTTGATGATCTTCTGTTGAGGCTAATCCGAAGTGTCCAAGCAAGACAATCCATGTTACTTTTGTTAGAAAAAGTAATTGTTTATATCCATAAATCTCAGTTCGGTTGGCACATCCACAAATCCACAGTCTACTCGCCCATTGTACAGTGAAGAGAAAGCGTTCAAATTATACCTATCAACTTTGCCCAAACAAATCAAACATCATTTATAATGTATCCTTAGGTATACTTTTATGTATATTAACGATTATATTTCACACGGATAGTATCCTAAATGATAGAAAAGGAAAATAAAGAGGAACGCGCACACGGTCTCGCACACCAAAAACTGAAGTGACTTCGTCACTCCTCTTCCACATTCTTCTTCTGTTCGGCTCTCTTTCATGATAAACGCATGAAACCTTGTCTAAAGACTGTTCACATCTATTGGAAGCCATAGGTACTGCAACCTGGGTCCTATTTTACAGAAAATCCCATAGGCAGGCATTGAAAGTGAGGGCATGTCACAAAGAAATCATTTTTCCGGACAGAATTTCCTCAGGTTTTCACCTGCTATATCAGTTCTGTTATACTCACAGACATTATTTGAACAGTTTTAGAAACTTCAGAGTGTTCTATCCAATAGTACTAATTATGTGCATATCCTAGTTTCTGGGCCTGAGTAGCAGGCATTTTACTTTGGGCACGCCAGACTCTCCAAACTTCCGAATAGTGCTCCGGTGCCTGGAGAGGTTAAATGGGGTCATAAAGACTTATGATGCGTTTCCTGATCAGGCCTCTCCAAACTCCACCTCATCTGCTTAATTTAATAAGCTGCTCAGAATCAGCGAGTACATGAATACCTTCTAGATGGATGCCCTTTGCAGAGCACAATACCAGCAATCAGTGTGTGTGTGTGTGTGTGTGTGTGTGTGTGTGTGTGTGTGTGTGTGTGTGTGTGTGTCTCACTCTCTCCCGCCCCCTCCCAACCATCATGGAGTGTGGAACACAGAATATTGTGATGGAACCTGAAGGAAAATGAGTCCCATAAGTTACTTGACCTTGACTTTCAGTTAACGCAATTGCTTTCATGTCAGGTCATCCTTCTATTAAGAGAACACCTCTACTCTCAGGCTGCCTTGTCATTAATGTATTTTTCTGTCTCCATCTCAACTGTATACCTTCTTATTATTTCATTCTCCGGTTTTCTCACCTTTTGTGCTTCAATGTGTCTGTAGACTTCACCTCATCAAAGCACATGCATCTCAATTGACACACAGCCAGTTAAAACAGGCACTAGTAGGAATATGAACGGACACTATCATAACGTTATTGAGTACCTATGGTAAGGTAAAAATGGACGGAAAATGTGAAACCCAATACACTCTGATGTCTAATGTCAGGTGGATTGAGCTTTGTTATATCTCTCAGATATAGGACAGACCCTTAAAAACATATTTCCTTTTAAATCGATTTTTTTGACTGAATAAGGCCAAATCCAATGTTTCATCAAATATCTGTATTTTATATATACACACTTACAGGGGTCCTCTAATTTTTTTGTATCAAATATCTAACTGATCCTTGGCATGCCCATCTTAAAAACAATTCCATATGTTACCCCGGGCCATTAGACTCTAGGAGGGATATTAATCCAATGATTGTGCCCTTATGTATGAGACCTGAGACTAAAGCTTTCCTTGCAGTTTTCACTAGCATAATTATTACATGCCAAGGACTCTACTGTGGAAGTCAATGGTCATTAGCAGATGTAATGGCTGTCCTGCCACTGCTGTTTACTCTATTTCCACTGCCTGACGCTCTGAAACAAAGGCTCTGTGAGAGCCCTCTGAATGAGTGTGACAAACATGCTAATGCTCACTACATTGCGGCTAGTCGCGCAGGACTTTTCAAGTCGGCCCCATTGAAAGGACTTAGTCCAGCGCTGGGGCCTTAGCTTTGTGTGAGGAAGGAGCCTTTTGGTCCTGGAGGATGAAAAGGATTCCCAGGGATAAGACACAAAGCTACCTGTCCATCAGACCAGTCCCACAGCACCATGGCAGCTGTCACCGCGGTGCCCTCTCAGTTTCAAAACAACGTTAGAGATATTAAAGTTAGGCTCATTTGAATAATTTTGAATGGGAGGATATTCAAATACATTAAGCAGGCTATTCATGTTTAAGCGGGCTATGGCCAGGGATAAACACTGGTTATAGAATCGGGAGGAGAAGAGCTGAAAGCGAAAGATGAGAATTGGTTTCAAGTGCTAGCGGGAAACACTTCCCATTTTGAAACTACAATCCACAACTGTCCTCAGCGGCGATGGCTAAATTATTGCACACAAACAGTTGCACAAATGTTACCTGGTTCCTGTTGCTCTGTATCATTATAACTGGTTTCAACAGGTGCGAAATTAACCCCTAATATGAGTAACTCCAGCACAGTGCCAGCTCCCCAAGAAAATGTACCGCCCAATGAATCCTTCAGGAAAAGAAAGCAAGAATTAACAGAATGAATGCTTTGTCTCTGCATCAACGGTTTACTTCTTATTGTTTAAACATCCTTCCAGCTCTAAACTATGTATAGCATGAACCAAGAAATAGATTAGCAGTAATGATTCCATTTGGGAGCTTCTTTTCACGGACTAAACTGTGACCATTACCCTGTATAGTATGTTTTCAGAGGCGCTCCTCATATTCCCTGGCCCCTGTGTGGTGATAGGCTCTTTGGCCCCGGGCATCACATTTCATTTGCATTTCTGATCGTGATCTAACCACGCAAATATTTGCAGACGCCACCGTACTCAAGATGGGTCCGTTTGATCACATAATGAAGATGGAGAATGTGATATCAGCCACTCGTAAAAAGAGAGGGCCATCGTAAAAATGGTAGCAGTGTGGGAGTGTGGCTGTTCAATTGGGAAATGAAAGAGCTGTCAGTGAGCGATCCGTACTGTCGTTTAACAGTTAAACGAGAGGCTAGTGTATGAGGACTTTATTTAATGCAGACACATGCAGTAATAGTGGCGCTACTCTTAATGAGTCCCCAAGCGATGGGAGTTATTGCAATGGATGGGGGATGATGCTGAAATACACTCTAGGCTACAGTAGTTCCTTCCAACTTCGGTATTGAGAGATTTTCCCTGAAATAGAAAACCTTAACTGTCCTCTGTTGACCTCACTTCTGACCTTTTCTCACCATTACATCTAGGTTGGCACACCTTTTACACACCTCTAACAATAGAATTATCTAATGTGTATTTACAATGCAAGTGTTCTTTTTCCATAACACACACTAGAGGCAGATAAGCAATCACAACCCTCTTTGCATGTTAGTTACCAGTAGGTTTGTGCATTTAGTAAAAGTTACACAGCTCACTCCAACACTGCTTCAGGCTTATTGGGCTTCTGTACATGTTCTAACCACAGTATAAACAGAACATGTTCTATCAGCTCTCATTGGCAAGTGGGTTCCTTCCAGATGGAGCTCTTTGATATGCAGGGCATTATTTCCATCTTATCGGAGCCGCCATCATAACGTTGACAAAATGGCCGTTAAAAGGATAGGCCTCGGTGTTTGCCGTGGTACAGGTTAAGCAGGGCTCTGAGAAATGACCATTTTAGCAGCACTAAAGTGGCTAGTGATCGATGGTGGAAGATGAGAGGCGCCGATGCTGGCTACGCTTGAGAGTGACATGGAGCAGCTTGCCAGAATGACTTTCCAGTGTGCAGGAGCTCCCACCAGGCAGATCTGGTATCTGGGTTCACACGAGGACATAAGGGGATAAGGGTTGTCACTGCACTGAAGTCACTCAGTCAATCACCACAAGTTCAACTGTAAGGGGAGATGCTACCATCTATCTTTTAGGTTAATCTGATATGAGACATTGGCAAGGACAGAGGCAAGATATCCTAGTGGTTTTATTGAAAACCTCTCCCCTGCCAAAGCTCAGTGTAAATCTGAATGAATCTGCTGTTTGCCCAGGAGTGCTTCCAAACAGGCGCCAGGAGGGTGATGCTCCTGGAGAGAAGTTGTCCAAAGTCCACCTCTAATAATAGATTTCGGACTAAAACTATCTCCTCCCGAGCACTCGCCCTGTGGACAGCTCCATGTTCATGGGTTTGAAGAACTGTGGAGGGGGATGTGAACCTGAATCACACACAGTGTACACCTCTACTCATTGCAAAGGACATACACAGTGTACAAAACATTAGGAACACCTGCTCTTTGACCAAGTGAATCCAGTAGAAAGCTATGATCCCTTATTGATGTCACTTGTTAAATACACTTCAAATGAGTTTAGATGACAGGGAGGAGAGGTTAAAGAAGGATTTTTCCGCCTTGAGACAGTTGAGACATTGATTGTGTATGTGTGCCATTCAGAGGGTGAATGGGCAAGACAAAAGATTGACGTGCCTTTGAACGGTGTATGGTAGCAGGTGCCAGGTGCACCGGTTTGAGTGTGTCAAGAGCTGCAAGGCTGGTGGGTTTCACGGTAAACATTTCCCCTGTGTATCAAGAATGGTCCATCACCCAAAACATATCCAGCTAACTTGACAACTGTGAGTTAACATGGGCCAGCATCCCTGTGGAACGCTTTCACACCTTGTAGAGTCCATGCCCCAACAAATTGAGGCGGTTCTGAGGACAAAAGGGTGTGCAACTCAATATTAGGAAGGTGTTCCTAATGCTTTGTACACTCAGTGTATAACCTACCAATATAATCTAAATAATTCATGCAAAAAAGGTAGATCTAGCTAGCGTCATCATCAACCTGTAAGGGCTCTATATATGCACTTCTTCTGATCCTGTGATGTCATGTCATTTGATCAAGCAATTAACCCCTCTGACATTGAAATACCCTGCTAATGATCTAGCTAGCTGGTCACCTTCCCATGAAACTTGCATAGGTGCCAGGCAGACAGGGTAACCCTCACTGAGCAGATCCACTGTCAGATCGTTACCTAACGAGATTAGGGGATGGAGAAAACCCTGTCTGCCCTTCTACCACCCCTCTTTAGCATATACTTGTCCCTCCAAAGCATGGGAAGGGGCACAGGGCTCCTACCCTTAATCTAATATAGAAGCCTAAAGCCCATAAGTGAACCATGCTGGCCTTCCCAAGTTACAAAGCTCAGGGTTGAAGCCTACAGAGTGATTGTACACGATTACTGTACAGGAAGAGGTGGAAACTATGCTGTTTTAGGCATCACTATAAACAAACAAGTTCAAAACTCTTGGGTGGTAAGTATATTGGATGGTACTCTGTTTTGAACTTTTCTGGACCCACTGTTGCTTTCCCCCTGCCCTCCAGAGTCAAGCACAGAGGTACACATTGGAGAGTTCTCGCAAATAACAAACTGCTTGATGAAATAAAGTGGCTTTTTAATTACTGGAGAGAGGCCATTAGCTGCACCCACCCACACATATACACACACAAAATACACACACACAGCTCAGGCTGGCACAGCAACTGCACCTCGATGGAAATACACACAGCAGGGAGCTCATCTCCCAGTCAAGAGAGGAAATTGAATTAAAAGAAAGGGCAAGATTCGAGAGGGAGAGAGAGAATTTGCAAAACAGTGAGATTGTTCTGCTTTGTTTAAGTTTACTTTAGCTACACGTATTACTTGGAATTTAATACAAATCTCCCCACTGTTTTGACAGTGGGGAGATTTGTATTAAATTCCAAGTAATACGTGTAGATAAAGTAAACTTAAACAAAGCAGAACAATGTATTTGTAATGTATTTTCATACACACTGAACTTGATTAAGGAACTGGGGTGGTAGAAACAGAGAAGCTGAAGATAAACAAGGACATCTATTTACTTACTCTACTTATTTAACACACGGGTCATTTGTATGAGATTGACTGTTGATTTTTCCCCCAGGAAAAACTACTACTACTGCCCTCTAAATCCTAACAAAGCTTTTGTTTCCATCCTCCCATGTTATTAATCAAATTATTTTAAAGGATGTAGGATAGGTCTCTGTAGCCTACACAGTATTTCTTCGACACAGACAACTTAACTTGTTTGTTACTTGAACAGGAGCTTAGGTCTACTCTTAGTTATTAGGAGAATCATGGCAAAAGTAAACAACCTGCTCTTGTGAAATGTCAGGTGGCAGTGGCATTAGCTCTAGCAAAGAACAAAGGCCAGTGACAGATGGGTTCAATGGGGGCGAAAGTGGGCGGACGACTTTCTTTACATCACAAGAGTTTAGCAGTGTTGGGTATAGCGGGTGTCACAGCGCCCAAACAAACATCAACTCTCCCTCCCCCAGCGTGTGTAGTCGCCCGTCAGAAAGTTTGATGACCAATGGCAAAAATAAGCACACAGGCTGCTGAAAACACAGACAGTATAGTGAGGTGTGGGGCGACAACACTGCATGACCTTTCACACATGCCTTAGTTTACTCTGTGTCATACTGTCACAACCACTCTACCCACTACTCACTGTTGTGGGAGGTTGGGTTGAAGTTAACACAAATCAGGAATGTCACTAAAGTTAATTTCAGTCAAATAAAAATATCTTTCTCTGAGCAATTGTGTTAGTATAATATCAATTTGCAATTTTTTGGAGCATACAATATAGCTCAGTATTTTGTATTATTTTATACAGTCTTTTTGCTCATCTTTATCAAGGTTGCCAATAATTATGAACCTGACTATGCCGATTACTACAGTATATTTGCAGAATACAACAATAAACTGATTTGTTTTGAGCTCTATTGACTAACCAAGGCCATTACTACTTCGGGAGAATTTCTACAGCAGGTAGAACACCATAAGGAATTCCAATCCCTTACAGATGTTCTAATTCCAATATAAATCAACATTATGATGAAAGCCATGCAGTAGCAGTACTGGAGGAATATGGGATAAGCATGTCCACCAGCAGGTGAATGCCTAGTGTCACGACTTCCCAGTTTTGCTCTCCTGCGCCTGACTTCTCTGCAACCAGTTACGCAACTCCTACACCTAGTGTGAGGAATTTATCGCCATGGCACTGCCTTGTCGTCTCTGTGCCAAGCTGCCGGTCCTTGGCCACTGCCCCACTTGGCAGGAGCCCTCAGCTTTATATTTCAGTTTTGGGCGAACGGCTAAATCAAGAGAGCCGGGTAGGAGCTGCCGTTAGGTTAATATCACTCCTCAAAGTTAACAGTATGGCTTCCATGGGAAAGATTGATCTGATTACGATCACCTTCTCGGCATTAGAGTTATAGGTGTAAATTATCATGTTTTTTCCCTTTCTTTGGAATACTTGACAGTCTTCATCCACCAACTAGTGCACACACACACACACACACACAAGCATGCACACACTAGAGAGCAAAAGCAGATCAGTTTTGTGATGAGTTTTTTGTGTGCAACAGTGCCAGTCCTAACACAACTTGTGGATTGTGGACAACACAGAGACCATATATATAGAGCACAGTTGTTGAAGAACACTCAATTGTTATATAAAGGCAGCGAGAACTCGGAGGAACAGCTTGTACTACAAGTTTTCATTTTAAATGCTATTCCTCTGCAACATCCCCTGAAGCAATGCTTGCCTGGAGAATAAGTCTCATAGGTTCCCCTAGCAAACAGAATAACTCACCACAGGCTGTACGTCTATGTGTGATGTGCATCTCTGCTGGAGTTCTGTTTACTGTGGGTTGCATAACATATGAAGAGAGAGGAGGTGGTAGGAAATGGGGCTCTCGAAATGGCTGCAGTGTTTGTGTTTATGAAACTCCAGATAAGGATTCCATCCTGTGTTACTGCCAAGGGAATCAAATTAGAATGTCAAATTACAGGTCCAGCCTTTTATTCCTGGTAGGCAAAATAAGTTCATTTAGAACCTAGTTTCAGTAACTTCTATCAGTATCCTTGGTTTGGGGAGTGCTGGTGGATGACAAGGATTTACTTGTATCCCTTGCATACACAGACCAAAATCTAACTCATTTACCATGCCTGCTTCTTTTAACCAGATTTTTTGTATATCTGAAATGGTAGGGGGTAAAAAACATGATCAATTAAAACCCACCTAAGTCATGAATCCTGCATTTACACAGACCCTTCCGTCTGAAATGGGTATTGTTGCAGTAAAGATGCTGAATGCTTTTATAAGTAATGGCCTCCTAAGGGCATTGAGACTTCCTGTTCTAACAGGGTTAATGAGGTATGCTACACTATCTGATTATTCTGGGTTTCCTGTTTCTCAGTGAGATACGGGGGATATGAGGTTATGGGGGAAGGGATGCCAAAAAATGCATGAAAGAAACTTGATTTGCTAAATATTACAGTAAGTAGGCTACATTGAACTGGCCTTGCAATAAGTGCCTGCCAGTAGGCAAGTACAGTGTAGCCATTGGTACTGTACGTCATTGTATGTCATTAAAGCATAATCCCTGTAGAGCTACTAACTAGCATCAGCCATTGCCTTAGTTAGAATGTAGGCTAAGTCAACTACTACACCTTTAAAACATTAACACACACTGTATACATACACAGCAGCACTTGGTAACGTCAGGGAGGATATGAGATTAGAGGAGCAGGGAGGTGTGTCACAGCTGCCCAGGTCACACTGCAATCTGCTGTCACCTCTACTCCCTCTGCCACCAAGCACGGCAAGCAGGTGGCACACACACGCTCACAACTTCCAATGGTGACAGGGAGTTTTGCATTGACAGCGCACATTAAAACCAGTGCCAGATAATGACTGGTGCACAATCTTTATCACAATAATACTTCTCTAACCCATCATAATCCAAAACGAACTAAATATTCTGTGGTTTTAATGTGATTTCATTGAAATATTGAAGAAGAAAAAAAATCCAGTATCAAAATGTATGTAAATAAAAAATACATTTAATGTATTCAAATGTATGCAATTTTTAAACAGCAATAGCAAGTGAACTAGCTGGAGGGAGCCTACTGCAGCTCCCTCCCTCGAATGGCTTGTCCCCTGAAAATTATTCAAAATTAAAGAGCGTTTATGTTATGAACATCCCACCCAGTTTAGTATGGAGGTATTAATCATGCAGGGATGGTGCACAAACAATCTCGGAAATAGTAATTGTATGCGTCAGGATAAAGTCTGGTTTATAGGCTGGCAGTAAGATAAGAAAGGACAGCTGTATATCACTATGCCTAATTTGTCTTAGTGTGAGTAAAAAAGGATATGCTTTTAACATGTGCCAAGGCGCAACATTAATGTGATTTAAGAGGACAGGGTATAATGTGATTTACTAATGCTTAAACCAAGTGATCACCTATGCACAAGAGCTAGGGAGAAGTAGGCCTCCATTGAGCAAGTGTGTGGCTTAGCACTAAGTACAACATTGGTTAGAGGTCACATTTACATGAACCCTAAAGTGTAATTTAAAAAATGTGGAAATTGCCTTTTAAGTATTCAAATAAGATTGTGCAGATTGTCAAGGCACAGTGGTCATTTTGAGTGAATTAAACCTTGTACAATAGGGGCTAGGCTGCTTGGCAGAACCGAATCATGGGAAATGGTAGAGTAATTATCTTTACAGAGAGAGCTATGTGTACACTCGCTCAAGGACGTTAGCAGCCTGACAGGGACGACACTAACAGATGCATCGCCTGTCTCCTGACATATGCCTAACAAATCACACAAACTCTTTGAAATTCATTGGAAAAATCTCTTGCACTTTTAGAACTTTGATTAAAAGCTGATGAGCTCACCCTGGGGGGAAATGCCTGGCACCCTTGGTATTCCTGTGATGCATAGACCCCCCTAAACCAAATAATTCTCATGTTTTAGTGGTGTTGGAGTGGTTTAGCGGATAGACTAATAGACTCAGAAGTCGGTGGGGGGAGGCAGGCCTTAGAGTTAGTGTTGGTCAGTAGTCCTTTGAGTTCAGGATGAGTTTCAAGCATGTTAATCCTGTTCAAGAGAACGTCCACTCACTGTTTGGTTTGCTGGAGTCTTTGCCAATTTTTAGAGCCTTCTTCTGACATCGCCTGAGGTCCTGGATGGCAGAAAGCTTAGCCTCAGTGATGTACTGGGCCGTGCGCACTACCCTCTGTAGTGCCTTGCGGTCTGAGGCCGAGCAGTTGCCATACCAGGCAGGGATGCAACCAGTCAGGATGCTCTTTATGGTGCAGCTGTAGAATATTTTGAGGATCTGAGGACCCATGCCAAATCTTTTCAGTCTCCTGAGGGGGAATAGTTTTTTTTGTGCCCTCTTCACGACTGTCTTGGTGTGCTTGGACCATGATAATTTGTTGGTGATGTGGACACCAATGAACTTGAAGCTCTCAACCTGCTCCACTACAGCCCCCTCGATGAGAATGGGGGCGTGCTCGGTCTTACTTTCCTGTAGTCCACAATCATCTCCTTAATCTTGATCACGTTGAGGGAGAGGTTGTTGTCCTGGCACCACACGGCCAGGTCTCTGACCTTCTCCCTATAGGCCGTCTCATCGTTGTCGGTTATCAGGCCTACCACTGTTGTGTCATCAGCAAACTTAATGATGGTGTTGGAGTCATGCCTGGCCATGCAGTCATGAGTGAACAGCAAGTACAAGAGGGGACTGAGCACGCACCCCTGAGGTGTCCCCGTGTTGAAGATCAGCGTGGTGGATGTGTTGTTACCTACCATTACAACCTGGGGTCGGCCCGTCAGGAAGTCCAGGATCCAGTTGCAGAGGGAGGTGTTTAGTCCTAGGGCCCTTAGCTTAGTGATGAGCTTTGAGGGCACTATGGTGTTGTACGCTGAGCTGTAGTCAATGAACAGCATTCTCACATAGGTGTTCCTTTTGTCCAGGTGGGAAAGAGCAGTGTGGAGTGTAATAGAGATTGCGTCATCTGTGGATCTGTTGGGGCAGTATGCAAATTGGAGTGGGTCTAGGGTTTCTGGGATGATGTTGTTGATGTGGGCCATGACCAGCCATTCAAAGCACTTCATGGCTACAGACGTGAGTGCTACAAGTCGTTAGTCATTTAGGCAGGTTACCTTAGTGTTCCTGGGCACAGTGACTATGGTGGTCTGCTTGAAACATGTTGGTATTACAGACTCAGACAGGAAGAGGTTGGAAATGTCAGTGAAGACACTAGCCAGTTGGTCATCGCATGCTCAGAGTACACGTCCTGGTAATCCGTCTGGCCCTGCGACCTTGTGAATGTTGACCTTTTTAAAGGTCTTACTCACATTGGCTGAGAAGAGCGTGATCACACAGTCGTCCGGAACAGCTGATGCTCTCATACATGTTTCAGTGTTACTTGCCTCGAAGTGAGCATAGAAGTAATTTAGTTTGTCTGGTAGCTTGTGTCACTGGGCAGCTCGCGGTTGTGCTTCCCTTTGTAGTCTGTAATAGTTTGCAAGCCCTGCCACATCCGACGAGCGTTGGAGCTGGTGTAGTACGATTCGATCTTAGTCCTGTATTGACGCTTTGCCTTTTTTATGGTTCGTCAGAGGGCATAGCGGTATTTCTTATAAGCTTCCGGGTTAGAGTCCCGCTAATTGAAAGCGGCAGCTCTACCCTTTAGCTGAGTTCAAATGTTGCCTGTAATCCATGACTTCTGGTTGGGGTATGTACGCACAGTCACTGTGGGGACGACGTCATCGATGCACTTATTGATTAAACCAGTTACTGATGTGGTGTACTCCTCAATGCCATCGGAAAAATCCCAGAACATATTCCAATCTGTGCTATCAAAACAGTCCTGTAGTTTCTCATCTGCTTCATCTGACCACTTTTTTATAGACCGATTCAATGGTGCTTCCTGCTTTAATTTTTGCTTGTAAGCAGGAATCAGGATAGAATTATAGAATTAGGGTCAGATTTGCCAAATGGAGGGCGAGGGAGAGCTTTGTACGCGTCTCTGTGTGTGGAGTAAAGGTGGTGTAGAGTTTGTTTCCCTCTGGTTGCACATTTAACATGCTGGTAGAAATTAGGTGAAACAGATTTAAGTTTCCCTGCATTAAAGTACCCGGCCACTAGGAGCGCCGCCTCTGGATGAGCGTTTTCCTGTTTGCTTATGGCCGTATACAGCTCATTGAGTGCGGTCTTAGTGCCAGCATCGGTTTGTGGTGGTAAATAGACAGCTACGAAGAATATAGATGAAAACTCTCTTGGTAAATAGTGTGGTCTACAGCTTATCATGAGATACTCTACTTCAGGCGAGCAAAACCTTGAGACTTCCTTAGACATTGAGCACAAGCTGTTGTTTACAAATATACATAGACTGCCACCCCTTGTTATACCAGAGGCTACTGTCCTATCCTGCCGATACAGTGTATAACCCACTAGCTGTATGTTATTCGGTGAAACATAAGATATTACAATTTTTAATGTCCCGTTGGTAGGATATATGTGCTTGTAGTTTGTCTATTTTATTATCCAATGATTTTACGTTGGCTAATTGGACTAATGGTAAAGGCAAATTACCCACTTGCCGCCAGATCCTCACAAGGCACCCCAATCTTCGTCCTTGATATCTCTGTCTCTTTCTCCTGCGAATGACGAGGATGAGGGCCTTGTTGGGTGTCAGGAGTAAATCCCTTTGGTCCGACTCGTTAAAGAAAAAGTAATCTTTCAATACAAGGTGAGCAATCACTGTCCTGATTCCTAGAAGCTCTTTTCGGTCATAAGAGACAGTGGCAAAAACATTTTGTACAAAAAAAAAGTAATAAATAACGTGAAAAAAACACACAATAGCACAATTGGTTAGGAGACTGTAAAACAGCAGCCATTCTCTCCGGCGCCATTGCATAACATTACCATCTGTAAGATCGTACTTCAACTATACCATCTAGATCTAATGAAATATAAAAATCCTAATGTGATAAGTAGATTCTGTAATAACAATTACATATAACTCACTCATTGTTTGCAAAAAATACAGTTCTGAATTGGCCTAGGCCTCCAAAATGAAAGATGGAGTGCCATATGAACTAAATTTGGCCTATCATTGATAAAGGGGAATGAGTAAATATACTATATTGTGGTAATTGTTTAGGGAATTACATTAACGATCACTTGTAGGAGGAGGTGTAAACAATGTGTAGACATTAGGCCTAACTTACCTTTGTCTTTGCTTGTTCATTTTGTCCAGCTGTGACCACCAGATTATCTTCATAATAATAAAAGTGCACATAAGTGGTTTTAGGACAACACTTTTTGCTGGCCTACCAAAACCTGACATCCATCAAACTAGGATAGGATAGCAACGAAACCGCACGGCAAAAACACACGGGCACCATCACATTCTTCGTGATCAAAGGGGGTGGAGTGCTTGTGGGAAACAATGACAAAAACTATAGATCCTACGGCCCTGTCACAGAAATACAGTAATTGTATTAATCAGGGCATCTTCAGCCATCCCATCATCGATACCGCTACTATCCGTACACTGGGCGTGTTTATTGCCTGTCATTCATAGTCACAGAAAGAGAATGCCTAGGATTGGTAGAGTTGTAAAGCTGTGGCGCATATTGATATTTTTTCGCTCCCCATTGGCCATTATTGATGTCAGTCAAAGCTTTTAGCCGTTTAGTGACAGATGAGTATTGAAAAAAACAAAAACAATCTGAGCAAGCAGCCATCTTGAGTCCAGACCGCTCTGGAAGAAGGAATGAGAATTATATTGACTGGAGTCGCTCAAGGAAAACCTCAACATTAAACCAAGAATACTCGACGAAAGAGACTAGCTACATCTAAAGGATTTCTTTAGATTATTTACTTTGTTCGCCTTTTCGTGAATGCCACACGCCTTTTTGCGTTATTTTCATGTTGTGGACAAACATATAACGTTTGGAATCCACACAGCCTTCGGTAGAATCTGGCTAATGTTTTCTCCGGCGTTAACTTTCCTTTGGATTGATCGCACGTGATTTGGGAAAAGAGGAATGTTGTTAGCATGGAGCACGCTACCTGGAATAATTTTACAAGCATGTATCTTGGTCATTAAGGTGTAATTACACAAACTCTACTCATTGCATTGGAGCTATAACTAGTGAGGTAACCAGTAAGCAATTTTGGCAATCAAAAACTTATGCAAACCATAGCAGTCCTGCTGAAAGGTTATCGCTAGTTAGCTATCTAGTCGGACAGTTGCAACAAAGTAACAGTTTGTGATTATTTTTGCTAGGAGTTACTCTAGGCGATACATTGGTTCTAAAATGCGAAAATGTTGCATTATTGTGTGCGGAATGGATACACCATGCAGCAAGTGCACTAACCAGTAGCCAGACAAGCTATTCGTCGGTGTAATTCGGTATTTTTTTGCAGTAACTTTCTGCTGTAGTTAGATCCATTCAAGACAAGTTATTATTTATTTTTTCTCCATATGATATGATGCAAGCCATGTCACATCCCACAAGAATACAATAAACACCAAGGACTGATGTGGATATTGTAATACAAACGTTTCTGTGACCCTACTCCATGTTGCTGGCATTGCAGCTCTTTCAATCAGTCAATCATCCGATGCATTTGCTGTAAAAAGGTACTCTGATAGGTTGGACGCTAATCCCTAGGATTTGTGACACCAGGATTTAATCGAAATAAACGATTTGACATTTGATTTGAAAATGGGAGCAGCAACGAAACTGGCATTCGGAGTCTTTCTCATCTCATTTTCCTCAGGTGGGTATTAGATAGGAAACTGTTTAAAATATCGACAATTGATCACGTTTTCAGGCATGCAATATTTCAGTATATCTTCACACGCATCGATATCACATTGTAGGTCTATGATAATGTTATAGTTTATCCTACTTCGTTCATGACAGAGCCTAGGCTACTGTCCCTGTTTTGTGTTCTCAGTGCTGCGGGTCATATGACGCGGGAACGCGATCGAATGTACAATATCGCTCTTGAAACAGGACAGATTTTTGAATGGAACTGACTGTACACAATGTCCACTGTTAGACAATATTTTAGGCCTATGTTAATCTTCTATACAACCATAGCCACTTCTAGCCACTATAGTGAGATAAAATGGAAAGGGAGGTTATGTGGAGGAAGGAGGCAACGTTTGCATCAGATTATGAGCAGCTAGCTGTATATATAATGTATACGGTGCAATGTATAATGCATATGGTGCAATGGTTAATGCAATGTGTGGTTTGAATGCAATGTCAAAATTGCTACATATTTTATGGCAACCTGGACTCGGGGATAGACGTAACATATTAAAGGTAAATCCGGGACACAACAATTAGTATGATATGTTACATTTCGTATGATATGTATTGATTTGGGGATGTCCATCATCCATTTCCTATGATATGTTATGAATTACAATTCATATGATATGTTACAAATTGGAATTCATACAATATGTTACGAATTGCAATTTGTAAAATATGTTACGAATATGACGTATGACATGTTACGATATTTCCAATTTGTTGTGGCTAACATTAGCTAGGTGGCTAATGCTAACAGCTGGGTGGCTAACGTTAGCTAGGCTAGGGGTTATGAGTTAGGCTAATGGGTTAGGGTTAGCTATCATGTTAAGTAATTGCAATGTAGCTAAAAAGTAGTTGCTAAAATGCTAAAGTTGTCTGTGATGAGATTCGAACACGCAACCTTTGGGTTGCTAGAAGTTCACATTATAGGCCCACCCAACCACCCTGACCAAACAGCCTTCTTTAGTTATTGCATGAACCTTTCATGCATAAGTTCCAAATATCTCTAACGGTCGCCCCAGTGGGATTCTTTTTTTATTGCCCGTAATGTCAGAATGCACTCAGTTCCAAAATATGATTGTTACGCAACAGGACAGTTAACCCAAGCTGCCCTCAAACCAAGGCACACTGCCTGCTAATTAAAGGCTATGTTTCAACTTTTAATTTCAAATGAAATTTTCTAACAACAGTTTGAATTTAGGTGTATTCCGACTCCTCTTTATTTAATATAGAAATAGCCCATTTCACTGTTGCGGACAATTTACATTTGATGCTTTACTGAGCTGGACAAACTTCTCTCTTCGACTAGAGCCCAAGCACAAACTTTTTCCTCCCTGGCACATTTTCCGGCTGGTGTCGGCATTGACTTCACTACTAATAACAACTTTGGACATGTGTGCGTTCCTATCAATGTAAGTGCCTTATTACGTTATCGTTTTTGTATATTATGTTGTCGTTTCTACTGTAGCATACCGTATGTACAGTTGAAGTCGGAAGTTTACATACACTTAGGTTGCAGTCATTAAAATTCGTTTTTCAACCACTCCACAAATTTCTTGTTAACAAACTATAGTTTTGGCAAGTCAGTTAGGACATCTACTTTGTGCATGACACAAGTCATTTTTTCAACGATTGTTTACAGACAGATTATTTCACTGTATCACAATTCTTGTGGGTCAAAGGTTTACAGACAAATTATGTAATGGCTTTAGAAGCTTCTGATAGGCTAATTGACATCATTTGAGTCAATTGGAGGTGTACCTGTGGATGTATTTCAAGGCCTACCTTCAAACTCAGTGCCTCTTTGCTTGACATCATGGGAAAATCAAAAGAAATCAGCCAAGACCTCAGAAAAAAAAGTTGTGGACCTCCACAAGTCTGGTTCATCCTTGGGAGCAATTTCCAAACCCCTGAAGGTACCATGTTCATCTGTACAAACAATAGTACGCAAGTATAAACACCATGGGACCACGCAGCTGTCATACCGCTCAGGAAGGAGACGCTTTCTCTCTCCTAGAGATGAACGTACTTTGGTGCGAAAAGTGCAAATCAATCCCAGAACAACAGCAAAGGACCTTGTGAAGATGCTGGAGGAAACGGGTACAAAGGTATCTGTATCCACAGTAAAACGAGTCCTATATCGACATAACCTGAAAGGCTGCTCAGCAAGGAAGAAGCCACTGCTCCAAAACAGCCATAAAAAGCCAGACTATGGTTTGCAACTGCACATGGGAAGAAAGATCGTACTTTTTGGAGAAATGTCCTCTGGTCTGATGAAACAAAAATAGAACTGTTTGGCCATAATGACCATCGTTATGTTTGGAGGAAAAAGGGGGAGGCTTGCAAGCCGAAGAACACCATCCCAACCGTGAAGCACGGGGGTGGCAGCATCATGTTGTGGGGGTGCTTTGCTGCAGGAGGGACTGGTGCACTTCACAAAATAGATGGCATCATGAGGATGGAAAATTATGTGGATATATTGACGCAACATCTCAAGACATCAGTCAGGAAGTTAAAGCTTGGTCGCAAATGGTCTTCCAAATGGACAATGACCCCAAGCATACTTCCAAAGTTGTGGCAAAATGGCTTAAGGACAACAAATTCAAGGTATTGGATTGGCCATCACAAAGCCCTGACCTCAATCCCATAGAAAATTTGTGGGCAGACCAGAAAAAGTGTGTGCGCGCAAGGAGGCCTACAAACCTGACTCCGTTACACCAGCTCTGTCAGGAGGAATGGGCCAGAATTCACCCAACTTATTGTGGGAAGCTTGTGGAAGGCTACCCAAAACGTTTGACCCAAGTTAAACAATTTAAAGGCAATGCTACCAAATACTAATTGAGTGTATGTAACTTCTGACCCACTGGGAATGTGATGAAAGAAATAAAAGCTAAAATAAATCATTCTCTCTACTAGTATTCTGGCATTTCACATTCTTAAATAAAGTGGTGATCCTAACTGACCTAAGACAGGGAATTTTTACTAGGATTAAATGTCAGGAATTGTGAAAAACTGAGTTTAAATGTATTTGCCTATGTATGTAAACTTTCGACTTCAACTGTATGTATGGAGGATAATGTATTTACTGTTTTATTCATGTTTTCAAGTTCTGGTGACAAATAATGCATTCTTATTCTTTCATAGATTGTAATGGACACATATGATGTGTGTAAAATAATTTTATGAGGGTTTACTGATTATGATGAGCTAATGCTAAGCTAATTGCAAGCTCTGTGGCACCATGTTTGTTGACATTATAAAATTCATTCTGGTTGTCACGTAAATATCTGTACGACCAAAGATTTTATAACAAAATGGGGTGAAGGGATGGTTCACTTGTCTTTCGAGTAAACTTCCGGAAGTGAATGGTGGAAGTGAATGATGGTAGAGGACACTCCCCCTTTCAACATGCATACTGCAAACAGACCCAAATCATCTTGTAAACTCTTGTCTTTGGTTGACGTGAAAAAACAAACATGGCGGCGCGCACAAACTACCCATCGATTTTTGAAATTGTTTTACTAAATTATTTAGGTCACTGGAGAAGTGACCTGTGATGTGATGAATTGTAAATAGTAATTGCTATTAGCTAACTCATATTATGGTTTCTGTCAGCCAAGAGTTAGCTAAATATGACCGCTTGTGTTAGGTCACTCTTTCTTCAGTTGGTGCTGACTAATGTAGCCTACATTATCCGGGTTTGGATAAGAATTGTGTTATGCTGTTGATTCTTCTGTGAAAGTCTGACCATTGCATCCAAAAATAAACTGCTCACATTGAGGACATAACGTTGTAAAGACTGTTTGTGCAAAATGTTTCTGTGAAAAAACAGTGTGGCCAGCTCAAACGCTGACTGTTGCATCAATCGTAACTGGACGTTCTAAATAAGTGTTCTAATCACACCGCTTTGAGCGCACGCTGCAGGGACCACTGTAGAATGATCACACCCGTGTGTTCGTATGTGTCAAAGGGTTAAGTAACCGGTCTCGTGTAACCATACCAAATGTAACATATACTAATTTGAGTGTCCTGGATTTACATTTACTATGTTACGTCTAGTCTATGAGACCAGTCTTTTCATGCAGGAAGATTGTTAATGTGAGAATCCCCTCCACTAGATTATTTGAGAATTTCTGTTATGTAAGAACAGAACATCTGATGAGGCTATATTTTACCCTATTTTGGTTGTTGATGTTTCAGTATAGGTTTGCTTATGAAGTGATTCTGACCTGGGCTCTGAAATCACAGTTGTATTGCCCGGATATTTTCTTATGTAGATGGGTACAGGTAAAATAAAGGAAATGCTTGAGTAAATGAAGGATAGAAAGTATATTTAACTTCTTTGGGAGCAGCGCACGAGGTGACCGTTTTGGAGAGCCTGGCATGCCCAAAGTAAAATGCCTCCCATTCAGGTCCAGAAAATAGGATATGCACATATTTAGTACCTTTGGATAGGAAACACTCTGAATTTTCTAAAAGTGTTAACATTTTTTCTGTGAGTATAACAGAACGGATATGGCAGGCGAAAACCCGAGGAGTTTCTGTCCTGGAAAAAGTGGTTTCGACACATTGCCTCATTTAGAAACCCTCCCTTATGAAAATGCCAATATAAGGGCATTTGAATGCAGTACCTATTGCTTCCTCTGGATGTCAACAATCTCGAGAAAGTGTTCTGATTCTTTTTATATGCTTTTAGAGCATAGAAGAAGACGAATAAGGAAGTGGCCACACAGATGTCAATAGAAGAAAATGCACGTTCACGGCTTGTGCGCTCTTTGGTTTTTTCCTTTCTTATCGCCCAGTTTATATTCTGGTTGAAATATTATACTATTTATACATAAAAGTGTTCCTAAGGATACATTTAAAATTATGTTTGATTGTTCTTGGACACGTTTATAGGTATAAGTTGAAGGAGTCAACGCTATATTTTCTCATTATAACGCGCCAACCACACAGAGATTTATGGATATAATACATTACTTTTTCTAACAAAAGAACCATGGGTTGTCTTCGTTGGACACTTGGGAAGCCCTCAGCAGAAGTTCTTCAAAAGGTAATTGATTTGTTTTTGCTGTGAAATGTGTTTTCTGTGAACCGTGAAGGCTTATGAATTTATGGTAATGGGAAAAATATGTGGGGTGCTATCCTCAAACAATCAAATGTGGTGCTTTCGCCGTGAAGCCTTTTTGAAATCTGACAACGCTGTGATATTGCCAAGAAGCAGAGCTTTTGATGACTATGAAACACTTGTATATTGATGCATGTTTAATAATTCAACTTTTGGATTTTGAATTTGGCGCCTTGCATAGCGCCCCACCGCTCCTAAAGGAGTTAAAGCAGCTGCTTCCACACAGGTGTGGTTCCTGAGTATATTAAGCAATTAACATCCCATCATGCTTAGGTTCATGTATAAAAATGTGCCCAGTTGTCCATTATTTTGTCAACCATGGCTAGAAGAGATCTCAGTGACTTTGAAGAGGGGTCTCAAAGGAGCATAGGGGGTTTAAAGGGTGTGTTTCAGTCACCAGATCTCAACCCAATTGAACACTTATGGGAGATTCTGGACCGGCACCTGAGACAGCGTTTTCCACCACTATCAACAAAACACCAAATGATTGGATTTCTCATGAAAGAAAGGTGTCGCATCCCTCCAATAGAGTTCTAGACACTTGTAGAATCTATGCCAAGGCGCATTGAAGTTATTCTGGTGGCTCGTGGTGGCCGATCGCCCTATTAAAACACTTTCTGTTGGTGTTTCATTTATTTTGGCAGTTACCTGTACATTCTGATACATTCATGCATAGCTACTGAATGGCATGTTATTTGCCTAGCGTTATGCAAAGGCCTATATAATGATCTGTTGTACAGTAGTTTTCACTATTTTGTTTTCTTTAACTGAACAACAACACAGTACATCCCAAAGAAAGCAGTTAGTTGGACAAAAAGGACGTTTTTAGATATTGCTTGTTGGCACTAAAGGATTCCGTGTATGTGAGTGTGTGTGTGTGTGTGTGTGTGTGTGTGTGTGTGTGTGTGTGTGTGTGTGTGTGTGTGTGTGTGTGTGTGTGTGTGTGTGTGTGTGTGTGTGTGTGTGTGGCGGTTTTGTTTGAAACGAGGCACATGCTGCTGGCATCTGCCCTGAGAGACATATGTGCTTATCACTCTGCACTCCACAAAAGCCCCTTTGCACAGAGCAGGGAGAGGTGGGGGGCAAAGACTCAAGTCATCTCCTGAGTCAAAGCTTAATATCCTTAGCATTAGGCAGAGTGCAGTCAGTGCATAGTAAACAGGGCCTAGCTAGGCCACATAACAGATGAGATTGAACTAAAGCAATCTACTCGCTTTACCTGAATGGGTTTCCCCCAAGCAGGACTTTGACCTCAGAGGGTAAATGTCAGTTACACAAACACCTCACCTCAATGCTACTTGATCCGCCCATAGCACACCGTCGTGGTGGAGCTATGTTGATGTTATTTTGAGGAAGTGGCAAGTTTCATTGCTCGATTGCCTGGGTCGTAACGTTCTGCAGGTTGCAGATAGAAATATCACGAATAGAGTTCTGTTCTACATAAGGCCTATTCCGTGTCTGAACACTTCACAACACTGTGTCCTACTGATCACATCCCTACAGTATAATGCTAGCGGTTTGGAATTTTGGTGGCCTGTTGATAGGAAAGGCCCTATGCAAACGTTGTGGCATGGACAGATTGCTTGTGCCAAGGATTGCTTATGCTACCATAGCTGGGTGGGTGCCTGGAGAACGGTTACACTCCCCCTGTATCTGTTAAAACTAGTTGTACATTTGATTGGGGGGAAGGAAAAGAAAGTCTGCTGGGTTGTTATCACACTTTCTAAGAAACTCTCGTGTCTGTTGAATTATAACTTAGCCGGCTCTGGATGGGATTAGGGTGATATGTACATTGTAGCCTATAGGGGATTAGGGTGTGTTGTTTCCCTTTGGGGCTCAACATATGTTCTTATCTGTCAGTTGTGCAACAAATAGGTTGTTGTTAATATTTGGTAAAAACACAATTGGTATTTAAGGGGTTGACTATGTTTTGTCATAGATAAGTTGTTATCCACTTTGTTCTCCTGATGTAGACCTAGCAGACTTTTCAACACATTTAGGCTTACCCAACCAAACTCTATGCACCATTGGGCCAACAACCAAGCAACGGGCATAGAAATTGAACTGGTTGTTATATTCTGAAGTGCTGTGACCGGCGTGTTTTTCTATGCAGAAAAGGCCCATTTCACTCAGGCCTCCACTGTTTCATATGTAAATGTTATTCTGTATTGTACAACAAAAGCCCCAAAATCCCACCCTCTCCTCTATCTTGAATTTTAAGCAGTTCCTCTCTTCGACTACAATTATCGCATTAGGCTACCCTTAGTGGCTCTTACAAGAGGGGGCCTTCAAAACAGCGCAGTTAGAATGTGTACTGCTCATTACCAAAGGTTCTCTGGTCACATTAGGCAACAACGCCCCTCATTAAGACAGCATAACCTTGCATCCTGAGCAGGGGACTGGAGCGGCACCCCAGTCCATTTATTGTTGCCTCCAAGCAAATGATCAAACAAAAGGTCACCAACCAGAAACAAGCTACAGTAGAGATGAGCTACGTTAGAGACTAGCGACAGTAGAGACTAGCTGCAGTAGAAACAAGCTAAGGCCTCATTAAGCTGCAGTAGAAAATGGTCTTCACAAAGATTCTGGGCATAAAACCAGCGACATACCTAGGGTTGAAAAATTCTGGTAACTTTCCCCAAATTCCCAGGTTTTACAGAAATCCTTGCCGGATAATTCCCGGAATTGGGATGGAATAAACAGGAAATCTGGAATTCTCCAATCAGGATTTCTGGAAAATTTGGGAAAGTTACCAGAATTGTGCAACCCTACACATACCATATTTGTCCATCTCCATAGTGTCCCCCTCTTTAGGGTGATATTAGGTTGATCTCCCGCATCTTTCTACCCTTTTCTGTCAGGTGTAACTCTGTGTACTGCACTGTACCTCACCATAATTACAGAAATGTCTTTCCACCCCCATGTGCTTGCTATCCAAATATAATCTCTCTATGTGACCTGCCTCAACATGATTCATTAATGGCTCACTGATGGAAGTTTTTCTGCCTCTGTATCACATATACCACCATAGAGCCCCCATCTTGCGGTTAGATCGTTTCCTGGGGATTGTTTGCTCTCCTTTTTCTCAAGAGTTTTAAAACTCCAAAATACCCCCATATATCAGGTTGTGATCTACAAAAGGGATGCTTGTCCGACAAAAGACCTGGCCTCTCAGTCAACAAAACGAACCACCATCCCACTCGTATCATGCTAAAGAGTTGCCATAACAAATAGCAGACAGCGGTACGGGACAGTTTGTTTGTTGTTTCTTCAGATCATTATCAGAACTCTTACAGTGTGCTCTGTGGGACAGCGCTCGCTCGATGCAATCGACTGTGGATTTCTCAAACGAAAAAGGTGCAAGGATGACTTTTCTACAACTGGTTTGTTGACCTTTTTTTTAACACAGGTTCCATAACCGGATAAATACTTTGACCTCAAATTGGATCATCTGACTTTTTTATTATCTTGCAGTGCTCACTGAGGTGGATTACAGTAACCAAGATGGTGTTGCAGGCCATAGCACTGTGCTTGTATGAATTATTTACATTCAACAGTTGTAACTGTGAAGTCAATTGTTCGCTTTAAAAGGGCAAATGATTTGGAAATCATACAAATGCCTTGTTTCCCCACGGTTTGCTCCTCCATGCTCCTGTTGTTCCTCCTGTCAGATAGAACATTCTGTTCTCATCTGTACTTAGAATAAGGCCCAAAGGAGCATGGAATTTAAAGCACTCATCAGACTCAACCTGCAGCCACTCATGGCACACACTGGGACCAAATGTGACACAACAGTTGGAGATACACAGGAAAGTTTTCTATGGGGAAGTGCTTTATGGGTTGGCGTTTCAGGCTCAATTCACAAGAGGGAGTTTGATGTGACTCAAACTTAACTTTAGGGCACTTAACTCTGTGTACCTTATGGACTGCACTGGAGTAGCAATCAGTCAATCGTTATGCTAGTAATTAGCCCACCAACAGGTATGAAAATGTCAAAGGGGTACTTACCCCAAACCCCCATTATCAGCTGTCAGACTTTGGCGTCCCGCCCTGTGTGTGTGAAATCTGGGACCCCTTTAATAACAACAGGGTGCTGTTTTGAAAGGCCTCCAAAACAAAGCACAATAATACACACACAGACAAAGAGACACACACTTGAACACACACACACAACTGCATATCCTGGAAATGTGGAACCACAGAATATACACTGAAAGACAAAAAAATTGTTGAACTTGAATAAGTGGAAAAACAAATGGCCTGTTCTAAACCCCATGTTGTCCTAATGTTGTTCATCAGACAGAAAGTCTGCAGACTGCAGGCCCATTCATTCATACTGTAAAACAGCTAAACACAGTGATGAAGTCAGATCCCTTAATCCTGGCTGGAATGTCCGTCCAGCTCTGGCAGCCTCATGGGTCTCAGCACCAGTTTGCTGCTTATCACTCCAACTACAAAAAAAGTGTGATGTTATGTGCTCTGAAAGAGATCAGGGGGAAACAATCCAATTTTCTCCTGAAAACAGTCCTGTTTTGTTACAGTTTACTTTGAGTAGCTATTTGGCCCCTTGTTTGTTTAGGCCTAAATGTCCAGAAATTAGGTGAGTGCTTTTCATGCAAATGCCATGATATTAATTTAAACTTAGCTAGGGTGATGAAAGAATGTACAAGTACTACACAGACTTTCATGTAGCCTACTTGTTTGGGTTTCTGAACTGTTAGTACTCTACCAAGAGCACTGAGGACTCTCACTCCTGTAGTGTCACGGGTCGTTCCACCAATTCGGGTCCCTTTTGAGATCTGTAGAAAAAAAACTTTAGATTTCACCTAATTTTAACATTCTGTCATAAAGAGCACGTTAAATTTAATAAAAAAAATAGGTTTTCCCTTCTCAAGAAGTTAAATTAAAAGAATACTATAAATAGTGCCCATTAACCTTTTCACCCAACAAACGGGTGTGATCATTCTACAGTGGTCCCTGCAGCGTGCGCTCAAACCGGTGTGATTAGAATGCTTATTTAGAACGTCCAGTTTCGATTGACGCAACAATCAGAATTTGAGCTGGCCACTGTTTTTTTTCACAGAAACATTTTGCACAAACACAGTCCTTACATAGTTATGTCCAGAATCTGAGCAGTTTATTTTTGGATGAAATGTTCAGACATTCACAGAAGTAGCTACAGCATAACACAATCATACAAACCGGAAAATTAGCTCATTATAATCAGTACAACCTTCAAAAAAGTATTTTACACACATCGTAGGTGTCCATTACAATCTATGCAATAATCAGAATGCATTATTTGTCACCAGTACTTGAAAACATTAGCAGCAAGAGCCTCTCGTGGATGCTGCAGTGTACCCAAGTGGCGTCGGGAGCAACTGCTTGCACGCACATTACCACCACTATGTCTCCCTTTCATGGCTTTTGCACCATCAGTACATATACCAACATGAGCAGCAGCGACGTTTGGGTACATACGGACCGTTAGTGGAATTCCCGCGAGAGATTAATGGTTAATGTGATTGGATGTTAATTATTTGACTAGGCTACCTGTATTTGACATTGTGTTGTTATTATTTCGCTGAACACAAGATGGTTAAAAAAAAGAATTGGCAGTGAAACGAGGCTACTTAGGCGAGAGAAAAAAACTCATCCGAATGTATAGCTCCATTGGAAAATATAAATGGACTGTTTGAAAATGTGAAAGAAATGTAAATCCAAATTATAATGTGAATTACATTTTTTATTTGGCGTACCCCCGACGGCATTGTGCGTACCCAAGTTTGGGAATACCTGCTCTACACAATGACTCCTTGTTTTGGCACATAAACTGAAATTAGGCGAACTATTAGAATTTTAGCAGCCAGGAAATGGCCGAGCAATTTCTGCATAATGTACCCTTTTAAAGCTAGTTTCCTGCAATTCCACACCTTTTGTCATGGGGCTGAGTAAATAATTGCACATTCAAAGCGAATGTCTTGCAATTCTACACATTTTTCCATGGGGCTGAGAGAAAATGTCCTGTTTTAAAGCTAACTTAATGCAATTATACACATTTTGCCATGGTTTATGCTTTGTTCTAATGCTATCTGAGTGACTCAAACATTATAACAAAATCAGTGGGGGCCCCATAACATTCCATTTTTAGAATTTTTGATTCTAACTATACTGACTGTATAGATTTTATTTTGGTGATTGTTAATTCTCAAAGATTATCTTCTTTAAAAATAGACAGCTCCTTTTTTTACATGATTCATATCTGGTTTTAGGTGTTTAAGTTTAAACAGAAAACTTTTTACCATCCCCCCAAATTTCTACATGATTATTATTTTCTGAATTTCTTTGTAATTATGTTTTTTTGCAGTGGCGCGGTGCGCTGATGCTAAATTCAAATAGGGGAAGAACTGTTTAAAATGCTGTTAAAATTCAATAATTATGTTGCACAATTTCTACTTTATATGTTAGGGGACTCAAAAGGCACTGATTTTGTGTATGAATTTGATGAAGTTATCAAAGTCATAAGATGGGGCGGCAGGTAGCCTAGTGGTTAGTGCGATGGGCCAGTAACCGAAAGGTTGTGAGATCGAATCTGTCGTTCTGCCCCTGAACAAGGCAGTTAACCCACTGTTCCTAGGCCGTCATTGTAAATAAGAATTTGTTCTTAACTGACTTGCCTAGTTAAATAAAGGTTAAAATAAGATGAGTCATCTATTTTGATATCAATAGTTGATTGTATGTGTGGATCTCTAAATACGAGCTATATTTTATAACTGCACTTGTTTCACGTCCATGGGGGAGTGCCTGTTACCCTGTGGAGATGGAGCACAAGAGAAAGTGTCTTTGCTCCTCCTTTGGCATATTTTCGAATCACATCCCCCTCCCACTTAATCCGTGTTGCCCAGCCTGCGCTGGAATGGACAAGATAATCAGAGGAGTCTGCCACAGACAGACTTGATGAGCTGGCAAAGTTTTTTTAAGCCATCTTGGTTGTGCCACCAAATCTGAGGAAAATGCCTACAGTATGGCTCTTCAGTTGTTTAGAACCAGCACTTGGGCATTCTAATTGCATTGCTGTAGTCGACTCCCTGTTTGGACCAATGGATTAACCCCTAGTAAACCTGCTGCTTGTGATTCCCAAATATTTTGAGGAGTATAGTGGATACAGAAGCTCCTATCATGGAAGAAGGCTTAAGCTAGGGGTTGTCTAGAGTGAGTCTAGTCAAGCCTATTTGAGATTGTCAAAATGGAATGATGATGTGTTGGCTCCCAGTCCATACAACATTGTCAAAGGTCCTGCCCAATCCAACTATCCCCCAGTAGTCAATAAACAAACTGACTTTTGAACAGGGCCCTTTTGTGATTTGTGCTGGCCCAGATCTGTAATCATGGTATTGGGGCTTCAACGAATGATGCGCATCTTCGGCTGTGCCTTCCTCCTCCTCCACCAGGCGTGGATGTGACATTAATTCCGGCAGATTCCCTGTAATCCTGATAATGGCGATTTGTGTCTCCGGAACTAATCCCCTGGATTTATCCCCACGAGGGGCAATTAGCAAATTAATTCCCCCCCAAAATAATTTTCTTCATCTATGCTGCCAGACACTCCACAGCACCATTTGTTTTTTAAAGAGGCACTATGCTGTTATTATTGTAACGTTTACACTTTTGTGAATATGAATTAGGAAAATGGGTCTCTTCTTGGACTATGGACTAGGGCCATGACTGAGTAATGGGTTTGATGTGTTCAATGTAAGCAAAATGTCTTCATGTGGGCTATTTTGGAAGGCATACAGTCAGTTAGGGATGGGCATTTGAAATTAATAATATCATTATTTTTGGGGTGGGGGATAGTAAAAAAAAAAGAGAAATTCCACAGGGTGCTATACCGGTAGCTTTTGTCTAACAGTAGCCTAGGCTAACAGCAACAGTGAAAGAGAAGTCTGATGTTTGCCATCATAGAACTGATTCTGTTTAAAAAAATTCTGGTGAGTGTTTTGCATTGATCTGTGTTAGGTCTTGTGGACCTTCCGTTGGTGCGCACCTGTAGGCTAATCGCTGAGGTGGGGAAAATAGCATACTGTTGTCAGGGCTGACTGGAGGGCTAAATGCAGTAGGATAGTAACATGCCTTTTTATGTCAAATGCACCCCATAACCTATAGCCCATGAGAGAGAACATTTGCTTGAAAAATAAAACATCACTTTGTCCGTCCTCAGAACTGTAGGCTACATTTACTGTATGCATCTGAAAACAATATCAAAGCCACATAACGTCTGAAGCAGCAGTAGCTCAAAGCACCGTAGGCTACATAGCTAAACACTACATTCAAAACACTACATTCAAATACAAGTTTGTTGTTTTATTAAAAGGTCCAATGCAGGCATGTTTATCTCAATATCAAATTATTTCTGGGTAATTCAAATGGTAAAAAATAATCAAAAATAGCTTCTTGGCTAAATGCAATTGCTCATGCAAGAATGTTGCTAGGAGTGGTCTGAGACAGTGGCCTAATGGGAGGGATATGTAACCTGCAAACTAGCTGTTTTTGGCAGAGAGGAGGGCAAACTATTTGTTATTGGTCTATTAACTTATAACATCTAGTGAAATCACCAGGTGGTCCAAAAATCCCATCCAGCCAAACAAGCAGAAATGTTCAAACAGCTCTTTACACTGAAAGTACATTATCATAACTTTCACAATTTCACTGTATTATTCCAACCTCATAGTGTGGAAATATATATAAAAAACATGGAAATTACATTTTGGACTGCTCTGCCCCTTTTAATTTAGGCATGTCAAATGTCATGGCATATCCTTGTGTCTAACAATGTATCATGGCTAATTTAATTTAGACAAAGATTTTACATTGTTAAAATAATATATAAAATGAATACTCTCACAAGTGTTCGAATACTAAACGTCTGTTCGGATATCCGGATATTCGATACCCATCCCTAAGTCAGATGCTATCTTCTTCCCCATAGCAGCGCTGTTCTCTGTGATGAGGGTGTTATTCTCATCATTGGTTGAGGCAAAAAAAACAGTGAAGAAATGTTTGGGAATAACTGTCTAAGATGTCCCATTGTCAGGAACATTAGTGAACAGACTGTAAACACATGGTCAAACTGTAACCCCTCAGAGGTAGCTTACAGTAAGTGGTGTCTGTACTGTATGCCCAGTCCAGCTTGTTCAGCACAAGCAATCGTGGCGCTCCAACTCCTCCCCGGGCTTGTTTCTTCCTTGGCGCCAACAGTCTCTCTTACTCAACTTGCGTGACTAGTTTCCAGAGCTCTGGCTCCTGGGCTCAGAGCATACCATGTTTAGCTGGCACTATGTTTAGTTGTCCTTCATAATTGATTGTCAGAACAAACAGCACTGTAGGTCCCGACTACCTGCTCCCTGGCCCTGTTAGATATGAGCGGAATGAAGAGACTAAGAGAGGCCCCTCTGTGTCTCAGGGGGCCCTTGGCTCTACTAACATGTGGCAGGTGACTTCTTTCTTTCTTTCTTCTCGCTCTCAGTCTCTCTCTTCTGTCTCTGTCTCTTGCTGTGTCTCTCTCTGTCTCTAATTCTCTGTCCCTTTCTCTGTCTCACTCTCTCTCTCAAAATATCTCTTTGTACTTTTTAAATCATGCATTTCTTGTTTTTAATCAAGGATTTCTGTGTCTTTTTACACCCCAAAGACAAAATGTGTTAACTACTTAGGGAGTGGTGGGGCGCCACTCCCGACACTACCCGGTTGTCAGATTTCAAAAAGGCTTTACGCCGAAAGCACAACATTTGATTGTGTGAGGGTCGCACCAATATTTTTCCATTAGCATAAATTCATAAACCATCACGGTTCACACAAAACACATTTCACAGCGAAAACAAATCCCTTACCTTTTGAAGAACTTCTGCTGAGGGCTTCCCAAGTGTCCAACGAAGACAATCCATGGTTCTTTTGTTAGAAAAAGTCATTTATTATATCCATAAATCTCTGTTTGGTTGGTGCGTTATGTTCAGAAAATCCAACGTCGAATCGCCCATTGAAACGTGAAGAGAACGCATTGAAATATACCTATAAACCTTTCCTAAACAAATCAAATACCAGTTAAAATGCACCCTTAGCTATCCTTTTATGACTATGAGCGATAATATTTCACTCGGAGGGTCACCTAAACGTTATATAAGTAAAATAAAGTGGGGCGCGCAGCCAGCCTTGCGCACGAGAAAACTTGTTGACATCTGAGCTACCTTGGCCATTTCCTGTACCTTTTCTTCCTGCTTCCTCCAATCTCTCTGAGGCTTTATATATAGACTGTTGACATCTAGTGGAAGCCATAGGTACTGAAATCTCGGAGCTGCTTGCTATAGAACTCAATAGAGAGACAATGTGACCTAAACAGTCATTCCGGATAGATTTTTCTCGGGTTTTTCGCCTGCTATTTCTGTTCTGTTACACTCACAGACATAATGTTAACACTTTTAGAAACTTCAGAGTGTTTCCTATCCATTTCCTATTATGTGCATATCCTATTTTCTGGGCCTGAGTGGGAGACATTTTACTTTGGGCACGCCAGACTCTCCAAAACCGTCACCTCAGGAACCGCTCCCTAAGAAGTTAAGAATAGACTTTACAATAGATTACGTAGGCTAAACAGTAGCATTTTATCCTATCTGAGCTGAATCAAGCCGACAAGCCTATTTATAGAAAGCTTTCTAAACTGTTAGTTCTCCTATATTTGGCACATGTAGAGAGATGAGAGAGAAAGACCTTTGCATGTTCATTGGTGTGTGTCAGAGCCTCTATTCCCTGCCTTAACAAGCAGAAGTGTCACCATTGTCAAACCACACCCACCATATCCTTTTGTTTTCAGTCACTGTTACCACTTGAGGTTGTCAGGGTTAACCATAAAACAAGCTCATATTGTTGTGGTTTCTTAAACCATATGGCACTCTCAGGATATGTTTTGCACTTTAAATTCAAAATCCTTTTTCCTGTTGTTTAGATAAGTCTCTATGATTATACTTAACATATACATTATTTTTGTTTAGCCTTTTTGGTGTTTGAGATTATATAGTGAATAAGTTCCTTAAGCATCCTTAAATCATATCCAGGGATGAATCAACCTGTGGTGCCTGGCGCCTCGCAGGCTCATGTTTATATTTTGAGTTCATTGTCATGTCTATGGCTCAGTGAATGAGGATAGCCTGACATTTCTATGGTCAACTATGCGTGACAGTACATTATTGGCAATTGTTTGATTGACTTGTGTGTAGCGTGCCTTCTACAGCTCGGAAAATACTGTAAATAGGGGCTGTATTTTACTAACTGCTGACTAGAAGATTTCATGCCTAGGCTACTTATCAAAATGGATGAGGTGGGGGTGCAGTGGGCTAAATGATTGTCATGTGTTGTGATTCAGTACAGTAAACGACATTCAACTTATTTCACCCCTGCTGATTCGGTTGAAAACGAGACTCTTCTCTCTGAATGGGAATTCTATCCCATTACCCTCCTGGACCTATCAAACATAATCATTAGCAAATCATATCACAATCAGCCAGGGCCAGAGATTTTCCCACACAGCATTTGAAGACTGTGTGTGTGTCAGTTTCTAGAGGCACTCGAGTCGTCACCACTGGTTAATTACAGGGCTGTGGTAAGGCTTCACACTGTGGAGGGAGACTGGCTGATGAGAGATGGCTCTGTTAGTGATCACTGCAGCCCTGGAGTGGCCTTTAATGCCTCTGTCCTGTAATTGTCCTGCAGCGAGCGGAGAGTTACATCATCCGTGTATTGCTTCATGAGAGCAATAGATTAGTAGTAGATTAAAAGGACATATGATTCTACACTGTAGACAGGGCTGTCCCAAAATTAACTCTGTTGGTGTGCAGGACACAGTAGGCTTCTTTGATTTATTCATTCATGTCTGTGGTTTGAACGCCCTTAAACCGATTCTCCCAAATTATTTATTAACATATTCACCTTACAACAGGAATGCTGTTCGACATTCACCTCAAAGTCTTTTGATCTAGTGTCTCCATCTCTCTGTTCCTCAGGGGCTATCCTGGGCCGGTCAGAGACGCAGGAGTGTGTCCACTACAACTACAACCCCAACCCTGCTGCCATCCTGGAGAACTGGGGTAACCGCAGTGGCATCGAGATGTGTGCCGGGGAGAAGGACAAGCGGAGACACTGCTTCGCCACCTGGAGGAATGTGTCGGGAACCGTAGATATCGTCAAGCAAGGCTGCTGGCTGGATGATACCAACTGCTATGACAGGTAGGGCCTATTGCATCAGGGCTCTGTGGGGGTGGGTTGGATAACATGAGTGATCTGTTACAACACACCAATGACACACGTTGGAATAACTAAGTGTATCATTGGTGTTTTGCAATGGATGACAAAATGTTATCAGTATATCAGTGAAGACTACTCTTATAGGCCTATCTAGTACCTCCATTCTGTGTGAGGACTTGGTCGTCCCATGAAGATGATGTGAAAGGTGTCGAATGGGGAGGATGAAAAATCATCATGAATGTGGTTCCTCGTAAACTACACATTTAAAAAAAATGTCAGCATTAGCAGTCTCAACTTGTTCTAACAGCTACACCACTGCGATAAACAATTGAGCTTCGTCAAGTAATTTAACACCTGCAGTGTTTTTTTTAAACAAGCTAGGCCTAGATGTTTGCATATTGCAAATGTGCCCTGTGAGCCAGAACAGACAGATAGAGATGGATGAAATGTTTCCCCACTTAGGGTTATATATATATATATCACCTGATGTTTAAGTGTAACACTTTAGCCCCTCTTCACTTGTGTAAACATGTTATTGCTGTTAAGCTTTGCTCCCACTCCATTCCACCAAATTGTGATGTTATCTGCCCAGCTATCCATCCAGAATATCAGCTAGCGTTGCCAGAAACATTCTCTGTCATAGCGTGCGAGAACCCAGGCCCAGAAAGGCCGATTTACTTTGAGGGTCTTGTCTTAGCATGTCGTGGAACCCGTTTACCTTCCACCTGCAGTAACCAAATCGCTGTGTTTTTGAAGTGTGGCATACTGCCACGTGGTTACTCAATGTAGAGCAACAGGTAGCGCCGACCGCGCGGCAACTTACCAACACGTGTGACCTCTACATGCAAACAACAGCCAAAAGTTTTTTTCAAACATAGTTTGGAGTGAATACTGCTCATTTTGTTTCAGCTTGGGCTAATAAGCTTGTTTATCTAGTCAGGGATGTTTAGAGAACGGAGTGTAGCTTTGATATGTTTTAACTGCCATGGAATGTAAGTTTGTCAGTTAAATATAGAATTAATTCTTTTTTTCCTAAATTTTTTGTTGATTTGACTGAGTACCAAACTTACGAGGTGAAACACAAAAAGACTTGTTTACAGGAAGTAGCCTTCTGTACCTACAACAACATGAACTACAACATCATGTTTTTACATTCATTATATTACTATTCCTGTAGAGCTGCAGTCTAAAGCTCAAGGATAGTTTCCGAAATGCCATATTTTCTAAAGATATACAATTGTAACCCAAAGAAGCAAAATAAGTTACAAAAGACTTTAGAAAAGGGAATGTTTGCTAAGCTAATGGGGCCCGAAGGGACCAACATTTTGCTACATTGTTATGACAACATTGTCTCTCTCTTTTCCAGAACTGAATGTGTGGAGACGAAGGAAAGTCCAGATGTGTTCTTCTGCTGCTGTGAAGGAAACATGTGCAACCAAAAGTTATTCTACACCCCCGACAACATACAAGCTGTTCAGAGTAAGTCGTGTATGCGCGCGTGTGTGGGCATGCTTGTGTTTCTGTATGTAGTAACACCATATCCACTGAAAAATATGTTGTGCTCAAATCTGACGTCCTTGCCTTTGTCCGAAGCGTGACCTTTTGACTTTTGTTATGACATTAAACAAAATAAATAATCCAATATGTTAGTCATCTTTATTCTCTCACATTACATAACGCTGACACTCTGCATAACCGCTCTGCTTCGTCAAATCTACTCCATATTCCGGGAAGTGTGCGGCGTGATGTGGTGTTCCCAGTTCCAGTGAGTGTGCAGTGAACTCCGGCATGTGCCATGGTGTGCCTGACCGTGTCCTGTGTGGCTTCCTGTGTGTCATGCATCAAGGATTGCTGTGTCTTTAAGATTAAAAGGGGATGATCTGTCCTCCTTATCCCCGTTGAGCTAACGGGCCTCACTGCTAAACATCCTCTTAGCAGGAGAAGGAATGCAGTGACTCAGAGGAGGTGTAGCTAGCTGGGTCTGGGCACACTGAAATCAGCTTCCTCCACTGGTGCTGTTCGCTCTGCCAAGCAACAATCCTTCCTGGAACTCAATCTACATTCTTCCCGTAATTGTTGATTTAAAAAAAAGATATGTAATAATCTGAGCACATCCTCAAAGAATGCAGAATAGAAACATCTAAATCAGAAATCTCTTAATGTTCCTTGGTTCTGGAATTTCTTGGTCCTGGCAAAACATGTTATTTTTATTTTTTTTACCACATCAGTTGAGTATAAAGAAAAGAGAACTCTAATCAGTGATCAGAAATGCCTTAATGTTGTGGTTTGGTTACTCCTTTTCCAGTTGCACTATTGTTGCTCAACAATGAACAGAATTGCCCTTTTCAGAATAGTCATATTAATTCATGGGGAAAACATTTGTGTGTTCTTGCATTGGAGTCAGATAGAGGTTATACAATAGATACACTCATTGGTCATTTTATTAGGTACACCCATCTAGTACCGGGTCGGCCTCCAGAACAGCCTGAATTCTTCAGGGCATGGCGTTCAATCGTTGCTCAATTGGTATCAAGGGACCTAACGTGTGCCAGGAAAACATTCCCCACACCAGTACATCACCGCTACCAGCCTGTACCATTGATACCAGGCAGGATAGGTCCATGGACTCATGCTGCTTACGCCAAATCCTGACTCTGCCATCAGCTTGACGCAACAGGAACCGGACTTTGTCGGAGCAGGCAATGTTTTTCCACTCCTCAATTGTCCAGTGTTTGTGATCACATGCCCACTGGAGCCGCTTCTTGTTTTTAGCTGACAGGAGTGGAACCAGGTGTCTGCTGCAATAGTTCATCCGTGACAAGGATCAAGGAGTTGTGCATTCTGAGATGTCGTTCTGCACACCAGTGTTGTACTGTGCCGTTAATTGTCTGTTTGTGACCCGCCTGTTAGCTTGCACGGTTCATGCCATTCATCTTCGACCTCTCTCATCAACGAGCTGTTTTCGCCTCCCTGACCGCCGCGGACTGGATGTTTTTTGTTTTGTCGCACCATTCTTGGTGAAAAGCCCAGGAGTGGGGCCAGAGATACTGGATCCAGCGCGCCTGGCACTGACAATCATACCACACTCAAAGTCGCTTAGGTCACTAATTTTGCCTATTTGAACAGTAACTGAATGGCTCAATGCCTGTCTGCCTGCTTTATATAGCAAGCCACGGCCACATGACTCACTGTCAGTAGGAGCTGTACATTTTCGTGAATGGGGTACCTAATAAACTGTATATTAAAGCTTTGGGTGGGGAGATGGGTTCTACTACAGCATGCCTTTCTCCCTCTGCTTATGCAACTAAACATGTACGTATTTGCAGCAGTGACTAACTAGATGTGGAATTCCCTGGATATTTGGAATGAAAAGTTTGGTCGGAGCCTTACTATCGTATCGAGCATAAGGCTCTGCACATGCTCACAGCTGCTTTTTTTAACCTAGCAACAGGGCCTATCTGGGGATCAACCATGCAGGAGTGGATAGAAAGAGGGAGAGAACGGGAGAGAGCTTGACCTTCTGACCAGAGCGGCTCCATGCCTGAGTGGCGTGTACAGTGTGGTGATCCTATTGCCCTGGGGGCGAGATGGGGGCGTGGAGAGCAGGGAGCACGCAGCAGGCAAGAAGAGGCATGTTGGAGAGTGTGGAGGGGGTCTGATGTATTTTTCAGCTCAAAGAGGCTAATCCGGGTTCTTATCCCACTTGCAGCTAAAATAGAGCACTGGGCAGAGAGCTGGGGAGAGGGGGAAGGGAGTGATGGGTATAGAGGGGGAGGGGCATGGCAAGGGGGGTTGTGGCAGGCAGGCAGCAGCAGCAGCATCATCACAAACAGTGCCCCCTCTTTAACCACGCAATGTTACTACCTATTGCCAGTTCAGCTGAGGTCACCCACATGGAGCAGTAACGACACACACATTCACACACTGGATGTCACGCTGGCAGGCGAGGGAAGGGGTATCCACCGCAGCAGTGAAACAAGTCCTGTTGAGATTATTGCACTGGAGCTGCTGCTTTGGCAACGAGTCACAATCAAATCTTATCTCTCTTTCATGAAGCCCTGTAAAGGGACTGTGCCAGGATGGGTGCCTGCGAACCAAACATGCTTTAGACAGATACACTAACTCACTCAGTCACCAAGCCTGTGGCTCCACAGTTAACAGGGCTACTAGATTAAAGCTAGTTTGTACTGAATCGTTAGGGATCAAATCACCTGACTTCAGAGTACTGTCTCTGTGTTCAGGTGTGTGTGTGTGTGTGTATGTATGTGTGTGTGTTCATTTAACTATTCTTTTGAATACCAGAAGTCCTCACAAGGATAAGTGGGGACATTTTGCCGGTCCCCACGAGGAAAAATGCTATTTTAGGCTTAGGTTTAGGGTTAAAATTAAGGTTAGGGGTTACGGTTAGGAGTAAGGGTTAGGTATAGTTTTAGGGGTTTGCGGTTATGGTTATGGTTAAGGTTAGGGAAAATAGGATTTTGGCTGGGAATCAATTCTTTGGTCCCCACAAGGATAGCAATACAAAACTGTGTGTGTGTGTGTGTGTGTGTTAAAGCTGGGCAATGTGGACAAAACCCATATCACGATAAATTGACTGAATTATTACAATGAAGATAAATGAAACGTTAAGTTTATAACGATGTACACCAAAGTTACTTTTTTTTATTACATTACACTTAAAACTACTACTATTACTTTGCATGTTGTAGCTATCAATTGTCCCATTAACAAGCACTCATATTAGCAAACGTATTTCATTTCAAACTTCACATTTCTCTAGTAGGGCCCTATAGGTTATTTATCTTAATGAACAATATCAGCACTATGTCCACGATAAATGGTCGGTTTATCATGCCAGCTCTGGTGTGTGTGTGTGTGTGTGTGTGTGTGTTTTCGTGCGCATGTGTGTGTGACTGGGAGCGAGATATTCTCTTGATTTAACCGTCACACTCATTGACACTAAGCCCAGATAGATTTGGCTGATTCCCAGCCCCAGAGAGACCCAGCTAGAAATGCATTTTATAAAAATGACATCAGCCAGCTAGAGTTGAGCCCACATCATCCCTACATTATGAACACAGAGACCGCAACACATAACCCATTTAGTTTTTCACATTCTTTGCAAAGTTATTAACAAAATCCTCTTTCAGCACTCCTTGATTTTGAGTACATCCTACAATAGTCCTTTTGTCCAGGCATAATCTAGATTGATCTAATTTTACTCTCTCTGTCTTTCTCTCACTCTTTCCCACTCCCTCCCCTTCCCTCCATAGCAACGTCAAACCCGGTTACTCCGAAGCCTCCTCTCTTCACCACCCTGATGTACTCGTTGGTGCCCATCATAGGCATCACTGCCGTCATCCTCTTCTCCTTCTGGATGTACCGCAATCACAAATTGGCATACCCGCCAGTCCTGGTGCCCACACAGGTAAGAAAACACACAGCACATATGTACAAAACCCTCTTTAGTTGCAAAAACAGTTGTAGCTAGCTATGCAATGACTATTTAATAGACTAGCTACTGTATATCAAGGAGGGTTGTTCTCGTTTGAGTTCACCTGTAGCTAGATCTATGTTGGTTGGATGGTGGAAGCAAAGTATTCCAAGTGTCCACAGATATGCCACTGTAGACGCAACACCTCTTTGATTTGACTGTGGCCCGCTTTGTTGATAAACTTTTTCTCCATTGTGACTAAAGTCTGTGAGAGCAGTACTATGACGTCCAATCACCTGTATGGCACAGATCAGTTGCTATGACTTGTATTTGTACTTGAGCTTGTGCTGTTGGTAGCCTGAGAGTCTGTATTTGGCAGCTGTAGAGGAGACTGCACTCACGTTCCCTTTATTTTCCCCTCCATCCCTTTTTTGGAAGATTTTCTGAGAAATTAAACCTGTTCAGGAAATGTAGTTCCCTTGCTTTGATGTGATGGGACAGAGCGTTTACTTAATCTATCTGCCATTGACACACACACACACACACAAATGAATGCTCACAAAGTAGCATGTGAAATCTCCATGAAAGCCTGGCTGTGCCAAAGCTAAGGCCCCAGATACTTGGCAGTTTGGCAGAAATGTTAGTACATGACGCACTCAAAGAATTTAATTCTAATAACATAAGTCTATTATAACGTCTTCCATTGCCTCAACTAGCATCTAAAATCAGTGAACACGATGATTCCTGAAAAAAGGATGACACTTTCTTTACAGTATAGTACCATACCATCCCACCTCTACCTTCTTGGGTGTGGTAGGGATGCATAAAAGTATGGACACATGGTCCGTTTTTTGGCATCAACCCAGTGAAGCCATTCAAGTAGGCCAATGTATTCTGCTCATGTTGGAGTTAGTGGGAGCTGTGAAGTGGATGTGAGAAACCATGCTGTTTTTTTATGTTCCGCTATCATCTTTATTTACCCAGCAGTGTTGTGGCTGGCTGTGTTCGATGTGTCCTTTCAGATTTTACTGAGGCTGTGCCACAGCTGCAACAGCAACAAGCTCAAGTTAAAGGACAACTCCGCCACTTTTAACATTTGGGTTGTTATTATGTATTTAGTGATGTGCTGCACAGTTTTAGTGTAATTATATGTTTTCATGACTGTTTAGTGATTAGCAAAACAGGAAATTGCTTCTCTGTTACGTTTTCAAGTAGAAGCTGACTAATACAAGAAATTATGGCCAGTCATTTTCAGCGATCTAATGTAACCCGTCTGTAGTTTTCTGATCGTACTGGAACTCCCTGCTATATGTTGCTCTGGTTGTCTGTCTAATAACATCTGTAAATATTTTTAAATAGACGGTCAAGAACCTATAGAATGATACTCTACATATACAAAAGTATGTGGACACCCCTTCGAATTAGTGGATTCGGCTATTTCAGCCACACCCGTTGCTGACAGGTGTATAAAATCGAGCACACATCCATGCAATCTCCATAGACAAACATTGGCAGTAGAATGGCCTTGCTGAAGAGCTCAGTGAGTCTTTCAACATGGCACCATCATAGGATGCTAATTTCTGCCCTGCTAGAGCTGCCCCGATCAACTGAACGTGTAGTTATTGTGAAGTGGAAACGTCTAGGAGCGACAACGACTCAGCCACGAAGTGGTAGGCCACACAAGTTCACAGAATTGGACTGCCAAGTGCTGAAGCGCATAGTGCATACAAATCGTGTGTCCTTGTTTGCCACACTCACTGCCGAGTTCCAAACTGCCTCTGGAAGCAACGTCAGCACAAGAACTGTTCGTCGGGAGCTTCATGAAATGGGTTTCCATGGCCAAGCGGCCTAAGATCACCATGCGCAATGCCAAGCGTCGGCTGGAGTGGTGTAAAGCTCTCCGCCAATGGACTCTGAAACAGTGGAAACGTGTTCTCTGGAGTAATGAATCATGCTTCACTATCTGGCAGACCGACGGAAAATCTGGGTTTGGCGGATGCCAGGAGAACGCTACCTGCCCCAATGCAGTGCCCACTGTAAAGTTTGGGGAAGGTCATTTCCTGTTTCAGCATGACAATTCCCCTGTGCACAAGCGAGGTCCATACAGAAATGGTTTGTCGAGGTCAATGTCGAAGAACTTGACTGGCCTGCACAGAGCCCTGACCTCAACCCCATCGAACACCTTTGGGATGAATAGGAACGCCGACTGCGAGCCAGGCCTAATCGCCCATCATCAGTGCCTGACCTCACTAATGCTCTTGTGACTGAATGGAAGCAAGTCTCCGCAGCAATGTTCCAACATCTAGTGGAAAGCCTTTCCAGAAGAGTGAAGGCTGTTATAGCAGCAAAAGGGGGACCAACTCCATATTAATGCCCATGATTTTGGAATGAAATGTTTGACAAGCAGGTGTCCACATACTTTTGGTCATGTAGTGTATTTATAGTCAGCCTATTCCAATATTTTTATGTTGTTCAAGACTCAAACTCCCATGATTCCATTCTACAAAACCACTCCCACAATCACTGACTGAAGTTGCAGCTCCAGCAGCCATTGTGCCCTTTCCAAATTTGTTCTAATTGAATTACTTGTAAACGTCATACTTTTATTAGTTCCAATAGGCCTCCATTGTTGGACGGTAGCTTGGTCGCTGAGGCTGTATTTGTCTGTTATCGTAGAAAACACTTTAGCTACTTAGCTAGCTAGCTTTGCTGCACTCCCGAGTGGTGCAGTGGTCTAAGGCACTGCATCTCAGTGCTAGAGGTGTCATTACAGACCCTGGTTCGATTCCAGGCTGTATCACAACCGGCTGTGATTGGGAGTTTCATAGGGCAGCTCACAACCCAGCGTCGTCTGGGTTAGGGTTTGGCCGGGGTAGGCCGTCATTGTAAACAAGAATTTGTTCTTACCTGACTTGCCTAGTTTAAATAAAGGTTAAATAAATACAATTTAAAAAAGCAACAAATATACAGGCTGAGAGATACTAGGATTCTGTAATGATTTGCCTGTAAAATTCATAATAAATGTTGTGTCACTAAGATTAAACTTATTTTGGATGCAGCAGTCAGGCTAGCTTGCATTCTAACTAGTTGCAGTAATTCAGAATCTACATGCAAATAATCTTTTGTGTATTGCAGTTTTTGGTGATAATGACATGAGCATATATTCAGCACGACATTTATGCATGCATTATAATATATTTCAACCCAAAAGTAATGTGAAATGCACTTACAACTTATGATATAAGCAATATATTTAGACTAAGCTTTCTTCTGGGCTTGACAGCTAAGTGGCTGACTAAGCTGAGCATTGCTTCATAGGTGACAAAATGCACCCTGGGAATCGTAGTATGCTGTAGACGAGGGCAGTACAGAAGCTTCAAAATTACAAAAACTAGGAATTGTGCAGTATGACTAACAAAAACGATAAAACATCAAAATGTGCATTAAATAGTAAGGCTCCTGGGCCGAGGGGCCCTCGACCTCGCTTCACAATGAGACCCACTTCTCTGACAATGGAGCACCAGGGAGGCTTTTAGAACCAATGTCCAGTCCACTTCATGGGTTTTTATAATAGTCAGAAGACACAGATGGACATGCTGTACATGAGATACTGACTATCTTGGTACGAGTGTACAGTGTATCGGTTAGTGCAATTATGATAGAAGAAAGGCTGGTTAGACCTCCCTATGATGTGTGATTCTTTCTCAGTATGGCCGTTCTATGCAAGTACAGTACCTGATAATCATTGGGGTTTAAAGTGTGTGTGTGTGGTCCTCGCCCACTCATCATCACCCGCACCACAGCACAGAACACGGAGTACAGGAAAGCGTTCGCTCGTTCGGAGAGGAGAGGGGGAGGGTTGGATTAATAATGCATGCTCTCGCTCTCTTTTTTTTTTTTTTTTTTTTCCTCCCTCACTCTCTCCCTCTGCCTTCTCGCTCGTGCTCTCTTCATCTCTACCCCCGGCTATAAAAGGCTTGCTGCACGCAGGTCAATGAGACATGCCTGAATTTGATCAATAACAAGCCATGTTTTCGTTAATGCTGGCTTCCCACACCCATACTGCAGCTCTCTCGCTCTGCTGTTATCTACTGGACCATCTAAAGAGGGCGGAGTCGTGTGTGTGTGTGTGTGTGTGTGTGTGTGTGTGTGTGTGTGTGTGTGTGTGTGTGTGTGTATGTATGTATGTATATATATATATATATATATATATATATATATATATATATATATATATATATATATATATATATATAGCGCTGCACATGAAGTGCTTTTCATGCTTTGCATTCTTCCCAAACAAGTTGAGCTATGCATTTACACTATACATGCTGGTCCATTACCATATATCACATTGATTGCACAGCAGCAGTGACAAAGGAGATCCACGGTAAAGATGAACACTAAATCTCTGCATTGCATGCACTAGCGACTAGCTGAATGCTCACACACACAGTCTTGTTTAACTAACCTTGAGGGGACACAATTTATAACCATTCCACAATTTATAACCATTAAATCCTATTTTCCCTATCCCTAACCCAAACCTTAACCCCAAAACCTAATCTTAACCCTGAACCTAACTCGAACCCTAAAACTAACCATAACTCCTGTTGTGTCTGGACTATCATTAAATGTGAAGACTGTATATTATCAAATCAATTCTCTAGGTTTAATTATTACGTGATTAAACTAATCATGTAAACATTAACTAGGAATTCGGGGCACCACAAGAAAATGTTTAGCGTTATAATTTCCCGAAATATAATTCTTCAGATATTTTAATATCTTATCAATTAGTCTTTCATTAATGATTAGTAATTGCCTCATCAATTCTCATTACTGAATGTCGCAAACCCTTGGATATCTGCATGAACCATAGTTAAAATCATGAATCAAAGATTTAGAAATTGGCTTAATTATTTATTTACTAACTAATCACACAAAATTACAATGTAACCAATATCTACTGTTTGTTTTTTAACAATGATATAAAAGACCCTAGTGGGCTAAGCCAATATGGCGGCTTGGTAGACAAAGGAAAGGGGGTGGGGACTGAGAAAGAGCGGGAAAGAAAAAATGTATTCACTACACACAGTCGATAATTATAATAATTGAAATGCTAATCCTTTGCACATGAACGGCCGCTCATCGAGAATAATTGCAATGTATATATTTACGCCCGTATGCCGTTGTTGTCTCTCCATTGAAAACACTTGATCGTAATGTAGAGTTCATCAGAGTCTCTGGTTAACTTTCTCAGAAGTCACAAGGTGTTTCGTGGTTGTAGATGGTTAGAATGGATACTAGAGTACCATTCGAAAATGTTCTCATAGAATAGATGCGTCGGCTGTTGTCGGTATTCTTGTTCTAGACTTCTAGCTGCCGACTAGTAATTATACGTCTAAGATTTGCTCTTATTCTGTAGTGATCAATAGTCTCAGAGCCGTGTAGCGATAAATATAGCTGTATGGTCTCTGTGGCCTATAGAATTTTTGCCATTCCAACGAGGGGGCTCCTGTCCCGGCGTTCTCTAACTTGTCGTTTGGTAGAGTTGTAGTTTAAACCATTTCACACACCAGCGTCACCCATCATGTTTTGGTCTAGTGTGAATTTTGTCAGGAGTGGGTTTTATACACTTCAGAGAAAAGGGTGGTTCATGACGCCGACGTAATGTCTATGCTCACGTGGGCATGGTTACTGACTTGGTTAACTTTATATGAAAACCCAATTTTCTCATTTAGAAGGTTAACATCACATATTTTCACAAATAGTTTCATGTTTATTTACATACGTTTCACAATATTTAGATGTAAACCTGACAGCTGGGAAATTTACACTTTAAGAGATACAGTTGTGCGTTTCCTGTCCTTCATGAGATCACCAAATGAAACACACTCGTCACGACTGTCCCTTAAGTGTCCACGGACCATTCCCAAAAGTATAAATATTGTTTAATTCCCCCATTTTGGGGAATAGGAGTTTTGAACTAAGAGAAGCAGAGAAGCTCTTTGTTCTGGTAGACTCTCTCCCTCAATACTGCATGGCAGTTTCTACCAGGTATTTATGACCTGTTGTAAAGTCATAAAAATGTGGAGAGAGAGCGGGGGGGGGGGGCATGATCCTCCCCCCAGGGCACGTCATGACACTCCTAAACCTAATTCTAACACAAATTATACCCCCTAGAAAATAACATTTCACCTCGTGGGACCAACAAAATGTCCCCAGTTGATCACATTTTTGTTTGTTTACTATTCTTGTGGGGACTTCTGGTCCCCACAAACACACACATACACATATACTGATTGGTCACTCCTCTGGTCTGCTGTTTGGCCAGGGGAGTGAACCTCAACCTCCATTCCCAGAGTGCAATGTGATCCGAGAGGAAAAGAGCGGGATAAGAGAGGAGAGGAATGCTTGTTCATTATTCATCATCCTTCTAAAGGCACCCTCTGAGTAAGCATGTCCTTCAGCGGAGAGAGGGAGAGGAGAGAGGGCGCAAGGGCTTTTAACCCTACTTAATGTCCTTCCAACACTTGCTTTCCCTTCACTACCAAGGTCTCACTGAAGTGACAGACAGACAAATCAAGACAGAGTGCACCTGTCTTGTCGTATTTCGCTTACTGCCACCTGGGTCCTTTTAAGTCCTTGGTCAGCTTTATTTCACAGGCGCTACCATTGCCTGGAATTGTATTTTATACTCTTATTTATACTCTAGTCTTGACTCTCTGACGTTCTCATGGGCTTTATGTCTTGTGCAGGCTCTTGCGTGCTTCCACACACATACATCACTTGCTCGCTCACTCACACACTTACTGAGTCACACACACACACTCACTCAAATGAATTTACATGTTACAGTAGCATGTATCTGCAGCAGTGCTGCCAGGGATGTGTGTGTATGTGTGTGTTTATGCACATTTGCGTGCGCATGCTCGTGTGCTTGTGAGAACAGTGTGTGCTCGCTTGGCGGTGTGTCAGGGGAGGGAAGGGACCAGAAGCGTAATCACACTCTCTAACAGCCATTGCGAATTCTGGGGGAATTGTTGGCAGCCACTGAAATGCTTACCGTCAACTTGTCATTTTTATAGCATCCTGAGGCTGAACACTCTGTAATATGCACACATAGCTGGGCTTGAAAACCTGGAGTTAGCAGTAGCCTCTCTCCTCACACACACGCTAAACATAGTGCCATTGTGACACATACCATTACTATGTATGATTTACCCCGTGAGTACTGTCACTCACTCACTTCACCCCTATTGCCTTAGCCAGTTGTGTGTGAATGGTGTAGGATTGAATTGGCTGGCGCTTCAATACGACGGTTTTGTAACGGGGTGTAAAGTAAAGAGAAATAGAAAGCTTTCTCAGGCAGACAGGCGGCCTAATGGACTCTCAGACGCTGTCGTGACTTGAAAACTTGGCTGCAGGTGAGCCGTGGAACTCACGGTTGACTGGTTACTCATTCCAGATGTTGCTTTGTAAAAATGGCCCACTCTTGTTGTTCACCTCCACAGCTTCCAGTGAACTGAATTGAGGTCAGTTGAAGGCATGATTGACTACCAGGACAAACCATGGTGTCCCTGATCCTATGTCAGGTCATAACAAGGAGAGGAGTGGTGTTATATCCTCGGTCCATAGGTCATCAGCTCAATTGTAATTTATTTTGCCACTCTGTGCTTCCAATGCTTCCATGTCTCTCATGCTGGAAATGTTGTTTTCTTTCCTTAACTAGCACGCCTTTCATATTATGATAGAGGTAAGAGAAGTCTCTCTCATTCAGCAATTGGGTACAATCTTTTCACTGAGGACTGTTTATTGGTTGGATTTGTTTTTGCATCTCTTATGAATATGATTTATCATATCCCTCAAGCTTGAGCCTGCCACCTCCTCAAATACACTATTCATTTCTATTTCAGTTGTAACTGCACACTGTATTTTACTTTTGTGATGCTCCTTAATGGTGTTCTATTGTGCACGGGTATATGTTAAATCCACTGTCCTGCTTGGGATTCTGAAGCAGAGTTGAAGTGCATGGACCGATGCCTCTGGTCGGAACACAAGAGACTGAGCATGCTATGAATGCAGCAAAAGAACGTGATGGTGAAATGATCGATATGGTGGCTTATATCAATGTGGGGTGGAAGGGAGGGGTGGGAGAATGGTGGCTAAGAACACACACACACACACACACAAAGTTATAGGCTACTTAAATATAAAATAACCAAATAACCATTTTGAACAGAAGCAAACCACCACCTGCTGGTTTGCTTTATAACTAAGTCAGTACAAGGATAACCATTATCTTTATATTGTCAACAACAGTATTGATTCGCCTGTTGAAGACAAAAGAATGACTCATAAAGATGATAAATGTTAGGCCTCTCCGCCTTGTCCTAGCCTACAGGGACAACTGGACCATAAAATTGCATTGTTTTCATTTTTTAGCAGTGCCTGTGCGATGATTGACACTTGAGAGAATGGAAACGTAAACATGACCTTGAATACTGTGAACGCAGCTGGAGGTGCAGGGTGTAGCTGGGGTTAGGCCTGAGCTGCATGCTTTAGGCCCAGCCTATACATCCTGCCCTATATGTTTCCCTCTTTCACTTGGTGTCCCTCCTCCTTCCTGTTCCACCCTTTGCGGTCATTAATCAGTGTATTCTTTGTTCCCTTCCCGTTGTGGCTGTACACATACAGTAGCAATGTGCATGCAGGCCATGTGTACACCCCATGGGGAAAGTCAACCATTCTGTATAGATATAGAGGTTCACTACTTTCCTTGCTGTTCAACTCAACCATTAGAGGACAAATAACAAACACAATATTATTATGTGACCTGCAGGCTGTAGATATTGTGGTCCTCCAGGTCTGTGAGTGAGTTAAGTAGCAGCAGAGATGTTCTGCTTTGATAAGAGACCCAGAAACCCACCACCCCACACAGCCAGTTTACACAGGAAACAGACCATCGCTTCTGCTGACAAATGTTTTTTAGCTGATGGAAAAGGTCACTATAGTCCTATAGGTCCTGGGCAGAATCATTCACACACACAGCCTTATGACCACCCCATCTACACCTCCGGACATAAACCCATAGGTTCAACATACAATAGTCTATAGACCTACAACACATTCTGTAGACACATAAAGGTCATGCTCAGTCAGTATTGCAACCAGAACACCCCTTTATCGGTCTGTCATCAACATCATAAGCCTGCCTTTGTAGTTCTCTTCCTTGATGGAATCAAGGTAAAGGTCTCTCTTTAGTACTGTCTGGAGCTATGAAGGATATGCCTATAAAACATGATCTATGGGTAGCACAGACCAGAGCTGTATAGACATGAAAGGCCCAGACTAGTCCACGTGAACTCCTAGTTCCAGATCAGGAACTGTAGTCCCATTACTTTACCTCAAACTAGAAAATCAACCCACCTCTGTTATCTTTCAAAGGGGCTATTGACGCACCTGGACTGGTATATCCTTTTTACACTACTGAGCCAAACCAAGCCGGAAAGAACAATGTGAAAAGAAAATATCCTAGCCAGCACGGTACGGCCCGGCCCTTTAGTGTGAATCAGGTACTAGATTCCTTGCAGACCAGGACTGTGCATCCCTGTTGAATAATTACGTGCTGCAGTAGTCAATCAGTCAGTCAGTGTAGTCCGTCCCCTGCTACTCTACAGTAAGTAGGTCAGGCCTCATCCAGTAGTCCAGAGAGGAGACAGAGGTTGGTGATTAAGTTTAACAAGCTCACCACTTCCCTAGCCCCCGTAAGCCCCTTCTGTCAAAGCTTCATAGCGCCCTGTCCAGCAGCTGCTCTAAAGTTTCCCTTTTCTTTGACTTGAGGCTATGGCCCAACCATTGGCCCTGCTACACTGCAGCCAGTGTGTATCCTACTTCTTTAGTCACTGTAGTATGCCGATATGCAAAGCGTTGCACTTGATGCTTGGCCTCTGTGTAATAAACAGTGAGGTTGATGTGTCTTTTTTTCTCTCCTCTCCTTTGTAGGACCCAGGGCCCATGCCTCCTTCCCCCATCCTGGGTCAGAAGCCATTGCAGTTGATTGAGATCAAAGCCAGGGGGCGCTTTGGCTGCGTGTGGAAGGCTCAGCTACTCAATGATTATGTGGCTGTCAAAATCTTCCCCATTCAGGTACAGTACTGTTAGCCACTAACTAACGACCTGCAGCAGAATGCAGGGCCAGGGGGAGGGTGGCTTTCCCTGCTTCTTTGGGAGAGAGAGGAGAGCGTCGTCAGTCTTAAAGTTCCAGGCCCTAACTAATCCTCCTGGGCTGACCAGCCCTTTAGCTTAGAGGCCAATCACTAAACCCACAGTGGCCTCGATTGACCACTAAGCACCAACTGACATAATGGCAGAACATGCATACAGTCAGGTCCATAATTATTGACACCCTTGACAAAGATGAGCAAGAAAGACTATAAAATAAATAATCCAAATACTGAGCTGTATTGTATGCTAAAAATATATATAAAGAAAATTGGGAAATTATATTATGCAATTGCTCAGAGAAAGTAATACAAAAACATATTTTTTAAAAAGTACTTTATTTTCATAATCCATAGCACCGGTTCCAATCCAAGTGCCAATGCCGTTTAGCAAACTCCAGGCGGTACTATGGTCAGATGACTTGAAAATCGGGTTCTTTGACCACACGCACCAGTGGTAGGTTTAGTGTCGAAAAACAGATGCATATGCAGAAAATAACCTCATACCTACTGTAAAATACAGTGGTGGATCATTGATGTTATGGGGCTACTTCCACTGGTCCAGGAGCCCTTGTTTAGGTCAACGGCATCATGAACTTTACCAAGTGCCAGGAGACTGAAACTTGGCTGCAAGTGGATCTTCCACCAAGCCAATAACTCTAAGCACACATCAAAATCCACGAAAGGTTTATTGACCACAAAATCAACTTTTGCAATGGCCAGGTCAGTCTCTGGACTTGAACCCCATCAAAAACGTGTGGTTTGAATTGAAGAGGGTAGTCCATAAGTGCAGACAAAGGATATCAAGGATCTGCAAAGATTCTGTATGGAGGAATGGTCTAAAATCACCCCAATGTTCTCCAATCTCATAAAACATTTTAGAAAAAGCCTCAGTGTCGTTATCCTCACAATGTGAGGGTGCTGGATAATTGAAAACAGGGGTGCCACTAATTTTGACCCCTATCTGTTTTAGATTAGATTTAACAAAATCTCTTTCTCTTAGCAATTGTATTAGGATAAAAGGATATAATTTTCAAAAATAATTGAGCATACAATATAGCTCACTATTTGAATTATTTATTTATACTGTCTTTTTTGGAAGGAAGTGGAGGGGCACTAAACCAACTTGAGTCGAGGTGCAACCAAAAAAATGCAATAATAAGTCGCAACGCTCGCTCGTCTTTTTTGCTCATCTTTATCAAGGGTGCCAATAGTTTGGGATCTGACTGTATAGTATACTGTTTTAACCAGTTAAAGATGTATTGTTTTGTGTCTTTTGACTATTTGTTTACCCTACCAAATACTTTGCAATCTAATAGTGGGGGAAAATCCAATACTCACTAGTTGTTATACATCTGACTTTGTAGTGAACCTGTGGCCTTGTTTGTCATCCTCAGGACAAGCAGTCATGGCACAATGAGTATGAAATCTACAACCTGAGCGGGATGAGGCATGAGAACCTTCTCCACTTCCTCGGAGCGGAGAAGAGGGGCACCAACATGGACATAGAGCTGTGGCTTATCACAGCCTACCACGAGAAGGTACATCCCTCCCCCTGCTGGCCAAAGGACCACAGCACAAACACAAAGCACATTCAGCCTAACGCATTCAAGGTTCTCATGTTAGAATTGAACAATTATCCCAATAAACATTAAGAAGATAATGATGTTTCTTCATAATTTTCAGATAATACTAGACTGATTTGTATCTGTGTTGAATAAACATGCCCTCTAGTGGTTAGAAGTAGAACAATCAGCTGGCATTATGTCAGACTGTGGTGGCATGTTGCTAGGTGCTGTTATATTAACTGGCTGTATGCCTCCATTTCCAGGGCTCGTTGACAGACTATCTGAAGGCCAACGTGTTGTCATGGAACGAGCTGTGTCACATAGCCCAGACCATGTCCCGAGGCCTGGCTTACCTCCATGAAGACATTCCTGGTCTGAAGGATGGACACAAGCCTGCCATCGCCCACAGGTCAGCTCCCTGCTCTCCTATCTTCCCTGGTCACCTATCCTATCTATCCTCCATGTTTTTGTCTTCCAGTAAACCTATTATATTCTATTTTATTCTATCCACGTCCTTCCTCCACAAACAAAATATCTCTGCTTCCAGATATTATACAATATTATGGTAAGTGATGGGTAACTTTCCTCTCCCACGCTGTCTGTTGTCTCATTGGTGTGTTTCTGTTCTTCTGTGAGCCACAGGGACATCAAGAGTAAGAATATCCTTCTGAAGTCCAACCTGACGGCCTGCATCGCTGACTTTGGCCTGGCCCTGAGGTTTGAGGCTGGGAAATCAGCTGGGGACACGCACGGACAGGTGAGTGATGGGATGTAGGTTGTGGAGAGCCTGTCTGATAGGTTCCATGATGTCAAAATGACTGGATCATTCTACATCATAGAATCCGCTTGTCAATAGTTAAACTTTGTATTGCCTGATGCCAAAATAGACACCGTATTCCACAATTGATTGTAAACTGTCCAAAACAAGCATGACCATTGATTTAGATTGATATCGAACAAATCAGTGTGTGTTTGTCTATCATTTCCAGGTGGGCACCCGGAGGTACATGGCCCCTGAGGTCCTGGAGGGGGCGATCAACTTCCAGCGGGACTCATTCCTGAGGATAGACATGTATGCTTTGGGGCTGGTTCTGTGGGAGCTGGCCGCACGCTGCAAGGCTGCCGACGGTAAGAGCACACTCCCTTGAAGGACCATACAGTAGGGGTGACCAATCCTTCTCCTGGAGGGCATGATTCTCTTCCAACCCTACTCTCAGGAGAGCTACCCAACCGCAGGATTTAGTTCTAACTTTACTCGGCACCTTGATTAGTGGAATCAGGTGTGCAAGTGTAGGGCTGGAGCAGAAGCCCGTATACCCAGTAGCTCTCCAGGAGGATTGTCCTTTAATGCCATAGTACTACCATAGTCCTGGTCAAGGACCACCACTGTCTAAGCAGAGGCCAGTCGGTTGTTATGGATTATGTCGGTCTTGTTCCATGGAGCAGTATTGACCTGGCCTGGCCTAGCCCGGGTTGTTGTGTCGGTGGTCAGCATGTGGAACACTCTATGGTTATCACTGGAGGTCAACTCGGAGTTAGAGTTTGGTCAGAGCAACTCACCGGCTCGGAGGGAGACCTCCACTGGCCAAGAGCTGTTATAGACTGGGTGGTTCGAGCCCTGAATGCTGATTGTCTGGCAGCCGTGGTATATCAGACCATATATGACAAAACATTTATTTTTACTGCTCTAATTACGTTGGTAACCAGTTTATAATAGCAATAAGGCACCTTGAGGATTTGTGGTATATGGCCAATATACCATGGCTATGGGCTGTATCCAGGCACTCCTTGTTGCGTCGTGGATAAGAACAGCCCTTAGACAAATCAAATCTAATTTTATTTGTCACATACACCTGGTTAGCAGATGTTAATTTGAGTGTAAGCGAAATGCTTGTGCTTCTAGTTCCGAACATGCGGTAGTATCTAACAAGTAATCTAAAAATGTCACAACAACTACCTTATACACACAAGTGTAAAGGAATGAATACGAGTATGTACATATAAATATATGGATGAGCGATGGCTGACCGGCATAGGAAAGATGCAGTAGATGGTATAGAGTACAGTATATACATGGGAGATGAGTAATGTAGGATATGTAAACATTATATAAATGGCATCGTTTAAAGTGGCTAGTGATACATTTATTACATCCACTTTTTAATTATTAAAGTGGCTAGAGATTTGTGTCGATGGCCGAACGGTATAGGCAAGATTCAGTAGATGGTATAGAGTACAGTATATACATATGAGATGAGTAATGTCGGATATGTAAACATTATATAAAAAATTGTTTAAAGTGGCTAGTGATACATTTGTTACATCCAATTTTCTATTATTTAAAGTGGCTAGAGATTTAAGTCAGTATGTTGGCAGCAGCCTCTCAATGTTAGTGATGGCTGTTTAACAGTCTGATGGCCTTGAGGTAGAAGCTGTTATTCAGTCTCTCTGTCCCAGCTTTGATGCACCTGTACTAACCTCGCCTTCTGGATGATAGTGGGGTGAACAGGCAGTGGCTCGGGTGGTTGTTGTCCTTGATGATCTTTTTGGCCTTCCTGTGACATCGGGTGGTGTAGGTGTCCTGGAGGGCAGGTAGTTTACCCCCGGTGATGTGTTGTGCAGTCCTCACTACCCTCTGGAGAGCCTTACGGTTGTAGGCGGAGCATTTGCCGTACCAGGTCGGTGATACAGCCCGACAGGATGCTCTCGATTGTGCATCTGTAGAAGTTTGTGAGTGTTTTTGGTGACAAGCCGAATTTCTTCAGCCTCCTGAGGTTGAAGAGGCACTGTTGTGCCTTCTTCACCACGCTGTCTGTGTGGGTGGACCATTTCAGTTTGTCCGTGATGTGTACGCCGAGGAACTTAAAACTTTCCACCTTCTCCACTACTGTCCCGTCGATGTGGATAGGGGGTGCTCCCTCTGCTGTTTCCTGAAGTCCACGATCATCTCCTTAGTTTTGTTGACGTTGAGTGAGAGGTTATTTTCCTGACACCACACTTCGAGGGCCCTCACCTCCTCCCTGTAGGCCGTCTCGTCGTTGTTGGTAATCAAGCCTACCACTGTAGTGTTGTCAGCAAACTTGATGATTGAGTTGGAGGCGTGCTTGGCCACGCAGTCATGGGTGAACAGGGAGTACAGGAGAGGGCTGAGAATGCACCCTTGTGGGGCCCCAGTGTTGAGGATCAGCGGGGTGGAGATGTTGTTTCCTACCCTCGCCACCTGGGGCCGGCCCATCAGGAAGTCCAGGACCCAGTTGCACAGGGCTGGGTCGAGACCTAGGGTCTCGAGCTTAATGACGAGTTTGGAGGGTACTATGGTGTTAACTTCTTAGGGCTAGGGGGCAGTATTTTGAAGTTCGGATGAAAAACGTGCCCAAAGTAAACTGCCTGTTACTCAGGCCCAGAAGCTAGGATATACATATAGTAGCTATTAGTAGCTTTGGATAGAAAACACTCTGAAGTTTCTAAAACTGTTAAAATAATGTCTGAATATAACAGAACTGATATGGCAGGCAAAAACCTGAGCAAAATCCATCCGGGATGTCTGAATCAGTCATGTTACACTGTTCAATAGGCCAGCTATTCAAAGCCTAATAGTTTAACCCCCAGATTGCAGTTCCTATGGCTTCCATTAGATGTCAACAGTCTTTAGAAAAAGGTTTGAACGTTCAATCATGAAAATCAAGGGAGTAAGACCACTTGTTCCTGAGTTCACGTCAAGTGTCCTGTTTTGGAATTGCGAGTAACAGGGAATGCGCGCTCACTTCTTTTTCCTCTTCTATTCAGCAGGTTATATTCCGTCTGAAATATTATAGTGTATATTCATTTTAGGGTATCTGAGTATTGATTACTAATGCTGTTTGACTTTTTTCGACAAACTTTACGGGTACTTTTGGGATATCGTTTGTCTGCATGGGTGAAAGCCTTTGGGCAGGTGGATTACTGAACAAAATGCAACAACCAAACAGAGATATATGGATATAAAGAGGAACTTTATCGAACAAAAGGACCTTTTATTGTGTAACCTGGACGCTTTGATATGCCATCAGAGGAAGATCATCAAAGTTAAGCGATTTATTTTATGCTATTTTTGAGTTGTGACACCTCTGCTGGTTATGTTATTATGCTAATTGAGTTTTTGAGTGGGGTGCTGTCCTCAGACAATCAAATGTTCTGCTTTCGCCGTAAAGCCTTTTTGAAATCTGACAATGCTGTTAGATTAACAAGAGTCTAAGCTTTTGAAGGGTGTGCAGCATTTGTATTTTCATTAATGTTTGAAATTAGTATTTTTGTAATTTGAATTTGTTGCTCTGCATTTCACCGGATGATGTCAAATTCGATCCCGTTCACGGGATTGGATCCGTAACAGGTTAATTGCTGAGCTGTAGTCGATGAACAGCATTCTTACATAGGTATTCCTCCTGTCCAGATGGGTTAGGGCAGTGTGCAGTGTGATTGCGATTGCGTCGTCTGTGGACCTATTGGGACAGTAAGCAAATTGGAGTGGGTCTAGGGTGTCTGGTTGGATGGAGGTGATATGATCCTTGACCAGTCTCTCAAAGCACTTCATGATGACGGAAGTGAATGCTACGGGGCGATAGTCATTTAGCTCAGTTACCTTAGCTTTCTTGGGAACAGGAACAATGGTGGCCCTCTTGAAGCATGTAGGAACAGCAGACTGGGATAAGGATTAATTAAATATTTCCGTAAACACACCAGCCAGCTGGTCTGCGCATGCTCTGAGGACACGGCCATGGATGCCATCTGGGCCGGCAGCCTTGCGAAGTTAACACGCTTAAATGTTTTGCTCACGTTGGCTGCGGTGAAGGTGAGCCCGCAGGTTTTGGTAGCGGGCCGTGTCGGTGGCACTGTATTGTTCTCAAAGCAAGAAAATAAGTTGTTTAGTTTGTCTGGGAGCAGGACATTGTGGTCCGCGACGGGGCTGGTTTTTTTGTAGTCCATGATTGACTGTAGACCCTGCCACATTCCTCTCGTGTCTGAGCCGTTGAATTGTGACTCTACTTTGTCTCTATATTGACGCTTAGCTTGTTTGATTGTCTTGCGGAGGGAATAGCTACACTGTTTGTATTCAGTCATGTTTCTGGTTGCCTTACCCTGGTTAAAAGCAGTGGTTCGCGCTTTCAGTTTTGCCGCGAATGCTGTCATCAATCCACAGTTTCTGGTTGGGGAAGGTTTTAATAGTTGCTATGGGTACAACATCACCGATGCACTTGCTAATAAACTCGCTCACCGAATCAGCGTATACATCAATGTTGTTGTCTGATGCTATCCGGAACATATCCCAGTCCACGTGTTCGAAGCAATCTTGAAGCGTGGAATCAGATTGGTCGGACCAGCGTTGAACAGACCTGAGCATGGGCGTTTCCTGACGTGGTATATTAGCCATATACCACACCCCCTTGTGCCTTATTGCTTAATTAGACCACACAAAGCATCAGCTCTGAATTCCTTATGAGAAACTCAGAGAGCACTGATTGAGTTGACCACTGATTTATGTTCTTTATTAGCTCAAAGAAACTATTGGTATATTGATTGCGTTTTGTGAATGGGTCACTGTGGTGTTGAGATGTGTGTGTAACATTGTGCTGTGTGTATGTTCAGGCCCAGTGGATGAGTACATGCTGCCGTTTGAGGAGGAGATTGGCCAGCACCCGTCCCTGGAGGACATGCAGGAGGTAGTGGTCCACAAAAAGCTGAGGCCCACGCTCAGGGAGTGCTGGCAGAAACACGCGGTGAGTAGGTCATATACACAGTGTATCTTAATCTATAATGTGACTGAAGGGGCAGTACAGTGACTACCACAAACTACCACAACCCATTGTAATGGAACAGTAAGGACAGAGTACAGAGAAGCTCTGCTGAGCAGAAAGAATAGCACAAATACTGAACAGCTTTTTACATTAACATGACAATGAGCTTTTATAGCTAAATATAGCTCCATGTTCATTTCCCCGTAAAAGCCTGTCTCTTCCTGCCATGGCCCAGGCCACTGCTTACCTCATCTGTTTATGTCTTGACTACGGTTAGCTAAGACGGTTTGTCTGAATCCCTACAGTCTGCAGAGCATCCTAACTCGAGCCCAACGCAGACACTTATTGATCGGAGAATGATACCGTCTTTGTGGCCCGATTCCCCCAGGCTAGAAGATATTTCTGAAATGTCTGCTGAGTAGCCTCCTTCTCACAGTTTCTGCACTATCAGTGTCTCCTATCGAATCTGTGGATCTGTAACAGTAGATTAGTTAAGCTAATGGCGTCTAGTCTCTCTCTGTCCACCATGCTGCCACACGGGCCTCGTTTGCTGTGTGTCATTGTGCCCTTGTGTCGCAGAGGGTAAACGTGTGTGTGCTAATGTGTGTGCTCTGTCCCTCCCAGGGTCTGACCATGCTGTGTGAGACCATCGAGGAGTGCTGGGACCACGAGGCGGAGGCGCGTCTGTCGGCGGGGTGCGTGGAGGAGCGCGTGGTGCAGATGCAGCGCCTCAACAACGTCACCGCACCCGAGGAGATTGTCACAGTTGTCACCATGGTGACCAACGTGGACTACCCCCCCAAAGAGTCCAGCCTATGACTAGGCGTATGAGTTAACACAGGACAGGAGAACAGACCCCACAGAGACTCACCTCCCTGAGCAGAGGGTCAAGACCCGTTCCACATCCATCGCTGTGATTGAACACAAGGTGGCGGCAAAATCACTCAGTGGACCTAGGTTCATGGAGAACCATCCAGGTCTGAATTGGTTCCTATTGCGTTTAGCTACATGTGTGCCTAAAGATTTCCTCACGCCTGGGTTATTTTAAAATGGCAGGGCGTGATGGGAAAACAAACTAGCAATCATCTAGATCCCTAACTGGACACACCTTGACAATGGACAAAGTAATTTTAAAAAGTTGACCTTTTGGCTGATATTACAATTTTTGTAAAAGAAAGGAAAACGTACTTCCTGGACTGACTTCAGTTTTTTCTCTAAGAAAAGGAGGAACAGGAGAGAAGAAGAATCCCGACACAAACACAGTTAATTTAATTTCAGTATAAAAAGGGCAACTTGGTTTTTAAATACATTTGCTCTTTGTGTTTCTATGAATGACTATTGTAATGCCAATAAGAAACAGCTTCTGAATGTCTGTGTATCGCTGCTGTACATATATCAACAGAGAGAGAGAGAGAAAAATAGCGTAATCAAGGTTATTTATCCGGACCTGCCTCACAGCATTTCTATAAAAATAACCATCAACCTCTTGAGTCTCTCAACAAGGTATACCTCAGTTTCACATCCTACAAATGATGTTTTCCTTCGTAACACTAAAACCACTACAGGACATTGACATTCAGATGACATGTTTGGTATGGAAGCTTTTTCAAATTATGGAGTATGCCAACAAAAATGGCCATTCACAAATCAGTGTTTTTGCCTTGTTTAAGTCCTTTGTTTGTGTATTTTATATGTTGCCCCAGATATTCAAATGTGACTGTGAGCATTGTTGTTTTACCAACATTTTTAGACCATTTAAACATGTTGAGAAGAAAATCCCTGAAAATATGAATACATTAGAGAAAAAATATTTAAAAAGCATTTCCCTTATTAGATTTGCGGTGTCCACAAAATATATAAAAAGCATGTTTTTTCCCCCTTTTTTTCTATGTTAAAGTGTGTGACACTGGTGTCAGGTGTTCGAAACCCCCTATTGATTTTAAAATGAAATGTCTACAATCCACTGTAACGGTATTGCTCTTTCTCCCTGCCCTGGTTGTAGTATTTTCTGTTTGTAGTCTGCCATTTCCATCATATTTCAATACGTCTCAGGAAGCACACATTACTCTATGACCCCCTCCTCTCCGCTTTTAGGCGCTGACTGATTCTCGTGCCATTATTTTGGAGACAACTTAGTCAAGGGGTGCATACATGAGGTCCTTACAGCTGGTGTGGTTTTCAGGTAGATGTCCATATAGAGGGGTTATTCAGATCATGTCAGGTGTTCTACGTTACTAAAGTAGCCATCATGTTCAAATCTATATGTGTTCCCCTTCAAAATTGTATTCCCCCATCACTAACAGCATGTCCACCACTTTGGCTATGTGCTCTTTAGACAAGACATAAAAGATTCAAATGGCCAATTGCAGCTTACAGATTCTAACCCAGAATATGTTCTGTTAGTAGTCCTGTTGTACTCAAACATTGGTGACTCAATTATGTGCTTCTCTCCATCAGACATATTTTGTTATAGCCTACCACATAACATTCAGGGATATAGTAACACTACGTTTTTTACTCAGTTAACTGTATGCAATCAAAGTTGGGGCTGACAGTGGCTTCTTGCCATGGCACCAACTTTCAATCTCTATGTAGCGTTTGTTTTTTAATCAATGAAATCAGCTGTTTTTGTTTATTCTCTGACTATAAACCCGTACATCCTCTCTGGCAATAACTGTATGCCATCTCAATAGTACAATGATATGTAAGTTATCGATTTAAAGTGGTCACGGCATCTGTAGGACTAAGCCTGTAGCTCGGAGGGTTTATTATTCTCTCACTCACTGACATCTATGCTACTCTTGCTATTCCCCTCTAACCTGAGCCACTGATTCAGGAGTGTAGATATGGGGAGCCAACAACAGAGCAATCTTCAAAAGCAGGGGGAGACAGATTTGAAACTGCTGCCATTTTGGTATATACTTACTGTATTATCTGTAGCACTGATGCCAAGGAGGAAAGTCAAATCCAATCTTTATGTTTCCATATTTACCATATAAAAACACTGCTGCTGTGCGAATGCTCCATCTCACTAAACAGATGCTCTCCCTCCGACCTCAGAAGGTTTCTAGGTTTATTTTATGTAAAACAATAGTACATTACTTGTTTCTATGACACCATTATGTTTCTAAGGAGGCACACATTACATTTAGCCTACATTATACCCCCTTAAAAGCCAAACCCCTCTGACATTATTAGATGACTGGATGGAAAATGCACAGAATGTACATATGAATGTTGTTTTAGATTGTGATTTTAGCATGATGTTGTTTTTTATGGTCTCAAGGCAAAAAATAAATTAAAAAATCCTTTCTATTGTTAATAATATTCCCCAAAAATATTTTTGTTGTTTATTTTATATGTAATTGTATTTTAAAAATGTTTTTATTAATTTATGTCAATGCCCAGACAATGCTAACTTCTCTTTCAGAAGAAGAAGTATTGTTATTATATATCTTTATGCTAGTAAAGACTCCCTGGATTGGCTCATAATTTACCTCAGACAGACATCCTAGCTGTCACTCAACGTTCCCACAACATTGATCAGTGTTGAAGGCGAGTTGTATGGTGCAACCATAGACTTGTATAATTAACAATGTTGTGGGAATATGACCGGAGATTTGACCAGCAATGGCGTTTTTATTTTCTATGTTATGGTGACATTACTTTGTCATCACACAATAGAAATGGTGTCACTGTTAACTGAGGTTTGTGTTATCTGCCGATATTCTCACCATAGGCATAAATGGCTATCCTACAATCAAAATAAACATGCAATCTTTTCCTTTGTTTTGCAAGTATTTAACAAACAGTTTCCGGGCTTGGTTGGAAGTGATTGTTAAATATTGTACAGAATAAATTGTATGCTATTTCTCCCACTAAAATAAAGTATAGTGACTGCTCTGAACAATGTGTACCGTCTGTTTTTGGGGTTCTGAGTATGAAAACGCAGGTGCACTTACTCCAGAGTGGCGCAGCTGTCTAAGGCACTGCATCTCAGTGCTAGAGGTGTCACTACAGACCCTGGTTCGATTCCAGGCTGTATCACAACCAGCCGTGATTGGAGGTCCCATAGGGCGGTGCACAATTGGCCCAGCGTCGTTAGGGTTTGGCAGGGGTAGGCCGTCATTGTAAATCAGAATTTGTTCCTAATTGGTTTACCTAGTTAATTAAACAAAGGTTAAATAAAATAAAAATATATATAAAAAATATATATAAAAAAATATTCCTAGGCAGATGGGTTGCCTCCCACAATGTTAAAACTTCTTCAGGATCGGTGGGTCCCCTGCGGGACGGTTGAGCTAACATATGCTAATCGCATTAGCCTGAGGTTGTAAGTAACAAGACAATTTCCCAGGACATAGACATATCTGATATGTGCAGAAAGCTTAAATTCGTGTTAATCTAACTGCACTGTCCAATTTACAGTAGCTATTACAGTGAAGGAATACCATGCTATTGTTTGAGGAGAGTGCACAGTTTTGAACATGAAAAGTTATTAATTTACAAATGAGTCACATTTGGGCAGGCTTGATACAAAATTTAACAGAAATGCCATGGTTCATTGGATCAGTCTAAAACGTACATGCACTGCTTCCATCTAGTGGCCAAAATCAAAATTGCACCTGGGCTGGAATAATACATTATGACCTTTCTCTTGCATTTCAAAGATGATGGTACAAAGAAAATGACAAAAATGTTTTTTTTTTCTTTGTATTATCTTTTACCAGATTTAATGTGTTATATTCTCCTACATTCCTTTCACATTTCCACAAACTTCAGTGTATCCTTTCAAATGGTAACACGAATATGCATATCCTTGCTTCAGGGCCTGAGCTACAGACAGTTAGATTTGGGTATGTCATTTTAGTCGAAAATTTAAAAAAGGGGGCAGATACCTTAAGAGTTAACAATGTTCCAGCCCGAGGTCTGGGATTTCGGAGACTACACTATCCTGGGAGCATTGAAGAAGAGGCAGCAACATTCATCCAATGTTTACCCACCACCTGTGTAAACCCATTAATGTGCATATGCCTGTGAATGAATGTTACAACTATGCTGCTGATTTAGGATAGATTGTGAGAATAGGATGATTCGTGCAGTCCCTCATCTACCAAGCTGGCAGAATTTCTGATGCAGTGCTGAAGTACAGTATGAATGTGGTTTGGTAGATCTCAGCACCCTAGGGAGCTGGAGAGCTCCATCAGATCACTAGATGGCAGCAAAGCCCATTGCATTTCAGATTCCCTTTGTCACACCTTGGAATGCATGAACATGAATTGAACATCCTGGGCCTGATACACTAAATACGTACGCACATTATAACTGACACCTTACCTATAGAAGCTACAATAAGGCCATACATTGTGATAGAACGTTGTGGGGAAAATCTTTAAAATGAAATGCATTCAATGGATGCATTATGAACAGCTGTCTGGCAGTGTTGTACTATAAGCACAAAATAATTAAAATGTATTCAATAATCAGAATATGCCTGCATTATGGAATACATGCACCATAATACTTTTGAAGACAAGAATGTTTCAACATGTCGGCTGCTAAATAACTACATTTAAACTTCAATGGCATATGGACGTCCCAAGGATCCCAGATAGCACATACCCTTTCTCTAAACCTTGCTTGCGTACCATTTACATTGTGTTGCATGGTGGGACACCTTTTTTCCAGGCTCCAGCTGCGGCGCATGCGCAATTTCTCTCTCCCATATTTCTATTCCCAACAAGCGAACAGTGGCACTTGTACGTGGGAGCGCTTTAATCTTGATTTTCAAAGGAATAGCTAACCTGAACCTAGACTTATTTCAACATTTCTCAACACATAATCCTTAAAAGCTAAATGTGGACTATTTAAATGAGGGCATGGTGTTTGGGATATGCTAAAACCTTATTTCTGACTCCTGCCTCTCAGCAACAGACCTCTGCCTGGTCTCTTGGCTGTCTCAATTTTGGCCCTGGCTCGACTGACATTTCTGCAAAGGGCTTCGGTTCATGGTGTTATTTTTTTAAACTAAATTCTCGGGTTGCTGGGTGTCGTTTTTGTCATCTGAAAAATGTAACTAAGGTAAGAGTGCAATATTAGTTCACAAATTTAAGATATATATTTTGCCAACTCTACTGTAGCTGGTTAGCTAGCTAAATGGCTAGCTAAGTTAGCGACTAGTAGCACAACAAAGATGTGGAAAAAACGTGTATTTTGTAATGCAGGACTACTGTTGAAGTTGTAGCTATCTTCACCAAGCGTGTTCTTGGCTGTGGAATTGTTCGTGCTGTGTTTGTTATGTCATCGTCAATAACAGGGTAGTAAGCGTAGCGAGCTCCTTAAGTAAAGGCAGGTAGGTAGTAACTAACGTTAGCTAGTAGCCCAAGATGTACTCATAAGGAGCCTACCGTTACTCTTTAATTAAGAGGTCCAAGGACCTTGTTATTTTCCGAGGTAAACAGCCAGGTACTCCATCTAAACGTATATTTATTCTCAATTGCGATTTGATACTAGAAACATAAAGCCCTTAACTTTATCACATCCAAAATTATTTTACAAATGCAAAAAAATATACACTTACTGTCACCAGTGGAGGCTGCTGGAACGGCGCATCAACACATGGAAACCATGTGTTTGATGTATTTGATTCCAATGTTCCTCTCCAGCCATTACCATGAGCCCGTCCTCCAAAATTAAGGTGCCACCAACTTCCTGTGCTGAACACTGTTTCAACTGGCTTTATCACAGTTGCAGCCGATATTATTTTTCAGTGATGACGTTTCTGGAGCATAGCAGCTAGGTAATTAACACAGGTGGTCCCTTGGTCTTCGGTCTGTCTTCTGTAAAGTGCTGTAACATGGAGATAGGGCGGTGTGGGAATACTGACCCTATAAAAGGTGTGTATCAATTTGCAAGGCGCCAAATTCAAAATCAAAAAGTTGAATTATTAAACATTCATCAATATACAAGTGTTGCATAGTCATCAAAGCTCTGCTTCTTGGCAATATCACAGCGTTGTCAGATTTCAAAAAGGCTTTATGGCGAAAGCACAACATTTGATTGAGGATAGCACCTACAATATTTATCCATTAGCATAAATTCATAAACCATCGCGGTTCACACAAAACACATTTCACAGCGAAAACAAATCCCTTACCTTTTGAAGAACCTCTGCTGAGGGCTTCCCAAGTGTCCAACGAAGACATCCAATGGTTCTTTTGTTAGAAAAAGTCATTTATTATATCCATAAATCTCCGTTTGGTTGGCGCGTTATGTTCAGAAAATCCAACGTCGAATCGCCCATTGAAATGTGAAGAGAACGCGTTCAAATATACCTATAAACTTTTCCTAAACAAATCAAATACCAGTTAAAATGCATCCTTAGCTATCCTTTTATGAATATTAGCGGTCATATTTCACTCGGATGGTCACCTATACCTTATATAAGTAAAATAAAGTGGGGTGCGCAGCCAGACTCGCGCCCGAGAAAACTTGTTGACATCTGAGCTACCTTGACCATTTCCTGTAACCTATTCCTTCTGTTTACTCCAATCTCTCTGAGTCTTTGTATATAGACTGTTGACATCTAGTGGAAGCCATAGGTACTGCAGTCTCAGTCCTGGTTACAAATAGATTCAATAGGGAGTGTGTCAAACAGAGCAATAGGTCACCAGAAACTGATTTCCAGATAGATTTTTCTCCGGTTTTCGCCTGCTAAATGAGTTCTGTTATATTCACAGACATTATGTTAACACTTTTAGAAACCTCAGAGTGTTTCCTATCCAATAGTACTAATTATGTGCATATCCTATTTTCTGAGCCTGAGTGGCAGGCATTTTGCTTTGGGCACGCCAGACTCTCCAAAACCGTCACCTCACCTGCCGCTCCCTAAGAAGTTAATTATTCCTTGCCCACGAGCATGAGATGAGATGATTGCAATACAGTCTGCTTTCTCTGATTTTCTTGACCTTCACTTGAACTCTGTTGAACTCTGCATCCAGCAAATGAGTAGATAAAGCATGTCTGGTTGGAGGGGTGTATGCTGGGCGAAGAACATTCAGAAATCTCTTCCAATACACATTGCCTGTGAGCATCAGAGGTGAACCAGTTGCATACACAGCTTGAGCCAGACATTCATCAGCATTTCTCTGACTACGTTCCTCCATTGAGTAAAAAAAAACGTCTGATTCCAGGAGGACCATGAGCTGTTGCTATCGATAAGGTGTCTGATTCATAATTTTCACCTCGAATAGAAGTAGAGGGACTTTTGTCAGAGGTTGCTTGTTGTGAGCGCTGAGGGAACTTTATGCACTTGGCCAGATGATTCTGCATCTTTGTTGCATTCTTCACATATAATTTGGCACAGTATTTGCAAATGTAAACAGCTTTTCCTTCTACATTAGCTGCAGTGAAATGTCTCCACACATCAGATAGTGCCCGTGGCATTTTCCTGTGAAGATTAGAAAAAACGGAGTAAAAAAACAACAAATACAATTCCATGTACAGATAAATAGTTAACCTCTCAAGCTCCGGCAGCAGAACTGACTGTTTTGGAGAGCCTGGCGTGCCCAAAGTAAAATGCCTCCCATTCAGGCTCAGAAAATGGGATATGCATATATTAGTACCATTGGATAGGAAACACTCTGAATTTTCCAAAACTGTCATCCATTTGTCTGTGAGTAAAATAGAATGCATATAGCAGGCGAAACCCAGAGGAATTTCTGTCCTGGAAAAAGTCATTTTGACACATTGCTCATTTTGGAACCCCTCCCTATTGAAAATGACTATATATAGGCATATGTTTGCAATCCAGGAAGCTTCCTTGTGATGTCACCAGCCTCTGGATGGTGTTTTCCTCCATTTTGGGTGAGTCATTCCAGAGAAAATCATTTTACCACGAGGACCCTCGTGCGTTCTTTATGTGAGCGTTTCATAATGCGCGTGTGAGAAGTCACGGAGCGTCTGTTTTATCGTCGTTATTGATCAGTTTATATTCCGGCTGATTTATAATAGTAAATATCGTAAGAGTGTTTTTAAGGCTACATTTAAAACTATGTTTGATTGTTTTTGGACAAGTTTATAGGTATAATTTTAACGACTTTTAGCGCGGCGTTTCAGCGGAGTAGTGGAAGCTTTCGTTTCTGATTATAAAGTGCGGACCAAATGGAGGATTTATGGATAAAAGACGTTACTTTTTCTAACAAAAGAACCATGGATTGTCTTCGTTGGACACTTAGGAAGACCTCAGCATAAGTTCTTCAACAGGTAATTACTTTGTTTTCGCTGTGAAATGTGTTATGTGTGTGCCATGATTGCTAATCGATACATGGCTATTGGAAAATATGTGAGGTGCTACCCTCAAACAAATGAATGTGCTGCTTTAAGTAAAGCCTTTCTGAAAATCTGACAACGCTGTGATATTGCCAAGAAACAGAGCTTTTGATGAGTATGGAACACTTGTATATTGGTGCATGTCTAATAATTCAAATATCGAAATTTGAATTTGGCTCTGTAACTTTTCGCTGTGGGGCTGTCGTTTCTGATTATAACGCGCGAACCAAATTGAGGATTTATGGATAAAAGACGTTACTTTTTCTAACAAAAGAACCATGGATTGTCTTTGTTGGACACTTAGGAAGACCTCAGCATAAGTTCTTCAACAGGTAATGGATTTGTTTTTGCTGTGAAATGTGTTATGTGTCTGCCATGATGGCTAATCGATACATGGCTATTGGAAAATATGTGAGGTGATAGCCTCAAACAAATGAATGTGCTGCTTTACAGTAAAGCCTTTCTGAAAATCTGACAACGCTGTGATATTGCCAAGAAACAGAGCTTTTGATGAGTATGGAACACTTGTATATTGGTGGATGTCTAATAATTCAAATATCGAAATTCAAATTTCGCGCTTTATTTTTCTACCTGGTAGTGACGGGATGAGCCCGCTAGGGACCCACTGGATACTGAGAGGTTAAGCAGTTAGGTTAAAACAACTCCTTTTGTAAGATAAATGTTTTAAAATGAAACAGTTAGCAGGCTCAAGCAAGCTAAAACCCACATGGTAGCAAAAACAAATCTGAAGAAATTGTTAACAAGTTAGAAAAGATTTCAACACACTTTGCTGTAGGCTACCATTAACCAAACAATCTTGTATGTCATATAACATATTCACCCCACCCAGTATTGTAATCAGAACTTACCAGAAAGCATGTAGTCCTTGGCTCAGACAGTGTAGAAGTGTGGGCTCATGCATCTCATTAGTGTGAAAGATCTTGAGAATCAGCTTTACATGTGATGGAAGAATGCACTGTGCATGCAGAGGGTTGCAATTCCATTGAATTGGGTATAGTTTAACCAAAATATGCCACAAGACCTAGAATTGCCTTATGTGTATCCCACAAAAAAGGTTAACTGTTATAAGCTAACTTTTTTGATGAATTTAAGCAAAATTCCCAGGCTTAACTTCCCATGGAAAAATTCTGAAATAATTCTGGAAATTTACCAGCAAGTTTCCCACCATTTCCCACCATTTGCAACCCTATCAGTGTATATAGAGCACCATTTTCTAATCTCGGTCTTCGGGTTTAGCCTGAGCTTCTAATGGAGACCGTAGAGCTGTCATCAACGCATGCTTCAGTATTCCCCCCCACTCTCATGGAGGATTTGTGTTCCCTGGCCACATAGGTGTATCAAAAGGATCCCACCCTGGTCACCGATGTAGCTAACAGATGTAGAGTGAGAGAAGTGCCTTAGCATAAGGCAATCTTCTGATCATGTGGTCCAGAGACGAGAACTCTGCTATCTACGGCAAAAGCCTGTGCTCCTGACGGGGACAATAGAATTCATCACTGCATGTTACAACAGTAAAATATAATTTGTCACCTCAACCTAATTCTCTATGGAATTTAGTCTTTGATATGCTCTAACAAGCATTGTTTGCATGGTCAACTTACACACAGTTTTGACACACAAATTGACCCCTCCAGACATTCCACCAGTGGTCTTTTCACAGTCCCCAAATCAAGAACAAATTCAAGAAAGCATACAAGTATTTGATATAGAGCCATTATTGCATGGAACTCCCTTCCGTCTCATGTTGCTCAAACCAGGTAAAAAAAAAAGAAAAGATAAAGAAACACCTCACAGCACAACGCCTCTCCCTTAATTTACCTAGATATTTTGTCTGTATGTATTTATATGTAGGCTATGTGTACAAATGGTAAATGTATGACATTGAGCAGTTCTTGTCTATTATTATGTAATGTTTTTGTGTGGACCCCAGGAAAAGTAGCTGTTGCTTTTGCAAACAGCTAATGGGATTCTAATATAATACCAAGCATGTTTATCAGTAGTTGGTGCTCTTCAACTCTTAAAAATGCACTAGACTGTGTAAGACAGGCTGTATCACAACCGGCTGTGATTGGGAGGCGCACAATTGGCCCAGCATCGTCCGGGTTTGGCCGGTGTAGGCCGTCATTGTAAATAAGAATTTGTTCTTAACTGACTTGCCTAGTTAAATAAATACAATTAAAAAAGACAACCCACAAAGAAAAGACAACAGACACTTGCATGTGGTCTCAATGTCTAATAGTGACAGCAGGGCTAGTTCAAACTGCAGTAGGATGGTTCTCCTCACAGGTGAGTGAATCAGCTAAGCCAATGCTTGGTGACTAGTTGATCTCTGGGAGCAGGACACAGGAGAGGAGAGCTGAATAGATCATGGGAGACAAAAGTGAGAGAAGAATAAATCAAATAAATCATCACAGCAAAGGGTTGTAGTTGATGAGCTTGAAATGAACATCCTGACAGACTAAGAAATTACAACAACTAGGATAAGGATAGAGGCAGGGTTCTCTGCATCCTACTCCAATTTAGCTACAGATTGTACACCAGATAATGTTATATAACCAAAGATTTTTGATATCATTACTGATTTTACAAGTTTACCTATACAAAAGCAGCCATAGATTCGTCAACTAACTTGTTATTGACAATACTGTCTTCGTTCTCGATTCTGGAAAACAGTTATCTTATCGACTGCCTTCAGAATGTATTCATACCCATAGACTTATTCCACATTTTGTTGTTACAGCCTAAATTCAAAATGGATTAAATCGTCTTTTTCTCACCCATTCACACACAATACCCCATAATGACAAAGTGAAAACATTTTAGAAACTTTAGCAAATGTATTGAAAATTAAATGTAGAAATAACTTATTTACATAAGTATTTACACCCCTGGCGGCGATTACAGCTTTGAGTGGTCTTGGGTATGTCTGTATCAACTTTGCACATCTGGATTTGGGGATTTTCTCCCATTCTTCCTTACAGATTTTCTCAAGCTCTATTAAAGGGTAACTTTCAACCCCAATTTCAGCCTTTGCCCAACTCCTTCAAATTTTCTGAAAAATGCATTCAAGTGAGAAGGGGGTGGGGGGGTTGCTCATAAATATTCATTTTGGGGTGGGTAAACATATATTTGTACCTGATCCCAACACTTTCTCACTAAACGATACTTACCAGAAGTCCATTGGCATGCTCTAATAATACAATAATGTGCCTCTTGAGCAAATACAGCTCTGGACAGTTTGCTCACAGTGGTATGGCACCAAGTTCCTGACATTTATCGCCACTTGTGGTGTAAGTTTGAATCCTCCATGGGACACAAAAATCATTGACATGGGATGCTAGGGGCGCCATGTGCAACTGACGTGTTTTCCGCTTGCTCCCGCAGTTTTCTTAAAGTTTATGGGAATTTTGCAGCAAAATCGTATATATTTTCAAATATTAGTTTGGTGATCCCTTTACGTAATACCCAAGACTACTTTGCTTTCAAATGTCAGCATGTCGATGAAACACATAAGGCAAAAAAACACGACTTTGAGAGAACCCGGCCTACAAGACCCATTTTTATCACCGCCCTTTCCTCATTCTAAGGGCCCAGAGACTCGCACTTTACCCGGGGGTGCGGCTTTGCCTGGCGGCGCTGAAATTAACATTCTACAGGCCATCAAGCTTGTACGCTCGGAGATAGTTGAGATGAAAACGGAGGTAGTTACTACGATTGAGGCCTGGATACAAGAGGTTTCTGATACTTTAAAAGCAGATTTAACTATCCTGCGGAACGAGACGGTGCCAGCTATCACATCACTCAAAACAACAACAGAGTTGCACACCATGACGATTGCAGCACTGGAGACCTCCGCTACCAGTGTCTCCGACCTGACTACCAACCTGGAGGCTGACGTGAAACGCCTGGCTGCGGATCTGAAAAGGGTACAGGAGAGCTGTGTGAGCTTAGAGGGATTTTCTCGCCGCAATAACCTGAGACTGGTATCGGTCCCAGAGTAAGCGGAAATGCCTCGCGCCACGGATTTAATCTCTTGGCTACTGAAGGATGTTCTTGCCATGGATGAGAAGCCCCGGGACAGGGAGAGGCCCAGTGACATCATTCTTCGAGTGCACTTTTTCCATGAGAAGATGGAGATTCTCCAAGGAGCCCGCAATACCACTCTGAGCTTTCAAGGACAGAGCTACTCTATCTACCAGGACTACTCCCCCACTGTGTCCAGGCAGTGCGCAGCTTTCGGACAGGTCAAACGACTACTACGGGACCATCCAGGTGTGAAGTAGGGACCGCTATTCCCGGCCCGTCTATGGCTTTCTCATGATGGAAAAGACTACACCTTTGATTCTCTGGAAGAGGCTATGGGTCACATTCAACTCCACTTCAAGAAGTCTTGAACTTGCTCATTGATCAGCTGCTGTTGCTTGCTAACTGTGGATAGTAAGTAAGTAGCCCACCTGTGGTACACCTATTTTTAGTTATAACTGCTATTCCTGCAGAGTTCGAGAGTTGGCGAACCCACTCAGGCTTATTTGATGTGATCTAATGTTTTGATTGTCTAGTGTGCTTGCCTTAACATTGTCATTTTTATTTCATTGTATTAAGGGTTTCCGTATATCCTTTGTTTCTCATTGACCCAAAAATATGTTTGGTTATTTGTTTACCGCATCCGTTTATCTCGACCGAGTAAACAGTAAATGTTCCGGAGCTGCACATTTTTAGGGGTTCTTCACTTCAATGTTGAAGGTTTTGAAAGTCATTTATACTCTGCAAACTTTCAATGTTGCACAGACGTAGTGTTTTAATTATAATTGTTTTGGGTCGTTTTATGTTTTTCTTACTTCAAATTAGAAGTTTTGGGCTGAGAGCCTTGATATGTTTTATTTATTTTCTCTCAATACATGTTATAAGACTGGGAATATAATTTTATACATCTACAAGTGGTGCTTTTCTAATTTCGTTTGCACATGGGATTGACTTAAAAAAAAAAAATATATATATATATTTGCTGCTTGTTTCTCTAACAAAGAACGCTACTTTAAAAGGCGGTACTATGTGTTTAACACCACACTCTCACAGACATACTGTGCGACGAAAATTTGTTCTATTTAGGCTTGTACCTCATTGGGGGGAGATTGTCTGGGATGGGGGGAGGAAGGAGGTTGAATTGTTCAGTTCTAATGTTGTCATTCTGTCTTTTTCCCAAGTGTCTTACACCGTACATTATTACTGAGACAATTTATCCTGATTTTTTGGGGTATTCATTGCTTTTCCACTCTGTGCTCTAATGACAGGGTTGTATAACGGGAGTGCTCATGGTGGCCAAAATAATACCATCAAGTATATTTCGTTGAACATCAAAGGGGGCTAACACCCCTGTGAAATGTTGGAGGGTTCTGAGACATTTTAAAGCGCAACCTCCTATGTGTTCTCAATGGCGTCTTAACTCTATTTTACTCTCAGATAAGGAGTTTGTCAATTTCATTTCTTCTGAAATCACCTTATTTCTAGAAATTAATTCAACCCCAGGTATGTCCTGCTCTTCCATATGGGAGTCCCTCAAAGCATACCTACGTGGCCAAATTATTTCTTATACAGCCAACAAAAACAAATCTCGCTCTCTCACTCTGCATTGGATGAGAAGTATGCTACAGGTTCTTCCTCTGATCTATATAAAGAACGCCAGCTACTCCAATCTACTCTTATGAGCTCTATACAGTGTTTTGAGCAAGGCGACAAGGCCAATAAACTCCTTGCACATTAGATCCGTAAATCTGAGGTCTCACGTTTAATCCCACAAATAAGGACCCTGTCTGGTGCTACCACAGTTATACATAAAGAGGCGGCAGGGTAGCCTAGTGGTTAGAGCGTTGGACTAGTAACCGAAAGGTTGCAAGTTCAAATCCCTGAGCTGACAAGGTACAATCTGTCGTTCTGCCCCTGAACAGGCAGTTAACCCACTGTTCCTAGGCTGTCATTGAAAATAATTTAATCAGTTTTACTCTGCGCTATACACCCTCTGAATCTCCTCAAGACACTTTGTTGATTGATTTGTTCTTCGATGGTCTGAATATGCCTTCAATTGATAGACTCCCATGGTGGTTTAGAAGAAGAATTTACACCTGAGGAGATTGCAACTGCAGTGTCCACAATTAAAAGTGGTAAATCACCCGGTCTGGATGGTTTTCCAAACCAATTTTACAGGACGTTTTCCAGTCTACTTTGCCCATTCCTGTCTCGATTATTTGCGGAGTGCCTTAATACATCAAAGCTGCCCCCCAGTCTTTATCAGGCTTCAATTTCATTACTATTTAAAGAAAAACGAGGACCCCCTGGAATGTGGATCTTATCGCCCAATCTTGCTTTTAAACTGGGATGACAAAATCTTAGCCATCCGTATGGAAGGCTCGCTGCACCAAGTAATACACTCTGACCAGACTGGCTTTATGAGAAATAGGCATTTGTGTTTTCAATATTACACACATTATGAATATACTGTACTCCAATTATTCTTTGATAAATTTGCCTCTTTTGCTACAGGACAAGTTAATCCCCCTATCCCACTTCTTACGCTATCTCCAGACTAGGAACTTTGTTAGAGCTAACATATCTGAATTTCCCAATAGCCCTGTGAGTACAGCTATAGAGAGCATCTTTGTGCTAAACAAGCATCCTAAAGGTGCACTTTCAGATGTACAGTACCAGTCAAAAGTTTGGACACCTTCTCATTCAAGGATTTTTCTTATTTTCTTTCAAACCCCCTCTCTTGAGATGACGTAGAGGCACCTAGGGGCAAAAAGATCTAGATTTACAACTAATGGACCAAAATATCACTTTTGCAACAAATTGTCAAAATGAAGACCAGAATTGCAGTGTTTCATTATAACTAATCCTAAAACATTGTTTTTGATGCAAAAAATCGTAAGTTACTCTAAGTTAGATGGGGAGCGGCAGCGAACAACAACCTTCACTTCTTTCCACAGATTGTCAATGGGATTCAAGTCTGGGTGGGTGTCATGGAGCGCATGTCCCTGACTTCTAGACAATGACACTAAAACAAATTATTGGTTGGAGAAAGACTATTGTATCTCTTCAAGGTATAACCAAGAATACTGAAAGAAAAGAGAATGTGACTCGTTTCAGGAAACTAAGCATATGTCGTGGGTCACTACTTCACAGGAGAGCCATTTGAACGTAAACCTTTTATATTTTTTATCAAAATGCGTTTTTGGGGCAGAAATAGTTCACATGTTCCAGAAGATTTCATGTGCCTTATTAACAAACGTGTATGCCATCTGTAAATACGAATACAATTGTTAAATTACGAGCCTAGTTGGTTTAGCCACAGAGAGTATATATGTAGTGTGCGACTTTCTTTATTTTGATAGTGTATAGTTTATTCGCCGTTAGTCAGCACCTCCACACAAACTTTGTTCTGGGTGTGCGCCAGCTCATGTTATTTTAGCCACAGAAAACGTCAGCAACCTTCCCACTAGCCATTATCGGCTGAGATAATGAGTGCGCTGGACATGCCGGGAGATGAGTTCGGATTGGTCTGCCGTATAGCACGCTTCTGTCTATTTGAGCTAGTCAGTATGTGTAGGTAATCTTGTCTAACATAGCTTTTAAAAATATATATATATCTCGTAGTAGAACTGCATAAGTGTTGTTCTACACTTTCTGCAGGATGAGTTTTGAAATCAGTGGAATTAGAGTATGATAGCTAAGAGAACACCTGTCTCTGGATTACATCTTCAACCATAGCATTCATGACAGAGAGAAGCGTCCATCCATGATTGTCTAGCTAGCTACATTTTCAGATATTACAGTTTTCATTTCAAGTGTACTGTTAGCTAGCTAGCTAATGTTACGTGTATGATCTTATTCGTATCTCAGAGCCATTTGCTTTGCTAGTTATAGCCTAATGTTAGCTAGCTAACATTTGAACCTGGTTGGTTAGCTACCTGCAGATTCATGCAGGGTAGTAAAGTCATGAGTTGGGATTATGGTTCATTGTTTACCTAGATAGCCAGCTACATGTCTTAACAAAAGACTCCACTACGCAAGTAACCATTTCAATAGAACTGTTGATAGACGTAGCTGGTAAATTCTCTCTGGCTGTCTACTCTGATTTCAGAGCATTCTTGTCTGAGTGTGCCAGAGCGCAGAATATCTGACGAATTTACGAACGCTTAACACCCGTTGAATATGACCAGTGTCAGTAAACATTGGCCAAAAAAAAACTTAAATTGTTGCCAGCAGCACAGTTGCAGTCACCAACGCTTGGGATATCATAAAAACAGCCTAACCAGCTCTGCTAGGGTGAGAAATGGTCTGTGAACTGTTCTCTCATTTGTGTCTGGAAGTAGCTAGCAAGCTAGCCAACGTTAGCTTGGGTGCTTGACTACCGTTGATAGGACAGAACGCTCGGATCAATCCTTAAAGAGATAGGTGGGGCTAAAGCTTAAGAGGGTGTGAACGATGCTGAATGGTGTAGACAAAGAAGAGCTCTCCAGTAGGAACCAGAACATTCAAAGGCCAAAACATTCAAATTCTCTGAAAAATGAGATTACACGTTTATCATCTTTCAAAGCAGAATTACTTTCCCATTGTCCCTCAAATGAAATGTATGATATACCATTTTGTAGCTCTTTGTCTTTGCTTTTATCCAATGTAAAAAACACTGTTTCAAATTTTGCTACTTAAGACCGAATCAAGGCGGTCGGTCACATCTGTTTGTCAATAATTATTTGATATAAGTCGATTAAGTCAAGTTTTTCACGACAGTTATTAAAACAATGGAACTTGTTTACCATGTTTCAACCGTGTATAAAGCAGCCCATTTAAACATACAAGCTCTAGCAATGTGAAATATATTATTCGAATAACGATTGAAGTGTTGGCAGAGAATAATCAATTAATTTAACCCACCTGATTTGTTTGTTCCCTTGTTGAAGAGCTGGTGTGCATCAAGGAAGATTTTTATTGGTTGACGGAAATAACCAAAGTGAATTACTTCATGAATGTGTATTTTGTGACTTAAAGAAGTAGTTTTGGCACAAGTTATTGAAGTGTGTGTATGTAAAACTTTATGATATACAGTACCAGTCAAAAGTTTGGACACCACCAAGTGCAGAAGCACGCAGCGCGTAAAAATCATCTGTCCTCTGGAAGCAACGTCTGCACAAGAACTGTTTGCCGGGAGCTTCTTGAAATGGGTTTCCATGGCCAAGTAGCCGCACACAAGCCTAAGATCACTATTCGCAATGCCAAGTGTCTGCTGGAGTGGTGTAACACTCGCCGCCATTGGACTCTGGAGCAGTGGAAACACTTTCTCTGGAGTGATTAATCACGCTTCACCATCTGGCAGTCCGACGAACGAATCTGGGTTTGGCGGATGCCAGGAAAAGACTACTTGCCCGAATGCCTAGTGCCAACTGTAAAGTTTGGTGGAGGAGGAATAATGGTCAGGGGCTGTTTTTCATGGTTCAGGCTAGGCCTGTGAAGGGAAATGCTACAGTATACAATGACATTCTAGACGATTCTGTGCTTACAACTTTGTGGCAACAGTTTGGGGAAGCCCCTTTCCTGTTTCAGAATGTTACCCCCGTGCACAAAGCGAGGTCCATACAGAAATTGTTTTTTTCAAGATCAATGTCGAAGAACTTGACTGGTCTGCACAGAGCACTGACCTCAACCCCATCGAACACCTTTGGGATGAATTAGAACGCTGACTGCGAGCCAGGCCTAATCGCCCAACATCTGTTCTTGTGGCTGAATGGAAGCAAGTCCCCGCAGTAATGTTCCAACATTACTGCTGAGAGGCTGTTTATAGCAGCAAAGGGGGAACCAACTCCATTTTATTGCCCATGATTTTGGAATGAGATTGTTTGACGAGCACATGTCCATATACTGACAAATACAATACATGACAAATGTATGAATGTTTTTGAGTCCTGCCTTGATGACTTATTAGCTTGATAGTTCTTGTCCTATAGATTTTGTTGTCTTCAATTGTTTCTTGGAATAATGATAGCTAAAGCTCCCTGTACTTGCTGTAGCTACATTACAAAGGTTGCTGCATTATACAGTGCATTCAGGAAGTATTCAGACCCCTTGACTCTTTCCACATTTTGTTACGTTACAGCGTTATTCTAAAATTGATTGAATCGTTTTTTTCCCACACAAATCTACACCGAATACACTTTAATGACAAAGTGAAAAAAGGTTTTTAGAAATGTTTGCAACTTTATTAACTTCTTAGGGAGCGGCTCCCGAGGTGACGGTTTTGGAGAGTCTGACGTGCCCAAAGTAAAATGCCTCCCATTCAGGCCCAGAAAATAGGATATGCACATAATTAGTACTATTGGATAGGAAACACTCTGAAGTTTCTAAAAGTGTTAACATAATGTCTGTGAGTATATAACAGAACGGATATAGCAGGCGAAAACCCGAGGAATTTCTGTCCTGGAAAAAGTGTTTTTGACACATTGCCTCATTTTGAACCCCTCCCTACTGAAAACAGCCATTTCTGGGAGTAAGATTGCAGTACCTATTGCTTCCACTGGATGTCAACAGTCTCTAGACAGTGTTTGGTGATGTTATAGTTGCTCTGGATGGTAGTAGAAGAAGAATTTCTAACTGGTCATCGGATGTCAACAGAAGAGGATGCCGTTCACGGGCTCGCGCGTGCTGTGGTTTTTTTCCTTTCCTATCGTCCAGTTTATAATCCGGTTGAAATATTATAGTAAATATACATAAAAGTGTTCCTAAGGATACATTATCAATGATGTTTGATTGTTCTTGGACAAGTGTATAGGTATAGGTTGAACGCGTTCTCTTCACGTTTCAATGGGCAAGTCGACGCTGTATTTTATGATCATAACGCGCCAAGCAAACAGATTTATGGATATAATAAATGACTTTTTCTAACAAAAGAACCATTGGATGTCTTCGTTGGACACTTGGGAAGCTCTCAGCAGAGGTTCTTCAAAAGGTAAGGGATTTGTTTTCGCTGTGAAATGTGTTTTGTGTGAACCGCAATGGTTTATGAATTTACGCTAACGGAAAAATATTGGAGGTGCTACCCTCAAACAATCAAATGTTGTGCTTTCGCCGTAAAGCCTTTTTGAAATCTGACAACGCTGTGATATTGCCAAGAAGCAGAGCTTTTGATGACTATGCAACACTTGTATATTGATGAATGTTTAATAATTCAACTTTTGGATTTTGAATTTGGCGCCTTACATTTCACCACTCCTTAAGTAGTTAAAAATAAAAAAATATATACCTTATTTACATACGTTTTCAGACAATGCTATTGTTAGCAGTTGATGTTATTCTTCAATAACACAGACCCCAATGCTGGGAAGTAGATGGAAGATGTTCATTCTTCCCTGTCCTCAATGGTTTCTCCTCTGATCAAAGAGACAGGATGTAGTTTATAACCCAACCCTAGCCTGTGGTTGTCCAATTAGAATTCCTTGCAGTAAAATTGGGCCAATGCCCAAATAACAAGTGTCCCATTTCAGGCTCAATGTATAGACGATTCGGACCATTGAGAATTTGTCACATGTAGCGATGAGTCCTGGACTGATTCCTCCCTTCTCCCCATTACAGAAAAACAACCATTTCCATTGATCATTAATTCCCTCTTGACCTTTAGTCCTCTGCGTTGTGTATTTATCTTCGAATATTCTTAAACTCCCCATAGACCATTTAAAAAATAAATATACTGAAAATGTATTTTTAAAAACAATAGAAAACATTAGCAGGGAGCATAAAATCATTCACATTAAACACCTTGCATTTCTATAAACACAAAGGGCATATTTTACTTGCTGTTGCAGTAAGAAATACATTTCACAAAATATTTATTAATAGGTGTAATGATGATGAACCTTACGATTCCTACCACATCCTGCATTAGGAGGAAACTCACCAAAAAAAGAATTGTCTGCAAGACAATAATATTCAATCGTCCTATTGGCAAAGTAATCATTCACAGAGTCCTTTTAAGTATGATCAGCTGTTCCACACCCGGTATCAGCCCCACATGGATAACTATTAGAGATTATGTTATGACGGTAGTGAGGAATTCTTCTTCCGTTCCACTGGTTGATAAGGACGTCTCTAATGAACACTTCACCGGTGATCTTGTATCGTTTCAGGTACAGGCCTTGGGTGAAGGGGTATTGCTGCAAATTCAAACAGTAGATTCTCATAACCTGTAATGAAGAAAAACAAAAAAGTGAAAGTAACATGTCCTGGTTTCAAGAGAAATTGATATTTCACATAGGTTTCTCTAAGTAAGCACGTTCCATTTGATCAAATCAATTCTCTGTGTAATTATTATTACATGATTAAACTAATCATGTAAACTTTAGTTGTTGTTTTTTATAGAGTCTCAATTTCCCGAATTGACTATTCAGATATGTTCATATCTAATCAATTAGTCTTCCATTAATGATTTATTAATTGTTACCTTCCGTCAGTGTCATCTGAACGTTGTAAAATTCTTGGTTAGCTGCACAAACCCTAGTTTCCATAATGAACCAGCAATATACAAATTGGCTTAATTATTTATTTACTAACTAAATAATCACAGAAATACATAACAAACAAGCAGTAGATGTTGGTTACTGACAATGATAGAAAAGTCCCTAGTGGGCTAAGCCGATATGACAGCTTGGTAGACAAAAGGAAAGGGGTGGGACTGAGAGTGGGAAAGACATGGATTCACTACACACAGTCTAATTATATTAATTGAAATGCTAATCCTTTGCACATGAACGGCCGCTCATTCGAGAATAATTGCTATGTATGTATGTATGTATATGTGTAATATATATATGTATGTATGTATGTATGTATGTATGTATGTATGTATATGTATGTATGTGTATATATATATATTTTGCCCGTATGTCGTTGTTGTCTCAATCGTCTTGTAGGGTTCATCAGAGTCTCTGGCTAAATTAAATTGAAGTCAGTCTTTTGTGGTTGTATGAGGTTAGAATGGATTCTTCAGAGTACCATTCAGAAATGTTCTCTCTGTCGTTTGGTAGAGTTGTAGTTTAAACCACTTCACACACCAGCGTCACCCGGCATGTTTTGGTCTTAGAAATTCAACCATTAGCAACCTTAGCTTACACCGTGGTTTGCGTGGTCTTAACCATTCGAGATGTCCGGCTTACCGTGGGTCTCTTTGGCATGAAATGTAAATTTTGTCAAGGGTGGTTTTATACATTTCAGAGAAAAGGGCGGTTCCATGACGCCGACATAATGTCTATGCTCACGTGGCCGTGGCCACTGGCTAGTTAATCTTTATAGGAAACCATACTCTTAACATCACATTACATCTTTTCACAAATAGTTTCATGTTTAATCACATACGTTTCACAATATTTAAATGTAAATCTGACAGCTGGGAAATGTACACTTTAAGAGGTACCATTATGTGTTTCCTGTCCTACATGAGATCACCAAATGAAACACACTCATCATAACTGTCCCTTAAGTGTCCACAGACCATTCCCACATTCTCAAAAGTAGAGATATTGTTTAATTCTCCCATTTTGGGGATTAGGAGTTTGGCCAAGTCTAGAGTCTTTGTTCTCTCTCTCCCTCAGTACTGCATGTCCAAAGGGGAAGAGGGTCCCTTCCAGGAATTTACGACCTGTCGTTAAGTCATAAATTGACACCATATACTACATAAGACCATAGGCAATGCATCCGGCCATGCTGTCCCTTCTGGATGCATCTTTGAAAGTCTCTTTTCAAAACTCGATTTGTGCGTTCTACCTGTCCACTTGTTCGAGGATGGTCAGGGCAGTGTAGTTGCCAGTCAATGTTCAGAAGACGAGCTACCTACACTTTTCCCGTGAAATTAGTGCCTTAGTCGGAATCTAGTTGTTCCGGAAATCCCCATCTGGTAATGATTTCTCAAATCAGATTTTTAGCTGTGTGTTGTGCGGTTGCTTTCTTAGTAGGGTAGGCCACACCAATCTTGTCCACACCAATGTGTCCCAAAGAGTGGATCTGTGTCACCAACTAGGATAAGAGTGCCTTTGGCGCTACACATCTCAGGTTGTATTTCCACACACCTTGATTGAGTTTGCACTCTGCAGCCATCCATTTTCACACTTCATATTTTGGTGCACTGCTTTGCGTGTCCCTAATGTGTTGCAATGTATCCAAGGTGTATTTCCTAATCAGTTTAGGTGACAGAGGTGTTCTCTTGGCAGCCACCTTGGCAGTTCTGTCAGCCAGGTCATTACCTTTACTCTTGTCTGTAAAGATTTTTCTGTGTGCTTTTATTTTTTTTAATTTCAACTTGTCCAGGTAACTGGAGAGCATTCAGTAGAGCCATCACCTCTGGTCCGTTCTTCACAGGAGCTCCCAGTGATGTCATGAATCCTCTGTTTTTCTATATTCTTCCAAAGTCATGGGTAACGCCAAAAGCATACCTTGAGTCTGTGTAGATAAGATATGGGCAATACAGTGACTTCAGCACCCGTATCTACAAAAAAAATCGACTGCAAAGTTGTTAACCATGTTCACATATATTCCATCAGATTTCATAAGTACACCAGCTGAGATGGGACGTAAGAGGGGGTCTGTTGGTTTACCTCCACAGCATCCAGCAAGCTCTGCTGCTTAGCCGGAGAAAGCTTCTTACATTTCTGAATCAGCATTGTGTCTTTGGGGCTGTTGTCCTGTTTCCATTTTCCCTTAGACGGACCCTGCTTCTCCTGTCCATTCCTAATAACACGTTTTCTTTTCTGACATTCTCCTTGCCAGTGACCAGAAATCCCGCAATAATGACACACCAGGTTTCTCTTTCGCTGAACGGGTAAGGTTGTTGGTTTTACTCAGAATCTGCACAACTCTGATGACAGCTGGTTTATTATGTTGATTGATGTCTCTGTCCAGTCGTGACAGCCTGTTGATGATGTCGCTGTAGTTTTGTCTCTCCCAGTTAGTAGTTGTGGAACAAAAAAGAAATCATCATGTATAGATTGCATCAACTGATGTGTGATTGCTCCATTTTTGGAGGAGTTGAGTGCATCTTCATCTTCCATGTTGGGTAACCCGCTGTGTCTAACCTCCTCTGCTCTGAACCTTTCTTCAAATTCAACAAACGTCTCTTTTGGTTTTGGGCACATTTGGTTATTGCTCCCCAATTGGTGGTCGCATTGGTCAGACCCTTAAGGAAAACATGTATGGCTCTCCATCCATCGGCCACATCTTGCTCTTCACCACCCACAGCTCTATAAACCTTTTCTTCAAGTATGCCATGTTCACGGTTGTTCAAAACAAAGGCTAACAACTGTTACCCATCATAAGGATGTAGATTGTAGAGTTTCTTATCACTTTAAATGGTCCCACGTCTTCATACCCACGTCTCGTGGATGCTTCAAAGTCTGACCATTCATCCAACTGTTTTGGAGATGCTGATTTGTGTGTGAGATCACTGTCACCGGGGGTTTGTCTTTACTCCCATTAACAGCATGTGTTCTGGTTGGCCTAAGACATCGTTTGTCACAGCTGTCAGAATCTGTTGACTCAAAGCCAGGCAATGCTGACCAGATGCTTGAAACCTGATCTGCTTTGCGCAACTCAGCCTGAGGGTAGATTGAGGGAACAAAGGGCCCACAGGTGGGTGCCAAGTCTGCCTTCATCACCCTTGGCTCCTGTAATTGTTGAATTTCACCTTTTAAGGTTTTTATCTGTTCACCAAGAGCCCTCAAACTCTCTTCATCTCTCTGCAATGTCCTATCATGTTTATCAAGAAAACATTTCTCATCTTGTTTTTTTACTTTGGCTAATACAGTTAAAGACCATCGTGTTTTTTTTTTAATGAGTTAGACTTTCTGTATTTTTCACCAAGCTTTTTGTATATCAGACAAATTCCATCTTTCAACAATGACAAAATAAATATTAACTTCTCTACTTTGAAATGGTTCTTCATGTCACTAGACAGTGAATTTAATGTATTTTGCATGTCCACATCCGGAGCAGCTGTCTGGCCCTTTTCCAGAGTGGTTTTCTCACTTAAAATGGCATTACAATAGCTTCAAAAGTGGTATAATATATATCTATTTGTTTATATATTTATTTAACCCCTTGAGGACTCTAACCTCTTATCTTATAGAAAACAAATAGTTTCTGTAGGGCGTTGTTACCCATAACTTGTGTTCACTTCAAAAGCTTGTACAAAGCTTACATCACCCTAAATTTCTACTCAACTAGCAACTCACTTCTATGCAACAAGGTTTCACACCCTTAATCAATTATGTCTTACTTTAACTGATAGGGCTTTAACAAAGGACTCAAATCTTATACATCACAGATACGCATCACTCATTGCATGCACTTATTTTAACCTGATTCGGTTCTTTTAGATGATATAGGTCTAGACTTACCCAGCAATATGTTAGCAGTCAGGAGATTAAGCGCTGATTTACCCGAAGTGGGTTGAGTTTTTTTCTTGTTGGTCAAGATCAATTAATCTGGGTCACGGCACCAAGTGTTAGCAGTTGATGTTATTCTTCAATAACACAGACCACAAAGCAAATCAGGGGGAGAAAAATATACTTGTTCAAAAATAACAAATCATAGTTGTTATGCTGGGAAGTAGATGGCAGATGTTCATTCTTCCCTGTCCACAATGGTTTCTCCTTTGAACAAAGAGACAGGATGTAGTTTATAACCCAACCCTAGCCTGTGGTTAACAAATTTAGAATTCCTTGCAGTAAAATTGGTATTCCATTTCAGGCTCAATGTATAGACAATTCGGATCAATGAGAACTCGCCACATGTTTCTATGAGTCCTGGACTTAAATTCCTCCTGTGTCCCTGACCCATTCATCTTCAGTTCCCCATTACAGAAAAACAACTATTTCCATTGATTATTAATTCCTTCTTGACCTTTAGTCCCCTGCATTGTGTATTTATCTAAGTGTATTCTTACACTATGAGACTCAAAATTGAGCTCCGGTGCATCCTGTTTCCATTGATCATCCTTGAAATGTTTCTACACCTGTGGTAAATTCAATTGATTGGACATGATTTGGAAAGGCACACAACTGTCTATATAAGGTCCCTCAGTTGACAGTGCATGTCAGAGCAAAATACAACATTTTCCGTAGAGATCTGAGACGACATGATTGTGTTGAGGCACAGATCTGGGGAACGGTAGAAAAGAAATGTCTGCAGCATTGAAGGTCCCAAAGAACACAATGGTCTCTATCCTTCATAAATGGAAGACGTTTGGAACCACCAAGACTCTTCCTAGAGCTGGCCGGCCCGGCCAAACTGAGCAATCGGGGGAGAAGGGCCTTGGCCAGGGAGGTGACCAAGAAGCCGATGGTCACTCTGACAGAATTTCAGAGTTCCTCTGTTGATGGAACCTTGCAGAAGGACAACCGTCTATGCAGCACTCCACCAATCAGGCCTTTATGGTAGATTGGCCAGACAGAAGGCACTCCTCAGTAAAAGTCACATGCCAGCCGGCTTAGAGTTCACCTAAAGACTCTCAGACCACGAGAAACAAGATTCTCTGGTCTGAGGAAACCAAGATTGAATTCTTTGGCATGAATGCCAAGCGTCATGTAGGGAGGAAACGTGGCACCATCCCTACAGTGAAGCTTGGTGGCGGCAGCATCATGTTGTGGGGATGTTTTTCAGTGGCAGGGACTGGGAGACTAGTCAGGATCAAGGCAAAGATGAACGGAGCAAAGTACCGAGAGATCCTTGATGAAAACCTGTTCCAGAGCGCTCAGGACCTCCGATACACAGCCAAGACAATGCAGGAGTGGCTTTGGGACAAGTTTCTGAGTGGCTCAGCCAGAGTCCGGACTTGAAGCCAGTCGAACATCTCTGGAGAGACCTGAAAATAGCTGTGCAGTGACACTCTCCATCCAACCTGACCGAGCTTGAGAGGATCTGCAGAGAAGCATGGGAGAAACTTCCCCAAATACAGGTGTGCCAAGCTTGTAGCGTCATACCCAAGAAGACTCGAGGCTGTAATCTCTGCCAAAGGTGCTTCAACAAAGTACTGAGTAAAGGGTCTGAATACTTATGTAAATGTAATTTAAAAATATATAAATTAGTAAATATTTCTAAACCTGTTTTTGCTTAGTCATTATGGGGTATTGTGTGTAGATTTATGAGGGGGGGGCCGGGATTTAAAATTATTTTAGAATAAGGCTGTAATGTAACAATGTGGGAAAGGTCAAGGGGTCTGAATACTTTCTGAATGCACTGTAAGTAAAGTTGGGAGCTATTTTACAGTCTGCATTGTTGGTATCAATTTTCTATAACTAAATAAGTTACAAATGTAACATACTTTACCCATGTCATCAGCTTTGTTTTGTACCTTTTGATACGGAGAATGTGAGTGGCAGACGTGATCAGCAGAGAGGGTACCTGGATAGTACACATGTTTAATTGGTTTTGCTGTTTAGTATTTGGCAGCGTTTGACTGTCCGGCTAGCAAACATGAAGTAAGTATTTTGAGAAAATAATTGACTTCGCTAACAAATGGAAATGTGGTCAGAATAAATAATGAACACTATGTAAAAACCAGCTTCTCCCTCACCAATGACTGATCATCTCGAAAACTAAAGCAGATGCGATGCTTCGGCTCACCACCTATTATCAAATCAAATGCAAAACTGCAGAGACAGTTATCTTATAACTATTAAGTTATCTAGCTGGCAAACATTTAGTTGTGACTTCCATACTTTAACCTTTTCCCACGTACCAACAAATGGGTGTGATCATTCTACAATGGTCCCTGCAGCGTACGCTCAAACCCGTTTGATTGGAACGTCCAGCTTCAATTGACCGAACAGTCAGCATTTGAGCTAGCCACACTGTTTTTTCACAAAAACATTTTGCACAAATACAGTCCTTACAAAGTTATGTCCTGAATGCAATATTCAGACATTCACAGAAGTAATGACAGCTTTTTTTTTTTTTTCTTCATCCAAACCGGAAAATGTAGGTTACATTAGTCCTAGCGCTAACTGAGGAAATATTGACGTAACACATATTCAGACAACTCTTTGCTGACAGAAACTACAATATGAATTATCTAATAGCAATTACTATTTATAATTCATCACATCACGGGTGAGCTCATTGATCCAAATAATTGAGTAAAACACTTTCTAGAAATTGAAAGTATTCCGACGATGGGTAGTTTGTGTGCGCCCTTGTTTTTTTTTTGTGTCAACCAAAGATAGAGGAGACAAAATTAGTTTGGTCTGTTTGCAATATGCATATTGAAGGGGGTATGTCGTCTACAAACATTCACTTCACTTCCGGAAGTTTACCCCGAAAGATGAGTGAACCATTCCTTCACCTCATTATAAAATCTTTGGTCTGACAGATGTTTACGTGACACCCAGAATGCATTGTGTAATGTCAACAAACATGGTGCCACACATAGCTGGAAAATAGCTTAGCATTAGCTCATTATAGTCAGTACAACCTTAAGAAAAGTATTTTACACACATCATAGGTGTCCATTACAATCTATGTAATAATCGGAATGCATTATTTGTCATCAGTACTTCAAAATGTGAATAAAACTGTAAATACATACATACATACTTCATGCTACAGTAGAAACGACAACACGATATACAGAAAATAAGGCACTTACTTTGATAGGAACGCATACAAGTTATTATTTGTAAGGAAAACAATAAGTAAAGGCAATGCGAGCGCCAGCCAGAAAATGTGTCAATTCGTGCAAGACTGCGCAAATGTCAACGCTGAAATGGGCTACTTCTATGTGAATTAATGAGCAGGTGGAACACATCTCAATTCAAACTGTTGTTTGAAAATAAAACTTGTTAGAAAATAATTGGAAATTGACAAGTTGAAACAGCCTATAGATAATTAGCTAGATCACCTGGTGTGCGCTGCACAACAGTGAGTGACTCAAGGCTCCTGTCCTGTCATTGTGTGCTTGTAAACAAACAACCATGTGACTGGGTACCCACTGGTAATCTTCACAGTGTAAAATACAGTGATAGGTGAAATGAACGTGATCTGCTTTATGTCCTAACGTATTGCACAAGTTGACTGCAGGTTTTTACTTAAAAAGTAGCGACAAATATTCAAATGTATTTAAAAACTTTAAAGAAATAGTTTTGACAGTATTGAAAACAATCTTGTGCCTATTTCCAATACTCTGGTATACCCACCAAGCCTAATGGGAGGAAGTTTAAGCTCTCATAGCACAACAATAGGCTACATCACGCCAGACGGCTTATTACTTTCCCTGTTTCATAAATCTTATATGTGGATGCAGAATCCTTTCCAATTATGGCACAACACAGCAAAACCAATTCAATGACATTCTGTTTATGGGAGATGTGGGAATCCTTCATGAGGTGCTCTTTCATACGTACCATGGAAACTAATGAAACTGAGGCTCTGCTGTCTGTTTTTGGAGGGGTGTCTCAGTTTAATCTAGTTAAAAGGTTTGACTCATTACCTCAACTGGCTTTCTCTTCTGGGCAGATGGGCAGACGGCTATCATTTTGCCGTGATACAATGAGAAGATGCTTCAACCATCGTATTATAATGGAGATGGCACTGAGTATTGCATTCCTAGTTGTCTCTACGGCTTTAATTTTGCTGTGGTAACAGCATCCGTTGACCAGTAAAAAGGCCAATTTATTTACAAGTACCTCATAGGCAAGTCCCCTCTCTACCTCCGCTCACTCCATCTCCACTACCAATAGCAACCTGCTCTGGTAGATATATCACACTGGTCATTCCCAAAGCCTGCACTTCCTTTGGCCGTCATTGATTCCATTTTTCTCCTGCCAATGACTGGATTGAGCTGCAAAAGACCCTCAAACTTGACACATTGCTCCCACCACACTCCTTCAAAAACATATTACCTGAGCTGGGCTATCCACTGTAACAGAGACTCAGATTTAAAATTATGCGAACAAAAACATTTTACAAAAACACTCAGAGTGCATATGTAAAGTTTGGTAACAGAATGATGTTAAAATCTCAGTTTGACCATGTTTACCAAAAACTCTTAAATATCTACTCCGAATTAATGGTCAAAGATGTCTGCAGAAAGAATGGGATGTCAGCTATAAAATTACACCTTAGGAAAATATCTATTTTGTTTATTGAACTACGTTAAGTGAAGTGGAATAACACCCGGTAACAGAATGACATCATGGGTCCCTGATCTGTACTATACAGGAATTGATCATTTGTGAATGGCATTCTCCATGGTTATACAGTTTAAGTCGGAAGTTTACATACACCTTAGCCAAATACATTTAAACTCAGTTTTTCACAATTCCTGACATTTAATCCTAGTAAAAATTCCCTGTCTTAGGTCAGTTAGGATCACCACTTTATTTTAAGAATGTAAAATGTCAGAATAATAGTAGAGTGATTAATTTCAGATGTTGTTTCTTTCATCACATTCCCAGTGGGTCAGAAGTTTACATACACTCAATTAGTATTTGGTAGCATTGCCTTTAATTTGTTTAATTTGGGTCAAACGTTTCGGGTAGCCTTCCACAAGCTTTCCACAATAAGTTGGGTGAATTTTGGCCCATTCCTCCTGACAGAGCTGGTGGAACTGAGTCAGGTTTGTAGGCCTCCTTGCTCGCACACACTTTTTCAGTTCTAGCCCTTGGCCTATACCCTAATCTGACTTTGAAAGTGTCCAGGTAGAAATATTGTATCAATATTTTTTTTATTGTTATATGATCCTTACCCATACACAAAATTGATGGGTCATGTGAAAGAAATGCTAAGTGGATGGGTCACTATTGTCTAGACAATTACACATGCTCATGAAATACAATAGATGGCCATCCTCACCCCCAGACACACCTGGCTAACTTGATGAGTCATGTAATCATTGTCTTGCTTAGAGGAGTCTTTTGTTTATACATACATTATGGCTTTTAATTAACCATAATCCCAACCCATAGCTACGGTACAAACGGATTGCCATAGCTAGCCACTGCAAGAAATGCTGGAGTATGCAGGTTGCTAAAGCTAACCAACTAGGTTCAATGTTAGCTAGCTAGCTAACATTAAGCTATAACTAGCAATGCAAATGGCTTTCGGAGATACTAGTAATATTACTACACAGAGCCATTAAGCTAATGTTCGCTAGCTAGCTAACAGTATGCTTTAACTACTTAGGGAAATGTAAGGCGCCAAATTCAAAATCCAAAAGTTGAATTATTAAACATTCATCAATATACAAGTGTTGCATAGTCATCAAAAGCACTGATTCTTGGCAATATCACAGCGTTGTCAGATTTCAAAAAGGCTTTACGGCGAAAGCACAACATTTGATTGTTTGAGGATAGCCCCCTCTCATATTTTATGCATTAGCATAAATCCATAACCAAAGCGGGTCTCATAAAACGCATAAAATCGCTAATATAAAATCCCTTACCTTTTGAAGAACTTCTGCTGAGGGCTTCCCAAGTGTCCAACGAAGACATCCAATGGTTATTTTGTTAGAAAAAGTCATTTATTATATCCATAATGCTCCGTTTGGTTGGCGCGTTATGTTCATAAAATACAGCGTCCACTCGCCCATTGAACGGTGAAGAGAACATGTTTAACCTATACCTATACACTTGTCCAAGAACAATCAAACATCATTGATAATGTATCCTTAGGAACACTTTTATGTATATTTACTATAATATTTCAACCGGATTATAAACTGGACGATAGGAAAGGAAAAAACCACAGTGCTTCTTCTGTTTACATCCTGTGACTAGTTCGAAATTCTTCTTCTATTACCATCCAGAGCAACCTAACATCACCAAACACTGTCTAGAGACTGTTGACATCCAGTGGAAGCAATAGGTACTGCAATCTTACTCCCATATATGTCTGTTTTCAATAGGGAGGGGTTAAAAATGAGGCAATGTGTCAAAAACACTTTTTCCAGGACAGAAATTCCTCGGGTTTTCGCCTGCTATATCAGTTCTGTTATACTCACAGACAATATTTTAACACTCTTAGAAACTTCAGTGTTTCCTATCCAATAGTCCAATTATGTGCATATCCTAGTTTCTGGGCCTGAGTGGCAGGCCTTTTACTTTGGGCATGCCAGACTCTGCCGCTCCCTAAGAAGTTAACTTGCGAAGAAAACGACTTTCTGACAAAATTTGAAACGTATAATATCTTAAAATGTAGTTACTCTTACCCGTATACCAATCTGTGGTAGCAAGGATTTATGCCTCTTGTAAGGCATACGCCTAGCTTCTTGAAACGGGTCACATAAACTACATATTTCAACAAAGCTAAATATAAAGACATTAGTTAGCAGGGGTCTCCAACATTATTGTGTTTTGATATATTTCTAATGCCTTAAGACTTTCTGCTAAATGTTTTCTAAGACCCCTTTTCCTTCAGTTTGACAATAAATCAAAGCCTTTGCTTATTCCTATTTTTTAGGATGGGAAAAAGGTTGAAAAATGTATATATGCCTTAATTTCTAAAACATATAGACTCTTGGCTTTAATTTGACTCCAAATTTGATGTGCTCCTACAAAATTCACATGTTCGTGCTCATGGGGCTTTTGACATGTCCAGCTGCTACCTTATTAATGTACCTGCTCATGATTAAGTCTGCTCTGTTGCCATTTTTTCAGCCAGTTATCGTGGTCTTTGCTCTAACCTACTGTGAATGTGTCTCGTTGTATAGTTGATGAATTTGTACCTTTCCTTTGTATATACAGTGCATTCGTAAAGTATTCAGACTCCTTGACTTTTTTGACATTTTGTTACATTACATCATTATTCAAAAATGTAATTTCTCATCAATCTACACAGCATCCCATTATGACAGAGAAAAAAAATGTTTTGAAAGGTTAACCTTCGCCCCAGTCTGAGCGCTCTGGAGCAGGTTTTCATGAAGGATCTCTCTGTACTTTGCTCCGTTCATCTTTGCCTCGATCCTGACTAGTCTCCCAGTCCCTGCCACTGAAAAATATCCCCACAGCTTGATGCTGCCACCACCATGCTTCACCGTAGGGATGGTGCCAGATTTTCTCCAGACGTGACACTTGGCATTCAGGCTAAAGAGTTCAATCTTGGTTTCATCAGACCAGAGAATCTTGTTACTCATGGTCTGAGAGTCTTTAGGTGCCTTTTGACAATCTACAAGTGGGCTGTCATGTGCCTTTTACTGAGGAGTGGCTTCCGTGTGGCCACTCTACCATAAAGGCCTGATTGGTAGAGTGCTGCATAGATGGTTGTCCTTCTGGAAGGTTCTCCCATCTCCACAGGTGAACTCTGGAGCTCTGTCAGAGTGACCATCGGGTTCTTGGTCACCTGCCTGACCAAGGCCCTTATCCCCCGATTGCTCAGTTTGGCCAAGTGGCCAGCTCTAGGAAAGTGTTGGTGGTTCCAAACTTCTTCCATTTAAGAATGATGGAGGCCACTGTCTTCTTGGGGACCTTCAATGCTGCAGAATATGCTGAATACCTATGTAAATAAGGTATTTCAGTTTTTATAAATTTGCAAAAAAAATCAAAAAACCTCTTTTTGCATTGTCATTATGTGGTATTGTGTCTGTTGAAGAAAATGTATTTAATATATTTTAGAATAAGGCTGTAACGTAGCAAAATGTGGAAAAAGTCAAGGGGTCTGAATACCTTCCCGAATGCACTGTAGTGTTTAATTTTTTTGTGGTATTGTTTGTTGTTCTGTTCACTGTTGCAAAGTTATGCCTTTTGGCCAGGTCGTTATTCCTAATGAGAATTGGTTCTCAATTTACTTATCTGGTTAAACAAAGGTGAAATAAAAAATATGAAATAACATAAGGCTAATGGTTAGAGCATTGGCCCAGTAACTGAAAGGTTGCTGGATCAAATCCCAGAGCTGACAAGGTAAAAATCTGTCATTCTGCCCTGAGCATGGCAGTTAAACCACTGTTCCCCGGGCGCCGAAGACGTGGATGTCGATTATGGCAGCCCCCTGCACCTCTCTGATTCAGAGGGGTTGGATTAAATGCGGAAGACACATTTCAGTTGAATGCATTCAGTTGTACAACTGACTTGGTATCCCCCTTTCCCTAATGCTAGAGTTTTATTTAGCCTACATTAGGCCTCTTCTAAACCTTGGGAAATGTTTTAATGAATTCTACTGGTGAATTATAAAACAAACCTTTTCCCTTGAGGTAAATAGTGTGTATTAGACTAACTTATTTCCCCTCTGACTGTGTCTTTGAAAGTCTTCCAACCTCATACTTATCACACACAGACTACTAATGTCCAGTAACGCGTCAGGCTGTCAGGTAAATGTATCTGGCATGAGCCAGCAATAGATTTCCACCTTCTGTTTTTATAATCATGTGTCATTTGAGTCTGTCATTGTAAACATTCAAGCAGATTTCTGATTAGGCAGAGTGTGCCTGCTTTCCATTCAGTTATTCAGGGAATATTTTTGGCTAAGCTCTCAATGGTTATTAAGGCTTCATTACATTTCGTTCTACTATACTTGGTCAGCCGTTTTCTCATCTGGCATGGAGTTGGATTGTTTTTTCACAATATCACAGGTAGAGATACTGTGTCCATTTACTGTATCTTTGAAACTGTACGCTGCCAAAATATTTGGAGCTGTTGAATCTACCAATGAACCCTCCCACCCCCTTTGGGACTGCTACCTTGCATCCAAGACAGACTGGCCTATTTTTCAACTCGCTCTGTTTCCCTCCAAGCTATGGAGCAGTGGTGGAACACTAGAGAGCTATGCACTCTTTTGTGGGTGATTTATCATGTGGGAGTGAGTAGTAGGCCTATCAGGCTCCACAAATGTGCCTTTTTGTTTTCAGGCACACATACTATGGAGGGGAAAACATGGTATAGCCTCAAATTACACGAACATTCAATATTTGTTGTACAATATTATTTCCATACTTGTGATTATGTTGACATTGTGCAGGTTTCAGTCAACTATGAAAATAAAGGATGGCACAGTGCATCTAGGCTAGCAATCAGATCTGAATATTAGCCTTTGCTTTTCTCGGTTTGTCCTCTTTCAGACATCCCAAGGGTGACTGACTGTGCCACAGTTCTGACTAACACTGCTCTCATACGTAGAGCAATTCTATATGGATGTGTTATGTGAGTGCTGTACTCTGATTTAATACCAAGGCATTTGGTATTGGTATCTAGGCGAAGGAAGGAGCCCTAGCCTTAATTCCCAGCATTTTCTGTGCACGCTTGGCTGTGTGGATGAGTCATCCGTCACAGGAAGTGCACAGTGAGTGTGATTCACACTCTCTGTAATGCAATACCAGAGTGCTGATGTTTATTTCGCCCCAGAGTTACAGATAAGTTGTCGATATGACAGGCAAAACCGAGCACTCCACAGTCCAGCAGACACAAAGGGCTATCGAGTGTTTCAGCACCTGGGCAGCCCATTGTCACCCTTACTCTCCCACTCTTTCAGCAAGGGAATTCACAATGTATTTTTGGCCCAAGGTTTCGGATGGTTATGAGAGATAGGAGACCGATTTGACCATTCATATGACAGTATCGCAAGTATCCTGTTGAAATTAGACAATAAAAAATCAAATATTATGCCCTCCAAATCCACCCACCTACAAATGGCTGTGGTTGACAGAAAACTAATAAAGAAATGCAGTCCCCCTGTATATTACCATCTTGTTGCCACTGGTGATCTCATCATAAGGTATTGGCCCGCGGAGGGCTTGATTAAAAAGGGGGATGGGAGGAGGTAGATAGACAGGCACTTCGCCGTGTGACTAAGTATGAGTAAGCCCTATAGCGGTATTCAGTGACATCAGTGCCTGAAACGATGGCATCCATTATGATTTTGTGACCATTCATTCAGCATATACCCTAATACAGCTACCACTACAGTACTACTAAAACACTACAGTACTTCAAATAGGGCGCAAATTTGCATACAGATCCACGTGTACACTGCCCTATCCCACCTGGCTCAGGGCCCTGGGTCTGAACTCCTCCCTGTGCAACTGGGTCCTAGACTTCCTGACGGGCCGACCCCAGGGGGTGAGGGTAGGCAGCAACACCTCCGCCATGATTATCCCCAACAACACGACAGTGGTAGGCCTAATTACCAGCAACGACGAGACAGCCTAGAGGGAGGAGGTTAGAGCCCTGGCAGAGACCGAAGAGGGAGCACGCCCTTATCCACATCGACGGGCCGCAGTGGAGAGGGTCAAAAGCTTCAAGTTCCTTGGCGTGCACATCACTGAGGACCTGAAATGGTCCCACCACACCGACACCGTGGTAAAGAAGAAGCAACAGCGGTCTGTTCACTCTGCTACCATCTAGCAGGCAGAGACGGAACTGAGAAACCGCTTCTATTACATTTTTGCATTTTACATTTTGATCATTTAGCAGACACTCTTGTCCAGAGCGACTTACAGGAGCAATTAGGGTTAAGTGCCTTGCTCAAGGGCACATCGACATATTGTTCTCTTAGTCGGCTCGGGATTCGAACCAGCGACATTTCAGTTACTGGCTCAACGCTCTTAAAGAGCAGGAATCATGAGTTTTTCTCACCAATGTAACAAAAGTGTGGTCAAAGACTTAGTAACTTAGTTGTAGTCACCATCTGGTTACCTAGATGTACAAACATAGTTATGGTTTTTGATTATTACATATTTATTGACTTCTGGATAGCATCTAAACTACTCACAATGCACTATTTCTTGACGTCATATGGAGGATCTACTCTGCTACCGAGTTCTTATTCTGTGCTACTGAGCTCACTCAAACTGGCTTACATTAGCTACATCCCATGCTATTCACTGACTTTGTGGCTGTGCTTTCTAAGTGGGAACCCGTTAGCACGACATGCTCTGGTGCTTTCTTACCGTTGTGCTCAAAACGAAAGAGAAAATCATACCTGCTTGCTCTCTATGTAGTACCTCGTCTGTTCTCCTTTTGATTTGTCAACTTTTCTGCATGTTCTCTGTGAAGTAGGCTATGGGAGATTTCAAACTTTTTCCAACTTGGCTTAGTGCTAGCGCACTAGCTGACTGACATCTGGAATCTATCCATTTAGTATTTTGGCCCGGTGAAAGCGCCCGCCTCCCCTAGCTTTGGTAGCTAACTCGGCTTGCACTCTTTTTTTCTTTTTAAAAGCACCAACCATCAATATGTACGTTTCTGCTCGCTTTTCTTTTAATCTGCAGTTATGTTTTAGTTGTGTTAGTTGTGTTCTAGCTGGTCTCTAGTAGTTGGGCTCTAGCTTGCTGACCATAACTGAGGGGGCTGACTAGGCTAATAGCTAACGTTAGCTGGCTGGCTAGCTTGCTGGCTAAGATAACTGCGTGTACAAAACATTCAGGACTACTGCTCTTTCCATGACAGACTGGCCAGGTGAAAGCTATGATCCCTTATTGATGTTGCTTGTTAAATCCACTTCAATCGGTGTAGATGAAGGGTAGGAGACAGGTTAAACAAGGATTTTTAAGCTTTGAGACAATTGAGACCTAGACTCTGTATGTGTGCCATTCAGCAGTTTCCTGTGTGTATCAAGAATGGTCCACCACCCAAAGGACATCAAGCCAACTTGACACAACTGTTGAAATCATTGGAGTAAACATGGGCCAGCATCCCTGTGGAACGCTATCGACACCTTGTAGAGTTCATTCTCCGACAAATTTAGGCTGTTCTGAGGGCAAAATGGGGGGGTGCAACTCAATGTTATGAAGGTGTCCTTAATGTTATGTACACTCAGTGTAGCGAACATTCTTTGATAACTGGTTAGATTATGCGTTATGTATTTCCAAAACTTTGGTTTAATTTAATGTAGCTGTAAACTAGGTGTTGATAGCAACTGGCTGACTCAGTCCGTGCTAACGTAACATTAGAAGGCTGTCAGGGCTAGCACTAGCAGCTTAGTTGGCTAGCAACTTTGCAATTTGGTTTGTAACAATACATTCATAAAGTATTGGCTTGTAAGTTGGATGAAAATAAATTGAAACCAGTCGTCATGAGTGCAAAAGATTTGGTTTAATTTTAAGTTATACATTTGAAGTTATTTCTGTCTTTCTGAGTTTACATTATAGGGAATAGGCTGGCTTGCCGGGTCCTCCATATTACATCACACCCCGGTAAAAAACATTTTTCGACATGGCTTTCACTAGCCGGCTACCTACCTGGTACTCAGCCCTGCACCTCAAAACTAATTCCTTCTTTCGGCCGCCTTTCATTCCAGTTCTCTGCTGCCAATGACTGGAATGAACTGCAAAAATCACTGAAGCTGGAGAATCATATCTCCCTCACTAGCTTTAAGCACCAGCTGTCAGAGCAGCTCACAGATCATTGCACCTGTACATAGCCCATCTGTAAATAGCCCATCCAACTACCTCATCCCCATACTGTTGTTTTTTTTTGCTCCTTTGCACCCCAGTATCTCTACTCACACACTCATCTTCTGTACATCTATCACTCCAGTGTTTAATTGCTATATTGTAATTATTTTTCCACTATGGTCTATTTATTGCCTTACCTCCCTTATCCTACCTCATTTGCACACACTGTATATAGACTAATATCCTTACTTCTGTACATACCATTTTCTTTTCCAAATTATATACTGTCTATACACACCACATTCTGGATTTTCACACAGCTCACTCTAATATATCTACTTTGGATTGTTGTTTCTTGTTTTCATTTATATTTTTTTTATTGAATTTGAGAGACATTCTACTGCGCTGTTGGAGCTAGTAACATAAGCATTTCCCTGCTCCTGCTATAACGCCTGAAAGTCTGTGTACACCGACCAGTAAGCTTTGATTTGACATTATTGGCTACTATGCAAAAGTTGTGGAACGCCTGTGAGTCCTCACGAAACCCAGACAAAACTGACCATAATTTGGTGAATTTTCACGAAATGTAATCCATAGAATAGTCCTTTGGAAGAAGGATTGTTGACATATATTTTAGATTTTTATGTAAAAGCATAATTGAGAAATAATTACTCAGAGTTGGCATATTTCTGACATCTGGATGTGTTTTTCCATTAAGACTCCATAATGTTTCATCTGTAAATGCTACAAAGTAAAAATTGCTGTCATATGAAGCTTTACAGCTTGCTCTGTAATATTTGTTGTTTTTTTATTTAAAAAATATTAATGAAAATTGAAAAAATATAAACATGAATATAAAAAATAATACAAATGTTTTAAATATATTGTTGAACATAATATATTCTACGGACATTTTAAAGTTCCAGAGGTGGGATCTCTGATTTTTAAAGTTATGGCCCATTTTATAAAGATAAATTGGCATAATAGGCAATGTAACCAACCACAGCCCTCCTTTGCACATCCTGCAAATCACCAGCAGAGGGCAACTATTTTGAATCCATTTTCACATTCACTCTGTTGGTAGTGCTTACAAATTGGATCATAACTCTAAAGGCAGCAGAGATCCCACTCTGGAACTTTGATATGCCCATAGAATATATTATGTTTAACAATATATTTGAAAAAAAATCTAAATCTAAAATGTTGTATTTTTTTATATTCATAAATCCATGTGAAAAAAGTTATTTAAATTTAAAATACTGCTTTTTAATCTGTAGGTGCTACAAAGTAAACATCAAGCGTTAAAGCTTCATATGACATCAATGTTTACTTTGTAGCACCTATACTTTGGAGTTTTAAAGCAGGTCTGGGTAAGGCCAAAATGCAATAAATATCCCAACTTGGAGTAATTATTCCCCAATTGTGCTATTAGATACAAATGTCAAAAATATGTCAACAATCCTTACAAAGGACTATTCATTCTATGGATTACATTTTGTAAAAATCCCCAAAATCATTATTCTTTTTTCTGGGTTTCATGAGGGATCACTCCTGTCTTGTGTGGGATATGTTTAGGAATATTCTTCTCAATAAGATCAATACTCCTTTTGTTATGTAGGATAGAAATATATATTCCCCAAAGTTTTTGTAGTCAATTTGATTGTGTTACTTTTGACTTGTTTCACAGGTTGGAATATATGGGACAGTGTCTGCTCTTATCCATTATCAACTCTGGGATGATGTCATGCTGACGGATCCTGCAACTATGAGTTCTAAGGTCGCAGCAGCTGCAGTGAGCGTCAGCCAGAACTCACATCATCATATCATGACCATATCCATCCAGATTTGTCCAATAGCAGATTCTGTGAACTGAAAGTGAAACTTATCCATTGGTCTGTGAGAGAGGTAGCCTGGGCAACTCTACTTCAAGTTACCTCAGACCACCCATCCCAATGTCCCCAGGTCCCCCCACCACTACCATGGCCTCCTCACAAAGACATTGATGAAAATTGTGTTTTAAACATGTCGACAATAAGCAGGATGGGGACGAAGGGCCTCAAAAGTCTGGTTCCACAGTGAACCTGTCCACAGAAGTGGCAGGCGACGGTGGGATTGGCAGTTGGCAGTTCCATCAGCGAAGCTGTTGTAGCGCATCCTCTCTTGGTTGGTCAGTTTACTCCTGAGAGACCCCAGGATGACGAACACTAGTCTGAGCTCTCTGACAGACTTGTGATATCTCACATCGCAAGGGTGTAGTTGTGCGGACCTAAGGAGTGGACAATGAACAGAACAAAGAAGGAGGGGCAGTGTGCTGAGGGGAAGCCGCCCCCGGCTGAAGTCCCTATAGGCTGGCAGCGCAGAATCACCTACAGCGGGGTCGTCTACATAAGGTAAGACCTGCTCTACCTCTATTTAAACTAGCCTGTGGTCCCTCGTCTCCCCAATCAGAACTTAGGGTAATGAACTATTTTCTTCTACGGTACCAATTGCTAATATTCACCCAATTTTTTTCTGCTCAATCTTTTAATGTAACTGTTACCATTTGATATCGTGTGTTTATTGATTTTAAAAAATATATAAAGGGTGTGGCAATAGCAGGAACAGTGGCATCTAGAGGGAAAAACCTGGTACTTTCACACTAATTTATGGGGGTGAAAAAGCAAACAACGTCAATGGCAAATTTCTCTGAAAAGTGGGGGAAAAAACATCACCAAGCTCACTATAAATACATTACATAGTATGAATAACAGTACTCCAAGCCGCATCTTCATACTACTTTTCAAACATAGAGAACTGATACTGTACACTGGCCGTTGGGGTGGGCTTGGTGTGGGGTTTGGGGGGGTCCATGGATAGCTTTTGTCCATTAATTTGGAATCCTCACATCTTCATCTTTGTTAAGATGAGGTTTGATCCAAATCGGATGTTTGGTACTATATTTATTGAGTAGTTTACGAATCCAACATATTGAAATGGGCAATTTGGCTGCAATCAATTAACTTAATTTCTCAGGGATAAAATTATCTTTCAACAAAATAATGTTGCAGGAGTGCTTATCGTATCTGTTTCTAAGTACATAAACAATTTCAGATGAATCTGGGATGGTGGGTAACAATCCTCTTTCTTGTGCTTTTTGAGGTGGAATACTTGTCATATCTGTCTATTAACCTAATAAGGCTGACCACATTAACGCCGTAGTCCATGACCTTTATTGAAAGGCATAAAAAGTCATTTCTATCCATTTTCTGTCCATGAGGTTGAAGGGAAGTGTTTCAACACCTGAGCTAGTCAAGCATAACACCTTCCAGAGAGTCTAATATTGCCTCCCTCCCGCTTCATATGAAGTATATTCCCTCTCTGGTGGGCAGATCTGGGCTACATGGCCTTGAGGAGAAGAATGTTTGAGATCAGTGACTGTCTCATACAGATCAAATTGTCCTCTGAAAAACTATGAAATGCTGTCGGGAGCCATGTTTTATTGCACCATAATTCCACTCACCAGCTGCTTTTCTCTCCCTTACTTTCATTGGGTTTGAAATGAATGTGTTTTTTTTCTTTCAAACCAAGCCTTTTAAGCTGATGGCACTTGTCATTACGAAGGTGAGCTGTTTTCATGGTATTCTGTTCCTTCTATGTTTTGGGAGATTTGCTTTTTTGCTGTGACTGACTGACTACTTTATCCAGGTATTTGATATAATTGAATGTGTATGGTTTTGTACGAAATTGTACCTTATTCCCTGTATAGCGCACTACTTTTGACCAGAACCACTATAGGCCTACTGTGGGAATAGGGGGGCATTTCAGATGCAAACTGTCTTTTATTTAGCTATGGTTGTGCTATGCTGTTACATTGGTCACTCACAATCTCTCCTCTTCCACATTCCAGTCCCAGTGGCTTAGTCCTAGCCTGTCTGGAGCAGGTGAAGAGCTACCTGCTGACTGATGGCACCTGTAAGTGTGGCCTGGAGTGTCCTCTCATCATTCATAAGGTGAGCAAGCCTGAATGTGGGGCCACTCCTGGTAGATGGGTCATAAAGTTCAAAGGAAAATGCACTACACACACTACTGAACACTAACACACTTCTTACTGTAGCCAGGACTGTAGGAGAGAGGAAGTAACACATCTATTGATAAGAGTGGGCACACACAGACACTAACATGTTTCACTCCCCTCAGATTTTCAACTTTGACCCCGGGGCGGCTATCAAGCAAAGGACTGCTGAGGATGCCAGAGCCGACGCTAATGTCACCAAGCTGTGTATCCACAAGAGGAAGGTCATCACCGTGGCAACCCTTCACAGGAGCATGGAGTCACCACACCCCGCTCTGGCCAGTCAGGGTGTTGGCACTGGTATGTGGAAGAAATATTGTCAATCTGAGATGCAAACTAGCTCCCTTGGAAAGATCCATCCATTTGTATGACTTATTGATTGATTGATTATGAAGTTCAATATCTCATATCTGATCACATTCTGAAGTAGGCCTAATCACCAGTCCTTTATGATATTTTGCATAAGGGCGTCATTTGATGATGAAAGCCAATGTCACTTAATGGTTTTTAGTTTCCAATCGGTGTCACTTGATATAATGACATGACAATCTGTGCATTCTCAGCAAGTTTTGTTCTGTTTTAACATATTGCCATATAGAAATTTTAAATGAAAGAGAATATCCTTATGACCTATTGAGACCAGCTCAGACAGAAATCATCTGTTCTGTGCAGTATTTTTACAGCAAAAGACTGCAGTGCATTGCTGCTCTGTCAGCGTGTTATAAAAAAAGAAGCTAAAATGTGACACTGTCTGAAGAACATGCATACACATATCAGTTAGATTCAACTGTCTGCTTAGCTGCTGTTTTATATGTTTGCTCTAAAGATCGTGTTTCTGTTGTCAATTCAGAACTGTTTTTGGTTTATTTGTTTTGGGATTTTCTGTAAGGTCTGAATTGACGATGCTGAATTAATTACATAGAATTATCTCATCTGAGATGATAAAAGTAATTTCAAAGATTGATACAAGTTTACTTTTCTTAGCAGGCACTGCAGCTATGGGTCCTTTTAGTCATCAAGCAATAAGGAACAATATGCACAATGGTCCACCCAACTCTGTGGCTCTTGATGGCAGGAATCCCAACAAGATGGGAATGTCGGTTTCTGGTCAACAGTACTATAACCATGAACTGGGTTCTCCCCCTCAGAGGGATCTGTACTTGGGGTACAGCAGGACAAGGTTGGGGGGCAGCGAACACAGTAGCCAACAACGGGCACCCTATCACAGCCGCCACAGTGTCCTGCTCAGCCCCTCCTCCTCCACATCATGTTGCTCACAGCATTATGGTGATAGGGCTCCCTCCCCAAGGACTGAACCTCTGGGGAGTCCTGACCCCAATATGCTTGGTTTTCATGGAGCTTGCAGCCCAGGCTCTGCCCATATGAATGGTGATTGTTTTACCCGTCTCTCACCACCCAGTATCCTGCACCACGGCTCGCCTTTGGCCACCCAGCCCTCGTGTGCCATGTCAGGAAGGACTAATGTACCAAATTCCCCTGCCGTCAATGCCAAAAGCCTCAATATGCAGAAGCCCTCCTGCAGCTTCCCCCACGACTTTCAACACAAGCCCCAGCCTGCATGCCACCCACAGTCACACTTTTCCCTGTCTCAGCTCCCTCACTGCATCCTGCAGAAAAAGCAGGTGACCTCTGAGAAGGACCCTCTTGGTATCCTGGACCCAATTCCAAGCAAGGCTCCTAGCCAGGGTCCCTTAGTGCCAAACGTATCTGGCCTCCAACACAATGCCCAATCTCAGGTACCACCATTGAATGTAAACATCCCCCCTGCCAGTGTCCCTTTGCCCAGCAACCTGCCCTTGCCAACTGGGAAGTCTGGACCTGTTGGGCATGGCCATAGGGTCCAGCACCACCCTACCCTGTCATCCGCCTCATCCTCGCCTATCATGTCCCCAGCACATATGGCTGGGCCTGTCCTTGCCAAGGTGGAGTCACCCCACCGCTCACGTTGCTTATCCAGTTCTTCTGAACATGGTAGCTTCTCTCACCCCACGGGGCTCCAGGTTCCTTGTGGGGGTTCAAAGCCACTTCCCCGTGGGGGTTCAAAGCCACTTCCCCAGTCCTCTCAGGCCTCTTTGGGGTCCCCTCGACCTGCAATGCCACGAAGTTCTGCATATAAGATGAACAAACTCCATCACTTGAACGATACCCCCAACCAACTGCCAGGGGGGATAAACATTGGTCTAAGCAGGCATCCCAACTCCATGTACCGTCCAGCTCCCGGATCTGATAGTATCCTTCAAAAGAATCACTCGGTAGGTATGCCCCTTAACCAGATGTTAGATCAGCAGAATCCTGCTTCCTTCCCAGCAAGTAGTCTACTTTCAGCAGCAGCGAAAGCACAGCTAGTAAATCAAAACAAACATACCGACAGCACATTGGGTGCAGGCGCAGAGGCTCGCAGTGGCAGCAGTTTGGGACACCCAGGGCTGGTTGGTGGAGGCAGAGGTGGGAACCCAGATGGAGACAGCACTTTAAACCAGAGATATCTACCTAATCCTGGGTCTTTGGCGAGCGAATTTCAAAGCGGAAGAGCAGCACTAAGAGACAAACTCATGGGTATGGTTCAGCAGAGAGAGGCAAATCGCAAGCGCAAACTGTCCAATGATGGCAGCAGTGGTGGCATCAACAATGACAGGGCTTTCGACGTGCTCAAGCATCCGATGGGTGGCTTTGGATCTAGTTCATCTAGCTTTCCAGAGACTTTGAGGAGAATGTTGCAGCAGGGTTGTTTGCCCCCAAACACCTCCATGGCCCAGCTACTCCAGTCCATGAGCCACCAAAGTGCCCACAATGGGCCAAGCCACGTGGGCCAAAGCCCGGCCAGATCTGGCAAATCTCCCTTCTTGGAGGAAGCTTTGCCTCAGATGTCAACTTTGCAGCAGAGGCATCATATCCAGGGCAGAGCTAAGATCCATGGCTTCCAGAACATGAACAGTGAAGGTCAGATATCAGGCCAGGATCTAAACATGGAGCAGTTCAACAGGCCAATAAACCAAATGCAGGACCCCGCCTTAACTGGAAACTTTGGGGGGGTGGGTTACAATGGTGGACAACATGCAGTCATGGGGTCGATGCAGGGAAACCCAAACCCTCACCAGCAGCAGCAGTTTGGACTTTATCAGAAACTATCCCAGGCGCAAGGCAACCCCCACTTCAGAGGCAGGGCAGGATTGCCTCCCATGATGTCCAATGGCGGGGTCCAAGCCCTCTCTGAGTCAGGTAAGCAGCTGTTTCTTCTTGATTTTGTTGACTATTGTCCTCTTATCCTAGGTGTAGCAAAATCATAGATGTATATTATGTTTTAAGTCAATAGTCTCTATTTATATACATTTCTGTTATAAAGCAAGGACTGCAATGTGTGTTGTGCCCCCTTGTGGCGAACATTGGTAGTTTTTGTCTATTGAAAATAATTGGATATAGCCTACTTTATTACAATAATCTATCTAGATGTTTGGGGCCAAAAAAGCATTGTGAATTAGGCTACTACCTTATGAATATGACCATCTTTTTGCATATAACTATTTGTCCGTGTCATTAAATTCAGTCTCATGTTGTTGCCGTCTTTGTCACTTGCGCTCTTTAAGCATCTTTCATCAAAGGGCTGACTGCAAAACATTGTCTGCTGCACAGCCAAATGAAAGTGAGCTATTTAAAGCCAGTGTGCAAGACCTCTTTAAGGGCAACAATGTTTTACAAGCAATGTTCAGATATGTTTTTCTACTTGTTTCTCACATCAGACCTTATTGTTCCTGCTTTTTTGTTCTTGTTCTAATTTATTTAACTTAAAGCCTCACACACCAAGGATACTGGTGTGTTGTCACAGCACAGATCAACCCCCTGGATAAGCCTAGTTAAAAATAGTCCAGACCACAATGTGGCAGTAGCTTTCTTAAGCGATGTTTGGCTTGTGTGTGCTGTAGATAGCGAATGTTCGCTAACAAGCAAGCTGTGCTAATGTTGCTAGCTAGAATTTGTATTAAACCCTTGTTGATACTTGGGGCGGCAGGGTAGTCTAGCGGTTAGAGCGTTTGGACTAGTAACTGACAAGTTGCAAGTTCAATTCCCCGAGCTGACAAGGTACAAATCTGTCATTCTGCCCCTGAACAGGCAGTTAACCCACTGTTCCTAGGCCATCATTGTAAATAAGAATTTGTTCTTAACTGACTTGCCTAGTTAAATAAAGGTAAAATAAAAAAAGACTTGCCAGATGGGCACAACTAGATAACTAGTGTAGTTAGCAACATAATTCAATCGCAAGGGAATCGTTTTTGAATGAAGCAACTGCCTGTTAGCTGCTGAGAGTCAGTGTAGTAGCTAGCTAGCTATCTTGTGCTAATTGCCAAATGGTGATGCTAATCGTTTAGCTAGCAAGCGAACTGACATTGGTAGTATGGGGTAATGGAGAGTGAATTAAAGTATTTATTCATCTTGCTAGATAGCTAGCTTGGTAAAGCTTTTAGTGTTGTGTGCAATGTGCTGCACTTACCACCCCATTTGTTTCATATGAAGTGTGTGTGACTGCCTGGCTCATTTAGCAAGCTGTCGTTTGCTAGCTACCAAACTAATGAGCAAGTTCACATTCATCAAACCTAACAACAAACAAAAAAGTTCAAGCACAAATCTCATTAGCTAGATGTAAAAGATGTAGACTTGCTCTAGAAAAAAAAGGTGTATTATGCAGCTTTAATGTTTTAGTTAAAACAATTCTGTTGAAAAGAGGGTGGATTACACTGGGAAAAGTGCCCTCTTTTTCTTGTCACTCCTGTCGGCTCCACTACGTGGAGGTTCGTGCTCTCTGATTGGCTCATTCAAGTTGTCAGCCACTAAGGAGCAGGTAGATTCTACAAGTAGAAACAGCAGGTTTGTCGGTACAAGGTCGGTACGCAGCAGGTACGTCTTTTTGTTCTAGCAAAAGAAGGAACGGCCTCCTACTGTGCCGGCAGTTTTCTCGGTGTGTCTGGCCTCTAACACCCAATTCTCCATTTTGGCTGTTATGATCATGATATCTGTGTTTCTCTGTATAGGCTACAATCCTCAGTATAGCCTAATTATTCTCATTGTTTGAAATGAGGAGCAGAGACAAAACACTCACCAAGTTAGATTATGAAGAATTATGCTAGGGATTCTTCTACTTTTAACATTAGGTCTAGTTGCTATCTACTTTATTGTAGTCAGCCTATAGACAGTGAGCGGAGAGACCTCAGTGTTGTGGAATGCACCTTCTTACTATGTCCTCTGTGGTCTGCGGCCTGGCCTCTACATTGCCACGGGTGACAGTCTGTAACCAAGCTCCCAAGAAGAGCCACACGTTACTGGTTTGTGTATCAGACCGCTGCATGTGTCCTCTTGGCTGACGTCGCTGTCCCTGTGTCCTCGAACTAGCCTCCAGTAACCTATATCCCTGCACTCAGAGAGCGAAGGATGGGAAGTGGTAGAGGGTCGCAAACAATGAGAGCACCAGCTCTATTAAACAAGTAGAGGTGTAATATTGATCTAATTGCTGAGATGGTGATTTGCTCTTAATGGTTTTAGGTGGTTGGGAGGATGAGTGGGATATAAACTCTACCACCAGATTAAAATACACTGAACAAAAATATAAACGCAACATATAAAGTGTTGGTCCCATGTTTCAGGAGCTGAAATAAAAGATCCCAGAAAATGTCCATATGCACAAAAAGCTTATTTCTCTCAAATGTTGTACACAAATTTACATCCCTGTTAGTGAGCATTTCTCCTTTGCCAAGATAATCCATCCACCTGACAGGTGTGGCATATCAACAAGCTGATTAAACAGCATGATCATTACACAGATGTGGCAAGTTTTGAGGGAGTGTGTAATTGGCATGCTGACTGCAGGAATATCTACCAGAGATGTTGCCAGATAATTTAATATTAATTTCTCTACCATAAGCTGCCTCTAATGTCATTTTAGAGAATTTGGCAGTACATCCAACCAGCCTCACAACCGCAGACCACGTGTATGGCGTTGTGTGGGCGAGTGGTTTGCTGATATCAGCGTTGTGAACAAAGTGCCCCATGGTGGCGGTGGGGTTATGGTATGGGCAGGAATAAGCTATGGACAACGAACACAATTGGATTTTATCGATGGCAATTTGAATGCACAGAAATACCGTGACCAGATCCTGAGGCCCATTTTTTTCTTAAAGTTATCTGTGAATAATTGATGAATATCTGTATTCCCAGTCGTGAAATCCATAGATTAGGGCCTAGTGAATGTATTTCAATTCGCTGATTTCCTCATATGAACTGTAACTCAGTAAAATCTTGGAAATTGTTGTGTTTTATATTTTTGTTCAGTATACTTATTGTCTCTGTTATTTTATTTTTGGTTGATAAGTAATATGCAACGGCTAGTCAGTATTTCCCCTGGGATTTCTTTGAGCATCGGTGGCAAGAGTAGCTAAATGAATATAGGGGAAACACTGCTGGTAGTGGCATTTAGTCTAGATACATTCTTAGCTCTAGTTTGATTATATGATGTATAGTCCACTCCTGATGTACGCAATGGCTTGGGATTGTTGTGAATGCAGATAGCCAGCAGTAGCACAAGAAAAAGGAAATAATATATTTGAATTGGGACTCGTGAGCTGCACTCCACTTGAAGGGAGCTTGCATTTCCTTTTGATATGCGCACTTATCAGGAGTTGAATGTATCTAGACAGCTGAACCTTTAGTGTAGGCTAATTACATTAGGTGGAGCTTGTATTTTATGCACTTTCACAGTAATGTCAAAAAGTCACTAGCGAGCTACCAGAAAGTAGGGAGCGCTTACCCTTACAGTGCGAGCCACTCATCCATAAACATGGGATGCATTTCTGTTTCGATACAGGAGCTCCACACAAATGATCACATTCACTTCGTGTCCAAGCTCTGTGGATTCAGGAAATGTCCTCCGAAACCGTCAGTTAGCGGATCATGGTGGCTACTGGCTACTTTGTTGAGGTTTGTCAACCGTTTTTGTAAAATGAACCTTTATTTCAATAGCATTAGAATCCTAATTTTGTCACTCACTGCTACTATTGGCTACTTCTCCTGTTCTACACCAAATCCCTTGCTGGCGATGTTGAGGTAATGTATGGATATCCATCTATGGCTGGGCTTCTAGAAGTGTACATCCAAGATGTATATACTCATAGATGTTTCTTGATTTAAGAGTCAGGAGCTATATTTTGTCTGTAATACCTATAATTGGCCTGAAGTTTCAGTCTGTAGTCAAGGAAGCCCAACTGAACCACAGTTGACCACTTTGGTTTACATTTCAACAACATAGTCTTCTTTATTTTCTCACTTCTCTTGTCTGTTTAATTTTACTGTCTTATTTGTTCAATCAAGTCCTCACAAATCAAGGGAAGTAAACAGGTGTAAACTTTGGGCAAAAATGTTTTGTTTTGTTTTTTTACTTCCACACTACTCTCTCTTACTGGCCCTTTGGTTTGCTTATCTTTGAAAAAACTCAATTAGCTTGGAGTGGTGTTGTCCTCATGATCAGATCTTCCTCTACTCCCGCTCCCTCACTTCACTTTTCATTCTCACACCTTTCTCACGCCTCTCTTCTCTTTCCTTTCTCTCTCTCTCTCTCTCTCTCTCTCCCTTTGCGCAGGTGAGGTCAGTAGTTCTCTGAGCTGTGAGCTGAGGCAGGCCCGAGAGGAGAGTCTTCAGTCTCTCATCAGGAACAGCCAGGCCCGTACACTGCAACAACAGAGACAGCGACAGCTGGTTCAGGGCCAACATCAGGGTCTGTCCCAGGGTCCGGGTCAGCACTCCATAAAGGGCCAGCAGCAGCACAGATTCCAGGGCCAAGGCTCCCACCCTGATGCCCCTCTCCCTGATGATGCCTCCTCCAACCCCATGAACAGCCTCCTTCAGAGCTTCCAGGTCAGACATTCTGTTTTCTTCCAGTTCAAGCCCAGAAATAATTGTGGTGACTTTCTGTGTATTTGGATGTTTGTTTGGTAGTTTAGGGATGTTTATTGTTGGCTGAATTACCTGACGCATGAAAAAGGTCACCACTGGGCTGATGGAAAAATGAAATGCTGGTACAATTTTAAAAATGCCGACAGACAATTTGTTTGTTCGACATGGTGGAACATTTTTGTGTCGAAAAATGTATTATGCATAAAATGGCGGTGGAAATGCCTTGTGCAAATATTGATATAATAACCATTATATCAACATAAACTTGGAGTCACACGATGATATGTTGTGTGGTCCTCCCACTACGACTTGGGAAACCATGCAGTTTATTAGGCTACAAATTAAATAAATTATGATGAACTTCACAGGGTGGTGAATGTGCAAGATGATGAGTCTGATGCTCCTTTCCAATAAATATCGAGGGTCATGTTCTGGTGACATGATGATCGATGCTTGGCTGCCGTTTGACAAGTACAAATAATATTGCTCTTATCCATAATAATCTCATAATGTAGGTAGCCTATCCACACTATCTGTGAGGTGTTGGCTACAAGTGCATGTGCCAACACCTCGCACATTTTGCTATATAATACAACAGTTTTGTTGACAAAATCATTAGTAGAGATGAAAATGCGATGGAAACCCATCTAACTTGTATTTTTCTTCCGGTACATGGGAATTTAACAGCAAAAGCATTTTTAATGTGCACTATGTCATCACGCACAGCCTTTATCCGCAACAAGTCTGTTTGATGGAAACACATCAGGGATGTGTTTCCATCAAAATATAAAAGAAATTCATATTTTTGGATGGATGGAAACCTAGCTACTTTCAGCATGTTTGAACCTCTCCCTCTCTTTTTGTTACAGGTGGATTTGCCTGAGACGATTCCACTGCCAAACAGAACTATGATGAGTCGACCGGGGATGATGTCCGGTGCCCCTTGTCTCCAGGAGGGTGATCAAGAATATCAGGCTGCCCAGGACCTTCCAGGTGGTGTGGGAGAAGTTATTGATACCATCCACAGGGCAGCGATGAGCACGGCCAGCAAGAGCACGTTTAATGTCATCACATCAACAGGTGCTAGCGGTACCTTCGCTGCTTCTGTTGTCGGCGAGCCTGTCGACCTCACCCATGCGGTTAACTCTGTCATTCATGGCCCCCTCCTCTCATATCAGGAGCCAGTGCCAGAGCCCCCGACACCAACCCAAGGTGGGTCGGCCACGCAAGAAGACCCCTGAAAGGAACAACAGCTTCTCCCCTGTTGCTATGGAAGCTCCTGCCAGATTCCGCTCGCCGCGACACGGAGCACAGAGAAGACAGTGGGATGGGCAGGCGGAGGGCCAGGAGCTGGCTGGTCTGTGGCGTAATGACAAGCTCCTCCAACCGCTTTCCTTAGCCCAGAGCAGAAACGGCACCTACCCAGAGAGGCCCAAAGTTCAGGCCCAGGTCCACTTAGGCCCTCAGGATCAAACAACACTGCACTTCCCCAGTGACTTGTATGCCCATATGAACGGCAATGATAGGGTCCTCACTTCGGGAAGACTACATTCCAGACACCCCAGCCTGTCCCCTGGTTCTTCCTCTGTCCCACCAGAGGGCCTCTTTACCAAGGATTACAGCCACTACAATGAACATCTGAACGGCCAACTCAATGGGCACCACTACAATGGGCACCTGAACGGGAGCCTGAGCGGCGAGGAAGACCTGAGGCCTGGGGACTCTCCCTCCTCCAGTGAGGGGCTCCCGCTCCACCACAGGCCCAGAACTCCGGCCCACTACCCGGGTGATCTACTCTGGGGCCAGGGCAAAGGCTTCCCTCCATGGCCAGGCAAGATTGGGAGCGAGGGGCACATGTACTCCCCTGGGATGGTGAATGGCATGCAGGGAAAGGTGAGCTTGTTGTGTACTCAGTGTTTTAGTGTGATTGATTATGATTGGTCACATGACTACATCAGATAAAGAAGTGGAGGTCTCCGCCACAATTCCAGCCTCAGTTTCAACACAATGTTACATTCAACTTTTTCTGCTAGTACCGTTGCAGTTTTTTTGATGGCAAAATAAAGCTTTGTATAAGAGGGGAGTTAAAAAATGTGTAGGCACAAGGCATGGCAAGTCCCTGAAAGATGATATATTCCTCACGAAGAGCATGACAGGGAGAGGGAAGATCTCCCACAGTGTTCTGCATTAAAAAACACCCCAATTCTGCCCTGCGACACTGTCAAAAGCCTCTGAGACGCCAAGGAATTAACATCGGGGTAAAACAGCATAATGGGTTTGACACCTTCCCAGAGGTCATTCTACAACCATTTTCACCTGTCTGTCGACATCCATTGCTTGAATTTATTCACTGCCTACTGTGTTTTGTTCTTTTTTTCCTCCAGAGCTACTGTTCAAGACCTTCATTGTGGGAATCCTTGGGGGAATGTACTTTATAAAAAATGTCCTGGATTTACCCATATTATTTAGGCTAACATTTGGGCTAGGTGTTATTTCGGTTTGGTTTCATGCCTAGTTTGACTGTGCAGATAACATGCAATAGTAAATGAATTTGCCATTGCGATCCCTTTTACAAGCCTGTGTGGACAGCTATTTTAATGAATCTGACCCATTGTCTTCAGTAAATAAAATTAAAAGCAGTTTGGAAGTATAGGACAAGATGCTGCCTCTTTTAATTAGAAAATGATTTAATGCTCTTTGTCTTGCCTGGCGTTAAAGTAACTTGGAAGTTAGTCATTAGATAAGAAAGCTTTATTGAAGTTTAGTCATTATAATTATGAAACGTGAAGTCATTGATTGCTTTGACCCGACTCATTCTGCAAACTCCTTTAGAACTTCTGTTCTGTGGACAGGGTAATGTACATTTAGAACTTCTGTTCTGTGGACAGGGTAATGTACTTTGGGGGCTTTTGGTTTCACTTGGCTGTGTAACTCTGCATGTTCAGATAATAATAATATGCCATTTAGATTAGTCATTCGTGCATACATTGTACATATGGGTGGTCCCGGGAATCAAACCCACTACCTTGGCGTTATAAGCGCCATGCTCTACCAACTGGTGATCAACAGATGATCCTTTGGTAATGTTTTGGTTTCATTCCCCCGGTGTTTGGTAATGTTGTTTCTACTTGCCTTCAGGTAGAGTCAGAGAAGTTCCAGAGGACACTAACAGAGGATCTGGACACACTACATAAAGCAAACAAGATAACTAGAAAGTAAATTACCCTAGATTAATATGCTCTTATTCTTTATTCTGTCCCTGCACATTGTTTTTATCAGATGAAGGATGAGGATAAAGTAATACAAATATGTTATCTTTCTTACAGTGGTCGAAAATGGAATAACCACCTAGAGGCTGCTATACAGGAGGCTATGTGTGAGCTGGATAAGATGACAGGCAATGTGAGTATTCCGATTTGGTTATTGTACACACCTCTTTAGAGATTACCTTTGGGTGCCCAAACGTGTGTACGCCTCTCATTATGTCTACAGTCTATCTAAAGATGGTGTCGTCCCCCCTCCCATTTCTTTGGTGCACCAGATATCACAGAGAGACAGACAAGTCAAGACCACTAAACCCAAGAGGAGGAAGATCTCCAGATGACAGTAAATGTGTGGATCCTTTAGTGTCCTGCTGGGTAGCGGTCCATCTAGCCAATGGGTCTTGTGTAGCCGATGTGGAATCGCTAGCCAGTGTGTGCAATAGTAGTGACTGTTGTCTTCTCTTTTGCATCAGCTTGGTACTTAGTCCAACTGGATTAGTGCTACAATCAGAGTCAACCCTCCCACCTTGAGCACCACCAAGACACTGACAGTGAAGAAAGTACAAGAAAGGATGGAGGAACCTAGCTGCAAAATAATAGCTGTGATATATCCACAGCTAGCTTGTCCTTATGGAAAATGAGATTCTACATATAAGGAAATAGTTGGTCCAAATATTTCTGATGCATTTTAGATTATGCACATAGACAAAGGAACAGTACAACATTATATTCAGTGGTTAATTGTATATATTGTTCAGTTTTATCATTGATGAGTTGACTTAATGCTAATTTCTTATGTACATATCAATACAAAACTATATCTGGTTCTCCTATGTTTTTATTTTTCACATAACGGTGAGGCCAGAGATTTCATTTTTCAAAAGAAAAGCAGCATAAAGGCATTTCTTCTACAGATCTATTGAAACATGCTGTTAAGCATTGAACAGCTGAAGGATTATAATGTTGAACTTCAACAGACACTTCTCATTTGCATGCAGCCAGTAAGGATGATCTTGTCCTGCTGGGAAGGCATACAGTGTGAGTCCCAAGAAAAGGAAATTGGAAGACTTGAAGATAGACCCACAGTATATCCTTTATCTGAACATAAAGGACATGCAAATACTTTCTCTTTGTCTTACGTTTCCTTTTTCTTTGTTCTTGTTTTTATCCATGTTATCCAAGAAAAGAAAAAGCCATCAAGGGAAGGAGTCTGAAATATGCCTCTAAGTTACATTATTTGTACTCCCAAAGTAAAAATTTATTTTCTCTGAATATTTTTGATAAACAGATTTCCTGTTATATCTGCAAAATGACTTTGACAGTATGTGTTTGTTCATTTAAAAAAAAAAAAAGTTATTGTAAAGTATAGACAAATTTTTGTGGTATACAGTACATGCATTCTGAAATGAAGTATTCAATTGCAACAGTTGTAATATCTGCCACTAGTGTTTAACCTACAATTATGTTCATATTTAAATGGTGCAAAAAGTATTAAGCCGTTAATTTTCTCTATCAAATCATGTAATTGAGCATTTCTCTGTGTTTTACCCTTGAATGTGTCATTTCAAGGGTCAAAATGCCTTAATAGTAAGGACTGCACATTTACAGGCCAGAAGAGATCAGTAGTATACTCATTGGTTTCCTTTGCTCTGCAAAACCAGTTTAAACGACCCAAGAAAGTATGAGTGAACTTTGATCCGAGCCTTATATCCAATGCTACAATCCCCAGCTGCCAAAGCTATGCCGTATCACAAGTTAGGACTTTAAGTTTCTATTATTTATCTTTTTAATATTCTATTGAATTAGTGGCCTTCATTTTGTTCATTTTCATTGTTTTTTTTCTTTTGTACTTTATTATTTATTTATGAATCACATATTTATTTGTAGATATACATTGGTTTACTTAGCAATAATACTAATGAGAGTTGTACGCTCTGAAAAGCCTTAGAGTATTATATATTTTTCTCTTAAAACAAATGAACAGCCTATATATGGATAAATATTCCATCAGTGGTTTATAAATATACATTTATATATTTGTGTTTATTTATGAAGTGTACATTTTTGAACACTCAGTATGTGCATATAGTGTTCTTTTTTTCTTACCTGTGTCAACACTGAGTATATACCCACAGCCTGAAGAAATTGTAAAATGTTCATTTTAAAAGAGTGAACTTCATTTTCTGTACTTAATACCCTGACTCAGGAGGGGCACCTTCTGATTTGATCCGTCTTCTTCTGATTTGATCAGTCTTGTGAAAATCTGAAATTGTAAAACTGACAAATGTACATGTTTGTCCAATTTTTATTATTTAACATACAATATCGAGTCATCTGTGTTCAATCCTAACAGAACAACCGGGCATCCTAAAATGTAATACTCGTTTTAACACTTGGTAACCTAGCTATGTCATCAACATTATATGCATTTTGTTTCTAATTATATTGCACACTTAATCCTAAAATGGGGGGTATATGAAGAGAGCCCACCACTAGTCCATGGACAAAGTAAATGTTTATTTATGTCTTCCATTTCAAACTTGTTGTCCATTGTAGTGATCTTGAGTGATTGTGTTTGTATGGAATAAATGTTTTGCCCTCCTTATTGAAACAAAATATATTCTAATATTTTTTTTGAAAGAGTTATTTATTGAATATGGTTTTAAATGTCATGTTTATGCTCCTTATTTCAAAACATGGTAAAAGCTGAGTGGCCCATGTTGTTTTTGATGGTTTTACAGTGGGAAAAGATTTTACATTTTTGTAAAGTATTTTAATTTTAAATATGATATGCATTGTTAGTCAATTGGTAATGTAACAGTCACATAATTTAGCACCAACATCAAAGTATATTTTGTACTTCTTATAGTTTTCAGTACAACTTTCTGAATACATAACAGCTGTAGCATTTTTTTCCTTTTCTGGTTCTCTAGCATAAATGTTTTACATTTAGAAAAGTGTGCCTGAAATTACACGCAGTGAAAGGTGGCTATTATGCTTTGTTCAAAATCTTTTAATGGTGTTTGTTCGAAAGGCATTTACAAATTTGACAAAGTATTGCATTCATTTTGCAATAAAAAAAAGTATTCTATCAACTCTGGCTTACGTTGTTATATTGTACATGTATGTTATAGTCTCTTCCAGTCATTGCATCAGATTGTCCCCTTCAAGCTACTAACTTCAACCCACCTACCCTAATTCACCACATTTCCAAACACATCTGTATTTTATATTTCCAGTTTAAGTGTGGAAGACCAAGCCAATAAAATACTAGATTTTGTATCAAAGGGATATGTTTTACACACTGTTATTAAGTGATCTGTCAATTGTTCGACAACTACCCTCTGCATCTTTTGAAATGATTGGCAAAATTTGTATTGATCTTAAACCAGATCATATTGGGCTCAACTATTGCAAATTACATGGGATCCTGGAATTGGCCTACTTGAAGTGTACTAGTGTTTGTAAGTGAACAATCCCCACAATTATGTTCTACATGTTTTTCAACACAACTAAAAAGTAATACTTTACTAGGCAAATATAGAAGTGTGCAGTTTTATGACTTCTTCATGCATGTTGTATGAGATGCGCGCGCAACACCAGGGCCCATGTTTTTCAGATGTCTCGCGCTGGCTGTCGGGATTGCTCAGGCGCTGTGGACATGTCCGCCATGTTTTTCATGGCACTGGGAGTGGATCACCCGAGAAAAATAGCTTCTAAATCCAGTTAAACTCGACCAGAAATGGCTTTTCGCATTTGATTTCGACCGAATGGTTACCAATGAATCCTACTATTGTGAAATCAACCGAGTCCCTTGTGGATTTATACCGATTTTCTTAGCGAATTCTGGCGGGATACATGTTTCCTTCGCGTTCTATGTGAGTGCGACAGGGGCAAACAATGAGTAAACTATCGTTCCGAGCGCGAGCGCTAGACGCCGCCAAACCTCTCCCCATATACCGCAACAAAGACCTTCCAGACCTAAATGACTGCGTTTCGATCAACCGGGCTGTGCCGCAGATGCCTACGGGGATGGAAAAAGAAGAAGAATCGGTAATAAAATGTTTACATTTAGACATCTTCAAAGTATTTAATGTGCACAGTAGTGCGATTGTATTCTTGATGTATTTACGCAACATTTTGTACGTATGTTTGTTTATTTATGCTGAGGTCCCGTCATTTCACGCTCGTTGCGTAGTAAATCGTAGTCTACGCCATGTATACTCTCATAGCGTAAATGAGGAGGTTTGCTTATGAGTGGTAGTGCTTTCTTCGACTACTGACGTAAATGATTGTACGTACATTTTATTGGTGACTTGCGCAATGTTACGATTCATAACAAACGTGCGTGCGTTGTAGGAACAAACTAAGCAAACTTGCCGTCAATGCTTTCTCATCCAACCTTTATAAACTCAGCAAAAAAGAAACGTCCTCTCACTGTCAACTGCGTTTATTTTCAGCAAACGTGTAAATATTTGTATGAACATAAGATTCAACAACTGAGACATAAACTGAACAAGTTCCACAGACATGTGACTAACAGAAATGGAATAATGTGTCCCTGAACAAAGGGGGGGGTCAAAATCAAAAGTAACAGTATCTGGTGCGGCCACCAGCTGCATTAAGTACTGCAGTGCATCTCCTCATGGACTGCACCCGATTTGCCAGTTATTGCTGTGAGATGTTACCCCACTCATCCACCAAGGCACCTGCAAGTTCCTGGACATTTCTGGGCAGAATGGCACTGGCTCTAGCCCTCCGATCCAACAGGTCCCAGACGTGCTCAATGGGATTGAGATCCGGGCTCTTTGTCTTGCAGGAAATCACGCACAGAACGTTGAGATTGCCTGCAATGACAACAAGCTCAGTCCGATGATGCTGTGATCCTTGACGGATCCTCCACCTCCAAATCGATCCCTCTCCAGAGCACACTCATTCTTTCGACGATAAACGCAAATCCAACCGTCAGACAAAACCGCAACTCTGAGACAAAACCGCAACTCGTCAGTGAAGAGCACTTTTTGCCAGTCCTGTCTGGTCCAGCGACAGTGGGTTTGTGCCTGTAGGCAACGTTGTTGCTGGTGATGTCTGGTGAGGACCTGCCTTACAACAGGCCTACAAGCCCTCAGTCCAGCCTTTCAGCCGATTGAGGACAGTCTGAGCACTGATGGAGGGATTGCGCGTTCCTGGTGTAACTCGGGCAGTTGTTGCCATCCTGTACCTGTCACTGTTTGGATGTACCGATCCTGTGCAGGTGTTGTTACACGTGGTCTGCCACTGCGAGGACGATCAGCTGTCTGTCCTGTCTCCCTGTAGCGCTGTCTTACGCTACGGACATTGCAATTTATTGCCCTGGCCACATCTGCAGTCCTCATGCCGCCTTGCAGCATGCTTAAGGCACGTTCACGCAGATGAGCAGGGCCCCTGGGCATCTTTCTTTTGGTGTTTTTCAGAGTCAGTAGAAAGGCCTCTTTAGTGTCCTAAGATTTCATAACTGTGACCGTAATTCGTTATTTTTTTACCTTTATTTAACTTCTTGGGGCCCAGTTGGGCGCTAGCGGGCTCGTCCCGACACTACCAGGGAAAATGTAAAGCGCCAAATTCAAAATCTCAAAGTTGAATTATTAAACATCCACCAATATACAAGTGTTCCATACTCATCAAAAGCTCTGTTTCTTGGCAATATCACAGCGTTGTCAGATTTCAAAAAGGCTTTACGGCGAAAGCAGCACATTTCATTGTTTGAGAGTAGCACCTCACATTTTTCCAATAGCCATGTATCGATTAGCCATCATGGCACACACAACACATTTCACAGCGAAAACAAATCAATTACCTGTTGAAGAACTTCTGCTGAGGTAATCCTAAGTGTCCAACGAAGACAATCCATGGTTCTTTTGTTAGAAAAAGTAACGTATTTTATCCATAAATCCTCCATTTGGTTCGCGCGTTATAATCAGAAACGACAGCTTCCACTCCTCCATTAAAACGTACTGTTGTCATCAAGAGGGGACGTTTTCTCTGGTCTAATTCATCCAAAATGGAGGAAATACACCATCTCGAGGCTGTTGACATCATAAGGAAGCGACGTGTACTGCATTCATATGCCTTTATATGGTCATTTTCAATAGGGAGGGGTTCCCAAATGAGCAATGTGTCAAAATCACTTTTTCCAGGACAGAAATTCCTCGGGATTTTGCCTGACATATGCGTTCTGTTTCACTCACAGACAAATGGTTAACAGTTTTGGAAAATTCAGAGTGTTTCCTATCCAATGGTACTAAATATATGCATATCCTATTTTCTGGGCCTGAATGGGAGGCATTTTACTTTGGGCACGCCAGGCTCTCCAAAACGGTCACCTCATGCACTGCTCCCAAAGAAGTTAACTAGGCAAGTCAGTTAAGAACAAATTCTTATTTACAATGACACCCTACCCTGGCCAAACCCGGACGATGCTGGGCCAATTGGCCGGATGTGATGCAGCCTGGATTTGAACCAGGTACTGCAGTGACGCCTCTTGCACTGAGATGCAGTGTCTTAGACCACTGCGCTGCTCGGGAGCCCAGTGGCGCAGTGCCTGCCGTCTGTAAGCTGTTCGTGTCTTAACGACCGTTCCACAGGTGTATGTTCATTAATTGTTTATGGTTCGCAGAACAAGTGTGGGAAACTGTGTTTAAACCCTTTTAAGTTATTTGGATTTTTACAAATTATCTTTGAAAGACAGGGTCCTGAAAAGGGACATTTCTTTTTTTTTCTGAGCTTATATTTCTTAAGTAACTAGTTAGCGAACTAGCTTACCAAATATAGTCCCTAGCTAGTTAACTTAGAGGCCCATTAGACTCTTTTCACTAAGAAAGTAACGTTAGCTAACGTACTAATACTGAGCAGGAGATGTGTGGGTGACAGATAGAAAGCCAAAGCGCCATAAATGAACCACGGCACACTTGTAGACTAATGTAATGTAGCTAGCTACTTCTCTTTAAACTGTATTATTGTTACATCAGTGCATATCTAGTATTGCCTGCAGTCAGTCCAACAGCACTGAAATGAGCCCTACACCTTTCAAGTTGTTGCAGGAGGTTTGATCACCATAATGCTGCAAGCCGCTGTTGGTTTGCCTGTGCAGCCTATGAACCCATTCCTTTCAGGGTCTTATTTGCAGATGAGACTGTCTTGTCTGCTGACTGTCTGTACAGCATATGAAAAGCATCCTTGCTGTCATGGTATGCGAACATTGTAGTTTTTGATTGAAGATAAGGTTTTGTTTGACATATACGTTTTAAAGTTAAATCTGATTCTCTGCATCATTCTTTTACCATGTAATTGCCCTAGTAGGTTTTTACTATTAAGTAAACACAGGATCAAGCTCTCTGCTCACTCTTCTTTCTACGTCTTCTCTCCCTTACTCCCTCTCTCTCTCTCAATGCCTCCCTCGCTCTCTTCCTCTCGCCCTCTAATACACTCTGTCTGTCTCTCTCTTTTTGTCTGAATTGTGCCAATACAGGTTTTCTAAACATGTCAATCTTTCTCTCCCTCAGGAGCACCATCTCCAGAGGGCCATCTCTGCTCAGTCGGTTTTCAGGGAAAAGAAGGAGAACATGGTCATCCCGGTGCCGGAGGCGGAGAGCAACATCACTTACTACGACCGTCTCTATAAAGGAGAGCTCAGGATCCCCAAACAGCTCTTCCACATCCAGCGTGAGTAGCATTTTCATGGCAGCTGCTTCTGTAGGCTACTCCCCCTCCCATCCAACTCTCACACACACTAGGGCTGGGCGGTAAACCTTATTTTATGATATACCGGTATTGATGCAGGGACCGGTTTGGGTTTTTACTTTACCTTCTATACCGGTATTTGAATGTTTGGTTTGTTAAATGTGGTACTCCATGTGTAATGTCAATTTTTATAGTTAACTTCGCTACTTGAGTCATCACTCTTTCTCTCCGTGCCACTTTCCATACAGACCTAGCCACGCACCCTGTCACTCAAAGAGCGCATTTGATGTTCCTCAACCATGAGGCACTTGCTTTCAGTCTGCATGGTCAATGCAACAATGTTGATGACAACAATACTTTTTTCACTTTGCTTCTTAATATAAATCCACTGGTGTTCTATAATGACACTATTAGTTTGTCTTTTCTTAGCAAGTTGCCCTAAATCTTGTGAGACACTAATTGTTAGGCACTAATGCTAATAGCTAGCTAGCTAATAAATGTACTGAGTAAGAGCAAACGTAGCTAGCTAATACAGCCTGATAATACCAGTGATGGTGTAGACCTAAATCAGCATGTTGTTTGTGCAACAGTATCTTTTAAATCAGAGGAATATGCAAAGCTAGAATATGTTAGCTACGTGAAGTAGCTAAGAGAGAACATGTAATGTAGCCAAAGCTTATAGGGTCCCCTAGGAAACACTAATCAACACTTTAGTTCCTATCCTGTCACAATAACTTCTCCCTGGCTTTTTAATTTGTTGTCATCTCAAACAACACTGTATTCAAAGTGCCCACTATTATATTCTAACTATAGAATTAGAATAGTAAATCTATTTCCATGATTCTGACAGTTTTGCTCTAATTCGCAAGTCAAATCCCAATTGCAACATTTGGTTAAAAATAAGTCCTAGATTATTTGCCCATATCGTGCAGCCCTACGTGGCAGTGTGGAAATTCTCAATTGAACAGTGGTGTAAAGTACTTAAGTAAAAATACTTTCAAGTACTACTTAAGTCTTGTTTTGGTATCTGTACTTTACTTTTTTTTATTTTTGACAACTTTTACTTCACACATTTCTAAAGAAAATACTGTACTTTTCACTCCACACATTTTCCCTGACACCTAAAGTACTCGTTACATTTTGAATGCTTAGCAGGACAGGAAAATGGTCCATTATCTTGGCCATATCGCCAGCCCTAACACACACACATTCACTCAGAGGACAAATGTTGTCAAGCTATCATATATACCTGCAGTGTTCCACTTATTTCAGTCACTCAATTAGCCCATGTCAGCTAAAATAAATGTAATTGCTAGATAAGGTAATCTAGCCAGCTATCTAAACCTTGTAGTAATCATCACCAAATTACCTACCGGGCACGCAGGGCATGTGCCCACGTCCAAGGGCCCCCCATTGATCTTGTTAGTCACTCTCAATCATATACAGTGGGGCAAAAAAGTATTTAGTCAGCCACCAATTGTGCAAGTTCTCTCACTTAAAAAGATGAGAGAGGCCTGTAATTTTCAATCCAGAAAATCACATTGTAGGATTTTTAATGAATTTATTTGCAAATTATGGTGGAAAATAAGTATTTGGTCACATACAAACAAGCAAGATTTCTGGCTCTCACAGACCTGTAACCTCTTCTTTAAGAGGCTCCTCTGTCCTCCACTCGTTACCTGTATTAATGGCACCTGTTTGAACTTGTTATCAGTATAAAAGACACCTGTCCACAACCTCAAACAGTCACACTCCAAACTCCACTATGGCCAAGACCAAAGAGCTGTCAAAGGACACCAGAAACAAAATTGTAGACCTGCACCAGGTTGGGAAGACTGAATCTGCAATAGGTAAGCAGCTTGGTTTGAAGAAATCACCTGTGGGAGCAATTATTAGGAAATGGAAGACATACAAGACCACTGATAATCTTCCTCGATCTGGGGCTCCACGCAAGATCTCACCCCGTGGGGTCAAAATGATCACAAGGACGGTGAGCAAAAATCCCAGAACCACACGGGGGACCTAGTGAATGACCTGCAGAGAGCTGGAACCAAAGTAACAAAGCCTACCATCAGTAACACACTACGCCGCCAGGACTCAAATCCTGCAGTGCCAGACGTGTCCCCCTGCTTAAGCCAGTACATGTTCAGGCCCGTCTGAAGTTTGCTAGAGAGCATTTGGATGATCCAGATGAGGATTGGGAGAATGTCATATGGTCAGATGAAACCAAAATAGAACTTTTTGGTAAAAACTCAACTCGTCGTGGTTTGGAGGACAAAGAATGCTGAGTTGCATCCAAAGAACACCATACCTACTGTGAAGCATGGGGGTGGAAACATCATCCTTTGGGGCTGTTTTTCTGCAAAGGGACCAGGACGACTGATCCGTGTAAAGGAAAGAATGAATGGGGCCATGTATCGTGAGATTTTGAGTGAAAACCTCCTTCCGTCAGCAAGGGCATTGAAGATGAAACGTGGCTGGGTCTTTCAGCATGACAATGATCCCAAACACACCACCCGGGCAACGGAGGAGTGGCTTCGTAAGAAGCATTTCAAGGTCCTGGAGTGGCCTAGCCAGTCTCCAGATCTCAACCCCATAGAAAATCTTTGGAGGGAGTTGAAAGTCCGTGTTGCCCAGCGACAGCCCCAAAACATCACTGCTCTAGAGGAGATCTGCATGGAGGAATGGGCCAAAATACCAGCAACAGTGTGTGAAAACCTTGTGAAGACTTACAGAAAACGTTTGACCTCTGTCATTGCCAACAAAGGGTATATAACAAAGTATTGAGATAAACTTTTGTTATTGACCAAATACTTGTTTTCCACCATAATTTGCAAATAAATCAATTAAAAATCCTACAATGTGATTTTCTGGATTTCTTTTTCTCATTTCGTCTGTCATAGTTGAAGTGTACCTATGATGAAAATTACAGGCCTCTCTCATCTTTTTAAGTTGGAGAACTTGCACAATTGGTGGCTGACTAAATACTTTTTTGCCCCACTGTATGTTAACATGGCATAAGTCATTGCAAAATGTGTACAATTGCAGGAAATTAGCTTTAAAACTGAAAAAGTTTCTCTGCCCCATGGCAAAATGTGTAGACCTGAAGGGAATTCCCAGGTGAAACTGCAAAAAAAATATCCACTGCCAAGAGGGGGGTCACTAAAAATGTTTTGCCTATGAGGTGGGTGGGCTCCCCAAAGGGGTATATGCTCTTCTGCCTGATTACATTTACGTTTTAGTCATTTAGCAGATGCTTATATCCAGTAGTGAATGCATATTTCTTTTTACTTTTCCCCTGTGGGAATCAAACCCACAACCCTGGTGTTGCAAGCGCCATGCTTCCCTAATGTTTTAATGAACTTTCTAATACCTTTTCTGATGCATTTCAGTGACTTACTGCTGCAAATGCAAATTATCTTTCCCATATTTTAAGTCATTTGAAACATTCAAGTTATTAGCCTTATGGGTAAAACATTTTTTGGTATCCATCTTTAATACTGGTAATGTTTTAATACTGGTAATGTTTTAATACTGGTAATTAGAATGAGGTGTTAGGTGTCAAGTTACAGTGCATTCGGAAAGTATTCAGACCCCTTGACTTTTTCCACATTTTGTTACATTACAACCTTATTCTAAAATTGATTAAATTATTATTTTTCCCTCATTAATCTTCACACAATATCCCATAATGACAAAGCGAAAACAGATTGTAAGATTTTTTTTTTGCAAAAAAATAAACAAATACCTTTTTATACATAAGTATTCAGACCCTTTGCTATGAGACTCGAAATTGAGCTCAGGTGCATCCTGTTTCCATTGATCATCCTTGAGATGTATCTTTGGTGTCCACCTATGGAACGCCGTCTTGGGGCTTTACGTGTCAAAAAAGATACACGTCAAATAAGCTTTTAATTTGACGCGTCAAATAACACAATTCTATTATAGAATGTGGTGTGTGATGAATTTGCACGTGCAAATTGCACGATGTGTTTACAATACCGCGTTGGTAATAAGGCATTATTTGTTCCACCGCAACTTCTTTGGTATTTAGCCTAGTTAGCACCAATACAACTTGTCTTTTTGCTGTGTTTTTGGGGAAGAACATTGTTTGCATCAAATCCAACAGCTAGCTATGATTGAACTCTTTTGCCTGATTTCCAAGTGTCACGTCCGGAGGAAACCTGGCATCGCACCTATCCAATACCATCCCTACGGTGAAGCATGGTGTTGGCAGTATCATGCCTTGGAGATGTTTTTCAGCGGCAGGGACTGTGAGACTAGTCAGGATTGAGGGAAAGATTAACTAACTGTGCGAAGTACAGAGGGATCCTTGATGAAAACCTACTCCAGAGCGCTCAGGACCTCAGACTGGGTTGAAGGTTCATCTTCCAACAGGACAGCGACCCTAAGCACACAGCCAAGACAATGCAGGAGTGGCATTGGGACAAGTCTCTGAATGTCTTTGAGTGGCCCAGCCAGAGCCTGGACTTGAACCTGATTGAACATCTCTGGAGAGACCTGAAAATAGCTGTGCAGCAAGGCTCCCCATCCAACCTGACCGAGCTTGAGAGGATCTGCAGAGAAGAATGTGAGAGACTCCCCAAATGCAGGTGTGCCAATTTTGTAGCGTCATACCCAAGAAGACTCGAGGCTGTAATCGCTGCCGAGGGTGCTTCAACAAAGTACTGAGTAAAAGGTCTGAATACTTAAGTAAATGTGATATTTAAGTTTATTTTTAAAATAAACTGTTTTTGCTTTGTAATTATGGGGTATTGTGTTTGAGAAAAAAGAAATGCATTTAATTTAGAATAAAGCTGTAATGTAACAAAATTAAGGGGTCTGAATACTTTCCGAATGCACTGTAAATGGCTAGAATTGGGTTGTTTTGAAGTGTGATTTTATGATTTCTAAAAAGCCCTTGTTTCAAGACCCTAAAAAGCTATGGTTTACCTTTTTAATATTTCTAAATAGATGTCTGTTTGTTCGGCCCAACACTGAGATTTATTTGGGGCCCACCTAGCCCAAAAGTTTGAGCACCCCTGTTATAGAGCAATTGATGAAAGTTGTTACGAAATCACTTTTACAAGATGAAATCTGTCCTCAGCCAACCAGCTGTAATTGAATTTGCACCAAGAATACCTTTTTTTCTGACCTAATCTGATCCTCTCTTCCTCTTCTCATAGCCCTGGGTCTGGATAATGAGCAGCCAGACTATGACATGGACTCAGAGGATGAGACCCTCCTCAACAGGCTCAACCGCAAGATGGAGATCAAACCCATACAGTTTGAGACCATGGTGGACAGGTTGGAGAAAGCCAGCGCAAACCAGGTAACATAACACCCTCCATCTAGACCAGCAGCAGTTGTGTTATCAAGAGAGCTTCTCTGTGCTAATTGAAGATGTACCGTTTTAGTGCCAGAGGGCCTGGATGTAATGTTGCTTTAAGAGGCTTTGCTCTGGAAAATAATCAAGGGAACACTGTAATAAACTAAACTTCCATCTCTGTTTGCTCATAGCTGGTCACTATCACAGAGGCCAAACTGCTACTGAACGAGGATGACTACCTCCTGAAGTCAGTGTATGACTACTGGGTGAGGAAGAGGAAGAACTGTCAGGGCCCGTCGCTCATCCCCCTCATCAAGCAGGAGAAGAGAGACGGTTCCACCAACAACGACGCCTATGTGGCCTTCAGACGGCGCACAGAGAAGATGCAGACCAGGAAGGTGAGAAAGGAGAATCACATGGCTTGGACTGAAAGTTTTTCCCCCACACTTCGATTAGATGCAGTTTGAGTATCGGGCAATAGTTGTCTATTCTTTCAAGGTTTGGAGCCTTGCACAATTTCATTTATCATTGTGTTGCAAGTAATTTGTTTCATGTTAGTCACATTTACATTTTAGTCATTTAGAAGATGCTCTTATCCAGAGTGAATTGCAGGCGCAATTAGGGTTAAGTGCCTTGCTCAAGGGTACAATTGATGTGCTCTCCAAGCATTTTAATGAATCTTTCTGTACCCTAACTCAGTCAGGACCTCTGCAGACCTACTAACCTGCAGGCATTTTGTGTACCATGCATGCAATTTGAGATCAAAGTATGCTGGTATGAAAAACTTCCCAGAAGTAGGCAAAAATAGGCTTTGAGTTGGCACATAGTGGAGCTGAGCCAATCAGAGGACTTGGGCGAGGAGAAAAAAAGTTGGCCCGCCCCCCCCCATAGTCGTAGTACTATTTTTCTCCCTCGAGCTTGATGGCAGCCCTCCACTTCATCTGTTGATACCACTGATGTGTGAGGAAAGGGGTAAGGGAATTGGAGAACAAACTGTTTGCTCACAATACATGTTCCAAAATTGTATGTGTTGGTCAAGCACAACCACTATTATTTCATTGTTCGCTCCTTAGCTAAGGTGTCATTAAGACAAAGGTAGTTAGCGCCATTGTTTAGTCAACTAGACGAGAACACTTTCTTGCCCGCACAAGCTTTGATCTAAGCAACAGGAGTAGGCACGACCGCATTGACGAGCAAGGAAGCGTGCAGTGTTGCGGTGGTTCATTGTGCTTCACTGCGTGCATGGAAACAGACAACATGGCAGAGAGAGCTGTTCCGCTAAAACCGTCCTTCACCGAAAGTTTTCTTAGGCCTACTAATCTTTAACAGTCAATCTTAATTAATCAGCTCTTCATCTGTCCTCTTGATATAGCTGCATGTCAACCGTATTAGGCTGCTAATGATGTGATAATAGTCAGTTCACCAATGACAACAAAACATGTTGAATGAATGGTAGTCTAGTAGTCAGACCTAATTGATGAGGTCAGGGATGGAGATCTGAAACAAGCTCATATAGGCCTAGTTCAGTTGTTTCATATTCCAGATAGCCTAAAGTACGCTAGACTACTGCATTGCATCCTGTAATTGAGGAGAAAATTCAGAATAATTCAATCAAAATTAGAGGCCAGTTGACATTTTCACTAGACTCATTACCCCTAAATTTCACCTAGAAAGTGTGTAGTGTGTGCCGGTGGTACTCTTAAATTCTTTACGGTTGGCAAGTCTGCCTCCGTCGGCTTTATGATCCTGAGAGTCTGTATAGTTGTTTGACCGTGTCTCTCTCTTGTTCAGAACCGTAAGAATGACGAGGCGTCCTATGAGAAGATGCTGAAGCTCCGGAGGGAGTTCAGCCGCACGGTCACCATCCTGGAGATGATCAAGAGGAGGGAGAAAAGCAAGAGAGAGCTGCTGCACCTCACACTGGAGGTGGTGGAGAAAAGGTGAGCCTTAAAAGCATTGGGGGGAGGGATGGTAGCCGGTTAGAGGGATGGTAGCCGGTGTGTGTGAGATTGTTTGCCCTGTTTCTTACGTGTGTGATTGTAGCCGGTTCCTTCTTAGTGTTGCATGGTGTAGTGTTGCATGGTGTAACCCAGCAGTGCTTCCTATGTCAGAGCAGACTAGAGGTCATGCTGAGTGATATTTGATTTATTTATTTTATTTAACTAGGCATGTCGGTTAAGAACAAATTCTTATTTACAATGACGGCCTAACCCGGGCCAAACCCTAACCCGGACACTGCCCTGTGGGACTCCCAATCACGGCCGGTTGTGATACAACCTGGAATTGAACCAGGGTTAGGTTTTGTAATGATGACTCTAGCACTGAGATGCAGTGCCTTAGACTGCTGCGCCACTTGCAGTTCTCACTGCAACACTTCTTCTAGTCCTGGTGCTAAAAGAGAACAGCCTGTCCTTACATGTTGTTGATCAGTACTGTCAGTCAATATGAATGATGGACAAATTTACTGCAAATTGCTGCTTTTTTCCCCTCCCTTCTGTCTTTTTTACCTTGTACAGTGTCTTGCGAAAGTATTCACCCCCCATTCCTATTTTTGTTGCCTTACAACCTGGAATTAAAATAGATTTTTTGGGGGTTTGTATCATTTGATTTACACAACACGCCTACCACTTTGAAGATGCAACATATTTTTTATTGTGAAACAAACAAGAAATAAGAACTTGAGCGTGCATACTATTCAACTATTCACCCCCCCAAAGTCAATACTTTGTAGACCCACCTTTTGCAGCAATTACAGCTGCAAGTCTCTTGGGGTATTTTTCTATAAGCTTGGCACATCTAGTCACTAGGATTTTTGCCCATTCTTCAAGGCAAAACTTCTCCAGCTCCTTCAAGTTGGATTGGTTCCGCTGGTGTACAGCAATCTTTAAATCATACCACATATTCTCAATTGGATTGAGGTCTGGGCATTGACTAGGCCATTCCAAGACATTTAAATGTTTCTTCTTAAACCATTCAATTGTTGCTTTAGCAGTATGCTTAGGGTCATTGTCCTGCTGGAAGGTGAACCTCTATCCCACTCTCAAATCTCTGGAAGACTGATTATTCCCCTAAATAATTTCTCTGTATGTAGCGCCATCCATAATTTCTTCAATTCTGACCAGTTTCCCAGTCCCTGCCGATGGAAAAACATCCACACAGCATGATGCTGCCACCACCATACTTCAATGTGGGGATGGTGTCCTCGGGGTGATGAGAGGGGTTTGGTTTATACCAGAAATAGCGTGGCCAAAAAGCTCAACTTTAGTCTCATCTGACCAGAGTACCTTCTTCCATATGTTTGGGGAGTCTCCCACATGCCTTTTGGCAAACACCAAAATTTTTTTTCTTTTTCTGGTCACTCTTCTGTGAAGCCCAGCTCTGTGGAGTGTACGGCTTAACTTCTTTGGGAGCAGCGCACGAGGTGACAGTTTTGGAGAGCCTGGCGTGCCCAAAGTAAAATGCCTCCCATTCAGGCCCAGAAAATAGGATATGCACATATTTAGTACCATTGGATAGGAAACACTCTGAAGTTTCTAAAAGTGTTAACATTTTGTCTGTGAGTATAACAGAACGGATATGGCAGGCGAACACCCGAGGAATTTCTGTCCTGGAAAAAGTGGTTTTGACACATTGCCTCATTTGGAACCCCTCCCTTATGAAAATGCCCATATAAGGGCATATGAATGCAGTACCTATTGCTTCCTTTGGATGTCAACAGTCTCGAGAAAGTGTTTTGATTCTTTTTAGCTGCTTTTAGATTGTAGAAGAAGACAAATAAGGAAGTGGCCACACAGATGTCAATAGAAGAAAATGCGCGTTCCCGACTGGCGCTCTGTGGTTTTTTTCCTTTCTTATCGCCCAGTTTATATTCCGGTTGAAATATTATACAACATATACATAAAAGTGTTCCTAAGGATACATTCACAATTCTGTTTGATTGTTCTTGGACAAGTTTATAGGTATAAGTTGAACGAGTTCTCTTCACGTTTTAATAGAGGAGTCGACGCTGTATTTTCTCATTATAACACGACAACCAAACTGAGATTTATGGATATAATACATTACTTTTTCTAACAAAAGAACCATGAATTGTCTTCGTTGGACACTTGGGACGCCCTCAGCAGAAGTTCTTCAAAAGGTAATTGATTTGTTTTCGCTGTGAAATGTGTTTTCTGTGAACCGTGAAGGCTTATGAATTTATGGTAATGGAAAAAATATGTGGGGTACTATCCTCAAACAATCAAATGTGGTGCTTTCACCGTAAAGCCTTTTTGAAATCTGACAACGCTGTGATATTGCCAAAAAGCAGAGTTTTTGATGACTATGCAACACTTGTATATTGATGCATGTTTAATAATTCAACTTTTGGATTTTGAATTTGGCGCCTTGCATTTCACCGGGTAGTTTTGGGAGTGCCACTGTTCCCTAAGAAGTTAAAATGGTCCTATGGACAGATACTCCAATCTCCGCTGTGAAGCTTTGCAGCTCCTTCAGGTTTATCTTTGGTCCCTTTGTTGCCTCTGATTAATGCCCTCCTTGCCTGGTTTGTGAGTTTTGGTGGGCGGCCCTCTTGGCAGGTTTGTTGTGGTGCAATATTCTTAAAAAAATTTAATAATTGATTTAATGGTGCCTAGTGGGATGTTTCGGGATATTTTTTTATAACCCAACCCTGGTCTGTACTTCTCCACAACTTTGTCCCTGACATGTTTGGAGAGCCCCTTGCTTGGTGGTGCCCCCTGCTTGGTGGCCAAAAGTTTTGAGAATGACACAAATATTAATTTCAACATAGTTTGCTGCTTCAGTGTCTTTAGATATTTTTATGAGATGTTACTATGGAATACTGAAGTATATTTACAAGCATCTCATAAGTGTCAAAGGCTTTTATTGACAATTACATGAAGTTGATGCAAAGAGTCAATATTTGCAGTGTTGACCCTTCTTTTTCAAGACCTCTGCAATCCGCCCTGGCATGCTGTCAATTAACTTCTGGGCCACATCCTGACTGATGGCACCCCATTCTTGCATAATCAATGCTTGGAATTTGTCAGAATTTGTGGGGTTTTGTTTGTCCACCCACCTCTTTGAGGATTGACCACTGGTTCTCAATGGGATTAAGGTCTGGGGAGTTTCCTGGCCATGGACCAAAATATCAATGTTTTGTTCCCCGAGCCACTTAGTTATCCCTTTTGCCTTATGGAAAGGTGCTCCATCATGCTGGGAAAGGCGTTGTTCGTGACCAAACTGTTCCTGGATGATTAGGAGACGTTGCTCTCGGAGGATGTGTATGTACCATTCTTTATTCATGACCGTGTTCTTAGGCAAAATTGTGAGGTGAGCCCACTCCCTAAGCTGAGAAGAAACCCCACACATGAATGGTCTCAGGGTGCTTTATTGTTGGCATGACACCGAACTGATGGTAGCGCTCACCTTGTCTTCTCTGGACAAGCTTTTTTCCGGGTGCCCCAAACAATCAAAGGAGATTCATCAGAAAAAAGGACTTTACCCCAGTCCTCAGCAGTCCAATCCCTGTACCTTTTGCAGAATATCAGTCTGTCCCTGATGTTTTTCCTGGAGAGAAGTGGCTTCTTTGCTGACCTTCTTGACACCATGCCATCCTCCAAAAGTCTTCGCCTCACTGTGCGTGCAGATGCACTCACACCTGCCTGCTGCCATACCTGAGCAAGCTCTGTACTTGTGGTTCCCCGATCCCGCAGCTGAATCAACTTTAGGAGACGGTCCTGGCGCTTGCTGGACTTTCTTGGGCGCCCTGAAGCCTTCACAACAATTGAACCGCTTTCCTTGAAGTTCTTGATGATCCGATAAATGGTTTATTTAAGTGCAATCTTAATGGCAGCAATATCCTTGCCTGCGAAGCCCTTTTTGTGCAAAGCAATGATGACGGCACGTGTTTCCTTGCAGGAAACCATGGTTGACAGAGAACAATGTTTCCAAGCACCACCCTCCTTTTGAAGCATGACAGAGTGATCTCCAGCCTTGTCCTCGTCAACACTCACACATGTGTTAATGAGAGAATCACTGACATGATGCGACAGGGCTGAAATGCAGTGGAAATGTTTTTTGGGGATTCAGTTAATTTGCATGGAAAATAGGGACTTTGCAATTCATCTGATCACTCTTCATGACATTTTGGAGTATATGCAAATTGCCATCATACAAACTGAGGCAGCAGACTTTGTGAAAATTAATATTTGTGTCATTCTCAAACCCTTTGGCCACGACTGTGTGTATATATACTGAGATCATGTGACAGATCCTGTGACACTTAGATTGCACACAGGTGGACTTAAATTAAACTAATTATGTGACTTCTGAAGGTAGTTGTTTGCAACAGATCTTATTTAGCGGCTTCATAGCGAAGGGGGTGAATACATATGCATGCACTGCTTTTCCATTTAAAATTGTTCACTTCACTAATTTAAACTATTTTGTGTATGTCCATTACATGAAATCCAAATAAAAATCCATTTAAATTACAGGTTGTAATGCAACAAAATAGGAAAAATGCCAAGGGGATGAATACTTTTCCAAGGCACTGTATATTGAATGAATGTGTTCCTATTATTTGTCTGTTGTTTCCATGTAGATATCAGATGGGTGACTTTACGGGTGAAGTCCTCAGTGAGGTGACGGCCCCTCTGGCTGAGAAGCCCGTCTACACTGTTCCAATCACTCTAAGCAACGGGAACCGCCATAACCATAAAGCTGAGATCAAAATCAAGGTAATATAAGGGCTTATATCGACCATAACATGACCTCTTTACTTGTACCTGATGTTTTTACATTTGACAATGAAGCAGTTCAGAAGAAGGGATGCTGCAGGATGCACTGGCAGCACACTGATTACGTTTCAATAAATTGAATTCAGCAATGACCTATTTTCACTCTGAACATTTTACCATGAATAAATCTTGTCTGTCTGGCTCTTGACGCTTCACAACGTCTAATTCCACGATCTTTCTCTTTCAGACGCACAAGTCCAATAGTCTCCAGCACCATGGGCACCACCACGTCTCGGTGAAGGCCGAGGATCTCTTTGACTTTGTCAGACCAAAGAAGAAGTACACCAGACGGGACCCCCTGTGCCGCCCCTGGCAGGCCCACCAAGCGCCAGCACATCGTTAACAAGGCCGATATCAAACAGTATGACTTCCACAGCTCTGGAGAGGAGGAGGAGGAGGACTACCCACTGGTCAGTACCTCTGAGAACAGGGTGCTGATGACAACATCATGGTGAAGTTCATACATTGTCTTATTTGGTTTGTGAGCAAGTATGTATTTTGAAGTCTTGTTTTTTGTCTCCTCTTTCAGTCTCCGCCATCAGAACCAGACGAGGAGAACGATCCAGATGGAGCATTTGCCTTCAGAAGGAAACCAGGCTGTCAATACCTTGCTGTGAGTCTCACTGCAATCAGAAGTGCAATTAAAATATGTTCTCTCACATTCAGTTCCGACTCCACACATTATTACAGGGGGGCATTAGCTTCCAGAAATCTGCATTTTCAGAACGTAGACCATAAAAAAAAAATCTGTGTTTTAAACAATTTAGTTTGTGTTTTATACCATTTCACCTGCGTTTTTATATTGAAAGTCAACAATGGCGTGTCCCGAAATCCCCATAATAGTTTGACATACTTAAACTGCATACTATGTGCTCATCGCCGCATTCTATTTAGCATGTACCGTTGAGAAGAAAGTATGCCGCAACACAGAAGCGACTCCTGGCTGGCTGATTAAGTGGGGCGGGGCCTGTGTGCTGGTGGATATTTCCAAATTCAACAGACATGAATCACATTAACCAGCCTGATAATAGCTAATTTCCAATTCGATTTTCTCTAAACTCTGAATACAATAGGAATCTAGTTATATTTAAAAGGACTGAAGACAGAAACAGATAATTAGGTTCTATTACAACATATTTATTAGTGAAACCAAAGTGCTGTAACATATAAATTAAATCAAATAGCGTAATACATTCCAAAACATTTCAAATGTTCAAATCAAAGGCTAAATTGAGAAGTGCAACTGAAGCACACAATTTGTCCTTTTACATTTGTGATTTGGAGCAAACCCTGACTGAATCAGAGCAGAATTTACAATAAGAAGAATTTTAGGTCTGCATTTACAAAACGCAGCAAGATATTTTTATTTTCTACATGAAAATGCAAAATCCTGTGTTAACGCGATCCCTGTTATTGGTCTGTGGCAATATTGTGGTATTGGGTCTAGTCTGTGGGTAAGGTGGTATTTGGTCCGGTCTGTATGATACTGTTCTGTAGGTAGCCTAAATGAGTAACTGTTTCCTCTGCCTGTCTTTACAGCCCTTTGTGGACCAGAGCTCTGGCCTTCTGTGGGATCACCCTGAGCTAGCAGGGTTGGATGCCCTGCGGCATCGTCACTCCCTTACCGCCCTCTCTGTACCCCAACGCTGTGTGGGACTGGCACGCAGGAGGGTGGGGCGAGGTGGCAGGTAACCAACTCCTCTTATCATCCACCTATCTAACTCCTTTTTGGTTAGGTATTCTGTTGTTTTATTAAGAGCCAATGATACATGTTAACTCGCATTGTGATTTCTCTGAATGAAATCTGATTGGATTGTCACTAAGATTCCACAAATTCCCCCTCAGGATCCTGTTGGATCGGGTTTCATCAGACCTGGACAGCGCATTAAAGCAGCTGGACTCAGCCGTCTCCACATCCTCCCCCTTTACCAGGCCTTGTGCTCCAGACCTTACTGATCCCCGACCCTCCTCACAGAACCACCTAACTATGCCTGGCTCTTCACTGGCAGACATAGTGAGCAACATCCAGGCCCTGAGGTGGCGCTGTTTCAGACCTAGGCCCACCCAGGGTGACGGCAGTGGGGACGGGAGGACGGGCACATCTTCCATGGATACCACGTTGTCTGGAGGGCTGTTGGTTCACTCCAAGAGAAGTGGCTCAGGTGAGCTCCTCCTCAACCCCACCCCATAGTGATTCTAAAGTCCACCCCTCAGTTTCTATCTCACAACGGCCTCTGCATTTATACGTTGGAACCAAGCCTCCCAAACATAATTTAACTGTATGGGCCAAGTTTCCATGTTGGCTGTATTTTTTAATTGTGCTGCTTGTGGAACACATTTGGTTCTCCATTGAAAAATAGGCAGGTCAGATGGGGTTTGTTTGTATTTGGTGGTTTTCTTTTTCCTTATCAGCCCCCTGGTTGCAGGCTGTCACCGTGTTTCTCTACAGTAACTGTTCTCAGGACTGTGAGCAAGGGTTAATTCATAACTCCCAGTCAGACATGATTTGTGCAGGGAAGTGGAAAGGCTGCCACTGATCCGTAGACTGTAAGGGGGGTTGCACTTCAAGGAACTTCCAGTCAATCAGTTGTGGCCTCCACTCACTCCTAGCTGCATTTTCTGGTATTGCTCCACTATGACCCCTAGTGTTAGGGAGTGGTAACCCAGGCAGTCTTCATCTCCTCACCATATTTTCCTCCCTTCAAAGATTACTACAGTTCTCCATCTGCTCATCTTCCCTCCCTCTTTGCTGTGTACTTTCCCCCTCTCGGTCTCTTTCTTTCTCTCTCTGTCGCTCTCTATCTCGGTCTTTGTCTGTCCCTGTCTGATGTTCTTGTCCCTATTCTCCTGTACTGACAGGTGGCATCACAGAGGAGCAGTACCAGACTCATCAGCAGGCTCTGGCCCAGATGCAGAAACAGCAGCTGGCTCAACTGCAGCTGAAAGCTGCTCCTCCCCAGCAGCATTCCTCACTGCCAGAGCGACAAAACACACAAGTACACACACCGTATTTCACCTCTTCAATGATAACTGTATATTCACAGAATTCCTAATGACTTTGGTCCAGTAGGTGGGGCAGAAAACATTGTCATATCCATTTATATGTTGGTAGGTTTCAAACAGCTCAGTGTATGTATGTTTTGATGTCTGTTATGGCAGTGTTATATTCTAAAGACTGTAATAATATTGTGTTGTAGACTTCTGGCTCCACTGATTGCATCATATCAAAGACTCTGGACTCGGCTAGCGCCCATTTTGCGGCATCAGCTGTGATCAGTGCATCAGGCCAGGTCAACAATGAGAACAAACCACACAATACCAGCGTCAATGGGGTCGTCCAGCCTACAGGTGAACTTTGGATGAACATGTAGTCTAGATTAGAATGTCATACATGTTAAATCTATGGACTTCTGTCGGATATTCTATTATTGTTGGATACCATAGTGGAGGCAAATATTGGAGGATTGAAAAAATACTTATTGTTTCTGATCGGGGGATGCTAATTGACCACCACACCTCATTAATTTACATGTAAGGTATGTGCTTATTCAGGTAATAGGCCTACTCTGGTTTGACGGTGTCATATCACCTCTCCTGCAGGGACGTCCAGACCTCTCCACTCCACCATCACTTCCCAGAGTGGCACAGGGTTGGACAGGTCAGGTCTTACCTCTTCCAGCGGAGGCCCTCTGCTACCCGCCCACTCCACCACCTCCTCGCCCCAGTCTCTGCCCAACCACCGGGGCCACGGCAGTGCTGTCTCCCCTGCCCACCACAACGCCAGACCCTCTGCCCCCTCGCTGTCTGCCTTAAAGCTGGCCACCGTGGCTGCCAGCAGCCTGGACCGTGTGGCCATGGTGACGCCCGCCTCTGCCATCGGCAGCATGGCCAGGTAAGACCAGAATACATTTCAGTTGTGTGTATTTTAGTATGTCCATAACTTCTGCATCATCAGCACACAGAATATATATCCGTATGTCCATAACTTCTGACCAGTCCAGCAATTACTAGATTCTTAATTTCTTGTTTTTTTCATTTAGAATGGCTGATACACATTTGTTTTTACATTTTCCAGGCATATGTATCTGAATAATGAATTACTATAGTTATTCATTTTTGTAGGGATACTCACGAACCTGAGAGACATGCTTTGAACGGCATATCAGAGACCACAGTACCAATGGAGGTGACATAACCCCCTCCCTTCCTCATCGCCATTCTGCTCAGACCGGTGAATGTGACAAACAGAACGCAAGCTCCAGCCCCAGCCACCAGAGGGCACGCGTATACAAGGACCTATACAGAATCGAGCATATCAAAAAAATTATAACGTGTCAATATTATAAATGTACATTTTGTAAATTGGGAATATCACTACCTTGTAAGATAGTATATTTGTATCATTAGTATGTTTTCTTTTTTTCTGTTAGGTGAATTCTAGTAAATTTGACATCATGCTTTTGCACTTGAAAAAATGCAAACAATATAGTACATGTAAAAATGCAAAAAAACGTTTGTTGGGATCATGAGCATGAACCACGGATCCTGTATCACTCATTTTACCACTATTTATTTTGCAATGTTTACATTTTTGTATCTACAGACGAAACAAATCAGCAAAATATGGACATTGGTCTTGCTAGCATATTTGGTTCTTGTGCTTTTTTTCTAAAGATGGAAATATGAGCCTGATTTTGATTTGGTTTCACAAATTGAATAGTTATGGTCTTTTGTAAGTACATTAGCAGTGGCATTTTTTTTCCCCCTTCAGACAAGTGTTTTCTGTTACTTTGTCAGTTGTAACAGGAATTGATTGTCTTTTTAATTTTTTATTGTGTTTTCTTTTCCTTTTTCATTCAATGCCGAATTTTCCAAAAACAATGAAGAAATCTTAAAAATGAGCCATTCTCCATACGAACCTATTTATTTACATTTAAATTGAAATGACAAATAAATGCATCCTAAAATCAATCTGCAGATGTAAAGCAAGAAAACATTTTTTATAATATATTTGCCTTTTTAAACGGGTAGGGAGTTTAAGCCAATGAACAGTACACAGGAATCTTACCATTCTATCTGTTATGTATTGCGCTGTATAATCTTGCACATTACTTGGCAACTCTGTTGAACGACTACCCCTTTGGATTGGGGGGTGCACATCAATATTTTGGGGTATTTTTTTTCTTCTTTGGTCAAGGGGCAAGTAACATGTTGAAACGATGTCTGATGGTCAGTGATTGACCTCCCCTGTAGATTAGTGTAGTTGATGTAGTGATGTCCTGTAGAGATATTAGAAACATGTTTAGATAATTAGTAATGCCTAGTGTTCATGCACTATTTCTTCAGACATACATTTTTCCCTGTTACTTGTTCTTGGAGTGTTTCAGAAAAAAATGCTGGGAAATAAATAAATATCTATACATATCAGTATAACAACTCTTTCCTCTGGTTTATGCCTTTTCTTCACCACTCTTTTTGAAAGTGAGTTACAGTACCAGTCAAAAGATTTGACACATCTACACATTCCAGGGTTTTTCTTTATTTTTACTATTTTCTACATTGTAGAATAATAGTGAGACATCAAAACTATGAAATAGCACATGGAATCACGTAGTAACCAAAAAAGTGTTAAACAAGTCTAAATATATTTTATGAGATTCTTCAAAATAGCCACCCTTTGCTTTGATGACAGCTTTGCACACTCTTGGCATTCTCTCAACCAGCTTTGTGTGGTAGTTACCTGGAATGCATTTATATTAACAGGTGTGCCTTAAGTTGATTTGTGGATTTTTTCCTTAATGCGTTTGAGCCAATCAGTTGTTGTGACAAGTAGGGGTGGTATACAGAAGATAGCCCTATTTGGTAAAAGACCAAATCCATGTTAGGGTAAGAACAGCTCAAATAAGCAAAGACAAATGACAGTCCATCATTACTTTAAGACATGAAGGTCAGCCAATCCATAACTTTGAAAGTTTATTCAAGTGCAGACCCAGAGTTACCTCTGCTGCAGAGGATAAGTTCATTAGTTACTAGCCTCAGAAATTGCAGCCCAAATAAATGATTCATAGAGTTCAAGTAACAGACAGATATCAAAATCAACTGTTCAGAGGAGACTGCGTGAATCAGGCCTTCATGGTCAAATTGCTGCAAAGAAACCACTAAAGGACACTCATAAGAGACTTGCTTGGGCCAAGAAACACGAGCAATGGACATTAGACCGGTGGAAATCTGTCCTTAGGTCTGATGAGTCCAAATTTGAGATTTGGACCACCGTGTCTTTGTGAGACGCAGAGTAGGTGAACGGATGATCTCTGCGTGTGTGGTTCCCACCGTGAAGCATGGAGGAGGTGTGGGGGTGCTTTGCTAGTGACACTGGGATTTATTTAGAATTCAAGGCACACTTAACCAGTATGGCTACCACAGCATTCTGCAGCGATACACCATCCCATCTGGTTTGCGCTAAGTGGTACTATCATTGTTTTTCAACAGGACAATGACCCAACACACCTCCAGGCTGTGTAAGGGCTATTTGACCAAGGAGAGTGGTGGAGTGCTGCATCAGATGACCTGGCCTCCACAATCACCTGACCTCAACCCAATTGAGATGGTTTGGGATGAGTTGGAATGCAGAGTGAAGGAAAAGTAGCCAACAAGTGCTCAGCATATGTGGGAGCTCCTTAAAGGCTGTTGGAAAAGCATTCCTCATGTAGCTGGTTGAGAGACTGTCAAGTGTGCAAAGCTGTCATCAAGGTAAAGGGTGGCTACTTTGAAGAATCTCAAATATAAAATATACACTGCTCAAAAAAATAAAGGGAACACTAAAATAACACATCATAGATCTGAATGAATGAAATAATCTTAATACTTTTTTCTTTACATAGTTGAATGTGCTGACAACAAAATCACACAAAAATTATCAATGGAAATCAAATTTATCAACCCATGGAGGTCTGGATTTGGAGTCACACTCAAAATTAAAGTGGAAAACCACACTACAGCCTGATCCAACTTTGATGTAATGTCCTTAAAACAAGTCAAAATGAGGCTCAGTAGTGTGTGTGGCCTCCACGTGCCTGAATGACCTCCCTACAACGCCTGGGCATGCTCCTGATGAGGTGGCGGATGGTCTCCTGAGGATCTCCTCCCAGACCTGGACTAAAGCATCCGCCAACTCCTGGACAGTCTGTGGTGCAACGTGGCGTTGGTGGATGGAGCGAGACATGATGTCCCAGATGTGCTCAATTGGATTCAGGTCTGGGGAACGGGCGGGCCAGTCCTTAGCATCAATGCCTTCCTCTTGCAGGAACTGCTGACACACTCCAGCCACATGAGGTCTAGCATTGTCTTGCATTAGGAGGAACCCAGGGCCAACCGCACCAGCATATGGTCTCACAAGGGGTCTGAGGATCTCATCTCGGTACCTAATGGCAGTCAGGCTACCTCTGGCGAGCACATGGAGGGCTGTGCGGCCCCCCAAAGAAATGCCACCCCACACCGCCAAACCGGTCATGCTGGAGGATGTTGCAGGCAGCGGAACGTTCTCCACGGCGTCTCCAGACTCTGTCACGTCTGTCACGTGCTCAGTGTGAACCTGCTTTCATCTGTGAAGAGCACAGGGCGCCAGTGGCGAATTTGCCAATCTTGGTGTTCTCTGGCAAATGCCAAACGTCCTGCACGGTGTTGGGCTGTAAGCACAACCCCACCTGTGGACGTTGGGCCCTCATACCACCCTCATGGAGTCTGTTTCTGACCGTTTGAGCAGACACATGCACATTTGTGGCCTGCTGGAGGTCATTTTGCAGGGCTCTGGCAGTGCTCCTCCTTGCACAAAGTCGGAGGTAGTGGTCCTGCTGCTGGGTTGTTGCCCTCCCACGGCCTCCTCCACGTCTCCTGATGTACTGGCCTGTCTCCTGGTAGCGCCTCCATGCTCTGGACACTACGCTGACAGACACAGCAAACCTTCTTGCCACAGCTCGCATTGATGTGCCATCCTGGATGAGCTGCACTACCTGAGCCACTTGTGTGGGTTGTAGACTCCGTCTCATGCTACCACTAGAGTGAAAGCACCGCCAGCATTCAAAAGTGACCAAAACATCAGCCAGGAAGCATAGGAACTGAGAAGTGGTCTGTGGTCACCACCTTCAGAACCACTCCTTTATTGGGGGTGTCTTGCTAATTGCCTATAATTTCCACCTGTTGTCTATTCCATTTGCACAACAGCATGTGAAATTTATTGTCAATCAGTGTTGCTTCCTAAGTGGACAGTTTGATTTCACAGAAGTGTGATTGACTTTGAGTTACATTGTGTTGTTTAAGTGTTCCCTTTATTTTTTTGAGCAGTGTATTTTGATTTGTTTAACACTTTTTTGGTCACTACATGATTCCGTATGTGTTATCTCATGGGTTTGATGTATTCACTATTCTACAGTGTAGAAAATAGTCAAAATAAAGAAAACCCTTGAATGAGTAGGTGTGTCCAAAAGCTTGACTGGTACTGTATTTATTTAGCCTTGATTGAGGTTTTACTTGAGAGGTTTTATTGTGGCTCTGGAAAGTTATTGTATGCTACACCTGTTGCTGGGGTTTAGTCTTCAGAATCCTATATACCTAGTAGTTATCCTTCACTACAGTCTGTAAATCTGTCGTTCTGCCCCCTGAGCAAGGCAGTTAACCCACTGTTTCCGGGGGGCCGAAGACGTGGATGTCGATTGTGTCATCCTCCCGCACCTCTCTGATTCAAAGGGGTTTGGTTAAATGCGGAAGACACATTTCAGTTGAACGCATTCAGTTGTACAACTGACTAGGTATCCCCCCTCTTTCCCCTAAAATGTATTCCCATTCCCAAACGAGGTCAGGAGTGAGGTTGTAGTGTTGGCTAACACAGGCGTTTGGGCACTAGAGTCCTCTCTCTATGGGACACCACAGACGGACCCTCATTCAGCAAACCCACGAGAGGGGAACATCGAGTTGAGTGTTTAGCTTTCATGGAATGGATCATATTGGACCATCAATTCCATTTTACACAGAAATATATGTTTCTATGGTGATGTTTAAAAATGGAACCTACCTGTATAACACTTCTTTGCAAAACATGCAAAGTAAAATTATCTTTACAGTCTCTTGTTTTATATCGTTTATCAATATGATTTGACTCCTCCTCCCAGAATTCCATAGAAGTCACGTTCGGGCTGCAAGCGCGTTAGGCTACCGCAACATCAGCATCCTCACCATCACTGGGGTGGACCTAGGTGGGATTGACAGCATTAGAGCAAGGAGCTTCAAATTGGTCAATGCTGGTCCTGATGCAAGACGCGTCGGTGAATACGGGAAGTCTTAAACCAATGTTTGACCACGAAAAGGGGAACTCGCATTCAAATCACCGCTATCAAGCGATAGCAGCCAGACCATTCATCAATCTATTGTTTTTCTTTTAAACAGGTAACGTTAAACTAGAATACACCCTAGCGCCAATCGTTTAATTGACAGGAATGTCGATCTAGATTGAATTTCAGCCAATGACAATGGAAAGAAGTGCTTAATTTCACCTCAATAAAATTGCAATAAACTTCGCGATAGTTAGCCTAGAGAAAGGTATTTGGGTTATCTGGTTGGAAATAACCTAGTGCTGTGGACATGGCGGATGCTGCTGAGTGCGGTGTAAAAGTGATGTGCCGATTCAGGCCTTTGAATGAATCGGAAACCAACAGAGGAGACAAATACATCCCGAAATTCAAAGGCGAAGACACGGTGGTAATAACGGTGAGCAAATCTTAATAATTTCATATATATATACGCCAAATCTCCATGGTGTAGTCTACAAACAAAGCCATGATACAGGTGTGTAAATTCAGTCTGACAAAATAAATGTTGATGTGCAAGGTGATCATAAACATTGTTTTATAAGAATGAATAAATAGGCGGTTAATGGCCATTTGTTTTGAAGAATAATGGTGGAAATGCCAGATAGAGTGACCAACATTTTGATCAATGATTCCTGTATTCTGCTATCAATGGAAGCGTCTCTCCAGTTTGGGTCTGGATGGTTCACAATAGAGCCTGTCAACATGATCGAGCTATAGGGGCATAATTACACATGATGTACGCTTGGTGTCAAACTGCCAAACCAATAGGTAGTAAGATAGTACTCTGTGAGTGTTTATCTAAACATCATCATCATTAATTCAGTTTGCCTAGTGGTGGTCAATGGTCACCGAATGGACGGTATAATTCACACCTTTCCCCCAAGGGTCTCCGAGTCTGTAGACTGTCAGTGTGTGTTGTCATCAATGGCATTACCAACCTACTATGTCATCAACGTTAAATTGAATTAAATATAACCTTCTTCTGCTGTAGATGAAAATTAACTTTAATTGAACGTTTGTTGTATCTTATGCTTCAATGTCATTACATGCCCATCCTGATGAGAAAGCTATGGTCTCAAATTAGATTTGATTTGATCTCAAAGGTTATTCATTTTAAGGTAAATCATAAAACAACCGCGCTGAAAGAACAAATAAAAGTCTTAGATTGTCAGTATATGGAAGAAAATGAAAACACTGGCTCATGTTTGAAATCAGAACAGGAAGTATCTCCCTCCCTCCTTTGTAGTGGCCACCCTAAATCAAGGTTTGATTCTATTGCTACTACAGCTAGAGGCTCCCAGCATGGGGCCAGTCAGAGTCTGCATGAGTGGAGCCCATTACAGGGGAAACAGCCTGGTTTGTCTTAGTTTGGCCTGTCTAAACCCATAGAGACATCCTCATTGACCGGACAGTAATTGGAATGGAAAACCTATGTCCTCCCAGGGAGGGGAATGCAAAAGAGGAAATGGCCGTCAGAAGAGAGAACTGCTGGCTGAGTGAGTTTAAGTAGCGTAAATAAGGACCGTTTTTTTTACCTGTAATGGAAAAGGGGAGGGGGTTGCGAAGAAGCTGATAGAAGCATTACCTAGGACATCAGACGTGTGTGTGTGTGTGTTGTGTTTTTGTGTGTGTCTGCTGTGTGTTTGTGCGCATGTTTAATTTCCCAGTTAGTGCTGGAATAGAGTCTGTGTTGGACTGATAGTATTGTGCTCAGGAGGATTTGTGCTGGTAGTCAGTGTGTCTCGTTTGCCGTTGTCTGAGTTCTCCTAGGCTAAGCTGTGCTGTGAAATACACAAAGCCAGCATACCTTTTTCCTCAGTTCTGCCACTAGCCCGCTCCTCTCCCATATGCTAGCATCATACTAGCTGTGCCCCTCCCCCTCCTCTTCCTCAGCCTGGGGGGGAATATACATGGTTCAGTGCCAGGGCAGCTTCACTGATCTCTAGCTCATCTTAGGCTGAAAGATGACAGCAGTAAAAGACCCATGATGTTTATTATTTGACTGGAGAAATGGATGACTAGACTTACAGTATATCATGTTATTGGAAGCCCAGTGATCATTGCTCACACTGCATGCTTCTGCGAGAACAGGTGCTCGGTGGGAAGTGTAGGAAGGTGATAGGGCTGGTCGCTCTCGGTGAGTGTTTCACACGCACAGAGGGTTACGATCCCAAACAGTGCAGCATCAGAACCTCAGATCTCAATGAAATGTTGAAACGCTGAAATGTTTTGCATTGGGATTCAGAAAAAAATAGATAGTTATATCGAGATATTATTTTTGACGATATATCGGATCGTTTTGACAATATCGCAATATTCTCTTTGCGCTAGTTTGCTGTAGCTGCATCAAAACGCCACTACTTTTCCTTCATAGCTTGTTCTCCGTCTTGTTTTTAAATCAGGAGCCCATTTGTTTTCAGCACTCTTATTTCCATAACTGATCAATATGTTTAGAACATCAAATGAAATCGCAGTATCGAATCGCAACACATATAGAATCGTGAGAATCGCAATGCATATTGAATCGGCACCTAAGTATCGTGATGACATCGTATCGTGAGGTCCCTGGTAATTCCCAGCCCTATTACACACCCTTTTATAGGTTAGAATATCTAGCTAAATGTCCCCTCCCTGCTATTGTTCCAAGTTATTGGGTTACTCATCACAAGCTTTACGCTGGAGGATCGGATCCAGTATGAACAGTTGTAACAAACTGTGGACACAGTAGCTTAACACATGCACATATATTATAGGCCCACTGTGACTGTATTTAACTGAACCCTCATTATGGACTGTTAAATAATGAATCAGTTCGGAAGCCATGCAGAGTAAGGCAGGTTCCCTTTGTGCCGACACGTCCGCCATTAGTGTTTGCCTTAGCCCAGGGGAAGGTGTGGGGGTATGGTTGCATAAGGCCAGACCAGACAGTGGAACATTAATGCATGGATCGTTTGTAAAGGGGGAAGGGGAAAGTGTTAGGTAACAAACACACACATTTAGGCCTACTCTTGTTCTTTCTGTCTGTTACACTAAATCAGATAGAAATACATTACATATTTACTAGAAGCCTAGAGTAGATCTACATATCATGCAAAATAAAGCAATGCACCATGTAATCCTGTTATTCTTGCCCTGACATTTAGATGTATTGATTTGCAGCATCGTTTCCGTTTTGTAACCTACACTAATTGCTTATCAGAGAGATGCTGATGATTTCATGCACATAAAACCAAAGTTTCAAACAGCCTTATACCGGTTGCAAAATGAACCGGGGCACCTGGCACCTTCTACCAGACCCCGTTTAAAGGCACTTAAATCTTTTGTCTTGCCCATTCACCCTCTGAATGGCACACATTCACAATCCATGTCACAATTGTCTCAAGGCTTAAAAATCCTTCTTTAACCTGTCTCCTCCCCTTCGTCTACACTGACTGAAGTGGATTTAACATGTGACATTAATAAGGGATCATCGCGTACACCAGGATTCACCTGGTCAGTCTATGTCATGTTTTGTACCCTCTGTGTTCATTTTGGGAGAAATCTCCACATCCTCATACTCTTTGATGCTGGGGGCTCTGCTGTGTGTAATAGATTTTTGTGACTCTCCATTAGAGCGAGGATTAAATTGCCTGTGAAATCTGTAATTGGAAAAAGCACAGCAAAACACAATTTATGACTGTGTCCCTTTGATTTCGTTTGATTCTGTGCATGGTTGGTTGTCAGTGTTCACGTACAGTGATCTTTATCAACATGTTGCCCAGATAAGATCTGTGATGTGCTGCAATACGGTTAACCTCTTAGTCTCTGTTTCTTTTGTGTGGGGTTTTAGGTGAACACATGAACATATGGGGGTGGGCAGGACTGGCTTTGGTTGAGACATTCAAGTCACCGATTTAGACAAAGACCCACTAGAGAATTCAATGGCGAAGGTGCATAAAGATGGAGGAATTCAGATATGGCGTCATTGTTTTTAGCACTACCGACAGAGTTCTTCAACTACAGTGCCATGGTTCAATGTGCCAGTAAATCAGCACAATCTACTTTGTAGTTTTTTTTCATTCCTGCTGTTGGAGCTAGAATTTGGATCATGTATACTGTGCTAATTACGATACAAAAAAAACATGAACAGAAGTAATGTAGAATATGGCAAACTTAGCAAACGAGACATTTGTTGTAAGTACATGGGGCCGCCATCTTTATGCGCCTTCACAATTATGCATTTTCACCTTACCCAAATTTGATTTTATACGAGTGGTAATGGTGTTTGACACCATGTTTATTTATACAAATCAGAGCCCTTCCCAACGATGTAGAGTTAAAAAATTATAATAAAAAGAAAATGTGTAACACAAGGAGTAAAATACACAAGAATGGAGCTATATACAGGGAGTTTGTTTTGTGGCGATATGCGTGTGTGTGTTATGTGAGTGTGTGTGCACGTATGTAGTGTATGTGTGTGGGTTTTGTGTGAGAGTAGTGTGTGTGTGAGTGAGTGTGTATATACATGTATAGTCTTATGAGTGTGCATAGAGTCAGTGCAGATAGTCCGGATAACCATTTAATTAACAATTTAGCAGTCATATCATGGCTATTTAGCAATCTTATGGCTTGGGGGTAGAAGTTGTCTTTCATGGACAATGCACTGCACATGTTACTGGCTGCTCTCTCCAGCAGCACTAGTTTAAGTTGACACAACTTACTACTATAGCCTCAACCTGTTTTAGACAAACATATACAGTACATCACTTATTTATTAATGTGCACAACGATGATGTATTAGATTACAATGTGTAGTGTATTTTTTAAGGGAAAGGTGTGTTTACAGTATTAAGCAAACAAGGCCAGCCTTGTTTCAGTTCTGTTGCTGTCTCTGTGTGTATTTCTAGAGGTGAAATATAGCTGTGTCTTTGTTTGGTTGAGATACAGGGCCGCGGCTGGAGCGATGCGATGCAGCTGCGTCTCTTGGGTAATTTTGTCTCCATGGCGATGTATGCCGGATGTCATTAGAGATGATTGAAAGGGGAGAAGGAGGTCACAGAATCATCGTCGCCAATTACAAACACACAGACCAACACACCCTTTACGAAGAGAGTGCATGCATGGTCACACATACAAGGGTATTTCTTTCCTACACCTGCTCTCTCTCTCTCTCTCTCTCTCTCTCTCTCTCTCTCTCTCTCTCTCTCTCTCTCTCTCTCTCTCTCTCTCTCTCTCTCTCTCTCTCTCTCTCTCTCTCTCTCTCTCTCAAGAAGCTAGGTACAGTATACTCTGCTAAAGACATCCCTCGCCAGGCGGTCCTCCACCATAATGATGTGCACACAGTGTGAGCATGTTCATTTAATAATGCCTGAGACATCATGCAGTCCAAAAGAGCAAAGGCCTTGGCCTTCCTTTGGGACAGCACATAAATTATTGAGAGGTCTAACATGGCATTTAGAACATGTGTGTGTGTGTGCGTGCGTGTGTGTGTTCCTGCGCGTGAGTGCTTGTGCGTGTCTGTGTGTCCACGCATCATTTATTGAGCTTGCAGAATACTGTATGTGTGGTCACATGCGTTTGTAAATCTTGCAGACTGCTGCAATACTGCCATGGGTTTTCAATTTGACTTTTAAACTTGGCTGAGGTAATGCTCATAAGTCATTTAGAACACACAGAGTGTATTGAGCTGAGGTGAATTTATGGGAGACGTTATGATACAATTGAATTCCATATTGAAATTTCATATCGACTAACCTGTAACCCCGCACGTTGACCCGGTACCCCCTGTATATAGCCTCATTATTGTTATTTTATTGTGTTACTTTTTTTTCCTTTTTTTTCTTTATTTAGTAAATATTTTCTTAACTCTATTTCTTGAACTGCATTGTTGGTTAAGAGCTCGTAAGTAAGGCTGGCATTTCACGGTAAGGTCTACACCAATTGTATTTGCCGCATGATTTGATTTGATTTGAAACGTTCTCGTAAAAATACATTGAAATTGTTGAGAGTTGAGAGTGGATTCCTTGTTTCTTTGAAATTTTTGGTGGTTGATAACTTTCATGAACCACACAAGCAGTGCCTTACAATTGCTCAAAGGATCTTGCTGAACAAGAGATTACGATATAGCAGACCGCCTTCCTGTCAGCGAGAGAGAGAAGTCTACAGCACTCAACAGCAATCATGTTTCCATCCTACTCCTCCATCCGCTGAGGGACACCTGGAGCCGGCCGACATCCAATCAGTGCAGGCCTCTCCCTGTGGGATGCAGTTTCCATGACGACCGGGTCATTGTTGGAGCGACAGCTCTCTCTCTTTACCGCTGTTCGGGTTGACCCCATGCCTGCGCTATAAAGGCCTGGAAAAAAGAAATCGCTCCTCTGTCAGAAAGCTGGTCCAGAACAAAGAGAGCCAAACATAAAACAAGCCGCTTAATAGCCTCCTTGGGTTGGGCTTGAATCAAACTGGACCACACACAGATACACAGGTGGTAGTGGCAGATAATATAATGTGTGGGGTCTTTGTTTTCACTGGACCATGCTATCATTGTCACATTGCCCATTGTTTGTTTCATATTGATTGATTTCTTATTGTCTTTTCACCATTAATTCAGTCAGTCAGTGTGATAGGAAAATAGTGTGGTAGGAAATCAAAGGATGGAGGGGAGACATTTTCAAGACAAGATGGTGTTATGAATGTTTTATAATTGCTGTGTAGGATGTACAGCACATGTGGCTTCACATGTCCATCTGTGTGTATGCCATTAATGCCTCTGAGTGGCAGGTAGCCTAGTGGTTAGAGCGTTGGACTTTGATGGAGTGAGAGAGGGGGGGGGTTAAACTAAAGGTCATATGCATGTTCCCCTCAAGCAAGGGGGTTTCTAGCTGTCCTCCAGAGTCCTGGGATTTATCAAAGCCCTTGAAAAAGTCCAGCGGATGTAGCTAGATTGCTAACATACTCTTGTCTGGCTTATTAGTCAGCATGGTAGTTTAAATGGATAGAAAGTTGGTAAACAGAATTACAAACAAATTAGATGTTGGATAACTCGCCACAAAATTTGACTGAAACTAAATACAGTAGAATTTCACAGAATAACTTGTCAAACTTGGGCCCGTAAGGAGAGATGGGCTGGTGTGCTGGCTGTTACATTCCATTGTGTCCCAGTAACTACACTACCCATAATTCCCCTGTGGCCGGCTACAGCCAGCTGTCAGGAAGACTAGGTGGCCTTGCCTTGATATTTAGTGTTAGCCTTCAACTTCACATTACTCTCTGTTGTTGGGCAATAGCTGTACCAGAGTTTCAAGTGCAACACTCATCCACACAAGTGCAACACTGATCCACAACATTGATCCATGTAAAATGTATGCACGCATGACTGTAAGTCGCTTTGGATAAAAGTGATTTCTATTATTATTATAAAAGTATTTGATTAACAGGAAAATGTGCTCTTGTCTCTGTCTCCAAAGTAACATAATAACCTCCAGGCCCATAGTGTAAGGTTGAGACAGGTGACCTGTCCTGTATTCTTGTGACAGGCTAGCGTTGTCCCGGCTCTACCTAAGAGCAGGAGGTGACTGGTTTAGTATGACACCTGCTAGACTGACTGACTCTGAAACAGATCTGGAGAGAACAAGGTCACCAGAGTCAAAGCATCTTGCTTGATGTAATACGGACCCGATCTTATCACCTTGTCAGATTGTCAGACCCAGCTTGCAGTCAAAAGACTTTGAGAAACAGTGAGAAATGCCTGTGATGAAAAGTGTTTAACTTCCATTCAGTTTTGTTGATATAATAATAACTCAGAGCAGTAGCTTGACAAGGATTTCTCAGGGGCAAATGAAAGGTGGAATGAGATGGGGACTCTCTTGGCAGTTACCTTCCTCCTTTTTCCATGCAGGGCAAGCCTTATGTGTTTGACCGAGTCCTGCCACCCAGCACAGCCCAGGAGCAGGTCTACGATGCCTGTGCCAAGCAGATCGTCAAAGGTAAACGCTGTGCCCTATACAGCCCAATTATCTCACATCCTCACCATCGTCATATGAACTCAGTTTCAGGCCTATTTTGAAAGAGTTAACCCCAGTGTGTTTGTTTTGCAGATGTGTTGGGTGGGTACAATGGAACCATCTTTGCCTATGGCCAGACCTCGTCAGGCAAGACCCACACCATGGAGGTAAGTCTGGAGGATATTTTGAGAGCCAAAGAGATTCTGTCAGAGATTAGATTAAGGATAGCAGTATTGAAAATGATACCCATAATCACAGTACATGTGAAGCTACAGTGCAAGTATGGCCATTAGCAGCTAGTTTTAAGGAGCTTTACAAGACAGCACAACGGAGAGGCCCATGGAACATAAAACTGTATAAAGAGGAGACAGAGGTGCAGTCTAGAAGCAGGGTGAACCTTTGGCCTCACTGCCTGCATCATCTGTAGAGGGTCTAGTAACCCATTGACTGAGCAGGGATTGACTGGAGTTTACGCTGTTTCCCTCAGTCATAATCCTAACATGGGAGAGAGAGGAGTTGATTTTTACAGGCGGATCTGAATTGTGCAGTTGTTACTACTCAGGCAGCAGACAATTGAGATTTCACTGACAAACACATTTAAAGCTGTATCTGTCAAACACGTTTGTTTCATTAAAGGGAGGTGCCAGTCAGGCAGCATTCAAACACACACCAAAAAAATATTAATATTTTCAGTTAAAAATCTTGTTCAAGCTTGTGAGAAATGTAGTTCCTAATTCTCCTCGGATGGGAACATTCACCAACAGTCCTTCCCTCCTGCTGCATCTTCCTTCCTGGCATACCTTTATTTAGCCCGACTGCCTATGCCAGACGGCACGCCAAAATAGCAGCGAGGTGCTTCTCTGCCACAGTTCACACGATGTGCCGCCATGCGATTACACATACAGTATAGCCTCCTATTCAGCTGCAGCCGTTCCCCTGGTAACAGCCCAGAGATTCTTCAGCAAGCTTGAGGATGAAATCGAAAAACATTTATACCGTCATTCAGATCCACAGGTTTCCTTAGCAGGTGATGGAAGGGCGGGGAAGCGATGGTGGCAATATGATTAGCTTCCATGCAAGCTCTGCCAGCCTGACCAGGATGTAAAACTATCCCTGTTATGTGTCTCATCTAAAATGCTATTATACATCTCCCCATCGTTGTCTACCTAGAATCATATTACAGTTTGAAGGACATAGCAGCCCTGAGGCGAAGGGCAAACAGTAATAGTCCATTGCAGAGTAAATTATTGCCGGGACAATAATGTTTTTAAATTTCATTGGCTGTTTAAGGAGGGGTCAGACTGAATTAAATAGGGATTGGGATGGAGATGAGAGGACTCAATTCTGAGGCCTGAGTTCGGCTTGCTTGAACTCCTCTGTCCAGTTCCCTTTTTTAGGTCAATGTGAACACAAAGCTCCCCAGGTTCACTTGTCATTATTCCCGCACCACACACTACAATACTGCAATACCATTTCCTCTGCCATGAACCCTCACATTGGTGCCACAAAAGAGAGAAGATGATGATCTGCAGGTTCGCAGAAAAAAATGGTGCTGTTTCTGGATATTTTATTAGCGAATTTCAAGGATGCACGGAGATTCCAAAATATGTTTTGTTGTTTGCAATATGTGGTATATAAAGAACTTATTCACAAGCCGTTTGTTATCTTGTGGGATTTGAATAGTGTGAGAAGAAAACAATATATTTGTAACGGCGCTAAGAGCGGTGTGTGTGGAGTCAGGTGCAGAGAGCAGAGTAACGGTACAACCGTCTTTAATGTGTCCAAGCAAATACAATGTCCAACGCCCAAACACACAGGCGAAAACAAGACGGCATACAACAGACACAACAGTAGCCCAAAACATGGGACAAGCGCTCTCAAAAACAGAAAACAATCCCGCACGAAAGAAGGCGGGCTAAACCGGCTTAAATAGCCCTACTAACCAAAACGAAAACAGGTGCAAACAATCAGGAAAATGAACAGAAAGAAAATAGATGATCGGTGGCAGCTAGTAGGCCGGTGACGACGACCGCCGAAAACCGCCCGAACCGGCAGAGGAGCCACCATTGGTGGAAGTCGTGACAATATTTGGTGAGAATCACAGCATTGGATACAAAATCAATTCTAGCTCTTAAAGGGACAGTAGCCTACATTGGATGTATAATAGCATTATTTAGTCTGTAGTTATTCTTCTGCTACTTATTCTGTTACAAATAATATTTACATGTCAATAGTATCTTCTGGTGGCAATTATTATGTTTAATCTTTTAACTAAATGCAATCTATCCACTTCCAAAATGTAAGGTACTGTATAAATAGGTGATAAGACGTTCTGATGGAATGGGTTGTCTTGCACTTTGTAAAAACCTACAAAGAAAACCGGGTTCTTTAGCTTATTTTTTTACCTCAGAGTTCACTTTAAAGAGGACTGAGATTGATTCTTTTAAAGAGGACTATACAGTGCATTCTGAAATTATTCAGACCCCTTGACTTTTTCCACGTTGTTACATTACAGCCTTATTCTGAAATTGATTCAATTGTTTTTTTCCTCATTAATCTACAGACAATATCCCATAATGACAAAGCAAAAACAGTATTCTTTTGTTGTTGTTGCTAATTTATAACAATTTTAAACAGAAATATCACATTTACATAAGTATTCAGACCCTTTACTCAGAACTTTGTTGAAGCACCTTTGGCAGCGATTACAGCCTTGAGTCTTCTTGGGTATGACGCTACAGGCTTGCACACTTGTATTTGGGGAGTTTCTCCAATTCTTCTCTGCAGATCATCTCGAGCTCTGTCAGGTTGGATGGGGAGCCTCGCTGCACAGCTATTTTCAGGTCTCTCCAGAGTTGTTCGATTGGGTTCAAGTTCGGGCTCTGGCTGGGCCACTCAAGGACATTCAGAGACTTGTCCCGAAGCTGCTCCTGCATTGTCTTGGCTGTGTACTTAGGGTCGTTGTCCTGTTGGAAGGTGAACCTTCACCCCAGTCTGAGGTCCTGAGCTTTCTGTAGCAGGTTTTTATCAAGGATCTCTCTGTACTTTGCTCCGTTCATCTTTCCCTCGATCCTGACTAGTCTCCCAGTCCCTGCCGCTAAAAAAACATCCCCACAGCATCATGCTGCCACTACCATGCTTCACCGTAGGGATGGTGCCAGGTTTCCTCCAGACGTGACGCTTGGCTTTTGGGCCAAAAAGTTCAATCTTGGTTTCATCAATCCAGAGAATCTTGTTTCTCATGGTCAGAGAGTCTTTAGGTGCCTTTTGGCAAACTCCAAGCGGGCTGTCATGTGCCTTTTACTGAGGAGTGGCTTCCATCTGGCCATTCTACCATAAAGGCTTGATTGGTGGAGTGCTGCAGAGATGGTTGTCCTTCTGGAAGGTTCTCCCATCTCCACAGAGGAACTCTGGAGCTGTCAGAGTGACCATTCTTGGTCACTTCCCTGACCAAGGCCCTTCTGCCCCGATTGCTCAGTTTAGCCGGGCGGCGGCCAGTTCTAGCTCTAGCTCTGGTTCCAAACTTCTTCCATTTAAGAATGACGGAGGCCACTATGTTCTTGGGGACCTTCAATGCTGCAGAATTGTTTTGGTACCCTACCCTAGATCTCTGCCTCAACATAATCCTGTCTCGGAGCGCTACACACAATTCCTTCGACCGCATGACTTTGGTTCGACCGCATGGTTTTTGCTCTGACATGCACTGTCAACTATGAGACCTTATATAGACTGTTGTGTGTCTTTCCAAATCATGTCCAATCAATTGAATTTACCACAGGTGGACTCCAATCAAGTTGTAGAAACATCTCAACGATGATCAATCGAAACAGGATGCACCTGAGCTCAATTTCAAGTCTCATAGCAAAGGGTCTGAATACTTATGCAGATATTTTTTGTCTGGTATTGTGTGTAAATTGATGACGAAAACATTTTATTTAATCAATTTTAGAATAAGGCTGTAATGTAACAAAATGTGGAAAAAGTAAAGGGGTTTGAATACTTTCAGAATGCATTGTATGTGGAAACATAGGAGGGTCAAGGCTGAATGATTTGCCCTCTATAAGAGCTTGATAGCAGCCTGTCCTCTATCGCTACTTCACAGGAGGTTGGTGGCACCTTAATTGGGGAGGACGGGCTTGTGGTAATGGCTGGAGCGGAATCAGTGGAACGGTATAAAATCCATCAAACACATGGTTTCCATGTGTTTGATGCCATTCCATTTGCTCTGTTCCAGCCATTATAATCAGCCGTCCTCCCCTCAGTAGCCTCCACTGCGCTACTTGTAGTAACCTGACAGAGAGACTGAATATTTGTTGGGTTGTTTTAAAAATACTCTCACTTTTCCTTCTTGGGTCAGATGTATCATTTTCTTCACATATATTTTGTGAGCAGCGTATTTTTTGCACAAGCAGTTTTTGATATTGTCATGTTTTGGAAATGTTGGATGTTGTTTGTTAAAGATGGTGTGTTCTCAATCTCAGGGCAAGCTCCATGACTCCCAGCTGATGGGTATCATCCCCCGTATCGCCAGGGACATCTTTGACCACATCTACTCCATGGACGAGAACCTGGAGTTCCACATCAAGGTAACAGACACATCATGGAATGGCCCCTCTGAACCCTGGGCTAGTTGCTCAGTGAGTCAGTGTCCATGCATTGTAGCTTAGCTTGCCTTCAAAGAAAATAGTCTGTGTTCATATAGCAGGATTTGTCAAAAGTGTAAGCTAAGTGTAAAATGTATTCAATAGCTTTTGTAAATGTAATATTTGAATATAAAAAAACGACATTTTTGTACAGTTAGCGAAAAAAGTATTTGATCCCCTGCTGATTTTGTACGTTTGCGCACTGACAAAGAAATGATCAGTCTATAATTTTAATGGTAGGTTTATTTGAACAGTGAGAGACAGAATAACAACAAAAAAATCCAGAAAAACGCATGTGAAAAATGTTTTAAATTGATTTGCATTTTAATGAGGGAAATAAGTATTTGACCCCCTCTCAATCAGAAAGAATTCTGGCTCCCACACTCCCTTTAAGAGTGTGCTCCTAATCTCAGCTTGTTACCTGTATAAAAGACTCCTGTCCACAGAAGCAATCAATCAGATTCCAAACTCTCCACCATGGCCAAGACCAAAGAACTCTCCAAGGATGTCAGGGACAAGATTGTAGACCTACACAAGGCTGGAATGGGCTACAAGACCATCGCCAAGCAGCTTGGTGTGAAGGTGACAACAGTTGGTGCGATTATTCGCAAATGGAAGAAACACAAAAGAACTGTCAATCTCCCTCGGCCTGGGGCTCCATGCAAGATCTCACCTCGTGGAGTTGCAATGATCATGAGAACGGTGAGGAATCAGCCCAGAACTACACGGGAGGATCTTGTCAATGGTCTCAAGGCAGCTGGGACCATAGTCACCAAGAAAACAATTGGTAACACACTACGCCGTGAAGGACTGAAATCCTGCAGCGCCCGCAAGGTCCCCCTGCTCAAGAAAGCACATATACATGCCCGTCTGAAGTTTGCCAATGAACATCTGAATGATTCAGAAGACAACTGGGTGAAAGTGTTGTGGTCAGATGAGACCAAAATGGAGCTCTTTGGCATCAACTCAACTCGCCGTGTTTGGAGGAGGAGGAATGCTGCCTATGACCCCAAGAACACCGTCAAACATGGAGGTGGAAATATTATGCTAAGGGGACAGGACAAGACAACTTCACCGGATCAAAGGGACGATGGACGGGGGCCATGTACCGTCAAATCTTGGGTGAGAACCTCCTTCCCTCAGCCAGGGCATTGAAAATGGGTCGTGGATGGGTATTCCAGCATGACAATGACCCAAAACACACGGCCAAGGCAACAAAGGAGTGGCTCAAGAAGAAGCACATTAAGGTCCTGGAGTGGCCTAGCCAGTCTCCAGACCATAATCCCATAGAAAATCTGTGGAGGGAGCTGAAGGTTCGAGTTGCCAAACATCAGCCTCGAAACCTTAATGACTTGGAGAAGATCTGCAAAGAGGAGTGGGACAAAATCCCTCCTGAGATGTGTGCAAACCTGGTGGCCAACTACAAGAAACGTCTGACCTCTGTGATTGCCAACAAGGGTTTTGCCACCAAGTACTAAGTCATGTTTTGCATAGGGGTCAAATACTTATTTCCCTCATAAAAATGCAAATCAATTCATATTTTTTTTGTTGTTGTTATTCCGTCTCTCACTGTTCAAATAAACCTACCATTAAAATTATAGACTGATCATTTCTTTGTCAGTGGGCAAACGTACAAAATCAGCAGGGGATCAAATACTTTTTTCCCTCACTGTATGGCATTTGTATTATCCTGTTACCAAACCAAACCATCAGGTCCATAAAAAGTGAATGGAACAGGTGCTGTGGTGGCTGAGGGTTAGTCCAGTGCTCATTGCTGTGTTAGTGTTAGTGACAGGACCCACAGAGGCATCTGCTGAGGTGCCAGTTCTGCTGGGGTGGCCTACATGTAACATATGGTCACTGCAGTGACACCTTCAGCTGGTGACTCTGTGGCTGTGTGTCCTCGCAGACTTGCCTCCAGCAACTCAAATGGAAATGTTACAATACGAAGGAACCCAAGTGTTCATCTGTTAGAACAGTGAATCTGTCACTAAGGGCAAGACTGGCACAGGATCAATGCTGTCTGTTTGTTTATGCTGTGTGTGATATGTTTTGTGTTTATAGGTTTCCTATTTTGAAATCTACTTAGACAAAATCAGAGACTTATTGGATGGTAAGTAAGGACTTTATTTCTAGTTTCACTAAGTTCAGATTTCTAAATAGTGAGGTGGACAATTTTGATGTATATATTTTTCATTTTAAGTGTCAAAGACCAACCTAGCAGTGCATGAGGACAAAAACAAGGTGCCCTATGTTAAGGTGGGTATCCAATCACTGTAGCTAAAGTTCTATAAACAGGAAGTAGTTCTAATTGTTGATAATATGATTGTTCCTTCTCTAAACACAGTAATATTTCAGGTCATTACCCAGCAATCTTGTGGTCCTCACCTTAACACATTTACCCATTTTTCCACAAAGGGTTGTACGGAACGCTTTGTGTCCAGTCCAGAAGAGGTTATGGATGTCATCGATGAAGGAAAATCCAATCGTCACGTGGCTGTTACAAGTATGGGCTTCTCTTTTCCTCCGGAATCACTTAAGTACATGTTTAATAAAGAAATGTTGCAAGAATGTTGCTAACTACCCATTGATATCCAGTGATTCAGCAAAAGACTGCCCATTTTCTGTGCTAACACTCAAATGTTGAGCTGCTTTTTGTTCGTCCATACAGACATGAATGAGCACAGTTCTCGCAGTCACAGCATCTTCCTGATCAACATCAAGCAGGAGAACGTAGAGACAGAACTGAAGCTGTCAGGAAAACTCTACTTGGTGGATCTGGCTGGCAGTGAAAAGGTCAGAGTGGTTTCCCCTCTTTCTACGTTTTTCTACCCTCCATCTCCCTCTTTCACTAGGTCTTCCCTCTCCCCTCCCTCTCCTTCTCTCACTCTCTTCAATAAATCCTCATTAAAATAACCTCTATACACAACATTTTGATTGAAGACCTATCAGACCTATCTGTCCACAGAACTTGTTTGTAGTGACATCCTGCTGTGGGTATTTATTATCCTCTTCTCCAGGTCAGTAAAACTGGGGCAGAGGGATCTGTGTTGGACGAGGCCAAGAATATCAATAAGTCCCTCTCCGCCCTGGGGAACGTCATATCAGCTCTGGCCGAAGGAACTGTAAGTTATAAGTCTGTTTCCCTGTTTTGTAGTTCTCTCTCTCTCTCTCTCTCTCTCTCTCTCTCTCTCTCTCTCTCTCTCTCTCTTTCCCTCTGTCTGTCTCTCTCTCAGATTGATTATTTCCTTGTCCTATTTTACTAACATGTCCTTTTGTATGTGACGTGAATATAAAATATTCTATAAAATAGCATTTGGTTACAGATGTTGTCTCATTTGTAAAGCTCCTCTTGATCTTCTCTCTTCCCGTCCTGTAGAAAACCCACGTGCCCTACAGAGACAGTAAGATGACCCGTATCCTGCAGGACTCTCTGGGGGGAAACTGTAGGACCACCATTATCATCTGTGCCTCCCCCTCTGTCTACAATGAGGCTGAGACCAAGTCCACCCTCATGTTTGGACAGAGGTTAGCACTCATACTACACACACTGTAGGGTGTTCAGTGTATCTATTGTAGTCAGTCTGCAAGGGGGGATTTATTTGTGTGTCCTCATGGGGATGTAGTGAAAATAGAGATTAGATCTCTAATGAGTCTAGGAAGATCAGCTGTGACCTTGTCGTAATGCTGCTGTTTAGCCCACACCCATCAGCAAGGGTGATAAGAAATCAATGTAGATTATTGGAGTGTTGTAGTTCAGTGTCAGACCTTTGACCTTCAGTACACAAACACTATTTGTGCATAATACTACCATATGCTCTCTTCCATCCATCAATTCCAACCTGTTGGAAATCTCTCTCTCTCTCTCTCTCTCTCTCTCTCTCTCTCTCTCTATGTTGCAGAGCTAAGACCATTAAGAACACAGTGTCAGTGAACCAAGAGCTGACAGCTGAGGAGTGGAAGAAGAAGTATGAGAAGGAGAAAGAGAAGACTAAAGGCTTGAAATACGTGATCCAGAAGCTTGAGACCGAGCTCAAACGCTGGAGGAAAGGTAACAAAGAAAGAGAGTAGAGGAGTGAGAGAGAGGAGGAGAGATAGGGGGGAAAGAGATAATGAGAGAGAAAGAACAAGAGAGGAGAGGAGTGTGAGAGAGAGAGAGAGAGAGAGAGAGAGAGAGAGAGAGAGAGAGAGAGAGAGAGAGAGAGAGAGAGAGAGAGATAATGAGAGAGAAAGAACAAGAGAGGAGAGAGGGAAAAAAAGAGACAGTGACAAAGACAGACAGTAACTTGAGAAAAATTGAGAGAGAGAGGATAGGAGAGGAGAGAGAGCAAGAGAGAACAAAAATAAAATGAAACCGTGTAGCAATTATGGTTAAACCAGACTAGAATCCTGATAAGCGCATCTCGAAGGCAAGGGCCTCCCAGTACATGGAAATCAGTATGATCATTTACACAAACCCACTGTCATTTATTTGACTGTGCTCCTAGTTACTCTACTACAGGAGCATCAGAGAGACTATAGATGTTTGCAGACATCTCCCAGCTACTCCTGGAATATGGAAGCTAAGGACTTCACTTGTATTCAGAGCTCATCGGCTTGTAGGGGATGTTGAACCATCATTGATACTACTGAAACTCTTTTTTCATGAAGAACTCTGGATGACTCAGAGGACTTTTGTTCATTGTATTCACTAAACACATACAGTGTATTCGGAAAGTATTCAGACCCCTTCTCCTTTTCCCCATTTTGTTACGTTCCAGCCTTATTCTAAAATGTATAAAAAATTGTTTTCCTCATTAGTCAACACACAATACCCCATAATGACAAAGTGAAAATGGGTTTTTAGAAATTGTTGCAAATGGATTAAAAACAAAAACAGAAATACCTTATTTACATAAGTATTCAGACCCTTTGCTATGAGACTCAAAATTGAGCTCAGGTGCATCCTGTTTCAATTGATCATCCTGATCATTCTGCAACTTGAATGAAGTCCACCTGTGGTAAATTCAATTGATTGGCCATGATTTGGTAAGGCACACCCCTGTCTATATAAGGTCCCATAGTTGAGTAAAAACCAAGCCATTAGGTAGAAGGAATTGTCCGTAGAGCTCCGAGACAGGATTGTGTCGAGGCACAGATCTGGGGAATGGTACCAAAACATTTTTTCAGCTTTGAAGGTCCCCAAGAACACAGTGGCTTCCATCATTCTTAAATGGAAGAAGTTTGGAACCACCAAGACTCTTCCTAGAGATGGCCGCCCGGCTAAACTAAGCAATCAGGGGAGAAGGGCCTTGGTCAGGGAGGTGACCAAGAACCCGATGGTCACAGTGACAGAGCTCCAGAGTTCCTCTGTGCAGATGGGAGAAACTTACAGAAGGACAACTATCTCTGCAGCACTCCACCAATCAAGCCTTTATGATAAAGTGGCCAGACGGAAGCCACTCCTTAGTAAAAGGCACATGACGGCCCACTTGGAGTTTACCAAAAGGCACCTAAAGGACTCTCAGACCATGAGAAACAAGATTCTTTGGTCTGATGAAACCAAGATTGAACTCTTTGGCCTGACTGCCAAGAGTCAAGTCTGGAGGAATCCTGGCACCATCCCTACGGTGAAGGATGGTGGTGGCAGCATCATGCTGTGGGGATGTTTTTCAACGGCAGGGACTGGGAGACTAGTGAGGATCTAGGGAAATGAACAGAGCAAAGTGCAGAGAGATCCTTGAAAACCTGCTCCAGAGCGCTCAGGACCTCAGACTGGGCATAGGTTCACCTTCCAACAGGACAACGACCCTACCCAAGAAGACTCAAGGGTGTAATCGCTGCCGAAGATGCTTCAGCAAAGTACTGAGTAAAGGGTCTGAATACTTATGTAAATGTGATATTTCAGTTGTTGTTTTTATTTTATTTATTGTTTTGCTTTGTCATTATGGGGTATTATTGTGTGTGGATTGATGAGGGGGGGAAAAAACAATTTAATCAATTATAGAATAAGGCTGTAAAGTCACAAAATTTGGAAAAATTCAAAGGGTCTGCATACTATCAGAATGCACTGTGTGTGTAGAATAGGCTTCTCTAATGGGGTATGTTGGGGACTGAGGATGTTTTCCAAAACCACGCATCCGTTCACTCATTCTTATTCCAGTTCTGTCATTTACTCACTGCTCCCTTTGACAGCTTTGTTTTTTTCTAAATAAAACCTGTGTCAGAATGAATAGGTTGTTGATGTTAGGATTTCGGCCAGCAGGCAATTTGGCATTTTAGTTTGGGCTATGTTCTGAGTGAGTGACCTGGATAGAGGATGTTGTCTCTCAAAGGAATGGCCTTATTATATTCTGTTTTCATCAAAAGTATGTTCGTCATGAAATTCTGGATGCTATGTTTGCAACGATCACCGTCCTCCACTCAGTACTCTTGCAGCAACCTGCTGTGCTTATATGCCTCCTTTTGTACTTTTGTATTCATGAGATTGTGCAGATTGTGAATAATATTAGTAAGCACACATTATCTCCTATTTGCATTGCAAAATAATGCAAGCTGTAAGGCATCAACAGATTGTTGATACTCCCAAATGGGTTACATTGTATATCCCTGCAGCTTGTGAAGACCAGTATGGTCAGGGGTCTCCATTGTGGGGGTTTGAGAGATTTAATGACACAATATTCTAGCTGTGTGTCCCCTACCACAGTATACTATATTAGCTGATGGTGCGGACTGACGGTTGCCACGGCTACCCACCATTTCTTTACTGAAAGTGTATTCCTCTCTCTCTCAGAGATAAGATAACTCATTCATGCGCTGCATTGTAGATTAGCCACAGTTACAAACGCCCAGACAGTCCTTGAAGATGGCAGAGTGCTGTCTGACTCTGGATCTCTGAAGTAGAAGTCCCCCTTCCCCGAGCTCCGTCCGCTTATAACTCTACCTCCCCCCTCCCTCTCTTTTCCGCCTTATCTCAAAGTCTGCATGAGAGCTGCCCAACACAGACTCATCCGTCTTTCCCCCTTTCTGCTGTGAGAGGATTATCCCTGGGTGTGGTGGTGTTTGGCTGGTCGGCACGGTCGGGGGCTAAGCCGCTCGGCTGGGTTCTGCCAGCGGGTATCAGCCTCATCCCCTGTCACAATATTCATGTCCCATGTTTATTTATTTTTTATTTAACCTTTATTTAACTAGGCAAGTCAGTGAGGAACAAATTCTTATTTACCCCGGCCAAACCCGGACGACGCTGGGCCAATTGTGCGGCTCACTATGGGACTCCCAACCACGGCCGGTTGTGATACAGTCTGGATACAGCCAATATCCCTGTCTCCTGTGGAAATGGGTTTGTGCTGGGCTGTGTTCTGTTTATGGGATGGAATGAAAATAGTTACACAAAGATAATAGAAATTATTCTCCTCTGAGCTAAGACGATTTCTGTACAATTTGTTTTGTTTCTCCCTCACTCTCATGTTCTGAATGTGATACAGATGTTTAGGCACATTTAGTGAGCTAAAATCTGTCAAAGCTGTCCATGCTTTCCCTCTCCATAACCCACAACTGTTTGGTTGAGGTCCATCACTCTAACCACTGCTGCCCCCCCCCCCCAACCAGGTGAGGCTGTTCCAGTGGAGGAACAGCTGAGCAGTAAGGAGAAAAAGAGCAACAGTGGTGACGCCATGGCCACGCCCATGATTGACACCATCGCCCCACCCCCTGTCCCGCTATTGGACGAGGAGAAGACCCGATACGAGGGGCTCATCACCGACTTGTACCAGCAGCTGGATGACAAGGTGGGCGGGGGCAGAGAGGAATGGATGGGGCTTCCCAGTCTTAATGTTCACAGTTTCCGATAATGCCGAGAGCACATGAATGCAGCATGATGACTCACTGAGTGATGAGGGGTCATGGTCATGGATGACTGAAAAGGGGCTGTCTGTGGTTAATTGAGGTGGGACAGTTTGTAGATGTTATGAACCACAAGATGGCTTTAATCATATGCAAATGCTATATAATCACATACATGCATAATTCTGTGGAATTGTTGTAAATCTGGTTTAATGATCCAGACATTTACCTAATAAGGGGTGATTAGATTGATTATCCTTAGGTCATAAAGTCAATTATCTGTTGGGAAAATAAACATTGGTGTGCACACAAATCCATCTCACACTAGCAGCCATAGCCCTGCATTAGCTAACTCCCCCACAAAAAGTGGATTACAGAGTCTTGGTCAATCCAAACCTGAATGCAATATTTTTGTATTGTATTTTTCTTCTTTCCTCCCATCTCAGGATGATGAGATCAACCAACACAGTCAGCTGGCAGAGAAGTTCAAAGAGCAGATGATCGATCAAGATGAGGTGAGCTTATCCAACCCTATACAACACATCTCCTTCATCTAGATGAGGTGAGCTTATCCAACCCTATACAACACATCTCCTTCATCTAGATGAGGTGAGCTTATCCAACCCTATACAACACATCTCCTTCATCTAGATGAGGTGAGCTTATCCAACCCTATACAACACTTCTTCTTCATCTATATTCCTTAGTCTCGTAGACTGACATGCTATAACTTGATAAAAGTGAAGGTATTCATCAAATTGAATTAGTGCAATGAGCAAAGGAGTGTTTTTACACTCATAAACAGAGTGCATAACTTGAATTTGTGTTTATTGCCATCTAGTGGTGACATATGGATCTGCATTTGATATACACTGAGTATACCAACCATTAGGAACACCTTCCTAATATTGAGTTGCCCCCTCACCATTTTACCCCCAGAACAGCCTCAATTCGTCGAGTCATGAACTCTACATGGTGTCGAAAACAATCCACAGAGATGCTGGCCCATGTTGATTCCAATGCTTCCCACAGTTGTGTCAAGTTGACTGGATGTCTTTTGGGTGGTGGACCATTCTTGATACACACATGAAACTGTTGAGCGTGAAAAACCAAGCAGCGCTGCAGTTCTTGACACAAACCGGTGCGTCTGGCACCTACTACCAGACCCCGTTCAAAGGCACTTAAAAGTTGTGTCTTGCCCATTCACCCTCTGAATGGCACAAATACACAATTCATGTCTCAATTTTCTCAAGGCTTAAACATCCTTCTTTAACCTGTCTCCTCCCCGTCATCTACACTGATTGAAGTGGATTTAACAAGTGATATCAATAAGGAATCATAGCTTTCACCCGGATTCACCTGGATTCACCTAGTCAGTCATGGAATGTTCATGTTTTGTATACTCAGTGTACATTTTGTAGACCTTTGTTTCATCACACACGCTATGCAAATTCTGTATTAGTAGGGACTCAGTGTCAGCTGCCTACTCTGTGAGTCATATCAGACAAGTATTCTTTCCTTAATGGTTTTTAAAGCAGCAATTATAGAAAGGGATTTGAATAAGAAAGACATTGCCATGGTAACACGTCCATTACGCTCTAGGCAAATAGTCAAGGTTTGAAGGCTAGAGCATGGCACAATCAAACTGCTGAGAGAAACAATTGCTTTAATGCCCTTCTGTCATCTTGTCCACCTCCTGTAAAGTGCATTTGTGCTTTCATTTTGGGATGTGGATTTATAATACCTCGTCTTGTGCCAGAGACTGTAAGATTCTTATATTCTAGTGTTATATTTGGGGGGTCTAAGCACTCTGCTGGAAACATATTGTTTGTGTATATGTTATTTGTGTATGTGTTAACCTGTGTGTGGGTGTGTGTGTATGTTCACCTGTATGTGTGTGTGTGTGTGTATGTGTTCACCTGTGTGTGTTTACTCATCTCACCTGCCCGCCCATCCAGCTGCTGGTTTCGGCCCGTAAGGACTATGAGAAGCTGCAGGAGGACCTGTCCAGGCTGCAGAGGGAGAACGAGGCTGCCAAAGAGGAGGTGAAGGAGGTTCTGCAGGCCCTTGAGGAGCTGGCTGTTAACTACGACCACAAGAGCCAGGAAGTGGAGAACAAGAACCGCTCCAACAACCAGCTCAGTGAGGAACTCAACCAGAAGAGCGTGAGTCATATTGGGAGGAAGCTTGGTCTCCAGGGCTGTGTTTCATTCCAGGAAGATCCCTCCCCTCTGCACACACTAACCCTTTTACAGTAGCAATCATCATCCAAACTGTTAAGAGATTTTTAGAACAGTTCTAATGAATGCAACAGTTGTATAATGGATGAAGACACTCCAAACGTTTAGAAGTTTTAAACAGAGTGGCTACGGATACAGAGTTTCTGTATCCCAGTTTGCCCAGGCTAAAAATACATATATTTCTGCACATTTACAGGATTTTTGGTCACTGGTGTAGCCTACAAACTTCATGTTGTGCACAAAACTGTTCCAACTATTGCATTCCCTCAGTAAGCTGTTAAGCATAAGCGAGATTTCCTGCAAAATTCATGTTGTACACAAAACAGTTGTAACTATTGCGTTCCATGCCTCAGTAAGCATAAGCGCGATTTCATGTTTTTTTTTTCAGGAGGGGAGTAGGCTGCATGCAGCTATTTACAGGTTTTACACTAAATGTGTTATCAACATGTTTGTTAGGGCTGGGAATTGCCAGGGACCTCTTGATACGATATTATCACGATACATTGGTGCCGATACTATATGTATTGCGATTCCCACGATTCTATATTTATTGTGATTCGATACTGTGATTTTATTGCGTTTCAGTGTTCTAAACATATTGCTCACTGTATGTCTGCTGCAGAGAGACAAGAGAAACAAGTTTTGATCAGTCAGGGAAATAAAAGTGCTGAAAACCAATGGACTCCCTATTTAAAAATAACATGGAGAACAAGCTATGAAGGAAAATACTGGAGTTTTGGTGCAGGTAAAGCCAACTAGTGCAAAAATTATTTTGCAATGTTGTTAAAACGATACAATATATCGTAATCACTCCCAAACTCATTGACGATCATAGATAAATTCACCTTCATCTCAAGTTATAAAATGATGGTTATCCAATGATGGGACTTATAAATAAATAATATGGTCTCCCGAAAGTACTGATCTCTATAATGTAAAAAGTTTTGGAAAGCTCATATTCTGAGCTAGCCATTAAAAATGGATGGTCCACAGATTTAATTGAATCTGAACGACCCTTTAACTGGAACAGAACATGAACAAATATGACCTTGGCATCCAGTAATCTGAACCATTTTATACATTTTAATTTTGTTCACAGACTGTATTTAACACCAAGAAAATGTTTTACTCCCAACTGTTCACTGTGTCCCCTAAATCAGGTTGGCGCATTCCTTCATATGATGCGGGAGTCACCTGCAGTTAAATGCTTCTGGGGCAAAGTTACAATATTAATTTGGAATATAAATATTCAATGCTTTGCATCTATTATGTTACTTAATGATGCTAAGCCCTTGAATCTCTCAATCAATCAGAGAAGATTACTGCTGGCAGGCAGCACAGCAGTGAAGAAAAGGTTGACTCTAAGATGGCAACCACCTCACTCTCTCCCATTTAACCAGTGGATACAGTTACTATTAGAAATGATAACATTAGAATTATCAACAGCGAGAATGAATGGTGCTAGTCAAGGAATAATTCAGGCCTGGACAAATATACTTGACTGTAACCAAAAAAGCATTTATCAAATCAAAATATATGTTATATTCAAGATTTTTCAAAGTAGCAATCCTTTGCCTTGATGACAGCTTTGCACACTCTTGGCATTCTCTCATCCAGCTTCATGAGGTAGTTACCTGGAATGCCTTTCAATTAACAGGTGTGCCTTGTTAAAAGTTAATTTGTGGAATTTCTTTACTTCTTAATGCGTTTGAGCCCATCAGTTGTGTTGTGACAAGGTAGGGGTGGTATACAGAAGATAGCCCTTTTTGGTAAAAGACCAAGTCCATATTATGGCAAGGACAGCTAAAATAAGCAAAGAGAAACGACAGTACATCATTACTTTAAGACTTGAACGTCAGTCAATCCGGGAAATTTCAAGAACTTTGAACGTTTCTTCAAGTGCAGTCGTAAAAACCATCAAGCGCTATGATGAAACTGGCTCTCATGAGGACCGCCACAGGAAAAGAAGACCCAGAGTTACCTCTGCTGCAGAGAATAAGTTCATTAGAGTTACCAGCCTCAGAAATTGCAGCCCAAATAAATGCTTCACAGAGTTCAAGTAACAGACACATCTCAACATCAACTGTTCAGAGGAGACTGCATGAATCAGGCCATCATGGTCTAATTGCTGCAAAGAAACCACTACTAAAGGACACTAACAAGAAGAAGAGACTTACTTGGACCAAGAAACACGAGCAATGGACATTAGACTGGTGGAAATCTGTCCTTGGGTCTGATAAGTCCAAATTTAAGATTTTTGGTTCCAACCGCAGTGTCTGTGAGACACAGAGTAGGTGAACGGATGATCTCAGCATGTGTGTTTCCCACCGTGAAGCATGGAGGAGGAGGTGTGATGGTGTGGGGGTGCTTTGCTGGTGACACTGTCTGTGATTTATTTAGAATTCAAGGCACACTTAACCAGCAAGGCAACCACAGCATTCTGTAGCAATACGCCATCCCATCTGGTTTGCGCATTTGTTTTTCAACAAGACAATGACCCAACAAACCTCCAAGCTGTGGAAGGGCTATTTGACTAAGAATGAGAGTGATGGAGAACTGCATCAGATGACCTGGCCTCCACAATCACCCGATCTCAACCCAATTGAGATGGTTTGGGATGAGTTGGACCACAGGAAAAGCAGCCAACAAGTGCTCAGCATATGTGGGAAGGGCAAATCCTTCAAGATTGTTGGAAAAGCATTCCAAGTGAAGCTGGTTGAGAGAATGCCAAGAGTGTGCAAAGCTGTCATCAAGGCAAAGGGTGGCTACTTTGAAGAATCTCCAAAATATAATATATTTTTTATTTGTTTAACACTTTTATGTTTACTACATGATTCCATATGTGTTATTTCATAGTGTTGATGTCTTCACTATTATTCTACAATGTAGAAAATAGTAAAAATAAAGAAAAACCCTTGAATGAGTAGGTGTGTCCACACTTATGACTGGTACTGTATGTATATTTAGACTTTTGTAACTTTCTTTGCTTTCAGGCCCACGGGGCAGGGGTAGTACCGGGGGTCAACTCAAAACACAGATACTCAGTGTAATTAGCGATTGAATGTTCTTTTTTTCGTCATCATTGCAAACATTGGCTAAGCTGCGCAAGAAGCAGACAGGCAGTCAAGTAGTGTTCTTTTTTCAGGAACTACGATACAACAGCAACTGTAAAAGATCACCCTACACCATCACACAAAACACGAATTGTTTTTGCTCCAACGTGTAGGGACTGCGTCCTGCTTGTGCAACTGCAATATCCGTTACGACAGACAGAGAAGATTGTAGCCTTCATAATATATATGTTTTGGAATGTTCGTTCAAATCCCAGCAGGGTTTTTATTTCAGCTGTTCAGAAATATGAGGCAGAGACATAGGTTACATCACCATGGTTCAGAAGAGGGTGTGTAATGAGCGAAGCGTGAAGCGAGGGGGAGTGTGAACAGCAGCTATGTTAGAAAAACGAATGTGTGAGCAAAATAACACATGCGCAGAATGTGATCCAGATCCTTAGCTTTGAGAAAGTGGTTTCCAGAGGGGCGAGCGGCGTCGGGCGTGGGTGAAAACTTATCCGTAGCATGACATTTTTTTTTTTTATCCATCAGATATTGACTGAATTATTGCACATAAAACATTTTACTGGCATGGACAAATAATGAATGAAGTTCAGGTATTACATTTATTGTCACCATTTTCTTAGAATGTGGGGGAAAACGACAGGCACAAGAAAAAGTATGAAACAGTGGCAAGAGTCAAATGAAAGCAATCAATCCAGCGAGATTGAAGTGATTTATCCCCCTCAAAGACAGGAAATAGAAAAAGACAGATCCTCAGGTGGGTGGGGTATCCACATTGCTACAGATCTCAAAGGACTGAATATGTACATCTCAGGAACTATTGCTTTCACCTACCCAGTTGTCTCAGATCCGTGAAGGAGAGTGAACAAGGGCAGAGGGAAGGGAACATTCCCCATTCAAAACATATTCTAGAATATAGATTATGACTGGACTGTGATTGTAAAATGTGTGTGCGTTTCAGACCACTCTGGAGGGGGTGCAGAGGGAGCTGTCCAGTCTACAGGAGCTCAGCAGTCACCACAAGAAGAGAGCAGCAGAGATCCTCAGTCTACTGCTCCGAGACCTCAGTGAGATAGGAGGCATCATCGGCACCAGTGACCTCAAGGCTGTAAGGACACACATTATACAAACATATTACACAATTACACTCATACACACATATACACACTCTGTCATTGAGACACACTACCTGTTACAAACCGTTTTCCATACAAGCACATATTCCATACACTATCTCACTCACTCCTGATCTCTCTCTGCTCCTCAGATGATGGAGGTGAATGAGGTCATCGAGGAGGAGTTCACCATGGCCCGTCTTTACATCAGTAAGATGAAGTCGGAGGTCAAGTCTCTGGTGAACCGCAGCAAACAGCTGGAGAGCTCCCTTGTCGACACCTCCCGCAAGATGCAGGCCAATGAGAAGGAGCTGGCCTCCTGTCAGTTACTCATCTCCCAGGTAACCAGGAAGTCGATTTAACATCATTTTCTATATATATATATTTTTAAAACAGTCCACTCTCATTGGCCTTCAAGAGTTGTTGAATATTTTCCTTTCTTCAATTTACTATTCTGTTCATGCAGCTTGGTTGGAAAGTGAGGTAGTAGCTAGGTTTCAATCCATTTGGCGACAGATTTTCATGCAAATATAAAACAATCTGCATAAAAACTATATGCGCATTTTCCCACCAGAGATGTGTTTCCATCAAATTGACTTGTTGCAGATAGAAAGGCTGTGCGTGATGACATAGTGCACATAAAATACCTTTTGATGCGGTTAAATTCCCATGTATCAAATTAAAAATTCAAGTTAAATCGGTTTCCTTCGCATTTTTCAACTTTACTGATGGTTTTCTCACAAAAAATGTTGCGTTATATAGCGAATGTGCCCACTCTGGTATTGGCACGTGTGCTCTAGCCAACAGCGCTAGCTGAGAGCTTTTGGCTAGATCGCACATATAGCCTACATGATGAGATTATTATATTGGACAAAAGAGCGAGATTCTTTTTATTTGTCAGACAGCAGCCAAGCATCGATCATCACATCATGTCACCACCCTGTGAATTTCATCATAATTTATTTAATTTGTAGCCTAATAAACTGCATGGTTTCCCAAGTCGTAGTGGGAGGACGACACAACATGTCATCGCATGACTCCAAGTTTACTTCGATACGATGATTATTACAGTATATCAATATTTGCACATAAAAACGTTTCCACCAACATTTTCACCAACAATAATTCATTTTACAAAATAAGTCACAGACACAAAAAGAGCTCACTGTCCAGCGCATTTTGTTTTGTCCAAATTTGGAAAGTTTACCGAAAAATGTTCTTGTTTCCGTCATACCGGTCATTACATTTTTTATCCGATATTTACTTTACTCGCATAAAAAGATTGGATGGAAACCTGGTTAGAGAAAGTATTATTTTCCACTGTTATTAACCCCGTCCCTGCCTGATGGTGTGTGTCCTCCATGCAGCACCAGGCTAAGATCAAGTCTCTGACAGACTACATGCAGAACATGGAGCAGAAGAAGAGACAGCTGGAAGAAAGCCAGGACTCCCTGATGGAAGAGCTACACACACTACATGCACAGGGTGAGACACGCAGACACCAACACAAACATACCTGTCACCAATCATTCCATCACATGAAAAAAATAACTGTCTCTTGTTTTTTCATCTTCACAGAGAAAATGAAAGAAGTACACGTGATGGATAAGCAGAAGGAGCACCTGACCAAACTGCAGGATGCAGTGGAGATGAAGGTAAATATCTCTCTATTTCTCTCATCCTCTCTCTCTCTCATCCCCCACTCTCTTTCAGGTTCCTGTGAAAGATAAATAAAATCAACAAACTTTGACCCTTGACACTGTGTTCCCCTCTGCACTCTGTAGAAGACCCTAGAGGAGCAGATGGAGAACCACAGAGAGGTCCATCAGAAGCAGCTGTCTCGCCTGCGGGATGAGATCGACCACAAGCAGAGGGTCCTGGACGAGCTCAAGGAGTAATATAATATTGATTTATTTCAGTTACAGGTCTTTTTGAAAAGTCCCATTTCAGGTAGTAAACATAGTCCCATGCGATAATGACAGTATGTACAGTGTAGCATTGATTTATACTATACTGAATAGTGACCACTGTGCTCTCCCCTAGTCTGAACCAGGGGCTGCAGCTGGAACAGAGGAAGCTGCAGTCAGACTATGACAAACTGAAGGCCGAGGAGCTGGAGAAGGACGAGCAACTGCAGAAGCTTGTGTAAGTCTGCCTATTACACTATCTACCACAGCTCTGTTCTGTTCTCCTCAGACGTGTGTGTAACATGGTTATAACACGGTCATAACGTGGTTGTAACATGGTCATAACATGTTTGTAACATGAAATGAGTCGCCAAGCCCTGAACACCATGTGTCCTCTCTGTCGCTCTGCTGTAGCTTCATGAATGAGAAGAGAGAGCAGGCCAAGGAGGACCTGAAGGGGCTGGAAGAAACTGTGGTGAGTAGATGGAGTTATTATAGCGTACATCTCAGGTGTTGATTGATGTTGAACTCATTGACCATGAGGTGAATCAATTCCACCAGGCCAAGGAGCTTCAGACCCTGCACAACCTGCGCAGGCTTTTCATCCAAGAGCTCACCTCCCGCGTCAGCATGGTAAGTTCAGGAAGGATAGCTTATCGGGGGAGATATCTCCTTAAGTCTCAGCTGGAATTTTTCCACTCTGTAAACATTCACATATGCACTCATTTGTGGGCTTACTGTATGCCTTTACATCCACCTTTTCTGCTAACAACTAACAAGGCTGTTGCCATTGTTTGGTGAAGTGTTATTTGTTACTAAGGCCAGAAGGCGAAGGCAAACAACAAAACAAGTTGACTTTAGGAACCACTTTCCCACGCTATGTACCATATACTGTAAATGTCAGCAGTTGTGGTGTGTACCACCACACCACCAGTCACGAGTCATGACCCAGTCAAATTCCCTCTTGGTCACGGTAATCCCATCCAAAACTGTGCAAATGAATGGCGCTGATGGGTAGCCTACCGAACTTGCTAATGGCCCTCGCTAATGGCCTGGTACTCGCGGGCACTCTATTGTCCCTCTAATCATTCGCTAAACACTTCCTGATTTAATTTGAGAAATCGGAATAATGAGGACAAATGGTGATGGGAGTTAGAGCTCGAGGTCCGAAATGGACACAGGAAAGCTCCGGACCCAAAATGCGTAATTACATTTTTAAAACACGTTCTGAAATGACCTAAAGAACAACTGGTCTGATCCGAGTGAGGGAAGCAGCAGAAAAGGCAATTGTTTTGTTATTTATTAAACTGGAGCATTGGAGAAAGGGAGAGAGAGGCACAGAGCTAGCAGCTGTAAGTTAGGGAGTGGAGGCCGTACTGTGTGTTAATAAATGAGTGCGAGTAAGACACTGGAGGCTCGGAGCACCTGAGCAGAGACATGGAGGGAGAGACCGCAACCACTGTTATCTCGTGTTAAACTAACTTCTTGCTAGTTATTTATTATCCCATCCGATTATATAGTATATCATATAGTACCTGTCTTGACTGCATCAAACCGAGAGAGACGCTAGCTAACTATGCTAATTGAGGCTAGCCATAACATTACTGCTCTTCTCACTGTCCTACAGTTAGCCTACACATAACAACAACTTGGTCGTTGTAGCCTTTCTTTCTCGTTTAACTTTTAATACTGTCATTTTAATTCCATCTTCCATTGATTACATATCCCCTAACTTGCTTGCCACACAAGCAGAGCAGCAATGCAATTGTATCTGTCTCCGCGGGAAGCGCAAGGATCAGAGCGCATTCCTTTTTTTGCAACTTTTTCCAAATCATCAATATAGAGTCGCATCATGCAGCCCATATGTTTGATTTCTAAGACATTCCCAGATATATAGGCCTATTGCAACTAAATAAATAACGGATTTTATTGTGATGGAGTAGGCTATATTAAATAGATTAATTAAACGTATTAACATGTAGATGTTCTAAAGGAGATGCTAAACATGTTTATGTTAATTAACAGTTAATTACCTTGAGACCGGCAGTCATTTGCATGACACTTACCGTCTGACACAATTTTGTGACCGCCACATGCCCTATGCGTGATGTCACTTCCCTGTTTCTGTCCAATCAGAGTGCAGAGATGGATAATGATGAGGCTGGGGGCAGCCTGGCTCAGAGACAGAGGATCACCTTCCTGGAGAACAACCTGGAGCAGCTCACCAAGGTCCACAAACAGGTAGGAATTACACACACACACACATGCTTACACACACACTGTAACTACATATCCTCCTCTTCCCCGTCTCTCCTCTCCAGTTGGTGCGTGATAACGCCGACCTGCGCTGTGAGCTGCCCAAGCTGGAGAAGCGTCTGCGGGCTACGGCTGAGAGGGTCAAGGCCCTGGAAGCGGCCCTGAGGGAGGCCAAAGAGAGTGCCATGAGGGACCGCAAACGCTACCTGCAGGAGGTGGACCGCATCAAAGAGGCCATGCTCTCCAAGAACGCCTCCAGGAGGGGGCACTCTGCACAAATAGGTGAGAGACAGTGGTACACAGTAGAGAATGTTGGGAGAAGTTGCCCCCTACTTGTGTCTCAGGGAGCATCATGTTTCATACTGTATCTAGTGATAAATGATTTCCAGGTAACTTAAATTTAGCTGACATATCTCTGTATTAATATATCTGTGTGTGTGTGTTGTACAGGAAATTGTATGAAAAGTTTAAATCAGTGTATATTCCCTGTCTCGCCCCTTCTCTCTCTGTAGCTAAGCCCATCCGTGCAGGACATCAGCAGCACTCCACATCCTCTCCCTCAGCGGGCCATTCCATCCGTGGAGGTTCTATCCGCGTGGGTGGTGGGGTGTCTAGCCCTCACCACCACCGCCACCCGGCCTCTCCATCACCCCAACGTCAGCAACAGCAGCAGCACCGCAGCAAATAAAGCACAGGTTAGTACAGGACATATTGTCATTAGTCATTGATCAATTCATTAGTTGTCTTATTTTCATCATTCTGTATGAGAAAATAAAGTGTTTTGTGGGAATATATGTGTACGATTTTAGTGCTTAGTTTGAGGTCCAACAAGTGGATATGCCTTGCGACTGCTTCAGAAAGCTAAGTAGTTCCCTTCTCTCTGATGACTCCAATTACCTTTCCTACTTCCCACACAGCTCTATTTTTAACCTTACAGCCATTCCTTACAATTTATTCACGGATGAATTAGAACAATACAGCTGTTCAATGCTTTATTCAGCCAAATTAGAAGAAATGCCTATGGTAACCCTGAGCCCAGCTGTGTGGCCATTTCTCTTTTTGTCACGCGTTTAGCATGACTTAATCACATCGGACTACTTGGTGATGGGGTCTGGTATTGGCCCACTCTGGCGCTGTTGGCCTTTGAGAAGATTAATGACAGCCAGGAAACCAGCCATTAATTAATGAAGTCTCAAAGACTTTAATTCAGGCTTTAATCAGCCCTGAGAGAACTCTGGGAATCACTTGAGGTTTACAGAGAAAGCCAAAGGCCTCAATGACATCTGTGTTGGTGCCAATATCTAGGTTAGGACCAAAGCATTCACTCTATTCTAGAAACTAGTACACGAGATCTGAATCTTAAAGGGTCCCTAGGAAAGTGTTCAGAGGCCTCTACATTTCAAATGTAAAGTACAATATTGGTCCTCAAGGGGGCAGCACATATATATATATATAAAATCAGAGCTTTGTGTTTTTTGTCCCTTTCATGACCTCATGTTATCTGAAATACATCACCAATCGAATGCTATTACCTCACACTTACAATGCAATACTAGGCAATCGAACCATAAACAATCTCTTTCTGAGTCTCTCCCTGAGTCTTTCTCTCTCTCTTTCTTTTCACAGCTGCAGGTGTAAGCTGGATTTTCCAGCTGGATGTACAGCCCATATCTCCTCTCCGTTTAGGACCGGACCCCACTCCAGGACTGTCTGGGATATTCTCTTTCCCCATGGACCTTGCTATCTCTCTCTCTAACCACTGGGACCAATCCTCCTCTCCTTCTCTCACCATTCTGCCTTTACTGGGACTCCAGACTCCTCATTCCTGAAAAAACACACTCTGTAAGCCAGATATCTGTATTAATAGGTCTTCTATCCTCATGGTAAAGAGGAAAGAGAGGCTCCGTAATGCTGAACAAGTGCTTTTCATCTCTCGCCTTCTTGAATCTCTCTCACTCTGCCTCTGTTTCTGGTGCTCTATCAATATGCCTCTCTCTCTCTCGCTGTCTCTCTCACTCACTCTCTCTCTCTGACTGAAATTGTGGGATGAGCTACTGTATGTTGTTGAGGGTGATGTCTCTATGGTGCTTGTTCAGTGTTGTATCTTGTAAAACAGGCTGGTTTTCCTTTAAGATAAATTATGAGAAAAGATGGTTTAGAGGGTAACATTGAATATGGTTGTTTAGGGGTTTCTGTCTAACACCAATACCCTCAGAAACAGTAGAAGGGATACGGATGTTGCTAAGGATGAACGTATGGAGACACAGTTAGTGTTGTAGTGTGTTTTAGAACCCACATAGTGTTTTTTGATGAATGTTTAGATCCCCTCTGAAAGTAGTGGTTTTGAGAGTAGCACTCTGTTTTGTACTGCATTTTGTTGATTTAATGATTATTTGCGCAACTTTGATGAAGATATCTGCTATTTATTTTACTCATTTTATTTATGCAACATTGATGTTAGTTATTTGAACATGTGCTTTGACAATATCACACACTACTGAAGTCACGTGAAGATTCTATGGTCAGACTTTACTAATCTACTCTGCTTGAGGCCCACATTGTTAAGATACAGATCAACTTTCTTATTGTAAACTTTTCTAATTCAGAGTATGTATCCCATATGGTTTTAGTAATTGCCAAGCTACAGAAGCAACAATTTAAGACAGCATTGGAGCAGATTGTTCAGACAGAACTCTGAATTTTCTGCAAATATTTTCTATGTTCTTGGTTACCGGGGCATTGAATCTTTTCGTTTGTGTTACTTGCAGACCAAATCAAAATACATTAATGAGGTGCTATGAAGCCAAAACAGAAGGATCGTACAGCTTATGAAAATGTCCAAGAAATGTGAGGAATTAGACCTTTAAGATATATAGGTATTTTGTAATGTCTGACATGGTTATTATACCGTATTTCCTTCCTTTGCTGGGTTTCGTTTGTTGCTGCTTTAGACTGAATGTCTCACATGCCAGGTTGTTATTTTAAAAGAATGTGTATTGTCAATTACCTTTATAAATGAAGGTATAGAGGAAAGATGACTAAATACCTGTGGTTATCTGAAGTTGAAGAGATGATGAGACGTGTGATTGGTTGTTTCCCCGCTGCAATGATGCTGATCAGCCCATCAGGAGATCTTGCAGTGCATGGGGTAGTCGAAACTGAAGTGTTTGAGTTATAGGGTTTATCAGGGATTTCATGTTTGGTCTTTCTGGATTTACTCTCTCCGCTCTAAAGAAGTAACACAATCAGAATGGTTTACAAATTATATAAGGTTGTCATTGTTGTCATTGGTCTGGGATCTAGAGTATTTCCTCCATGTCACCTGTCTACTTGTGGTCCACCTGTATTCACGGTGCTAAAGGATATTCAGACTAATGTTTTGTAGATATCTGCTCTCTGTCATGTATCAAATCAAGTGCTTTTCAACTGCCTCTTTCATTCTAGTTCACAAAGCCTAAATAAGTGTTTTTCTGAACTTTGTATGAGGAAAGGAACAAAATAAAGTCACACAAATACAAATAAAAAATATTTCACATGCTTCGTAAACAACAAGTGTAGACTAACAGTGAAATGCTTACTTACGGGTCATTTTCCAACAATGCAGAGTTAAAGAAAGATTCAATGTTTTTTGTTTTTTTATAGTGTCTAAATACACAGTGAATAATGAATTATGCTGTTGTGAAATGTGTTCTATTAAGGTGTCTTGGAACAGGGTATAGCATTCGTTCACCTCTCATACTGGTTTCCTGTTGAAAGTCATGCATTAATTTACTTACACATATGAATGACCCTTCCTTAAGGTATTATCATGATGACTGAAGGATGACTGTTGGCTTCTGTCAAATTCCTGAGCTAAATGTCATTTCCTGTTTTAAATTTAATTTATCTTATCGCTTCTCTCTCGCTCTCTCTCTTTCTCTCTCTCCATCTGTCTCTCTCTCTTCTGAAGGGTCTTTCGTCACTGTTAGTAACTCTTCGTCTGAAACATTTGCAAAGAAAGCGCTTGTGAGTCAACTATCAATAAGGTTTATGGTACAAGGGACAATGTTGTTCAGACAACGGTTTTCATAAGTTAAAGAGAAACTCTGACATGAATCATATTTAGACATTTTTCTCATCATATGTCATATGTAGGCCTATGTTCACCACAAGATGTATCTCTGTCCTGTACCTAATAGGCTACTACACTGTTCTGTTCTGACAAAATAGTGCTGTTGATGATGACTGCATGGTGTAAGATAGCAATTTCAGATGTCAAGATTCATTCAAATAAAGACAGATAAAACTGAACAAGCCTGGTGTTAGCCAACATAATAGCCTATTTCTTTCCCTTTACTTATTTAAATAGGCCTACATGATAATCTTGGACCCATAGACTGAACTCTTTGTTTCAGACACAATAAAAAGCAGAATATTATCTATATCAATATGTTGTTGTCTTTCTTCTGGGAAATTGTGTAATTTTTTTAACAGCTATGATGAACAACTTGTGCGGGGGTGATTTGGGTCCTCACACTAACCCAGGCAAGATTCCCATATCCAGTTCTCCTCGAGAGGGAAAACTTCACCTGCCCTTCAACCCCGCCCTCCGGTTGGCTTCCCCGCCTCTTCCCGGGTCCCGCTGCGCCTGCTGCCCTGTCAACCACACCGAGACGAAGCAACATGGGTCATACACCGAAGTTGTAGGCGACGAAAAAGATACCTACCTCGCCGTTTTCAACTAAATCCAGAAACAAACTGAACAAACATTGCCAAAGGTAAGTCAATTGCACGGTTACACGGTTTTGCAATGGAGGAAGGCGCAATAAGTGATTGATAGTGCAGGCTACAGATTTTTGCATAGCCTAATTCATAGGTTACATCGAGCCCTTATTGTAAGTATTACAGAAAACGTAATAATAATCATTAATCGAATATGGAAATATTTATAGTAGTGGTAAATTGTGGGTTTTATTTTTTTATGCTTCTAAGGGGCGCAAATCTTGTTATCGATGGCAACGTAGTAGTAGTCCATTGTCGTGAACTGTTGTCCATTCAGCAGACAGCTGTTGGTGACATGTTTAACCATCGAACAAAGGCCATTGTATTGGTCTATTGAAAATGTGTGCGGAACACTCATGCCCAATAGTTTCCAATGGTTGAGCCATAAGAGAAACAATGGACATCTAAGTGTATGTACTGTGTGCTCTTAACTATGGCGTACTGGCAACTAAGGAACAGAAATGTTTATGTTGTGTCACTCACTGCCCACAACTGTGGTCCAAACCACAACACAGATCATTTGATCATTCAACTTAGAGATTTCATCACTAAGTATGATCCAGAATTATGGAAAACGATATGCATTTAGACCCATAATGTTTTGGCTACAGTAGCCAGCCTACAATTGAATCATTCTTTTTTTGTAGTGGTCAGGAAGCCACACACCCAGCCACCTATAGCCCTCCCTCTCTCTCCATTAATGTTCAGCTATGACAGTTGCAGTGCCACATAAGGCTAGCCTGTTTGTGTGTGTCCTGCCGGCCCAGGGATGCACTGCTGACCCCTGTCTCAATCTGTCACTCAGGGCCTAGCCAGGGCCACACAGCTTCCAGGAAACAGAAATGCACAACCAACAGAAATGTATTGCCATTGGCAGCTTCCCAGTTCCCAGCTTCTATTTATTAATATTTCTTTGGCATTTCTTGAGTATTGCTCTCACTTAGCGTAGGCCTATAGCTCTCACTCATCATGTAAACATATAGCTGACATATAGCTCTGAAATCTCACAGTAGTACATATATTTATTTATGTTACATCATTGTCATTAAACACACAAAATATTTCAAATATGAAAACAAGGACATCAGTTTGAATTGAATCTAAGCTACCCATAAAGCATCACCAGAGGGTACTTACTTTTGGTTCACTTTGTCCGGACAGGTGGTTCTCAGCATGGTCCTATACACACCAACTGCTGCCATTAGTCCACCAGTGCACAACCAAAACAAGTTAAAAACAGACTGCCTACCCCCCTCTCTTCAAGTCAAGCCTCTATACTTGTACAAGTCTGGTGCTCGGTGTGTTAGGTCTCTCTCTCTCTCTCTCTCTCTCTCTCTCTCTCTCTCTCTCTCTCTCTGTCTCTCTGTCTTTGTCATCCTGTTATCTTCCTCTATCAATGCATCCAGCAGCCCCATTTCTTCCACTGTGGCCATCTTCCCTTTTCTTATTTTTTTTCTCTTTCTCTCCCCTTCTCAAACTTGTCAGCCCCTCTATCAGTCTTGTCCCTCTTCCCCCTATCTCCCGCCATCAGTCATTTTCTAGGGTAGTCAAGAGTGAAACTGAGCCCTCCTCCCCCTTCTTATCATGTCTGTCTGTGTGTTTGTCTGTCAGTCTGTTGTCAGGACAGTGGGAGATCACAGGGGAATTTGTTGATGAGCTGTTTGAAGTTGTGCCCTGCTCTTAAGGAGGGCCTCGGCTGATGATGGCCTTAGAGTGGAAAAGGCAGAGAAGAATCCATCCATATCTGTCTGTTAGACTGGTTTCATCAAGGGCCCTCTCCACTAAGATAGAATAGAGAGTTTATAAATGAGAGGATGAACTTAGGTTACTTGGGTAGTAGGGCTGCACAATTCATCTAATTCACATCAAAATTGCAATATTGACCTGTGCAATATCCATATAGTAAGAGATCCATATCACATGCAATATTTTGAAATGCCACTCAGCTATGTGTAACATCTGTAGTTAACCCCGTCTTGTCAGTTTTCACGCTGTTCTGTTAGGTTAAATGCAGTCTACAGATTGTACCAAACAAGAACAATGCTGTTTTCCACGTTGTTTCTTAATATAAATCATTCTATTTCCATGATTCCAACAGTTCCCCCAAGTGTTTTTTCGATCTATATCGCAAGTCAAATCGCAATAGTTGGTTAAAAAAAGAATCGCTGATATCATGTAGCTATAGCTTACTGCTGCAACACAGAGATAAGTGTTGCAACCCTGAGCTCTGGTATTGCTCAAACAGTGCTGCTGCACAATGTTTAAAGTTTGACCATCATTTAATTTATTGGGCGCCGGTCCTTGGCAGTAAGATCTAGCTCACAGACTTTTGGGTTAGTGTGTTTGTAGTCAAGGAGAAGCACATGTGAAGACATACTACTGCTAATGCTGTGGAAAGATAGCACAAGCTGTGTTTTTTTATTATTGGATTACGACTCAGTCAGAACATATCTGATAAGAACCCATCTGATATTAAGCATTGGTGATAACGTTTTTTTTTACCACAGACACCATCTTTTGCCACATTCTGAGTGGGCTTAATCTTAATCTTGAAAGTTGACATGTGTTGAACTTTTTTTTTTTTTTTTTCAGGAAAGCAGTAAATAAGTTAAATTCCTGGTTTCAAAGAAAGATACTAAAGATACCGAAAAATATATATATAAGTTTATTATTGTCTTCTTTGGAGAAGGCTGGATGTAATGTACAATAGAATCAACAAAATATGCCTGTTATCAACAGTAACTACAATGTGGCTCCAAGCACATGTGTTCCTTTTGTTAGTTGCCAGTTTGTTGCAGAAGGTTCTTCATTAAACCATTTGGATACTGGCCAGGGTTTTAAGTTGCTTTTGGTGTTTTTCTCCCTCTGTGTCGTATAACTGACTTCATCAAGGCCGACCCAACTCGAGGCAATTACACAGGAATCTGAGAGTGGTCACACACTACCAATTAACTTTTTATCACTCTGCTGAAAAGAGGGGGCCTTGTTCACTGGCCTGCTTTGATTCAGCAGCCACTTTCCCCCATGAAAAGAGAGGAGAGAGGGACGGAGACCGCTGGAGAGATGGATAGACAGTGAGAGAAGGATGGATGGTGGTGGGTTAAGACGACCAGAGAGATGGCAAGAAGAAAGGTGGAGAGGGAAAAATGAGTCTTCTCAGTTCTCATTGTCTTCTCAGTTTTTAACCCCCATTATATCGCCCTCCAAATAAACCCCTGCAACAAACCTACTGTTATAAGCACTAATAAAAAAGCTACATATTATATAATTGGATGACAAGGTGGAAACAGTTTTGTTCAGAAGGCGTTTAGATAAACTCCCCTGCAGCTAGGATTTAACCTTCGTGAAAAACGGAGCAAAATGAGAACATAGCATTACATGAATGTCATATGATTATTATACGGGAAGACACCATATGTTGTGAATGCAATGACGTTAAGGCTTTGAGGTATAGGGTCTTAATATAGACATATAAAAAAAGTCAGCCTTCAGGCTAGAGTACACCTCCATCACGTGTCATCTGAGCGCCATGTCATTATGTCATGCAGCCTACCTACCGGTTTATGTCATTGACCAGATGAGGACAGGCTATCATTGTGTGTAGAGAGAGATTGATGGACGTCACCTACTCAGGCTTCCCCCATACTTAAAAATAGTTACCTCAGGAAATCTGCCTTGCTGTGGAGTCTTGAGAAATTACCAGTTTAATTAAATGCAAATGAGATCATCTATAAGATTTCCCCATTATTTTCATTGGACTGGTTGTTTTCCAACCCATGGTGTCAACATAAATAATGCCCATGGAATGCCCCATTGTTGAAAAAGGGGAGTGTCAGTGGTTCCTTGGAGGCTAGTCTTCTGATTGAAGGGGCAGGTGAAAACCTATGATACAGAACCACCAGCGATGGTTGCCTGCACTAATAAGTCCTGGCCTGAGGCACCTGCCCTTCCCCCGTGTTATTTTCATGATTTTAGGATGGACGATGGGGGTTGATGTCCCTGTCCAGAGGTGATGTATGACCCAAAGACAAACAGGTTGCCACAATGACTGATAAGAGTCGCGTACAAACATTGGCAGATTACCATTGGGTCCTACCTGAGGAAAACTTGGAATTCATAAGGTTATCTTGAATCAACATTTTAAACTAGATAGGGTGAGGCAGAAAGAGAGGTGGGAGAGATTTGTCTGAAAACAAGAACATTTCATTAAGGTACAATTTTCACATCTCTTGTGTTCTTGCAGTACTGACTTCTGAATACTTAATAAACTCTGTCATGGATTTATTTACCTTTCGAAGTGGTAGGCGCTCTAGTTACTCTCCGGGGTGGTGAATCGCATGTGGTGTGAAAAGACCTCATTTCCATAAACAGAACACCCAAGTCTTCATTTCTAATCCTGTCCCAAATGAAGAGTTACGAACATGCTGATCTTAATGTTGGCACCTGTGACCAGAAATGGTTAAAGCAATGGTTCCTTTTTGGACTGCTGAGTTAAGGGAGAGCCCTATGCAGGGCATTGTGTGATTTAATATTTGCCATGTGACATGTCTTAATAAACAGAAACTGGCACTGCCCCATAGAATGTTCAGGCATGCTGCACCACCGGCTCTGCACTCAGGTGACATATGCGAAACCATGGGAGAAGAAGGGATTACTATATTCAACCTCGCTGGATAAAACGTCCAGGCATCTCTTTTCAATTATCTTGGCCCAAGGCCCAGGTGGGACAGCTAAAGGAGTTTAATTTAATCTTAACCTGACGAGCACTCCGGGATAGGACCCAATCTCTCATCATCTCTACAGATTAGATCTCCAAGGTGCAAGGTCGACAAAGGCACAGGCAGACTGACTGGAGCAATCGCCCAATGGCCTGCTCTGGTTCTATTGATTCCACTGTAGGTTTGGAGAAGGAATTGTGTCTCGTTAATTAAAATGATCGAAGACCCTCGACCGTTAAGGAGAAGCTCTCAAAGCTTTAATGAAGATAATTGCCAAGTTGAATGGTCCAATTATACAGCCTATTAAACCAGGTACTCGTTTACAAAAAAAAGTGAAACTAACTCCATCCAATTGTATAGTATCTCATGGTACTGCGTGAGTCAATGCACATTAAATGTTTATATTTTAGTGTGACTGTCGAGTTTGACAAAGAATGTTATGTTTAATCTACACTTTAATTACATTTTGGCCTTTTTCCGCCAGTGCCCCTAAAACCGATGAGAGAAGACAAGAGAAGTAGGCACATAGTGATCCAGTTCAGAGCAAGTTAGAGGTGGCACATTGAAAAGCTATACAACCCAATTGTTTTACTGTCAATGTATTTCCCAGCTCTACCTGCGTCCTCCCCCAGCTACAAGAAGCCTTTTGTCCATTAATAAAGTGCCTTCTATTGGAAAACACCTGCAATTCCAGGCTCACCTTTTTCATTGAGACCCAGTATCTGATGTTTGAAAGACTGCTTTGTCCTCCTGAGGACCTTTTATGCTACCTATATAAGCAAAGCTTAAGCCTACTATAATTCGGCTTTGTCATGTTTTTAAAAATATTTTTAAACTCTTAAACCCTCTGGATTTTTACAGTTTTTTTTTTGTTTGCCAGATAACAGTTCATGGGGTCAACTGGCTTAGACAGGCTATAGCTATGTGCTGAGTTTCACACATTCCTGCAGGGCTTCATAGGTAGCTGGTTGAACGTAAACTGTATAACACACTAGGTGGGGGGTGGAGTAGTGGGCCATTTGAAACCAATTGAAATCTAAGATGAATAAGCCTGATCCTGTAAATCACAGTCAGATCTAACTGTCAGGACACAATAGACATATCTCCACTCTGAGATACCTCTGTCAATGACAGTCTGACACAGCACAAATACGCATTAGTCTCACTATTCTTTCTCCATCTCACAATAGCTCCCAGTTTTTGTTATGTTGAAGTTGTTAAAGATAGTGTGTTATTACCTACCACTTGTGGGGCTATAGGTACATTATATATACAAAAGTATGTAGACATCCCTTCAAATTAGTGGATTTGTCTATTTTAGCCACACCCGTTGCTGACAATCCATGCAATCTCCATAGACAAACATTGGCAGTAGGCCTTACTGAAGAGCTCAGTGAGCTCACCCTCATAGGATGCCACCTTTCCAACAAGTTAGTTTGTAAAACTTCTGCCCTGCTAGAGTTGCCCCGGTCAACTGTAAGTGCTGTTATTGTGGAAACGTCTAGGAGCAACCACGGCTCAGCCATTAAGTGGTAGGCCACACAAGCTCACAGAACAGGGTGCTGAAGCGCGTAAAAAAACATCTGTCCTCGGTTGCAACACTCACTACCAAGTTCCAAACTGACTCTGGAAACAATGTCAGCACACAAACTGTTTGTCGGGAGCTTCATGAAATGGGTTTCCATGGCCGAGCAGCCACACATACGCCTAAGATGACCATGCGCGTTCTCTGGAGTGATGAATCACACTTCACCATCTGGCAGTCCGACAGACAAATCTGGGTTTGGCAGATGCCAGGAGAACGCTACCTGCCGCAATGAATAGTGCCAACTGTAAAGTTTGGTGGAGGAGAAATAATGGTCTCTGTTTTTCCTGGTTCGGGGCTAGGCCCCTTAGTTCCCGTGAAGAGAAATCTTATGTGCTTCCAACTTTGTGGTAACAGTTTGGGGAAGGCCCTTACTTGTTTCAGCATGACAATGCCCCTGTGCAGAAAGTGAGGTCCATACAAAAATGGTTTGTCGAGATTGGTGTGGAAGAACTTGACTGGCCTTCACAGAGCCCTGACCTTAACCCCATCAAACACCTTTGGGATGAATTGGAACGCCGATTGCGAGCCAGGCTTAATCGCCCAGCATCAGTGCCCGAACTCACTAATGCTCTTGTGGTTGAATGGAAGCAAGTCCCCGCAGCAATGTTCCAACATCTAGTGGAAAGCCTTCCCAGAAGAGTGGGGACTGTTATAGCAGCAAAGGGGGGGACCAACTCCATATTCATGCCCATGATTTTGGAATGAGATGTTCGACAAGCAGGTGTCCACATACTTCTGGTAATGTCGCATATATTACCCCTAGTGGATCACTTCTGGAGAGTCAACAGCATACTACCTTCTTGACAGATGTCAGGTAAGAATTTGGCAACTTTATTTAGCAAACATTTGGAATTTTGTGTAGCCAACCCCAATGGTGAAGAAGCATTCGTTCCTTGCCTGAATTCCTTCTGTTTAATGGATTTGATGTCTTTTCAGATCAAACACATCCCCAAATGGTTGCTCCACTGATGCCTCAGTAGCACTCACCCATTTGTACCTGTTGGCTTCACCTGGAGAGTGCTTTACAGACGATACCTGAGACGGCTCAGGTGGTTTTCTGGGCCCAAGTCCACCCCTTTCTGCGGCATCTGCGGTGAAAGCGTTTTCGATTTCCTGGCAGAGTGGGGTGATACAAAGACAGTCCTTGTTTTGGAGACTGTCCCTTTTCTAGGCCTAGCGGGCTGGAACCTGGGGAGCAGGGTGGGAGTGGTGGTGGGTGAGTGGGGGGTGATAAGGGGATGCAGAGGGGCATAATCTGACAGTCAATTAAACTGACCCTTAAACTCACACCCATGTAATGACCAGGAGGGATGGTTCTCCAGGGGACCGAAGCACTGACTTAATAAGGGAGGCCGGCAAATTTGTTTATGTCAAATAGTACCATGGGCATAAAAGCTCAATATTACATTCGGTCTTTTCCATACTGTAGAACATTATGTTCAGAGTCTACAGTGTTAAATCACTTCAGTAACTTTCCCATCTAAAAAAGAGCTATATAAACTCGATTTCACAAGCTTTAACTGGCTTGGCATACCGGGGCCCCTCAGGGGTGCGTGCTTAGCCCCCTCCTGTACTCCGTGTTCAACCACGACTGTGTGGCCAAGCATGACTCCAACACCATCGTTATGTTTGCTGACGACACAACAGTGGTAGGCCTGATCACCGACAACCATGAGACAGCCTATAGGGAGGAGGTCAGAGACCTGGCAGTGTGGTGCCAGGTCAACATCCTCTCCCTCAATGTGAGTTAGACAAAGGAGATGATCGTGGACTACAGGAAATGGAGGGCCGAACAGGCTCCCATTAACATCGACGGGGCTGCAGTGGAGCAGGTCGAGAGTTTCAAGTTCCATTGGTGTCCGGCATCACCAACAAACTATCATAGTCCAAACACACCAAGACAGTTGTGAAGAGGGCACGACAACACCTTTTCCCCCTCAGGAGACTGAAAAGATTTGGCATGGGTCCCCAGATCCTCAAAAAGTTCTACAGCTGCACGTTTAAGAGCATCCTGACTGGTTGCATCACCGCCTGGTATGGCAATTGCTCGGCATCCGACCTATATACTATACGGTGTCAGAGGAAGGCCCCAAAATTGGTCAAAGACTCCAGTCACCCAAGTCATAGGCTGTTCTCTCTGCTATCGCACCGCAAGCGGTACCGAAGCACCTAGTCTAGGTCCAAAAGGCTCCTTTACAGCTTCTACCCCCAAGTTATAAGACTGCTGAACAATTAAACCCCCCTTTTTTTTTTGTTTTTACACTGCTTTTATTGTTTATCTATGCATAGTCACTTTACCCCTACCTACATGTACAAGTTACCTCGACTAACCTGTACCCCCGCACATTGACTCGGTACCGGTACCCCCTGTATATAGCCTCATTATTGTTATGTAATTTTATTGTGTTACTTTTTTGTTATTGAATTTTTTTCTTTCGTTTATTTAGTAAATATTTTCTTAACTCTATTTCTTGAACTGCATTGTTGGTTGTTGTATTTGGCGCATGTGACACATTTGATTTGATTTGGCTACTGGATAAAGTTTTTTTAATTTTTTTATGCAGATTAGAGGTAGACCGATTATGATTTTTTTAATAATGACAATTAAAACAATACTGAATGAACAATGAACACTTTTATTTTAACTTAATACACTGCTCAAAAAAATAAAGGGAACACTTAAACAACACAATGTAACTCCAAGTCAATCACACTTCTGTGAAATCAAACTGTCCACTTAGGAAGCAACACTGATTGACAATAAATTTCACATGCTGTTGTGCAAATGGAATAGACAACAGGTGGAAATTATGGACAATTAGCAAGACACCCCCAATAAAGGAGTGGTTCTGAAGGTAGTGACCACAGACCACTTCTCAGTTCCTATGCTTCCTGGCTGATGTTTTGGTCACTTTTGAATGCTGGCGGTGCTTTCACTCTAGTGGTAGCATGAGACGGAGTCTACAACCCACACAAGTGGCTCAGGTAGTGCAGCTCATCCAGGATGGCACATCAATGCGAGCTGTGGCAAGAAGGTTTGCTGTGTCTGTCAGCGTAGTGTCCAGAGCATGGAGGCGCTACCAGGAGACAGGCCAGTACATCAGGAGACGTGGAGGAGGCCGTAGGAGGGCAACAACCCAGCAGCAGAACCACTACCTCCGCCTTTGTGCAAGGAGGAGCACTGCCAGAGCCCTGCAAATGACCTCCAGCAGGCCACAAATGTGCATGTGTCTGCTCAAACGGTCAGAAACAGACTCCATGAGGGTGGTATGAGGGCCCAACGTCCACAGGTGGGGTTGTGCTTACAGCCCAACACCGTGCAGGACGTTTGGCATTTGCCAGAGAACACCAAGATTGGCAAATTAGCCACTGGCGCCCTGTGCTCTTCACAGATGAAAGCAGGTTCACACTGAGCACGTGACAGACGTGACAGTCTGGAGACGCCGTGGAGAACGTTCTGCTGCCTGCAACATCCTCCAGCATGACCGGTTTGGCGGTGGGTCAGTCATGGTGTGGGGTGGCATTTCTTTGGGGGGCCGCACAGCCCTCCATGTGCTTGCCAGAGGTAGCCTGACTGCCATTAGGTACCGAGATGAGATCCTCAGACCCCTTGTGAGACCATATGCTGGTGCGGTTGGCCCTGGGTTCCTCCTAATGCAAGACAATGCTAGACCTCATGTGGCTGGAGTGTGTCAGCAGTTCCTGCAAGAGGAAGGCATTGATGCTAAGGACTGGCCCGCCCGTTCCCAGACCTGAATCCAATTGAGCACATCTGGGACATCATGTCTCGCTCCATCCACCAACGCCACGCTGGCGCCACAGACTGTCCAGGAGTTGGCGGATGCTTTAGTCCAGGTCTGGGAGGAGATCCCTCAGGAGACCATCCGCCACCTCATCAGGAGCATGCCCAGGTGTTGTAGGGAGGTCATACAGGCACGTGGAGGCCACACACACTACTGAGCCTCATTTTGACTTGTTTTAAGGACATTACATCAAAGTTGGATCAGGCTGTAGTGTGGTTTTCCACTTTAATTTTGAGTGTGACTCCAAATCCAGACCTCCATGGGTTGATAAATTTGATTTCTATTGATAATTTTTGTGTGATTTTGTTGTCAGCACATTCAACTATGTAAAGAAAAAAGTATTTAATAAGATTATTTCATTCATTCAGATCTATGATGTGTTATTTTAGTGTTCCCTTTATTTTTTTGAGCAGTATATAATAGATTTTATTTATGTATTTAGTCTCAAATAAATAATGAAACATGCTCAATTTAATTTAAATAATGCAAAAACACAGTGTTGGAGAAGAAAGTAAAAGTGCAATATGTGCCATGTAAAAAAGCTAACGTTTAAGTTCCTTGCTCAGAACATGAGAACATATGAAAGCTGGTGGTTCCTTTTAACAAGAGTTTTCAATATTCCCAGTTAAGAAGTTTTAGGTTGTAGTTATTATAGGAATTTATAGGCCTATTTCTCTCTATACCATTTGTATTTCATATACCTTTGACTATTGGATGTTCTTATAGGCACTATAGTATTGCCAGCCTAATCTCGGGAGTTGATAGGCTTGAAGTCATAAACAGTGCTGTGCTTCAAGCATTGCGAAGAGCTGCTGGCAGACGCAGGAAAGTGCTGTTTGAATGAATGCTTACGAGCCTGCTGCTGCCTACCACCGCTCAGTCAGACTGCTCTATCAAATATCAAATCATAGACTTAATTATAATAAACACACAGAAATACGAGCCATTGGTCACTAATATGGTCAAATCCGGAAACTATCATTTAGAAAACAAAACTTTTATTCTTTCAGTGAAATACAGAACCGTTCCGTATTTTATCGAATGTCTAAATATTGCTGTTACATTGCACAACCTTCAGTGTTATGTCATTATTATGTAAAATTCTGGCGGTCTTTGTTAGGAAGAAATGGTCTTCACACAGTTCACAACGAGCCAGGCGACCCAAACTGCTGCATATACCCTGACACTGCTTACACTGAACGCAAGAGAAGTGACACAATTTCCCTAGTTAATAATGCCTGCTAACATGAATTTATTTTAACTAAATATGCAGGTTTAAAAAAATATACTTCTTATTAAAAATGTGTTTGCTAGGTAGCATTAGCTAACGCTAGTCAACCGTACCTGCGCCAACTCTCCTGTATTTTTCATCTTATAGCTTGTTCTCCATCTTATTTTTAAATCTTGAGCAATGTTTTCAGCACTTTTATTGCCATGACTGATCAAAACACATTTTCTCATGCTCTCTTGTCTTTCTGCAGCAGACATATAGAAAGCAATATGTTTGGAACATCAAATTGCGTATCAAATTGCAATCAGGGGTTGGGGAACAGAACGGAACTGGAATAGACATTTTTATAGGAACAGGATCAACACCGGGAACGGAGGAGTTCTATACTGTTCCGGAACAGATCCGTTATTTCTAAAAGCATGGGAACCGGTTAATAACATTATTTTACATTCCGGGCATTTTTTCCCAGTCCCACTAAAAACGCAGCAAAGCGCCTATGGAAAGACCTCACTCAGTCATTCATAAACGTATTCCAGTGTCTGCCTGCTAGCTGAAAATCTTTGTGTGTGTGTGTGTGTGTAGGATACCTGCCCCTCCCCCTCCCTTTGAAGCATAGTCTGCTGTAGCCTACTGATGTTTACAAGCGTGATTCAAAAAGATGTTTAATTAGAGAAGAATGGATAAACTTTTATTCAACGCTAGTTAAGGATACTATAGTTATCACGTTTCACATTGGATTTATTAATGACTAAAAGGTAAGACGTGCTTTTATTTTAATTCTGGTGCAGCTCTGCACACACAAGCTTGGTAGCTAGCTAGCTAGGTAGTTTTGGTCCAACGTTAAAGCAACTCTCTGAAGTTCAAAAAGTTCCTTTTATAGAAGCTGGTCCTCGGTAGGTGTAATTCTGTGGGCCTAATTCAGATAATGCATGTCATAACAACAAGGTGCCCAGCGCTTCAAAGAAGGCCTCCTCCACCCTCTCGCTCTCTCCTCACCAACAAAATTTCATTTGCATCTCGCGCTCTATACTTGTCTGTCGAATGCATGTAAACAACTATAGCTTTTGTACGCTCAATAGCAAGTTGTTCTATCCGCAGTGATTGGTGAAGTAATTTAATGTTGAGTTAATTGTAAAAATATATATATATTTCGGAGGGAACGATATAAACCGTAAATTCTTTGGGGGGTTGAACCTGTTCAGAGGTTAACTTCCAACCCCTGATTGCAATATATATACAGTATATCACAAAAGTGAGTACACCCCTCACATTTTTGTAAATATTTGAGTATATCTTTTCATGTGACAACACTGAAGAAATGACACTTTGCTACAATGTAAAGTAGTGAGTGTACAGCTTGTATAACAGTGTAAATTTGCGGTACCCTCAAAATAACTCAACACACAGCCATTAATGTCTAAACCGCTGGTAACAAAGTGAGTACACCCCTAAGTGAAAATGTCCAAATTGGGCCCAATTAGCCATTTTCCCTTCCTGGTGTCATGTGACTCGTTAGTGTTACAAGGTCTCAGGTGTGAATGGGGAACAGGTGTGTTAAATTTGGTGTCATCGCTCTCACACTTCCTCATACTGACTGGTCACTGGAAGTTCAACATGGCACCTCATGGCAAAGAACTCTCTGAGGATCTGAAAAAGAATTGTTGCTCTACATAAAGATGGCCTGGGCTATAAGAAGATTGCCAAGACCCTGAAACTGAGCTGCAGCACGGTGGCCAAGACCATACAGCGGTTTAACTGGACAGGTTCCACTCAGAACAGGCCTCGCCATGGTCGACCAAAGAAGTTGAGTGCACGTGCTCAGCGTCATATCCAGAGGTTGTATTTGGGAAATAGACGTATGAGTGCTGCCAGCATTGCTGCAGAGGTTGAAGGGGTGGGGGGTCAGCCTGTCAGTGCTCAGACCATACGCCGTAAACTGCATCAAATTGGTCTGCATGGCTGTCGTCCCAGAAGGAAGCCTCTTCTAAAGATGATGCACAAGAAAACCCGCAAACAGTTTGCTGAAGACAAGCAGACTAAGGACATGGATTACTGGAACCATGTCCTGTGGTCTGATGAGACCAAGATAAACTTATTTGGTTCAGATGGTGTCAAGCGTGTGTGGCGGCAACCAGGTGAGGAGTACAAAGACAAGTGTCTTGCCTACAGTCAAGCATGGTGGTGGGAGTGTCATGGTCTGGGGCTGCATGAGTGCTGCCGGCACTGGGGAGCTACAGTTCATTGAGGGAACCATGAATGCCAACATGTACTATGACATACTGAAGCAGAGCATGATCCCCTCCCTTCGGAGACTGGGCCGCAGGGCAGTATTCCAACATGATAACGACCCCAAACACACCTCCAAGACGACCACTGCCTTGCTAAAGAAGCTGAGGGTAAAGGTGATGGACTGGCCAAGCATGTCTCCAGACCTAAACCCTATTGAGCATCTGTGGGGCATCCTCAAACGGAAGCTAGAGGAGTGCAAGGTCTCTAACATCCACCAGCTCCGTGATGTTGTCATGGAGGAGTGGAAGAGGACTCCAGTGGCAACCTGTGAAGCTCTGGTGAACTCCATGCCCAAGAGGGTTAAGGCAGTCCTGGAAAATGATGGTGGCCACACAAAATATTGACACTTTGGGCCCAATTTGGACATTTTCACTTAGGGGTGTACTCACTTGTTGTCAGCGGTTTAGACATTAATGGCTGTGTGTTGAGTTATTTTTAGGGGACAGCAAATTTACACTGTTATACAAGCTGTACACTCACTACTTTACATTGTAGCAAAGTGTCATTTCTTCAGTGTTGTCACATGAAAAGATATACTCAAATATTTACAAAAATGTGACGGGTGTACTCACTTTTGTGATATACTGTATATATAATCTTGAGAATCACAATACATATCGTATTGGTACACAAATATCATATCGCGAGGTCCCTGGCAATTCCCAGCCCTAATGAGTGGCCAATATATAGAACATGACATCATCTTGACATGATGCAACTGGAATGAGTCAATTACAGTAGCAGGGTGTTTTCTTTCCCTCTATTTTTCTGTAGCGTCATTCAGAATCAAAATGACCCCAGATTCTGCACACAGAAAAACAAACCTATACCCAAGGGTCGAACAATCAGGTTCCTTTCCTCCGCTCCGCTCCACCCCTCGCCTCTCACTGAGGCACGACAAGACGAAATCAGATAACCACACATTACCCTCACCAATGTATTACCTCAATACATCACCTCACCTCCTCCGCTATATCACTGTATACCCACCTGAAATGGCCAACGGGAAGGCAAGGCAATTTTAAGTGTTGGTTTGACACTGTACCACCAACCTGTTCCCCCCTGGGGCTGTGTTTTCAATGCGAGGGATGTCTCTGGCATGCCAATAAGCCATTTTTGCACAAATGTTGTACCACAGTGATTCTCCCAGCCTTTTCACTTGACTGATGTCATTTTTTTGTTGTCAGTGTAAAACAATGCAATGCATGTAGACCAGAGATGCTTTGCAAGAGACCTACATAGAAGTCTTTGTACAGGAAACTGTACAGTACAAGAAAATATAGCATGCGTGCATTGTATAGCCTACATAGATTTAGAGTTGACCCCATTTAGTCGACTGGTCGATTGTTTGGTCGATAGGCTGTTGGTCAACTGGGATTTGTTGGGTCAAGCAGTTGCAAAAAAATGTAATGTGGCACACAAGACACCTGTCTGATTCGTGCCTGTCTCAGTGGCCTATTCCATTGCGGAATGGCTTATATGCACAAAGCACTTCTCTCTCCAGAATGCTCTCTCCTGTAAATGTGTGTGCATTCATTGTTTTTTAACTTCATTGTGTGAATTGTTTGCCCTTTGATTGTTAGTGTCTATCAATTCACCATTGCATACATCACCAGTAGTACATTTACCGTTAATCATTTCTAATCAATAATGTTTGTTTGGTTTCGGTAATTTCTGTTAAAGGTGCTCATTGCACCTGATAAAATTCTAATCGCCTAATTTCGGTTTGTGACAAAACAAGCAAGTATATAGTAGAGAATCATTGTACCATCTAAATCGATGTGAAATATATTTTCCATTACCAAAAATATTGTACTTTCAACTGTTTGAAGCTGGTGTACAAAAACCGAAAGTAAAAGAAGCAAAAACTAAACTTAGGCGCACAGGAAAAAACACGCTGGTTGACTTGAACATACAAAACAAACTGGCACAAAGAGACAGGGATAAATACACCAGGGAAAATAAGCGACATCTGGAGGGGGTGGAGACAATCACAAGACAGGTGAAACAGATCAGGGTGTGACAGTTATCGCCTAGCTAATGGTTGACTCTAATCGGATGGTTGTGTGTAACGCTGGGTCCCATGCAGAACACTTAGGTTAGTTTTAGTATCAGCCTACGTAATCAAAGGCAATGTTGAGAAGTTTTCTGCATCTTTTATTACACATGCCAAACTATATCTGAAAACTGATGAACATCATACTGTACAATGGATAAATGAATACAGTTATTATCAGGACCCAGGATAAGGCCCAGATGCAGACAGTTCGAATCACAGATGTTTATTAACAAAACTGGTCAGTAATCCAGTGCAGAGTCAGTAAGGTACAGAATGGCAGGCAAGCTCAGGGTCAGGGCAGGCAGAGGTCAGTAATCCAGGGCAGTGTCAGAAAAGTACAGAACAGCAGGCAGGGTCAGGGCAGGCAGACAGGTCAAAAACGGAGGGACTAGAAAACAGGGACTAGCGCGAACAGGCATATGGGAAAAACCACGCTGGTATGCTTGACAAGATGAACTGGCAACAGACAAACAGAAAACACAGGTATAAATACACAGGGGATAATGGGGAAGATGGGCAACACCTGGAGGGGGGTGGAGACAAGCACAAAGACAGGTGAAACAGATCAGGGTGTGACAGTTATCACCTAGCTAATGGTTGACTCTAATCAGATGGCTATGTAATGCTGCGTGTTATGCTGGGTCCCATGCAGAACACTTAGGTTAGCTTTTATATGGCTATTAGCAGGCAGTGAAAACATAGTAAACTCTGTCCACCTGGATTGGTCTGTGCCCTGTATTATAACTTCAAAGCCCTCAGAGAAAGCTGCATAGATGAGATCTTGTCTAACAATCTGATTTAGAGAGAAAAAGTGAAAAAGGAGAGATGATGTTAACGTTTTTCCTGAAGGCATTTTGACCAACCACAGACCGCAGACATACCATAGATTTCTGAGCAGCCTTTGAGGCTAGAGGTTTGTTTTGCTTCCAGCTATTCTCTAGATCGGTCCTTTGTCACACTTCCCTGGCTTTGTTTACTATAATCCCCTGTCTTCATGTCATTACTGAAATGGCACCAGTCATGTGAACCAACATAGTTTCACCTTCTGAGTGCAGACTCATCTGACTGTTAAACTTTATAGTACAAGCAACTGGCAAATTAGGATTTTTTTTTTCTTAGAACAGTGATTTCCATAATGATCAGTTATTCTTCATTTTTGTGACTTACTTTTAAAGGTACCCAATCCCTCTGCAAGTTGGTCCTCACACATAGTTATTTGTGGCGGCAGGTAGCCTGGTGGTTAGAGCGTTGGACTAGTAACCGAAAGGTTGCAAGATCAAATCCCTGAGCTAACGAGGTAAAAATCTGCCGTTCTGCCCCTGAACAAGGCAGTTAACCCACTGTTCCTAGGACATCAATGAAAATAAGAATTTGTTCTTAACTGACCTGCCTAGTTAAATAAAGGTAATAAATAAATACTTTTGAAAAGTGTTCAGCCCAGGCTATATAGGCCTACCAAAGGGAGGTCAACCTCCAGTCTAGACATGCTAGACCATCCACAGCAGGAGACACCTCTCAAAGGCCATCTCGAAGCTCTGGTGTTGATCAGAGGGTTGTCGACAGCCTGAGTGGTTTACAACCAGTGTGTCTGCCTGGGCTCTGACTGCCTGATATTGTCAAACAAGAGGGAGAACGACCCATGCACACAAAAGAGCAGTAAAGCCTGATGAAAAGGCCCCTTGGGTTTTATAGGGCCTTAGGCCTGAGGGGTTTGTGACAGAGCACTGACCAGCCCCTTAGTCACTTCCTGTGTTGGTGGATGATCTACATAGTAAAGCGTGTGCGTGGGAGAGGACGAGAACAAAGACGGGGAGATGTTTAAACCACACTCCAAAGGAAGCGGGAACTTGGTTTTGTTTAGAGCAGACAGTGACCGAACCTGCTTGTTTGGAGAACAGTGGGGGTACTTTTCTCACACCACTTCTCCTTTTCTTTTTATGTAAAAGAAGACCGAAGACAGAGACACTGATTGAAGATTTTATCAGGATATCTCAGGTAATTTGGTTCGTATGCTCTTCGTTGATGTTCCTCACTCTTCTTCTCATCTCTGTTTTCCTCCTGTGCATTCTGCAACATGTTTGTACTTGTTTGTGATTGTATCCTAACTGTTTTAGCTATTGCATTATTGGAATGCCTTCCACTTAAGTGATACAGCTAAACAAAACATGCACAGAGACAGTGAGATAGAGCACATTTTTCCTGAGCCCTCTGAAGTATAGTATGACCTCCAGTGGGAGTTTTATTGAAGATGAGTCCTGTGGCATCCCTTTGAGTCGTCGCAACAGGCTCAATGGGCCGTGCTGCGCTCCAGCCACACACACACACACACACACACAGTAACCTGAGCCCCTCTCTCTACTTCCTAATGGGGGCTTCTAATAGCCAGTGCATTCCTGTGGGCAGCACTTCTTAGTGATGGTTTCTCTCTATGCATGATGGCTTCTCGTGCCAGGAGGATGCTGAGGGAAGCTCTTTTTTTCTGCCAGCCATGCGGGCCTGATGCAGCCAGCACCACTCAACCACTCAGGGCTGTTTGCTCACCTGCCCACTGTGAGGTCAACATGGCCAGCTGTTTCTGTGTGGCTGAGATTGTGGGAATGGCTCATAGAACACCCTGCTTTACACACAATACTCCCCCCAACCTTGTAATCAAATCAAATCCAATTGTATTTGTCACATGCGCCGAATACAACAGTGAAATGCTTACTTACAAGCCCTTAACCAACAATGCAGTTAAACCAACAATGCAAAATAAAATAATATGAGATAATAAGAACAAATAATTAAAGAGCAGCAGTAAATAACAATAGCGGGGTTATATACAGGGGCTACTGGTACAGAGTCAATGTGTCAATGTGGGGGGGGGCACCGGAGTCGAGGTAATTGAGGTAATTATGTCCATCTAGGTAGAGTTATTAAAGCTGCTATGCATAGATAATAACAGAGAGTAGCAGCAGCGTGGGGGAGGGCAATGCAAATAGTCTGGGTAGCCATTTGATTAGCTGTTCAGGAGTCTTATGGCTTGGGGCTAGAAGCTGTTTAGAAGCCTCTTGGATCTAGACTTGGCACTTGTCATGCGGTAGCAGAGAGAACAGTCTATGACTCAGGTGGCTGGAGTCTTTGACAATTTTTAGGGCCTTCCTCTGACACCGCCTGGTGTAGAGGTCCTGGATGGCAGGAAGCTTGGCCCCGGTGATGTACTGAGACATACGCACTACCCTCTGTAGTGCCTTGCGGTCAGAGGCAGAGTAGTTGCCATACCAGGCAGTGATGCAACCCAGTCAGTGATGCAACCCAGTCAGCTGCACCATCGAGGATGCTCTCGATGGTGCAACTGTAAAACCTTTTGAGGATCTGAGGACCCATGCTAAATCTTTTCAGTCTCCTGAGGTGGAATAGGTTTTGTCGTGCACTCTTCACGACTGTTTTGGTGTGCTTGGACCATGTTAGTTTGTTGGTGATGTGGACGCCAAGGAACTTGAAGCTCTCAACCTGCTCCACTACAGCCCCGTCGATGAGAATGGGGGCGTGCTCGGTCCACCTTTTCTTGAGGTCCACAATCATCTCCTTTGTCTTGATCACGTTGATGGAGAGGGTTGTTGTCCTTGCACCACATGCTCAGGTCTCTGACCTCCCTATAGGCTGTCTCATCATTGTCAGTGATCAGGTCTACCACTGTTGTGTCATCAGCAAACTTAATGATGGTGTTGGAGTCAAGCCTGGCCGTGCAGTCATGAGTGAACAGGGAGTACAGGAGGGGACTGAGCACGCACCCCTGAGGGGCCCCCGTGTTGATGATCAGCGTGGCGGTGTGTGTTGTTACCTACCCTTACCACCTGGGGGCCGCCCGTCAAGAAGTCCAGGATCCAGTTGCAGAGGGAGGTGCTTAGTCCCAGGGTCCTTAGCTTAGTGATGAGCTTTGAGGGCACTATGGTGTTGAACGCTGAGCTGTAGTCAATGAATAGCATTCTCACATAGATCTTCCTTTTGTCCAGGTGTGAAAGGGCAGTGTGGAGTGCAATAGAGATTGCATCATCTGTGAATCTGTTGGTGCGATATGCAAATTGGAGTGGGTCTAGGGATAATGGTGTTGATGTGAGCCATGACAAGCCGTTCAAAGCATTTCATGGCTACAGACGTGAGTGCTATGGGTCGGTAGTCATTTAGGCAGGTTACCTTAGTGTTCTTGGGCACAGGGACTATAGTGGTCTGCTTGAAACATGCTGGTATTACAGATTCAGACAGGGAGAGGTTAAAAATGTCAGTGAAGACACTTGTCAGTTGGTCAGCACATGCCCGGAGCACACATCCTGTTAATCCGTCTGGCCCAGGGGTCTTGTGAATGTTGACCTTTTTAAAGGTCATACTCACATCGGCTGCAGAGAGAGTGATCAAGCAGTCGTCCGGAACAGCTGATGCTCTCATGCATGTTTCATTGTTACTTGCCTTGAAGCGAGCATAGAAGTTATATTAGGTCGTCTGGTAGGCTTGTGTCACTGGGCAGCTCTCGGCTGTGCTTCCCTTTGTAGTCTGTAATAGTTTGCATGCCCTACCACATCCGACGAGTGTCGGAGCCGGTGTAGTACGATTCAATCTTAGTCCTGTATTGACGCTATGCCTGTTTTGATGGTTCGCCGGAGGGCATAGCGGGATATCTTATAAGCTTCCGGGATAGAGTCCCGCTCCTTGAAAGCGGCAGCTCTACCCTTTAGCTCAGTGCGAATGTTGCCTGTAATCCATGGCTTCTGGTTGGAGTATGTACGTACAGTTACTGTGGGGACGACGTCATCGATGCACTTATTGATAAAGTCAGTGACTGATGTGGTGTACTCCTCAATGCCATCGGAAGAATCCCGGAACATATTCCAGTCTGTGCTAGCAAAACAGTCCTGTAGTTTAGCATCTGCTTCATCTGACCACTTTTATATAGACCGAGTCACTGGTGCTTCCTGCTTAAATTTTTGCTTCTAAGCAGGAATCAGGAAGATAGAGTTATGGTCAGATTTACCAAATGGAGGGCGAGGGAGAGCTCTGTGTGTGGAGTAAAGGTGGTCTAGAATTTTTTCCCTCTGGTTCCACAATTAACATGCTGATTGAAATTAGGTAAAACTGATTTAAGTTTCCCCTGCATTAAAGTCCCTGGCCACTAGAAGCACCACCTCTGGATGAGCGTTTTCCTGTTTGCTTATGGCGGAATACAGCTAATTTAGTGCGGTTTTAGTGCCAGCCTCGGTCTGTGGTGGTATGTAGACAGCTACGAAAAATACAGATGAAAACTCTCTAGGTAGATAGTGTGGTCTACAGCTTATAATGAGATACTCTACCTCAGGCGAGCAAAACCTTGAGACTTCCGTAGATATCGTGCATCAGCTGTTGTTCACATATATGTATAGGCCCCTGCCCCCGTGTCTTACCAGAGGCTGTTATTCTGTCCTGCCGATGGAGTGTAAAACCCGCCAGCTGTATGTTCTTAATGGCGTCGTTCAGCCACGACTCCGTGAAACATAAGATATTACAGTTTTAATGTCCCGTTGGTAGGATATACGTGCTTTCAGTTCGTCCCATTTATTTTCCAGCGATTGAACGTTAGGAATGCAAGGACAGATATGGCACTTGTCGCCTGATCCTCACAAGGCATTCAGATCTCTTTCCGCGAAACCTACGTTTCCATTTCCAGCGCATCATGGGGATCTGGGCCTTGTCGGGAGTCTGTAGTATATCTCTCGCATCCGACTCATTGAAGAACTCCTCGTCCAATTTGAGGTGAGTAATCCCAGTTCTGATGTCCAGAAGCTCTTTTCGGTCATAAGAGATAGTAGCAGCAACATTATGTACAAAACAAGTTATGAACAACAAAAACAAACAAAATAGCATGGTTGGTTAAGAGCCGATAAGACGGCACCCATCCCTTCCAGCACCATCTTGTACGCTTTAGATTGTGTTCAGAATAAACTGAGGCAATAGAGATGCATGCCAAAAACAAAAGACAAAACGTTCCATGATTCAGCAGCTTGTAACACCACAGGGCATCCTTGCCCCACCAACATCTTACCCTATAACACCTCCAAATCCATGACTCAAGACTTTCTCCCTTTCTCCTTCCCCACAATCAACTGCAGCTAAAAAATAGGGACTCTCATTGTATTCCATGTCCACTCAAGTACCCACAACCCTCAAGGTGTCACTGAGTATTGTCATACAACAAGCCATGCTGACACTAGTGACGGGTGTGTCCACTTACATACAATCCCTCTCATGAAGCGACTCGCCCTCTTTCTAATTCTCTACCATTAAAAACATTGCCTACTGTAGAGTCCAATACCCGGCTGCCAAAAACAAAGCTATAAATCTGTCATTTGTGTTGGCCCAGGGCTTTCTAAACTGGTAGAGTGTAACAGTATACAGACAATGGCTGAAACATTTCAGTTTAAAGCTGCCAGAAGAAGATTTTTCTCACTCTTTCTCTCTCTGTTTTTCTTTTGGTGTCACCTTGATGTAGATGGTCTGAAGAGACATTCACCGCACCACAAACCTCTTGTTCGTCTCTCTCAACTGATACGGACGCCATAAACAGTCATTACCCTATCAGTTCATCCAACCACAGGTAGCTTCATGATTGATAAAATAAACCAGAATACAAATATGATTAGTTGATTAACTTCCACAGTTTTATGAAAGTCAAATCAAAGCAGACACTTCATTCTTAGAAGTCATACACTATTATATTGAGTCTTCAGTCATGTGTATTGTGAAAATATATGCATATCTTATTAAAATCCAGTCTTACTGGTCTATTAAGTGTCTTAAAGGTCTAATGCAGCCATTTTGATCTCAATATCAAATAATTTCTGGGCAACAATAAGGTACCTTACTGTGTTTGTTTTAACTTAAAATAGTCAAAAAGAAACAAATAATATCCTCTTATTAAGAGCAATATCTCAAGCTAAAATGTTGCTAGTACTGTGTGGGAGTAATTTAAGTGAGGAGGGGAAAACTGAAAAGTAGCTGTTATTGGCAGAGAGGTCTTTCTTATTGGTCTATTAACTAATTTACCTAATTGTGAGGTCCCCATGCAAGGCCCAAACTCTCTCCCACCGAAACAGTAAAACGGTTTATTTTTACAATTTCACAGTATTATTCCAACTCCATAGTGTGGAAATATATACCGAACAAAGATATAAACGCAACATGTAAAGTGTTGGTCACATGTTTCATGGGCTGAAGTTAAAGATCCCAAAAATGTTCCATACGGACAAAAGCTTATTTCTCTAAAATTTGGTTGACAAATTTGTTTACATCCCTGTTAGTGAGCATTTGTCCTTTGCCAAGATAATTAATCCACCTGACAGGTGTGGCATATCAAGAAGCTTGTGCTAGGGACAATAAAAGGCCACTCTAAAATGTTTTGTCATACAACACAATGCCACAGATGCGTCAAGTTTTGAGGGAGCGTGCACTTGGCATGCTGACTGCAGGAATGTCCACCAACGCTGTTGCCAGAGAATTTAATGTTAATTTCTCTACCATAAGCCGCCTCCAACATAATTTTAGAGAATTTGGTAGTATGTCTAACCGGCCTCACAACTATAGACCACATGTAACCACGCCAGCCCAGGACCTCCATTTCTGGCTTGTTCACATGCAGGATCGTCTGAGACCAGCCACCAGGACAGCTGATGAAACAGTGGGTTTGCACAACGGAAGAATTTCTGCACAAACTGTCAGAAACCGTCTCAGGGAAGCTCATCTGTGTGCTCGTCGTCCTCACCACGGTCTTGACCTGACTGCAGTTCGACGTCGTAACCGACTTCAGTGGGCAAATGCTCACCTTCGATGGTCACTGTCAAGCTGGAGTAGTGTGCCCTTCACGGATGAATCCCGGGTTTCAACTGTACCAGGGAGATGGCAGATAGCGTGTATGGTGTCGTGTGGTCAAGCAGTTTGCTGATGTCAACGTTGAGAACAGAGTGCCCCATGGGGGTGTTGGGGTTATGGTATGGGCAGGCATAAGCTACGGACAACGAACACAAATGCATTTTATCGATGGCAATTTGAATGCACAGAAATACCATAACGAGATCCATACCAGATACTGACTGGTTTTCTGATCCAATGTATCTGTGACCAATATATGCATATCTGTATTTCCAGTTGTGAAATCCATAGATTAGGGCCTAATGCATTTATTTAAATTGACTGATTGGCTTATATAAGGCAATCTCAGTAAAATCTTTAAAATTGTTGCATGTTGCGTTAATATTTTTGTTCAGTGTTATTAGAAAACATAGGCATATCACGTTTTTGACTGCACTGGGCCTTTAACTGAAGTGAGAATGCTGTTCCCCTCAGGGCAAACCACACCATAAAGTTTAGGTGGCTAGTTTAGTTTGCATTCCTAGTTTCTCACAGAATGATACCACTCAAATATTTATGTTTGCCACTCAGTTAGTAAAGCTTTTGCCCACCTTCCATAGTACATTGTATCACTGTGATTTAGCCACATCACAATGTAACACTGTGGTCTGAACTCTACTGCTAAGACTGTACATGTAACTTTATGGGACCATTACCAACAGGCAGTCCCTCCAGGATTATGTGATCGTAACAAATTTAGCAAAAATGTCAATTTCCCACATATGCGAGGGCTTTCAAATTTGACCAATCAATGCACTATTACTGCATAAAACCGTCAAATCATTGCAATATTACCGCATATAACTGTTCCATCACCACACTCCAAAAAGAGGGCTCGCATTTTTAACCAATCACTGCACTTTTACCGCATAAAATGATTCAATCAAGCAACACGTCATCAAACTTTTCCCTCGTCATTGCATTTTCATGACAAATTGGACCAAATCGGCGCTAAATGTCATTATTGCCGCAGCAAAATTAAGTATTTTGGCTTGCAACTATCACAGAAAAATTCTGAAATCCTAGATGGACTTCCAAGTGGTAAATGTTTTCTCTGTCGGTTTAAATTTTAAGAATCCGTTTCTTGCTAAGTGTTCCTTCCTAGTGGTATACAGTACACTTCCAGATCTGTGCCAAGTGGTGGGAAAATATCTCTACCTCCAGTGTCCCCTCTCGTGCAACCTCTCATTTAAGGCTTCTGCTTGATGTCAAACTGTGGAGGCCACCATGACTTAAAAGTAAACCAAGCACCATTTGTTTTAAACCTGCAGGCATAACCTGGAGGTAATGGTATTTATGGGGTGACAGGTATGGTTATTTACATTGAAGTGTCTTTTTTAGTTTGTAAGAACCAATAAAACTGAGAAATACAGGAGGTAGTCTACCACCTTAACAGTTTCACACAATAAATAGAAGAATCCTTTATGGTGGGATCATATGTTTACTACTGGAAAATTTTAACAAGTAAGTCAGGTATCAAAGAGACCTCAACTCTCTTTCAAATTTTTTCTTCAAACTTTTAGACATTTTTATGGGATGAAATACCATGAGGTTTTTGTCTTGTTGTTAGGGAAATGTCTGGTAATTTAAAGTAATGCCACAGCATAGATGGTTTGTACAAAGGTCTTCTGACTCAGAGGGGTTGGGTTAAATGCGGACGACACATTTCAGATGAATGCATTCAATTGTACAACTGACTAGGTATCCCCATTTCCCTTTCTGCAGAAGATGCTCCAGCCTTCCCTGACATGAGGCATTTTAACACCGCTGTGTGTTGTGATATCTCCCCTGAATTTAGTGTGTCAGCCTTGAGAAAGCAGTTTGGCAATAGCAGGAGTTGTTAGTAGGTGAAGGCTTTGAGCATTTCCTCATCAGATTACACTTACAGTACACTCTCCCCTCCCTTGGCCCTATGCTATCAACCACTTCAAATTACGTTATAAGAGCCGTTTCAGTTTGGATATATTGTCTATGATTTGTATGACTTTAATTGAATGGTCATATCTCATAGAAAGGGTCTGGACCACCCTGTTTCTTTGTTAAAACAAACATAAGTGGTCACTGTAGGAAAGATATGGTAGCCATGAGGTCGAAAGATTTACAAATATATGCATACAGTGCATTCGGAAAGTATTCAGACTCCTTCCCCTTTTCCACATTTTGTTACGTAATCTAAAACCGATTAAAAATATATATACCCTCATCAATCTACACACAATATCCTATCATGAAGAAGCAAAAAATGTACATAAGTATTCAGACCTTTCGCTATGAGACTGGATTGTGTTGAGGCACAGATCTGGGGAAGGGTACCAAAACATTTCTGCAGCATTGAAGGTCCACAAGAACACAGTGGCCTCCATCATTCTTAAATGGAAGAAGTTTAGAACCACCAAGACTTTCCTAGACCTGGCAGCCTGGCCAAACTGATCAATCGGGGGAGAAGGGCATTGGTCAGGGAGGTGACCAAGAACCCGATGGTCACTCTGAGCTCCAGAGTTCCACTGTGGAGATGGGAGAACCTTCCAGAAGGACAACCATCTCTGCAGCAGTCCACCAATCAGGCCTTTATGGTAGAATGGCCAGACGGAAGCCACTCCTCAGTTAAGGCACATGGCAGCCCGCTTGGAGTTTGCCAAAAGGAACCTAAAGAACTCTCAGACCATGAGAAACAATATTCTCTGGTCTCATGAAACCAACATTGAAGTCTTTGGCCTGAATGCCAAGCTTCACGTCTGGAGGAAACCTGGCACCATCCCTACGGTGAAGCACAGTAGCGGCGGCAGCATCATGCTGTGTGGAAGTTTTTCAGAGGCAGGGACTGGGAGACTAGTCAGGATCGAGGGAAAGATGAACGGAGCAAAGTACAGAGAGATCCTTGATGAAAACCTACTCCAGAGCACTCAGGGCCTCAGACGGGGGTGAAGGTTCATCTTCCAACAGGACAACGACCCTAAGCACACAGCCAAGACAATGCAGAAGTGGCTTCGGGACGAGTCTCTGAATGTCCAGAGCCCGGACTTGAACGATCGAACATCTCTGGATGTTCGATCGGGGCACTCCCCATCCAACCTGACAGAGCTTGAGGGGATCTGCAGAGATGAATGGGAGAAACTCCCCAAATACAGGTGTGCCAAGCTTGTAGCGTCATACCCAAGAAGACTCAAGGCTGTAATCGCTGCCAAAAGTGCTTCAATAAAGTACTGAGTAAACGGTCTGAATACTTATGTAAATGTGATATTTAATTTTTAATTATGGGGTATTATGTGTAGATTGATTAGGGGGAAAAAACAATTAAATTTATTTTAGAATAAGGCTGTAACGTAACAAAATGTGGAAAAAGTCAAGGGGTCTGAATGCTTTCCAAATTCACATTTAGTTAGCTGAACGGAGCAGCCTGGTTAGTTAGCTGAACGGAGCAGCTGGTTAGTTAGCTGAACAGAGCAGCTGGTTAGTTAGCTGAACGGAGCACCAGTCAGCTGCACTGCTTCTGGATTGGAATGTGTTTTCCAGACATAGCTGAGCTTAACCGGAACTCCGGAACTCAGAACTAGTAGTTAAGCCCTCTTAAAAATGTATGCACCCCTGCAGATACTGCGCTTGGAAGTGATTGTGCCCCTTCCCGGCTCCTTTTCTTCCTCATCATGGGAACTACACTGTTCCCAGTGACCTCCAAGGGGAAAACCTACTGATTTCCTAAAGGAAGAGAGGAAGACCAAAATAGGGTTTAAGGAGGTTATTTTGTAGTTTGTACTAAAACGAAAGAGCACGAACTCGATCTTATCATATTGTGTTTCAACTCAGTGTTTGATTAGGGAGTGAGCAGCAGGGGAATATACCTATGCTAAGATGTTTGGAGACGGACCTCAATAAATTGGTTGTTGCCTCCAGAGACCTAGCTGTTCATGTGACTTAAATCAATACTAGAGTGTGACTCAGTAACAGGTACAGATATGTACTAATATGTTCTCTGGCTAATTTGTAACCTGTTCCCAGGCTACCAACTGGCTTTGCTTTGTTAAGGAGGAAATGACTTGTGTCATAATATGATAAGCCAGTAATCACTAACTCCCAGGCACATGTTTAATCTTGGCTGCCTTTAGCTGCTTAATGGACAAAACCACTAGATAAGGGGTATTTTGGAGTACTCCCCTTCCCCAAATAGTGTGTGTGTTTGGTGTGAATGCTAATGAGGGGCTTGGAGAGGAGACTGGCTGACACTCTCCTGACAGATTGTGACTGTTTCCATCACTACCCACAAATGTCATCCAATCAAGTTGCTGCAGTGTCAGGAAGTTAGGGGTCGCTGACCCTTCATGAACTCTGGGTTAAGGCGGCAGTGGCAGGGAAGGAAATGACTTTTAGTAAACCAAGGATCCATCTAGTCAGTCACCCTGACCTGAAAGGATCTGTTAAACAGGGCTTTTACTGATCTCTGTTGATACATACATGTGGATTAGATTTCACTTCATTTGAACTTTAGGAGGCAAGCCTTACTGTTCACATTTGACTTACAATGCCATTTTGGTAGGAAAACCCACATTCAGAGATGCTATTATTACCACGTTGTATAGTGAACTTTTTTTTTGTTTGTTTTCAACTCCATTACCCATTATACTTCTTATCAGTCAGTGTGCTTGGTTAGGCAATAGACCTCTAAAGAAATGGGATTAAATGTAGATGATTTTTCTTGTTTACTGAGCTAATTGTTAAAAAAATATGGCTAAAAGAATAAAACATCTTAAGAAATGTCAGTGTAGTTTGAATCTGTCTCTATGCTAATCTGAAGTAAACTTCCAGTGTGTTGTAAAATTATAATTGTGGTTCGCCAGGATGGGGAAATGAGTCTGATCTGAAACCTCTGAATATTTTTTTTTTTTGCATCATTACTTGACAAATACTACAAGATGGACTATCAGCATTTTCTAATGCTGACAGTCCACCCGGTTGTGATTTTGAAATACCAAAATGTTTGCTCCACTCCGAATCAGCATTGCTCCGCATTGCTCCTGTGAGAGAGAATTCCTGGGACTGGGTCTGAGGACAGTTGGAGATGAGAGAGAGCCTAAATATAGCGACTCGCGAGGCACAATAAGTACATGCACATTCCAGCAAATACCTCGGCCACAGGGTCACTTGACCTGTAAACCTCTTGCATGCTATGAAGTCCAACTCCTCCAAATTTCAGGGTATTTACTCAAAAGCTCTGCTCTGCCCTTACAAAGACCTGTGGAGTGTGACTCTTGAGAGATTGATGGTTCTGTTTTTCTGGGTTTGTTCAGAGATAGTTTGTTTTGTAAAGTGAGATAAGAGGGGTGTTTGTGTTCAGGTATTGATTTAGTTGTATGTCAATGCCAGAGTGTGATTTATGTCTCCACAGAGGCAGATAATCTCAGGGTAACACAGGTTAGTGTTGATTTAGTGCTGACATAGTAAAAAAACTGCAGTTTGCTAATGATTTCGAGCGTAAGAGGTTTTCAGATTTAAAAAGATCTCCACACCATCAATCAACAACACAATATTCATTATGTCACTTGGAAGGGATTGTAATGTTCATGAATTGTTTATCTGTCTGTGCAACACAGAATCCAGTAACATTGTAGAATATTCTTATTCCACCTGGTTATTTATTAAACCTATTAGATATTTGAATCATGTGCCTTGGGGGTTCTGTCTGCACCCAAATGCCTGCAGAAACGTCTGGCCCCAAAATACTTGCCTTCTTGATCTAAGATGACAAATTGGAGGCATTTGAACTTAATGCTATAAGAATCACAATTATCTGCTGTTAGACTTTCTCTCTGGGGCGTTTCACATGTGACACATGGTTCTTGTTCAGCTGAAGCTGCTTTGTGTTCAGGCCATCTCCGGTCTTCTGTTTTGCCTGTTTTTGTCATTTAAAATGACCAAGTTTTAATGTCACATGCACAAGTACATTGAAATGCATTTCTTGCAAGCTCTAAACCCAACAATGCAGTAATCAATAACAATATATACTGATCAAAAATATAAATTCTTTACTGAGTTACATATCATGTAAGGAAATCCGTCAATTCAAATAAATTCATTAGACCCTAATCTATGGATTTCACATGACTGGGAAATGGCGCAGCCATGGTTGGGCTTGGGAGCCAGGCCCAGCCAATCAGAATGAGTTTTCCCCCACAAATGGGCTTTGTTACAGACAGAAATACTCCTCAGTTTCATCAGCTGTCTCGGTAGCTGTTCTCAGACGATCCCGCAGGTGAAGAAGCAAGAAGGAAAGGTCCTGGGCTGGCGTGGTTACACGTGGTCTGCAGTTGCGAGGCCGGTTAACGTACTGCCAAATTCTCTAAAACAACATTGGAGGCGGCTTATGGTAGAGAAATTCATATTAAATTCTCTGGCAACAGCTCTGGTGGACATTCCTGCAGTCAGCATACCAATTGTGCACTCCCTCAAAACTTGACACATCTGTGGCATTGTGTTGTGACAAAACTGCACATTTTCGAGTGGCCTTTTATTCTACACAGCACAAGGTGCACCTGTGTAATTATCATGCTGTTTAATCAGCTTCTTGATATGCCACACCTGTCGGGAGGATGGATTATCTTGGCAAAGGAGAAATGCTCACTAACAGGGATGTAAACAAATTTGTGCCCAAAAATTAAGAGAAATACACTTTTTGTGAGTATGGAAAATTTCGGGGGATCATTTATTTAAGCTCATGAAACATGGGACCGACACTACATGTTGCGTTTATATTTTTGTTCAGTGTATTTAGTTAGCTATTTAGGTTTGCAAGGAGAAGCTGTTCTGTTGGTGTCAGACCAATGGCTTGGGTGACTTAACGATTTTCCTTGCCTTCCTTTCACACCTCCTGATATAAAGGTCCTAGATGGCAGGGAACTCGGCCCCAGTGACGTACTGGGTTGCCTGCACCACTCTCTGTAGCGCGATGCGATCGAGGGCGGTGCTATTGCCATACCAAGCAGTGATGCAGCCAGTCAAGATGCTCACAATTGCACACATATTTAACTTTTTGAGGATTTGAGGGCCCATGGCAAACCTTGTCAACCTCCTGAGGGCGAAGAGGTGCTGTTGCACCTTCTTCAAGACTGTGCGTGTGTGTGGATCATTTTAAGTCCTCAATGGTTTGGACTCCCAGGAACTTGAAGCTCTCGACCTGCTCCACTGCAGCAACGTCGATGTGGATGGCGGAATGCTACCCCCCCACTCCCTTTCCTGGGATAAATAACTGCGAGAAACCGGTAAATTATAATACGTTATTTCTATGAACAGCATGAGGTGAAATAAACTGTTAAATTATATGCAATGTCTAAATCTGCCATCTCTACAGACCACACCTATTCTCTGCTATCTGCATGATCAATCATCAACGCTCAGGGTGGGGACAGACAGCTCTGAGTATGGAGCGCAGTTAACAGTGCATGTATCATCTCATCATCTCAACTTTTTTTCTTGTGAAAGGTAGAAAAATCTGCTGCAGCATAGCCTATATTACAGTAATATAGGACTGAATGTATGTCTAATTTACACATCTCCATCTGGCTTTAGGAGGCCCTATTTTTATTATCGTTGCTTTAAATCAGTGTGCATGCGAGCACTCTCACTGTCTTTCTATAAGGGCACAGGGCGAGACCCAGATGCAGACACGGGAGGCAGATGGTTAGAGTCTCTGATATTTATTAGTATCCAAGGGGCAGGCAAGAGAATGGTCGTGGACAGACAAAAGATCATAACTAGGTCAGAGTCCAGGAGGTACAGAGTGGCAGACAAGCTCGAGGTCAGGGCAGGCAGTATGGTGCTTTTACACCTGCATTGCTTGCTGTTTTGGGGTTTTAGGCTGGGTTTCTGTACAGCACTCTGTGACATCAGCTGATGTAAGGGGGGCTTTATAAATAAATTTGATTTGATATGGTCAGGCAGGCGGGTTCAGAGTCAAGGCAGGCAAGTGTCAAAACCGGGAGGACTAGCAAAAAACAGAGAAAAGGAAAAAGCAGGCACATGGAGTAACACGCTGGTTGACTTGACAAAACAAGACGAACTGGCACAGACAGACAGAAAACACAGGTATAAATACCCAGGGGATAATGGGGAAGATGGGTGACACCTGGAGGGGGTGGAGACAAGCACAGGTGAAACAGATCAGGGTGTGACACTTTCTCTCTCTCCATCAATTCCATTCAAATTGCATCCAAAATAGATGGGCCTAATCCTGTTTAGATTGATACAGTATATATAGATTTCCTAGCCTACCTCTTTCAAGTAATAAATTCAATGCTGTATTAGACTTATATTTAGCTAATGAAGGATGGGTTATGCATAAGCTTCTAACTTATAGCCTCTTGTGCAATATGCACCTGCGCTCTGCTGGCCTGTCTCCTTAAAAAATGCCCCATAGCTCTTCCTGTCCTTGGAAAAGCTAGAAAAGCTTTTTTAAGCATTTCTTATACTAATACACTATTCAAAGAGGGATGCATGCTCTTGTTTTCTGAATGTTAAGTACTGCACCCAATAGAACTCACAGGGAGTTCGAAAGAAGAGAAAATGTGCGATGACGGTAGGCTATTAGCAGTTATTTATTCAGACCCATAACCATTACATTTTCGTGAAGAGAAGTGATAGCCATGTGCATCTTATTCTAGTCCTATACAGTGGCGACTCTCCTTTTTTTGGGTTGCCTATTTTGCATGTTATTTCAAATAAAATCTAACTTTATTTGTTTACATGCGAAATGCTTACTTACAAGCCCTTAACCAACAATGCAGTTCAAGAAAGAGTTAAGAAAATATTTACCAAATAAACTAAAGGAAAAAATTATTAAAAGTAACACAATAAAATAACAACAAGGCTATATACATGGGTTACCGGTACCGAGTCAATGTGCGGGGGTACAGGTTAGTCGAAGTAATTTGTACATGTAGGTAGGGGTAAAGTGACATTGCAAAATAAACAGCGAGTAGCAGCAGTGTAAAAACAAAGAGTGTGTGGGGGGTCTATGTTAATAGTCCGGGTGGCTATCTGTTTAATTGTTCAGCAGCAGCCTTTTGGTCTTTAGACTTGGCTCTCCAGTACCGCTTGCCGTGCGGTAGCAGAGAGAACAGTCTATTACTTGAGTGACTGGACTCCTTGACAATTTTTTGGGCCTTCCTCTGACACCGCCTAGTATATAGGTCCTGGATGGCAGGAAGCTTGGCCCCAGTGATGTACTGGGCTGTACGCACTACCCTCTGTAGCGCCTTACGGTCAGATGCCGAGCAGTTTCCATACCAGGCGGTGATGCAACCGGTCAGGATGCTCTCGATGGTGCAGCTGTAGAACTTTTTGAGGATCTGGGGATCCATGCCAAATCTTTTCAGTCTCCTGGGGGGGAAAAGGTGTTGGTGTCATGACTGTCTTGGTGTGTTTAGACCATGATAGTTCGTTGGTGATGTGGACGCCAAGGAACTTGAAACTCTTGACCCCCTCCACTACAGCCCAGTCGATATTTATGGGTGTCTGTTCGGCCAGCCTTTTCCTGTAGTCCACACTGCCAGGTCTATGACCTCCTCCCTATAGGTTGTCTCATCGTTGTCGGTAATCAGGCCTACCACTGTTGTGTCATCAGCAAACTTCATGATGATGTTGGAGTCGTGTTTGGCCATGCAGTCGTGGGTGAACAGAGAGTACAGGAGGGGACAAATCATGAATGTGGCAGCTCTAGCCTTTAGCTCGATGCGGATGTTACCTGTAATCCATGGCTTCTGTTTGGGATATGTACGTACAGTCACTGTGGGGACGTCGTCGTCGATGCACTTATTGATGAAGCCAATGACTGAGGTGCTATACTCCTCAATGCCGTTGGATGAATCCCGGAACATATTCCAGTAAAACAATCCTGTAGCGTAGCATCCGCGACATCTGCGTCTCTTTGACATTAATATGTGTCACATATCAGTTTGCAAACAATGTAAAAAAATATATAATAATAATAAAGCCGCATACAAACTTTGTCTCTTTTTTGCTTTCTTGAGTAAGGCAGCTCCAAAATGCTGGTGTTTCAGCCTAGCTCAGTGCTTTCTGTGGTGGTGGAAATAGGACATCTGACTTCAGTGAGTTCAAGACAACTGGGAACTGGGAAAATAAGTTTTGACGTTCAAGTCCAGAACTCGGGCCTCTTTCTAGAGCTCCGACCTGAAGATCACTGATGTCATCATGATTCGACCCAGTTGTCTTGAAAGCACCATAAATCCAGAGAATGCCAGACTTTGATGACAAAGTTTGTTGACACAATTTGCCCACGAAGAACCACAAGGTGAGTCCAAAAATGTCTTGTTTGCTGCTGCATAAATGATGTAATATGCCAGGGAGATTTGTATACTGTAGCTAAGAAAATAATACTAAGTGTATGTTGTGGAGTAAGCTGTTAGTAACCCATGTGTCTCACCCTAATAATTTGGTCCCTTATCCACTCTTAATTTCAACGACTTTTCTGACTTGGTGGTGCACATGTAGCCTATGTTTTAGAGAAATGTAATAATTGAATATTGAAAGAGCTTTCATTGTCTGCTTATATGCCCCCTTTATTTATCATACGGTGCTGACTTTGTGTACAGGGAGAATACTGTAAGAATGGCCCATGTTCTGAATTCTGTCGCTGTACATTTCAAAAGTTCTGAACAAATAGTTATATTGACTACGTCCGTCATTAATGTCTTAATCGAAATTACGGATTGCTTCTCATCTGCTCGTCGTCCCCCTTTGCCATAGTTTGTACATCTCAATTGTCAGTAGAAACCACATTTGTTTAAGAAAGTCAGCCATATCAGTTATGTTTTTTTTAAAGGCAGTAAATGAGGCTGAATGAACAGTTTCCTTGCCAGACAAGGCTCTGCTTTTGGGACAGCTTTATGTTGGCCCTAACAGTTTGTGGGCACCGTTTGTCACAGTTATAGTGCAATTAATGTATTGTTTAGTGTTGTGTAGTGGTTTGCTGGCATGCATATTATTATTATTTTTTGTCTTTTTTTACCCCACCAAGATTTACAGGCTAAAATCGCCACTGGTCCTATATTATTCAAGCATATCATTACAATGATGAAGTTGAGGAAAACGAAACTTATTTCATTTAACTGTTGAAAGTGAGGAACAAATGAAGCAACAATGAGAGAAAGAGGACAAAGGCTAATACGCACGTCGCACAACATTAGGGGAAATATTAGGGGCTCGAATCCAGGCTGTTTCACAACCGGACGTGATTGGGAGTCCCATAGGGTGGCGCACAATTGGCCCAGCATCGTCTGGATTTGGCCTGTATAGGCCGTCATTGTAAATAAGAATTTGTTCTTAACTGACTTGCCTAGTTGAATAAAGGTTAAATAAAAAAAATATATAGATATTATTATTAAAGGTAGTCTATATATGTTATAAAAATGTAAAATAGGCCTATTATATTTCAAAATTAAAATCTAATTTGCTAGCCTATAATTGTAACTTTGTAGGCTGCATGTCCTGTACCATTATCCCATGTTCTCTCCCAGTTTCATGATTTGAACAAGGTCTGTAATTCCAGTCCATATATTACAGTATAATACAATACAATACAGTAATACAGTACACACTCAAATAGATAAGGCTACTTGGAGATTGTTTCATTTATTTACCCAAGAGAGCATAGCTACATCTATGGGCTTTTATGTTTTTCTGTCCTGTGTAATGTGAGGTAGCGAATATATCATAGGCTATGTGTTTGATAACGGCAAAATCATTTGGACTTTTTTGGGCTTGGGATCATAAAATGTCTTTAATGTATGGCACATCAGGCTCAGGTTGCATTAGGCTTGAATATTCATGCTGATCAAGCTCTAATCAAATCCAGACGTATTTATATGCTTTAGAATGACAATTCTGGTTTTGGTGGGAAATACCGGGTTACCTGGGAGAAAAGTGATTTATTCTCAGGGTGGAACATTTGTGAAATACTGAATACTGGCACACACCCCCGTGGGGCCCCCGTGTTGAGGGTCAGTGTGGCGGAGGTGATGTTGCCTACCCTCGCTACCTGGGGTCGGCCCGTCAGGAAGTCCAGGATCAAGTTGCAGAAGGAGATGTTCACTCCCAGGGTTCTAAGCTTGGTGATGTATGCCATAACCAGCCTCTCAAAGCACTTCATGATTACAGATGTGAGTGCTACAGGGTGGTAGTCATTGTGGCATGAAGCCTTAGAGTTCTTGGGAACAGGAATGATGGTGGTCAACACCCACAAGCTTGAAAACTACAGTGAATATGCCTGCCAGCGGTATGCCTGCCATGCTCTTAGAACGCGCCCTGGAATACCGTCAGGGCTCCGCAGCCTTGCGGGTGTTGACCTGATTAAAGACCTTACTCGCGTTGGCCTCAGAGAGCGAGATCATCCAGTCCTCTCGGTTGGTGACGGCCCTGAAATCCGGCATGATGATATTGTCAAAACGTGCATAAAATGCATTGAGTTTGTCTGGTAGAGAGGCATCGTTGGGCAGATCACGGCTGGGTCTTCCTTCGTAATCCGTAATGGACTGTAGCGCCTGCCACATGTCTGAGCCTATATTTTCCTTTTACTCATTTGATGACTCTGCGGAGGTCATAGCGGTCATTCTTGTTCTTGTTCTTGTAGCCTCAGGGCTGTCTGCGATAGCCCTGTGTGTGGTAGCCCTGTCCTTTAGTTTAGCGCCAACCTTGGTGTTAATCCAGGGCTTTTGATTGGGAAAGCAGCGAACCTTAACTGTGGGAACAACACCGCCAATGCATTTCCTAATGAAGCCTGTGACTGAAGTGGTTAGCTTGTCGATGTTATTGGCGGAGTCTCGAAACATATTCCAATCAGCGCTAGCAAAGCAGTCCTGTAGCATAATCTCTGATTCAGGTGACCATTTCTCAACGGAGCGAGTCATGGGTACTTCCTGTTTGAGTTTCTGCTTGTAAACAGGAAGCATGATGAGTACGGTGTCATGATCTTATTTGCCGAATGGTGGACAAGGGAGGGCTTTATATGCTTGGTTGTGGGTAGAATAACAGTGGTCTAGGACTTTATCGCCCCTAATGGCGAAGGAGACGTGTTGATGGAGGTTGGGCATCGTGTCTTAATGACACAGAATTAAAATTGCCGGCAACCAGAAAGGCAGCCTCCAGTTTTCCTGCTTGTTTATTGCCTCATGCATTTTGTTAATTGCCTCGTGCAGTTTGTTAATTGCCAGCTTGTTATTTTTCTTGTCCTGAGGTGGAATGTATACAACAGTCACAATAACAGATGAAAACTCCCTTGGGAGGTAGAAGGGTCGGCATTTGACCATCAGGTATTACAAGACAGGTGAACAATGGGTCGACACTTCCAACACGCTAGAATCAGCAAACCGGTTGTTGTTGATGATCTCTCACTCACTCACTCACACACTCACACTCATATTTTTATATATATTCCCTGACTCCACTGTCCGCACGGTGAATGGAGAATCCATCTATTTGGATAGCCATGGGGGTATCTTGTCCGAGAGCAATGTTTCAGAAAAGCAGTGAATATTTCAGTTTTGAGAGTCCCGTTGGTAGCAAATCCGCAAACGGAGGTCATCCATCTTATTATTAAGTAGCAGTACATTGACCAGTAGGATGGAGGGAAGAACCCAGGGCAGATGAGTGGGTCAAAGTTGAAGCCGGAACTGAGGTAACTGCTGATCTGATGTTAAAAAGTTATTGTTGGTTATAAGAATACATTTCGTAAAAAAGAAATGACAAAAGAATCACAAAATAGCAAAGTGGGGTCGGAGCATGCAAAACGGCAGCCATCCAGAATGGCTGCATTCATGATGCTTGATGACAAATGTGATAATAATAATAATATGTGATATAAACAACAATTAACAATAATGTTCGGCTTATCAAAAGCTCCCCAAAGAGCAGCCATCGATCGCTCTATCCTCTTCTCATAAGTAGCTACTATCCATTGCCTGCTCAAATAGCAGCTTTAGACAGGGAAGGATCAGTCTCTTTAGCCTCTCTATGAGCCAGTTTGCTCTCTCAGCCGTGACTCTGATTACCCTGCCCCACCTGGCCATGGGTCAGAAGTCAAGGTTCAAAGATCTGATAGAGACCAGAACCATTCAGCAGCTCTCTGAGGTTCTGCCCCACAACTCAAAGGCTTGCCCCTTCAGGATCAGGTAAACGTGGTCAGGGAAGGGCATGGAGTGATTCAATTCCATGATAATCCAACTTCTCAATGTCCCAGAGAGGGCCAACCTGTTCCTTCTTCTCGAACTCAATATCCACTTTAGTTTAGTCTTCTTTTCCTAATTTTCTCCTTTCCCATTCACCTGGTTCTATGTTACATGAGCTTGCAAAGGCTAATATGATACTTGATTATATGTCCATTCCTGATTCTTTCTGTTGCTGTGGTTCAGGTTGCTGATAGACTGTGATGATGTCATTCTCCATGGCCCTGCACCTCACCGCTGCTATCCAACTCCTGGCGCTGGTGGCCATATGTGACCAGGTTACAGCGGATCGCATCAACTTCTACAACGTCAAACCACCTGTGGAAGGTACGTTCTGCTTACTTGTTGAAATTATGTAATGTCTTCAACAATGTCGTCAGCTTTTTATACTTTTTAATCCATCAAAAGAAAAGTTTGAACAGAAGCATTGTGAGTGAAAACATAGATTCACACACAGTGTGTGAATGTCTTTACAGCCACTCCATTCCCTAAGAGCTTCAAGTGCTTCACCTGCGAGCAAGCTGCAGACAACTACAACTGTAACCGCTGGGCTGAGGACAAGTGGTGTCCACAGAGTGAGTAGTACCCTCTGTTGTTTCACAGTCGGAAGTTTACATACACCTTAGCCAAATACATTTAAACTCAGTTTTTCACAATTCCTGACATTCAATCCTAGTAAAAATTCCCTGTCTTAGGTCAGTTAGGATCACCACTTTATTTTAAGAATGTGAAATGTCAGAATAATAGTAGAGAGAATGATTTATTTAAGCTTTTGTTTCTTTCATCACATTCCCAGTGGGTCAGAAGTTTACATACACTCAATTAGTATTTGGTAGCATTGTCTTTAAATTGTTTAACTTGGGTCAAATGTTTCGGGTAGCCTTCCACAAGCTTCCCACAATAAGTTTGGTGAATTTTGGCCCATTCCTCCTGACAGAGCTGATGTAACTGAGTCAGGTTTGTAGGCCTCCTTGCTCGCACACGCTTTTTCAGTTCTGACCACAAATTTTCTATAGGATTGAGGTCAGGGCTTTGTGATGGCCACTCCAATATCTTGACTTTGTTGTCCTTAAGCCATTTTGCCAACACTTTGGAAGTATGTTTGGGGTAATTGTCCATTTGGAAGACCCATTTGCAACCAAGCTTTAACTTCCTGACTGATGTCTTGAGATGTTGCTTCAATATATACACATCATTTTACTTCTTCATGATGCCATCTATTTTGTGAAGTGCACCAGTCCCTCCTGCAGCAAATCACCCCCACAACATGATGCTGCCACCCCCGTGCTTCACGGTTGGGATGGTGTTCTTCGGCTTGCAAGCCTCCCCCTTTTTCCTCCAAACATAACGATTGTCATTATGGCCAAACAGTTCTATTTTTGTTTCATCAGACCAGAGGACATTTCTCCAAAAAGTATGATCTTTGTCCCCATGTGCAGTTGCAAACCGTAGTCTGGCTTTTTTATGGCGGTTTTGGAGCAGTGGCTTCTTCCTTGCTGAGCGGCCTTTCAGGTTATGTTGAAATAGGACTCATTTTACTGTGGATATAGATACCTTTGTACCTGTTTCCTCCAGCATCTTCACAAGGTCCTTTGCTGTTGTTCTGGGATTGATTTGCACTTTTCGCACCAAAATACGTTAATTTCTAGGACACAGAACGCGTCTCCTTCCTGAGCGGTGCGACGGCTGCATGGTCCCATGGTGTTTATACTTCCGTACTATTGTTTGTACAGATGAATGTAGTACCGTTTGGAAATTGCTTCCAAGGATGAACCAGACAGACTACAATTTTTTTTCAGAGGTCTTGGCTGATTTCTTTTGATTTTCCCATGATGTCAAGCAAACAGGCACTGAATATGAAGGTAGGCCTTGAAATACATCCACAGGTACACCTCCAATTGACTCAAATTATGTCAATTAGCCTATCAGAAGCTTCTAAAGCCATGACATTTTCTGGAATTTTCCAAGCTGTTTAATGGCAGTCAACTTAGTGTATGTAAACTTCTGACCGACTGGAATTGCGAGACAGTGAATTGTAAGTGAAATAATCTGTCTGTAAACAATTGTTGGAAAAATTGCTTGTGTCGTGCTCAAAGTAGATGTCCTAACCGACTTGCCAAAACTATAGTTAGTTAACTTCTTAGGGAGCGGCTCCCGAGGTGACGGTTTTGGAGAGTCTGGCGTGCCCAAAGTAAAATGCATGCCACTCAGGCCCAGAAAATAGGATATGCACATAATTAGTACTATTGGATAGGAAACACTCTGAAGTTTCTAAGAGTGTTAAAATAATGTATGTGAGTATAACAGAAGTGATATAGCAGGCGAAAACCAGAGGAAAATCCATCCGGATTTACAGTTTTTTTTGTTAATGAGCATTTTCTCCATTGTGCCTATTGCATACAATCTTATGTAGGACTGAGACTGCAGTACCTATGGCTTCCACTAGATGTCAGCAGTCAACAGTCAAAGACTGGGCATTCTAGCAGTGACCAGAATGGATAGGGAGAGGAAATTGTCAGGCGACCACTTTTGTAAACAAGGTTTGACGCGCGCGAGATTGTGAACGTGCACCACTTTATTTTCCTTTCCTATCGTTCACGTTATCGTCCGGTTGAAATATTACAGCAAATATACCCAAAAGGATACCTAAGGATACATAAAAAATGTTTGATTTGTTTGTAGAAAGTGTTTAGGTATAATTTGAACGTGTTCTCTTCACGGTTCAATTGGCGACTCAAACTGAGATTTATGGATATAATAAATGACTTTTTCTAACAAAAGAAGCATGGATTGTCTTCGTTGGCCCCTTTTAGGAAGCCCTCAGCAGAAGTTCATCAAAGGTAAGCTATTTTATAATTGCGATTTTATGTGTTTTGTGAGATCCGTGTTGGGTTATGGATTTATGCAAATGCATAAATATTAGAGGTGCTACCCTCAAACAATCAAATGCTTTCGCCGTAAAGCCTTTTTGAAATCTGACAACGCTGTGATATTGCCAAGAATCAGAGCTTTTGATGACTATGCAACAATTGTATATTGCTAGCGCCGCACTGCTCCCTAAGTAGTTAACAAGAAATGTGTGTTGTGGTTGAAAAACGAGTTAATGACTCCAACCTAAGTGTATGTAAACTTCCAACTTCAACTGTACATTGCAATCTATCTGCAATGTTAAAGCTGATCTACCCCCTAATTATTAAAAAATAATATAATCTGAATGGAGGTGTTGCTATTTGTAGCTGTAGGACAGGAAGAAGCGCTTGGCATTATCTGATTGTCATATTTTGCTGATAATTGTAAAAAATGCCAATTAAGATATTTTATTAATAAAAATACAGATAATAATAATTATCATGACATTTGTCATATGTAGGCCTAAATGGCTAGAGGGGAATCCCAACCGTGTCAAAAAAAAATCTAAACGGTGCTGGTGGAAAGGCGACAGAGTCACCGACATTAATGCTTATACCCAAATAGTTATCTAGCGAGATAACTAGCCATTCTACAAGCTATGCTTTGAATTGGCTAAATAAACTCAGCAAAAAAAGAAATGTCCCTTTTTCAGGACCCTGTCTTTCATAGATAATTCGTAAAAATCTTAATTGTAAAGGGTTTAAACACTGTTTCCCATGCTTGTTCAATGAACCATAAACAATTAATGAACATGCACCTGTGGAACGGTCGTTAAGACACTAACAGATTACAGACGGTAGGCAATTAAGGTCACAGTTATGAAAACTTAGGACACTAAAGAGGCCTTTCTACTGACTCTGAAAAACACAAAAAAAAGATGCCCAGGGTCCCTGCTCCTCTGCTTGAACGTGCCTTAGGCATGCTGCGAGTAGGCATGAGGAGTGCAGATGTGGCCAGTGCAATAAATTGCAGTGTCCGTACTGTGAGACGCCTAAGACAGCGCTACAGGGAGACAGGATGGACAGCTGATCGTCCTCGCAGTGGCAGACCACGTGTAACAACACCTGCACAGGATCAGTACATCCGAACATCACATCTGTGGGACAGGTACAGGATGGCAACAACAACTGCCCGAGTTACACCAGGAACGCACAATCCCTCCATCAGTGGTCAGACTGTCCGCAATAGGCTGAGAGAGGCTGGACTGAGGGCTTGTAGGCCTGTTGTAAGGCAGGTCCTCACCAGACATCACCGACAACAATGTTCGTTCTGTGTGTGATTTCCTGCAAGACAGGAATGTCAGTGTTCTGCCATGGCCAGCAAAGAGCCCGGATCTCAATCCCATTGGGCACGTCTGGGACCTGTTGGATCGGAGGGTGAGGGCTAGGGCCATTCCCCCCAGAAATGTCCGGGCATGTACAGGTGCCTTGGTGGAAGAGTGCATACTGACTTAAATCTCTAGCCACTTCAAATGTATCACTAGCCACTTTAAACAATTTTGTATATAATGTTTACATATCCGACATTACTCATATCAAATGTATACACTGTACTCTAAACCATCTACTGAATCTTGCATATGCCGTTTGGCCATCGACTCAAATCTCTAGCCACTTTAATAATTATAATTGGATGAAATAAATGTATCACTAGCCACTTTAAACGATGCCATTTATATAATGTTTACATATCCTACATTACTCATCTCATATGTATATACTGTACTCCATACCATCTACTGCATCTTGCCTACGCCGATCAGCCATCGCTCATCCATATATTTATATGTACATACTCATATTCATTCCTTTACTCTTGGTGGTATAAGGTAGTTGTTGTGAATTTGTTAGATTACTTGTTAGATACTACTGCATGGTCGGAACTAGAAGCACAAGCATTTCGCTAGACTCACATTAACATCTGCTAACCATGTGTATGTGACAAATAAAATTTGATTTGATTGCACTAGCACACACACAGATGATGCACAGCACACACACAGAGACACGCTAAAGGGTAGACCTAATTCTAATCATGGCTGATATGTAGATTTTTTATATTTAAAAAGCGAAACACAGGGGCGGCAGGTAGCCTAGTGGTTAGGGCGTTGGACTTGTAACCGGAAGGTTGCAAGGTTGAGTCCCCGAGCTGACAAGGTAAAAATCTGTCGTTCTGCCCCTGAACAAGGCAGTTAACCCACTGTTCCCCGTGCGCCGAAGATGTGGATGTTGGATGTGGATGTTGGATTCAGAGGGGTTGGATTAAATGCGGAAGACACATTTCAGTTGGCATACAGTTGTACAACTGACTAGGTACCCCCTTTCCCTATTAAAATTCCACGACTTCTCCAGGATTGTCATGACTGTACGAACCCTCATTTGACAACTTGTAACAGTACATCCTGCGCATTCAGGCTGGTGAATTCTTAATCTGCGCATTCTCAAACTCTAACAGTCTACTGGCATGTACTGTATACACCGGATTCACAGACTAGCGGCAAATAAACTTGAACAAAGCGGAATCAGGATATGAATGCCCACTCCCCATTGCTATTCAATGCAGATCCCGCTTTCATTCTGCTATGATCAACCTTTTTTTGACTCTGTGTCTGAATCTGAGCCGTGTTAGGCCACTTTGTTTTATAGCAAAGCCGGTATGCAGTTCCCCACAAATATGCCGCTCCGGCCCATGTCAGCCAGCTAACCAGTTGAGTAATGTATATTTCTTTGTCATCCTATCCTCAGATACACAGTTCTGTATGACAGTGCACCACTTCACCAGTCATGGCAAGACCAAGTTTGTGACCAAAAAGTGTGCTGCCAGGGAGGTGTGTCACGCTTCAGGCTGTAGACATCACAGGGACATGGGTCACACAGTAAGTCCATACACCAAAACCCATCCACAATAACCCACCATCATCTGTCTACTCAGAATCAGCTGAAAAGTATTTGCCATTAGTGCTGCCCTTGTGTTTTGAATTTGTTGTCGCTCACTCCTCCGCTCTCTCTCCTCTCTCTCTCCCTCTTGTAGGAGTGTGTGTCGTGCTGTGAGGGTATGATCTGCAACGTGGAGGTCCCCACCAACCACACCAATGCTGTGTTTGCCATGAGGCAGCAGGCCTACAGCTCAGCCCCACCCCAGGCCCCTGTGAGGACAGCTTGGGGCTGCTGCTGGCTGACATTACTCACCACCCTGGGCCTGGGGTTGACCAGACTGGTCCTACTGTGACACTGCTGTCCCTCAGAGCATGTCCCTATAGAGGGGACCAGACTATACCAGACCAGCATGTTCCTCTGAACATGGAGGATGTGTGTTGTTACAAGTGTGGTGGTAATCTGTGATAAAGATGTCACATAGATCAATCGAACAATCACGAAGGACTACAGCAGTGTCCTAATGAATGATGCTTGGTTTGATAACATTGGCTGCATCTACATAAGCCAATGGGACTTGAGAAAACATCCATGGAATCAATAGAATTGGACAAAGACCAATGGTCAGTGGATCTATAGAATTGGATGTAGCTTGCTGGTTAGTGGAGTTGGCAAGCAGAGCAGAGGAGTTAGCCAGAAGGGTTCAAGGAGGATAATGCCCATCATAAGTCTAATGTCCATTGCTGATTCAAAGATGGATGCCCAGTGACCGATCCCTCAATCAGCCCTGCCAGAGCCCCAAACTACTATACGAAGCATGCCGAATGAGAGGCTGGAACCGGTAGACTTTAAATGTTCCACAGAACATTCCCTAGGATTATTCATGGTCCTGGGAAGGTTAATCATGTGTTCTCTGTGGGATTATGCAGCACTGCAGTGCACATATGGACCAGGAATGACTGGACACATTGGCATACCCCATGCCCATTGGATCAGGGAGAACTTTGGGAGACGGTGATAGACATGGAATCTGGCGTAAAAGTATTAGTATTTGATCCATAGTATGGCACAAAATGAAAGCCATTTTGCACTTAAATGTTTTGTTAAGAAATATTGTTACTTGTATTTTTTTTATAGCATAACTTGTGAATATCCTGAAATAAAATGGAAAGAACTATACTTTTGTAAAGATTTACTTTTCTATATATTTAGTTTTCCCCCTACAACATGCCTTAATGACATTACAGTGTTACTATTACGAGAATTTATTATCTCTTTGCAGAAGAGTGTCTGTGGTCATATGGCAACATGGTGCTCATCATGACCCTTATGTAGATCCTAGCATGTGAGATTCATTCACCATGCTGCGTGCTGGCCCTGTTTCTGCCTCATGTTGTGAAGAGGTCTTATCACATCTGTTCTTCGATCTGGAAATCTCAGAAGAAAAAAAATTTAGACTAGCATTTGGTTTTCAACAGTGGAGGCTTGTATAAACCATGCTGTCTGTCTCTCTGACATCTGTAACATTGTTTCAATATGGAAATTCAATCTCCAGCTGTTTCATAGTAATGAAAGTGTCGGGATGAGACGGACAGGCAGGCAACTTTTCTCAGCAAGTCGAAATCATGAATCAGCATACTTTTTATGGATACATACAAAGACATTTCAGTAGAAAAACAGGTCAAACAAAATGAAACTCAGCTAGTTTGTTGTTTTTCCAGATTCCGTTTGAAGTGATTTGTGTTAGTGTAGTTGGCTAGCTCCTCTGAACTGTGTCCTGGAGTTGTCACTAGCTACCACAGCCACAAAGTAAAACTTGGGTATTTCATAAAAAATGTATGGAAACAAAAAGCTTTTAGGTAAAAATGTAAGGTTAGGGTAAGGCATAAAGTTAGCAGTGTTGTTAAGGCTACGGTTAAGGTTAGGTTTAAAATCTGATTTTAAGAAGAGAAGAAAGAGTAGAAATAAGCAGCGTTTATGACTTTGTGGCTGTGGTAACTAGTGACAACCGTGTCCTGGCAAGAGATCAAATTGTCTATGCTGGGCAAAATCGTGTATCATTAGCTCGTTGTTTTGGATGTATCCAAATAAATGTCACTAGAAAACAGCTTAAACAAATGCAGCTCATTTTCTGTTATTCTGTCTGCACTGTTTGATGTGACTGTGTTAGGGGAAGTTGGCTAGCTAGCAAACAAGGGATAAGAAAGTTTGCCAGACAGCATGGCAATGGAACATTTAGAACGAACGACTGGGTCGCGTCCATAGATATCGAACAAAAAGACTAAACTGCTGGGTCTCTGGCAACCTAACCGATAGAATGAACGGCCAGCCGGCTAGGGTAGCAACCCTAGATTTGTGTCAGGACTATATTTTGTGGAAGCATTAAATAGTATGAATATATTCATACAAATTATGTTTTTTATGAAAATATGTGAATCATTATTTGAATATGTTGGTAACCCATTGTATAAAAGGGATAATGCCCTCGAAACCGGGTGTTTGGAGGATATATTGGCACGGTTTGCTAACAACAACACCCGTGCCAATATATCCTCCAAGCACCGGCTTCTTGGGCATTATCACTTAAGTAAAATGTTTCCTATGAATTGCCATACAATGTTGTTTGTTCCTTTTTTTTCTCAGCGCTTGGTGACCGTGACTGCCTGGCTTCATTTAAATGGTAAACTCTCAAATGTTTCAAACTAACACAATTAGTTTTATGAAGAATCATAAAGGGCAGTTTACATTTGAGGAATCTCCACCTTACAGGGTTTATATTGTACAATTACCAATATCCCAATGATCAGAGAGGTAATCTATATTTGTCGTGATAGTGTTAATGGGAGCTGGGGTGGTCATTATCAGAAGCTCTTCTGTTTGCTTTCTTTTCTCAGGAGTGTGTTTTAAGAAAGCCATTCGGCTTGCAGCCTGATGCATGATAGATTAGCATGGTTGGTTGTGATGGATCCGCCAGTCTCTCCTCAGAGCTACCATAACACCCCTATCCAGTGAGAGTATAGCCAGTAGGGGCCTCACCTGCACCTAGCCCTTGGGTGCACCATGAAGGAGGGTGTTGAAGGGACTGTCAAAACAGACATTCACTTCCTGAAATTAGGCCCTGGGGGAACCTTCTCATTTCTGCCTTGTCATGTGTTTTCTTTAAACCAGACTATTACAGAAATGTTGGTAAACATGCTCTAAAAACAGTACCGGTCATCTAAAAGTGTGTGTGTGTGTGTGTGTGTGTGTGTGTGTGTGTGTGTGTGTGTGTGTGTGTGTGTGTGTGTGTGTGTGTGTGTGTGTGTGTGTGTGTGTGTGTGTGTGTGTGTGTGTGCGCGAGTTGATACGTGCGTGTGTAATATGTTGGGGGATGGGTTTCCATTGTCCAAGACCAGTGAAAATGTGTGTGTGTGTGTGTGTCTGTTTGGCTTTTTTGGCTTCACGGAAGAGGCCTCACTGGACAGCCGTTGACTTTGGGCTCTGTGTGTGTGTGTGTGCGCTGTTTGCTCTGGCCGCTGCTCGCTTTGTTCTGGCTTTATTAGGCGTGGAGCTGCAGCCTGTCACTTTCCACCCTCTCTGGAGTCATCAGTCTCACAAAAACCCAGTGATGCTCTCGAGCCACCACACATACCCCCCTCAGATTGGCCCCCGATGGCTGCTTTGTGTCTCAGCCGTTTACTGTCAGTGGTTGGAGCAGATTGCCAAAATGTATTGCTGGCTCAGATTAAAAACACTTGCTTGATCAAGACATTCTGATGCACTGGAATACATCTTAACTAAGTGCTATTGATAGATATGTTAGGTCCACAGGATACAATTCTGTGACTGTATGGAATTAATACTGGATGAAGTTGCATTGTAATGCTTCAAATGGACTACATTTAGCCCCTGCTTTACTATGCCGTAACAATTGTCTTTATCCGTTCTCCTATAGAATTAAACTTGATCCAATTATTACATTATCCAGCACTGAAGCACAGTATTAGATTATGTCACTTTTAAGTTATTAAAAACAAATTGATGGATTGAAAATAGAAAAGCATTAGTTTAGTATTGGGACATATGACTTCTATCAATAGTGTGTCTAATTCTTTTGGGCGCCACAGAGAAAGGCACATTTGAAGTGGTCTGGGCAATTTGGGAACCAAACCACATTTATAACTGAGTTAGGCCAATCCCATAATGCTTCTGTAATGAAATGGTTGAGCCAAGACACCAATGATCAACTAAGTACGGTCAAGACTTTCTCCTACGCTTGGTTGACCAGCAGTATGCATGCCAATCATATTCACCTCTTGTTCTCTCTCTCTCTCTCTCTCTCTCTCTCTCTCTCTCTCTCTCTCTCTCTCTCTCTCTCTCTCTCTCTCTCTCTCTCTCTCTCTCTCTCTCTCTCTCTCTCTCCACTGCAGGTAGGCCTCTAAAAGGGGATATCACTTACCTCTTTCTCATGTTTAATAGCAAATCGGACCATTTCCCCTCTGTGAACAATTTTTGTTTCCTCCCCAGGCCCCTAGTTGTCCTTCTCTTACTGTCACAGTATTGGTTGGTGGTGGGTTTTGGTTACCTAACATGATTCTTTGTCCCGGTATGTTTACACGGCGATGGCCAATCTGGGATTAACATTCCGATGTGAGGGCAGAGTTCACAATGCTAATTGGCTGACAGTATTTCAGAGGGAGAAATCCCAGCACTTTATTCTGCTATGGGGATCTTAGCCCCTTGATACAAGGTTAAGCTGAGTCTCAAAGGCCTGGCCAAACCCCAGTGAGACTCTTACCAAAGGAGAGACAGGAACTCTAATTACTCAAAGGGAAGGGTCTGCTGATAGATCGAGGTAGTGTGGCTGGCTAGTTTTTTCAACTAAGGAGATTAGTGTTGAAAGTGAATGAAATTAAATACGTTTTATAAAACTGTACTCTCTTCTCTGGACAAATCTTTCCATTTCATAGGTTACATGTTCTAAGAAGAACCCTTTGAGTAGACTATATCAACTTCAAATTGTATGTGCAGCCTGCAGCCAAATAAAACTGGGCCAGTAGTATTCTACTATTCCATCCTAGTACCCTTGGAATGTATTATTCATAGTAATTGTGCCGGGAGGGTCAATTCTCCTTCAACCCAGTGTCTTTTTATACCATTCAATGTTTGATCAGGGTGTGTGGATGGGGACATCCCCAGGTTAAACTATTACTGTCTCCTCAATCCTAAAAATGTCTCAGGTTATACTGTATGTCTCGGATACAAATGTTGACAGGTTACACACACCTTTTGACTATATTATGTGTCCGGTTGTATACCATGGCATTGTTGAATACTCGTTTCTGATTAGCTTGAAGGGACTTCTAGAGCGTGCATTATTTCCCTATAACGCACTGTATATCAGCACGGTAGAATTCAATGGCTATAGTTCTTACTTGTTTTATGTTTGAACTGCTTTTGAAAGCAAAAGTCAAATTAAAAACATTATTGGCATTGTTGAATACGATTTTCATAATATCATGCTAGGACTGATGGTTTGGTTAGCTAAACTAGCAAGTCTATTTGTTTGGTTACCAAGGCAACTACTGTTGCTATCTAGTAAACTTGCTAGCTACTTCAGTGGATGGTGAACAGATTTCTACCGGCAAATGAACACATTTCTAGTGGAAAATGTGTTAAATTATAGCCATGGTATAAAAGGGATTAATCAACTCAGGGCTCTATGCGTTCTCTGGAAAATAATGCAACTCAGTGGAAGGTTACACCTTCCAAGTCTTTCATTATTTGCCAGAGAATGCATAGCCCCTCGTTGATTATCCCTTACGTACATATTCTGTTGAGACTCATTTTACTACTGTGCACTGACATAAATGTGTATGTGAAGTATATGTCAGATTTCCTATGATTTCCCATAGCTCAAGTACAGTGAAATGGTTTGTATCATGTAGCTGTTATGCTCAATGATTCATGTACAATAACATGGGAAGAATTGAAACCTTTGGCTCCCACAATGTTGTCATTGGTTAGGGTTAGGGGTAGCTCTCAACATCAGTTATACTGATTGGCTAGGCTGGCATGTTTAATCTGGTTCTACAGGTCCTCTCATCATGTGTCACCAGCCTCATAAACCTGCCAGCCGTCAACACGTTGTCTGTGTTAGTCATTATGCCCTCTCAGATCTGAAAGCCAGGGAGGTCCAGCAGAGAGGGTCATGGCCCTCCAGACCACCCCAAAGACACCCCTTCATGTCTGGGGTGGTAACGGCAGGTCAGGCCCTAGCCTTGGAGTAGGAGTGTAGGCCCTCCTCCCATGTAATGTAGTGAAAACACTGAACTCAAGGCTCCTCAGACCAGCCCTGTGATCTGCTTTACACATCACATTACTCTGTCACAGCGGGAGAGGCCCTGTGATGCCAAAGACCCTGCTGGGATCTCACACCTCCTGTTTACACAAGACTGGTTATGCTACTAGGGCTCCATTCGGAACTGGATAGGTGGCTGCTGCTGTAGGTGTGAAAAGAGAGACGGTAGCAACTAATCTACAGTTCACAGGCATCTCTTTTTCTCTTCAAAGAGATTGTCGGTGAAGTCTGGTCCTGGATATCCAGAACTTCTGCTATACTAATGAGGGTGACTTCTGAAGACTTGACTAAGATAAAGGTGAAAACAGGAGGAGTTGATGAATGAAAAGGAAGGTGGGAAAGTGAGAAACAAGGAAAGATTAGTTGCTATCAGCTTTCCTGAATGCTCTATTGCAGATGGTCTTGGAAGTCCATCTTTTATAAAAGGTATATCCTGAGGCTTTATCATTTTTCTTATTTTCCTCGTAGTATCCCATCAAAGCCAGCCCTTTAATTCAGCCTTAAGTGGCTCATGGCCTGTTTACTCCAACCTCTTCGTCTCAGTGTGTGTTGTACGGACCCTGTTAAATCTAAAGCACAGCTGGCGGGAATGTCCAGGTACAGTAACTAAGACCCTACAGAGGGCAACTCCTCAACATCATCTAAGCACTTTAAGATGAGATGCTGTCAAGCCTCGACAGAACATAAGCTGAAACCCATCAGAGCAATTACTTGAAGACCTGTATTTAGCCTCTCAGGTTGACTGAGCTGAGAAGATATCTTCCCCATGTTTTGGGATATGTCCTTTGATGTCCATGGATTGGGCGTAGGGTGCCCACAGACTAAGCTCCCCTGGTAGGGATCACAGGGTGGCATGACCCTGCCTCTGATCCAGGTCACAAGACAGGTGGATCACACCATTCACAGTTTGGAGAGGGTGACTTGTTAAGGCTCTTTAGATCTTCAGAGTGTTTGATGCTCTATTACACAGATGTAAATGTCTGGAATCTCTATATACAGACTAGATTGTTGATAACTGTTGCCTAAAAGATTTACACTAATGGTATTTTAGTGGGACCAAAGTAGATTGTTCACTGTGTATTGTAGCAATGCTGTATCAGGACAGGGTCACAAGTCAGAGCAGGTAAGGTCATTTCCATTAAGTCCCCCAAGGGTTGGAGTTTATAAAACATTTGAATTTGTGATCACAGTAGTCTCTCGTGAGTCGTGACAGCGAGTATCGGATTTGGTTTGGGTGCCGAGATTATGATTACAGTAATGTGATTATTTGATTGATCATGCATGGCTACGGTGCATGGCAGCAGACGTGTGTCTTTCACTGTTTAGGATATAGATGGTTGCATTTAGTCCAAACATGCTACCCTGTCTGAGTTGTTGACAGAGAAGACCAGGGGTTGTTGGCAGCCTTGTCTCTACAGCTCTGCTCTGATGTGTGGACAAAACACTTACAGACTCGACATGAACATAGTCACACACCGCTCTGGGCTAAAGGCTATTTAGTTGGCTTTAGAAATGCATTAGAACGGTGTGGAAAGCAAACAGAAGAACAGTAAAACTCACTTGTAAGGGCTCTTCAAAGACAATGTCACAAATACCTTTTGCAGTCAGAATTTCCTTACTTTATATCCACATGACAAATACCAGAGAGTTCTGGAGAAAAGGTCAAGTTACTGTTTCAGTTTTCTTTTATCATGAGGCCATTTCCAAAGTTCACTTTAAACAGGCGGATGAGATGGGATGAGCCCAGCTCTAGTGTCCGATCTAGTGATAATGGGTGTAATGCCTATATGTAGTCATCCAGGTCTCAAGTCTTTAAGTGGAGGGGTGGAGCTGAGCCCTGGCGTCTGCTGTACGACTGCAGCGTTGATGTTCCCCGCTATATGAATAGGCCTCTGTCTGTAGATGTGTCCTCTTCACTATCCCCATTGTCTCTTCTGATTGACAGGCCTGCCTTTGATAACGTTAATGGATGTGATATCCCAGACTGCGTTGCAGGCAGAGCAGCATCCCTGGTCAAGAGGAAGAGGTATAGTCCTATAACTTTACTCAGTTGTTATTTTTCAGAAAAATATGGCCTAAAACTGTTGGCAGTGGGATACTTTTTGGATGATTTAATGAATGCAACAAGGCCTAAAAATAGACAGAAATAAAATACAACATTAATATGCTTTGATGGTTTTCCTGAGCCTGGGTGTACTGTAAAATCATTGCAGTGGGTTTTCAGTAGGCATTCTGTACACACTATCACAAAAAGATCTAGCTATGACATGCCACACTGAGTGATGTAATTTGTCCATAGGATTTAATTCAATTAGTGGAAGTGTGTGTGCGTGTGTGTTGCTTCTCTCTTTCATCCTTTTTTTTGTGCTAATATGTTAACCTCTCACTTAGTCTCTATTCCTCAGGTACCTTGTATCTTCTCCTTCATACAATCATCCCCTTCTTTTGTACCCCTTCCATTCATCTGCTCTCTCTCTCTCTCTCTCTCTCTTCTTTTATCCTGAAGTTATATAGTCCTTATCTTGAGGCTGGGCCCTCTGCAGTCCTTACTCCACCATTACAGGACACCTGATCCTTGGTGAGGAGGTTGTAATTTTGGCAAATGACAGTTTTTTAGATCTTAACTTCAAGTGGAATCCAGTCATGCTTGAAATGCTGTACATGGAACCAATGATCTTTTTACGACAATTGAATTCCATGAATAGGAGGCAATGTAAGGAGGGAAAACGAGTGATTATGCGAGGAACTATAACTTTACTTGATTTAAAAATGTGTTCACTAGTCATAATTCAATCAACTCAATTCTGGATGTTTTTTATTGAGCGGCTCGTTCATGTTAATCTATTTCTATTTCTTGTACAAAATTGACAGCTAAATTTGACCAGTGACAGGCTTACATTATGAAAGTGTCTCAATGACATTGGATGTAGGCTACAGCCCTCTATACATGTCTATTTCCTACATTATTTAAACTGTACACTAAACTGTGAAGAGGAATGTGAGGTCACTTGGTTATGAATTTACTTTCAACATGATCTCATGAATTCACTGCTATCATGCAAACTCACTAGCATAACATATTTAGCATGTGGAATATTGTGGTTCCTTAACAGAGCCCAATTCAGTTTACTTGCTGGAAATAGTTTTATTCTCAACTCCAATAAATAGCTCTGAAATGTGATGTATGTCACAAACATTTAGAATTAGTTTTTAAACTGCAACGAGAAACGAAAACATACATTCATTAATATTAATTAACTGACTACTTACCTAATATTTGTCCTCTATAAAAGTTGAATGAACAGTTTGGGTTAAAAGACCATCTCAAAAGCTTTAAGATCTGAATCCCAACCATATCTTATTAACAGCAGGGCACTATTCTTCCATTTCACAACATTCACAAGACAAAACGCAGCTCACTACCAAGCTCACAAGAAGTACACATGAAAATGATCCCTGCCTTTCTTATGGAACAATGCATCTAATCTATCTATCTACAGTTGAAGTCGGAAGTTTGCATTCCCCTTAGCCAACTACATTTAAACTCAGTTTTTCACAATTCCTGACATTCAATCCTAGTAAAAATTCCCTGTTTTAGGTCAGTTAGGATCACCACGTTTTAAGAATGTGAAATGTAGAGTAGAGAGAATGATTTATTTCTGCTTTTATTTATTTCATCACATTCCCAGGTTTGTAGGCCTCCTTGCGCGCACACGCTTTTTCAATTCTGCCCACAAATTTTCTATGGGATTGAGGTCAGGGCTTTGTGATGGCCACTCCAATACCTTGACTTTGTTCTCCTTAAGCCATTTTGCCACAACTTTGGAAGTATGCTTGGGGTCATTGTCCATTTGGAAGACCCATTTGCGACCAAGCTTTAACTTCCTGACTGATGTCTTGAGATGTTGCTTCAATATATCCACATAATTTTACTTCTTCATGATGCCATCTATTTTGTGAAGTGCACCAGTCCCTCCTGCAGCAAAGCACCCCCACAACATGATGCTGCCACCCCCGTGCTTCACGGTTGGGATGGTGTTCTTCAGCTTGCAAGCCTCCCCTTTTCCTCCAAACATAATGATTATGGCCAAACAGTTCTATTTTTGTTTCATCAGACCAGAGGACATTTCTCCAAAAGTACGATCTTTGTCCCCATGTGCAGTTGCAAACCGTAGCCTGGCTTTTTTATGCCGGGTTAAGTATGTTCATCTCTAGGAGACAGAACACGTCTCCTTCCTGAGTGGTATGATGGCTGCGTGGCCCCATGGTGTTTGTACAGATGAACTTCAGGCGTTTGAAAATTGCACCCAAGGATGAACCAGACTTGTGGAGGTCTACAATTTTTTTTCTGAGGTCTTGGCTGATTTCTTTTGATTTTCCCATGATGTCAAGCAAAGAGGCACTGAGTTTGAAGGTAGGCCTTGAAATACATCCACAGGTGTTACACATGCCTCTTGGAGGAGGGAACGCAACACCCTGCTACACTCAACTCCCCGTGGAGTGAAAGAGGTATGTGACTGCAGGTGCGGGTAAGGATGATAGAGGTAGAGATTAGTACCGTTTACAGGGAATTTATTTCCTTCCCACGGTAATATGGGGAAAAGGGGCTGGACGGAACCAAAGCAAAGAAAGTAAAAGTTAAAGAGCCCCCCTCTCCTACCTTACCTACCTCCCCACTACTTACTTAACTAGCACCACCTGGCGCACTAACCAAAATACAGGGGATGGTCTGCCCAGGTCTTACCTAGTGTGCATAGACAGAGTACATACTACGGGTATATGTATGCCCGCAGGCCTCTTGCCTAAGCACTCCCAAGGTGCCTTCCCCTTCCCCCCCTGGGAACAAAAACAGAATAATCAATAATCACAAACACAGTCCTTTTGTCATACACATACCTTAGCAGGACCGGCTACAAAATACTGGCAACAAATTATATCTCTGAGCCACAACCAACACAGGACATACCAAGAAGCTCTGTCTGAGCAACAACCAACACAGGACATACCAAGACGCTCTCTCTGAGCAACAACCAACACAGAACATAATCATCAGCTCTCCTCTGAGCAAAGGAACACTGGCTTATATACAGCTGGAGAAGGATTCTAATTGCAGACAGCTGTATCCCCTGACGAGAGGGCGAGGTCAGCTCCAATCTGCAATGGGGCCGACTAATCAGGTGCTTCGGTGAATCCAGGAAGCCATTACCTGAAATACATACACAAACCCACAACACAGAAACTGGGGAACGTAACACGCCCACCCCAAAACCTGCAAACTTCCAGTTTGCAACAACAAAAACCAACACGCATCCTCAGTTACTAAACCCGTGATAGAGCGTCGGCAACCACATTCGCCGAACCCTTCACATTGTTTCCTTGTACAATGTAAAGATTAACTATCAGAGCCCACCGCATAAGGCGGCGGTTCTGATTGTACATTTGCTTCCAAAACACCAAAGGATTATGGTCTGGGAAGACCAGTACAGGCAAGGCACTGGAGCCCACATAGTCCTCAAAAAACTGTCTCTTGTTCAATGGTGGAGTACCTTGACTGACACGAGTTGAACTTACGGGAGAAGAAACTGACGGGACGATCCACTCCCTCTTCATCTTCCTGCAAGAGAACCGCACCCACCCTCACTATACTAGCGTCTACCTCCAACTTAAAAGGTTTGTCAAAGTTGCATGGTCGGAACTAGAAGCACAAGCATTTCGCTACACTCGCATTAACATCTGCTAACCATGTGTATGTGACAAATAAAATTAGATTTGAAAGTTAGGGGTGGCAAGCACTGGGGCCCTACAAAGTAGCGCTTTGGCAGACTCAAAAGCATAGTTACAGTCCTTGGACCACTTAAATGGTACTTTGGGACTGAGCAGAGACGTAGGGGGAGCTACTACCGTCGAAAAACTCATACGGAAACGTTTTATGTGTCCTTGATTTATTTATCAAGAGCAAGCACACTCCCCCTTATTTTCTGCAAATGAAGCAGAGATCTAAAATCAGTACTTAAGTCATTATGTCACTGTGTTAAATATGTTATAGTGTCAGCCAGGTGTCAGCCAGGTGTCAGCGAGGTGTGCTAAATTTGTACAAGACATACAGAGAGACAATACAAATGTAGGACTACATTTTGGTACTGTAGTTTGCTGTGATTATATAATGTCGTTCAACAGTTAACACACACACACCACACAACACACACACACACGAAATACGTATACATACTGTGTAATAAGTAATGCATGAATGTTTTGTTTGTTTGCACCCCTAGTAATTAAAGTGTGACCAGTGGAGGGCGTTGATCTGCAAAATAATGAGTCATCAAACGTTTTAGGCTATTCATTATTCAAATAAAGAATATGAACTAAAATTAACACTATGTAGCCTTAACATTGGAACCATTTCAGAATAGACTCCAGCTCTGCTGGTGCCTCGAAAAATATGGAATATTGATTATCCGTCTCTAGATTTAAGGATTCATATTTTTGCATTCAAAGGACAACTGCAATATTCTTTCTAATCAAATGGAGGAATAAGGGAAAGGCTTATTGGAAGTGTGGTGTCTGTCTGTGTTCCTAATTTGAATGTGAACCTACTATCGAGATGCGCAGCCTATTGGGACCGTCCCAGTCGGTATTGAACACGCCTCCCGCCACCCGTCGTCAACTAATGTGTTCCATTTCCAAGACGTCAAAGAGTCACAGAGCCAATACACCGACCTACCGACGTACAATAATCCGCAAAGGCAACACACGGAGGAGTGTACATTTGTTTTAGAGCCGTGGACTATTCAAAAGCTGGGACCTGTGGTGAAGTTTGACTGCTACAGGAGGAATTCCTAGTAAGTAAAGTGTTTTGTTTATTTAGTAACTACAAATACTCCAAGGGATCAATAAGCGACAATAGAGTGGCTGTGCGGTGACAGGGGTAAACAGAGCCCCCCAAGAAAGAATTGGATACATGATTTATTATTTGAGAAAGAAAATACATATAACAATAATAGAAAATAATAGAAAAGCCAAGTGCAATAGACTATGAAACTGTATCTAGTGCGCACTGTTTTTGTGTTGTATTTAAGCTCTTCTTGTTGACCCACTTTGACCCCCATTTTCCTGTGTCAGGACCATAACATGATGACCAGAATAGAGAAAAATATTATCCTTGCATGAATAATACTTACTTTATGGATGGAGAAAATGTATCCTGTCATTTGAGTAAAATATAAATGTGACAAATTCTATTTGACTAGCGTGAAATATATTTGAAAGGCTGTTTTTGTTTGTTTGACATTAATAAATTATACTCCCAGAACTACAAAGGACTGTCTGATTGTCCACAATATAGTTGTTAGGCTACAGATTAGTTACGTTATTATTACACAATTATTACCTAGTTTCTATTGAAACCAATTACGTTTTGCACATTTTATGTTCCTAAATCAAGAGGTTGGGCTATTCAAGGAGTAGAAACTATGGGCTTCATTTGGACCACACCTCTGCCAGATTGTACTAAATGCCATTCCATGCAGGTTTAATTTCACACATTTGGAGAGTATTACAGACCAGGGTCCTGATCCACTGTGGAAAAGGAACTCAGTATTGCAATGGATGTGAATGTAGACTAGCAGGTGCATGGAGGCTCCCATACCCTTGTACAGTGTTTTCCCTACCCCCTGACAGACGCATCTATGGAAGCCAGAGGTTTGAGGTTGGCTGTAACAGTCTCAGTAGTGGAGAGGTGGGGGCATTGTTCACGGGGGGCTTGCTGCTGTTGCTATGTGGATTTTAGTGCATCTGTTTGGGAGTGGTCTCTCTCATTGCTCCATATTCTGTAGAGCAGAGGTTTCTGGGGGGCAAAGACTTGCCCTAGTCTCCTGCTCTGCTCCCTCCTGCTAGGCTGCTCCCCTCTGTGCGCTTGTGGTGTGGTAGCTCTGTCAGCTTGGCTTAGATCACCTTGTTGTGCTCTACCCCTTCATATTCCATGTATGGGTGCCACTAAAATCTGGTGGTCAGAGAAAATAACTGGCGATGACCAGAGGTTCCCCCCTACTGTCACATAGACATAGTTGTCACCCTGTTTTGATCCTTATGCAATATGGCATTCAGTGTTTTCTGCCACCTCTATTTCCTTGAGGTTTCATCTGTGTGTCAACTATACTGAACAAAAATATAAACCCAACTTGCAACAATTTAAAAGATTTTACTGTGTTACAGTTCATATATGGAAATCAGTCAATTGAAATAAATAAATTAGGCCCTAATCTATGGATTTCACATGACTGGGCATAGGCCCACCCACTTGGAGCCAGGTCCACCCACTGGGGAGCCAGGCCCAGCCAATCAGAATGAGTTTTTCCTTTTATTACAGACAGAAATATTTTTGTTCAGTTTATTAGCTGACACAGATAGAAGGACAAACTGTAAAAGCTATCCTTACCAATCTGTGCCCTAGCACATCGTCACTGACAACCTTTCTTATGAACTGATGCATATGCTGTATGTATATGGTTAAATGTAAGCATTTTGCTATAAGCATTTTGCTACACTAACAATAACCTCTGCTAACCATGTGTATGTGACCAATAACATTTTATTTTTTATTTGATTCGGTGTGAAGCTCCATCTGTAGTCTGGCTCATTGATAATCGTGTGGCGTGTGAGTTGGGGGAATGCATGCTTTTGTTAGGAGCCCATCAGCATAACAATAGAGCATGAGAAATGAGTTTTTGAGATGAAAGAATTGAGTCCTCCAGTAAACTGTGTGTTTCTGTGTGCTGCTCTGCAGCACTAGGCGGATGCCTGATGCCCACGCGTGGCAAGAACAGGCATGGGGTCCCCTGGGCCCCATTTCAGGGGGATTGTATGTATGGGCCGCCCGCCTTGCTCTCAACTGAAATCACTTGCTGCTGGAGCTGCGGAACACTCGCAGGATTGAGATGAATATTCATTTTTAAATCATGACTGAGAAACACAAGTGTATTGAAAGAGCATAATAACCTGATACATTTTTTTGTGTACTTTTCAGGAATGCAATTGTCAAATATATGATGAGATTCAGTGTACTTGCATACTACTTACTGTACATTAGATGTTTGGATCAATACATTTAGCAAGACTTAAAGGATCAAAATGTTTCAGATGGATTTTTTTTAACAGACCATCTATCACACAGAACATCTACATTTTATGTCAGTTTAATGCCCTCTCTCCTTCAGCTTATGTATGCACCATTATTAAAATGTATATTAGCATTGCACTACCTCTGTATCATTGATGGATAGATCTACACCCCGATCGACCCTGCTGTGTGATGGATTAGTGAGGTATCCCCTGACTAGGTTGAGAAATGTACTGTCATCATGTGAGGCGGGGGAACGCTCTGTTCCTCCTCATTAGCTTGGACACATTCCATTATGTGGTGTTCTGATTGAAAGTGCTCCCGGTCATATCTGTGACTGCCACTGGTCCAATGACCCTGAGCGACACAACCGGTACCAGTGACGTGGCTTTATGGCTGGGCAAAGACAGATGTAGGTAGGGACACCTGCAGGGGCCATAGCGGTGTGTGACGCCTGGGGATGGAGATGGGGGTATGGGGAGACACACGGGTATAATTTGAGATGTGGGTAATAACAAGGATGTGGAGACAGAGGATGCAGGTATATGGGTCATTATCCTCAGTAGGTGCAGACAGAGGATGGGGGATGGGGGTTGTTACCTGGATAATACAGGTATGGTGGAGATGAATGGGAATGGGCTGCTATGGGAACCCTCACTCAGTCATGTACTGGCACAGCCAGCCCTACTGCTGAGCCTCCCCACTAGGTTGATGGATGGCTTGTGCAACGTGCCTTTGGTCCTTGGTCCGTCCCTTTTTGCATGCAAACACATGACAAATAAGGCCTGTTAAAGTGCACTCAACTCTGTGTTGGTCTTGCTAGAATGCGCTGTTGGCTGTTTTCTCAGTGGTAAATTGTCTCTCCCTACCATTTACAGTATCTGAGTTATCTGCAGTAATTTACCCTCTGGCAAAATGCTGTTGGAAAAAAACAGGAGAAGAATGGTGATAGTGCTGCATCTCTCTCTCTCTTACATGCACGTGTCCGCACGTGCGCGTGTACACACACGCACACACGCACACACACACACAGGGAGTCATTGTGGAACATGCCACCCCTGTTTCCTGGTGTAGACCTGGATGCCAGACCAGAGCATGTAGATAATGAAAGAGCTTTTTGTGAGAAAAAGTTTCCTGTGATTTTTTACTGACAGACATGTGGCCGATGATATTTGTATTTCGCTTCATGAAGAGAACTCCTTGGTCACACATCTTCTTTAGGGTTAATGTCCAAATTTTATATAAGGGTCAATCTCTATCTCTTCCTGTTTTAGACTACTCTGTTTTTCTCTCTCCTTCTCTCTCTTTCCCTCTGTCTGTCTCTTTGGACTGTTAAAGACATTAAATGGAAATACTCAATTTTTTTTTAAGGAGACTCAGGAACTTCTCAGCTGCCCTCGCAAATCACTGTTGCACACTTGTCATCGCCGTGATGTTCAAGTGGGTCACAGCATAGCAGAGGTATGATAGTGATGTTTAAACCAGTATTAACCCTTCAGCCAGCCTGTGCACAGCAGAGAGAGGATCCTGGTGGCTTTCTGTCTCCAGTACTGCAGGGACTGGGCCTGTAGCAATGTATTCTCTCCACTCTCTAGTCAGGGTGTCACTGAGGAGAAGTTGTCAATAGGATCAGGGACAGTGATAGGGTCAGAGATGAGAAGGCTTGCTCAATAGCTAGGCTAGGCCCTGGCATCAGATCATTCACAAATTAGTTTAATTGGGTTCAAAGGGGCTTTTTTCTTATTGTGCCAATTCCAAATGTTGTATTTTTTTATTCAACTAGGCAAGTCAGTTAAGAACAAATTGATGATAGCCTACAATGGCCTAACCCAGATGAAGCTGGGCCAATTGTGCACCGCCCTATGGGACTCCCAATCACGGCCGGTTGTGACACAGCCTGGATTCAAACCAGGGTGTCTGTAGTGACAACTCTAGCACTGAGATGCAGTGCCTTAGACCGCTGCGCCACTCGGGAGCCCATTGTGTATACTGTAATGTTAATGTCAAGTACATAACATTTGAGTATTGTCTTTTCAAGGACAATACTTATAGCCTGGAAATGTGTTAAACAAGGATTACTGTAGGTTATGTGGTCCCCTCTTGCTACCGTATATCCCCGTCTCTGACATACTGCTAATGCTGCTCTCTGGGAATTATTCAGCAAAGTTTGTGGAAGCTTAAACGCATGGATGACTTTTACTACCAGACCTTTATGTTCGGTGACTGCGAGAGCACCACTAAGTCAGAAACCCTTCTAGAGTAGTGGTTCCCAAACCTTTTATAGTCTCTGGGGTGGCAGGTAGCCTAGTGGTTAGCGCATTGGGCCAGTAACCGAAAGGTTGCTGGTTCAAATCCCTGAGCTGACTAGGTAAAAATCTGGTGTTCTTCCCCTGAACAAGGCAGTTAACCCACTGTTCCCCACTAGGCTGTCATTGTAAATAATAATTTGTTCTTAACTGACTTGCATAGTTAAAAAATAAATAAAAAAAACTTCAAACATTCAACCTCCATCTGTGTACCCCCTCTAGCATCAGGGTCAGTACACTCTCAAATGTGGTTTTCTACCATCATTGTAGGCCTGCCTCACACACACTATATTACTTTTATTAAACATAAGAATGAGTGTGAGTTTTTGTCACAACCCGGCTCGGACCAGGGCACAATAATAATATAATAATAATCAATCATTTTAATTGGGAATCAAAAATTGGGAATAACTCACCACAGGTTAATGAGAAGGGTGTGCTTGAAAGGATGCACATAACTGCAATGTTGGGTTGTATTGGAGAGAGTGTCAGTCTTAAATCATTTTCTACACACAGTCTGTGCCTGTATTTAGTTTTCATGCTAGTGAGGGCCGAGAATTCACTCTCACATAGGTACGTGGTTGCAAAGGGCATCAGTGTCTTAACAGCGCGATTTGCCAAAGCAAGAAACTCTGAGCGCGGCTCTATCCAGAAATCTGGCAGTGGCTTCTGATTAAATGCAATGTTCACAGAACCGCTTGTTGCAATTTCGATGAGGCTCTCTTGTTCAGATATCGGTAAGTGGACTGGAGGCAGGGCACGAAAGGGATAATGAATCCAGTTGTTTGTGTAGTCCGTTTTGGGAAAGTACCTGCGTAATTGCACACCCAACTCACTCAGGTGCTTCACTATATCACATTTGACATTGTCCGTAAGCTTAAGTTCATTTGCACACAAAAAATCATACAATGATGGAAAGACCTGTGTGTTGTCCTTGTTAATGCAGACAGAGAAGAGCTCCAACTTCTTAATCATAGCCTCAATTTTGTCCCGCACATTGAATATAATTATGGAGAGTCCCTGTAATCCTAGATTCAGATCATTCAGGCGAGAAAAAACATCACCCAGATAGGCCAGTTGTGTGAGAAACTCGTCATCATGCAAGCGGTCAGACAAGTGAAAATTATGGTCAGTAAAGAAAACTTTAAGCTCGTCTCTCAATTCAAAAAAACGTGCCAATACTTTGCCCCTTGATAACCAGCGCACTTCTGTAGGTTGTAAAAGCGTTACATGGTCGCTGCTCATATCATTGCATAATGCAGAAAATACACGAGAGTTCAAGGGCCTTGCTTTAACAAAGTTAACCATTTTCACTGTAGTGTCCAAAACGTCTTTCAAGCTGTCAGGCATTCCCTTGGCAGCAAGAGCCTCTCGGTGGATTCTGCAGTTTACCCAAGTGGCGTCGGGAGCAACTGCATGCACGCGCGTTACCACTCAATATGTCTCCTTGTCATGGATTTTGCGCCATCAGTACAGATACTAACACATCTTGACCACCAAAGTCAATTTTATGACACAAAGCTGTCCAGTACTTAAAACATATCCTCTCTTGTTGTCCTGGTTTCCAGTGGTTTGCAGAAGAGGAAGTCTTCCTTGATTGACCCCCCATAAACTTAACGGACATATACCAGGAGCTGTGCCAGGCCCACCACGTCTGTTGACTAATCCAACTGTAACGCATATAATTAACTGGCTTGTATGCGAAGCAGTAATTGTTTCAAAACATCTCCTGCCATGTCACTGATGCGTCGTGAAACAGTGTTGTTTGATGAAGGCATTGTCTGTATAGTTTTCTTTGTCCTTTTCCCCCAGCATTGTCCCAGCCATATCCACGGCAGCAGGAAGAATTAAATCCTCCACAATAGAATGGGGCTTGCCTGTCCGAGCCACTCGGTAGCTCACCATATAAGATGCTTCTAGCCACTTCTTATTAATGGTATCTGTTGCTTTTATACATGTCTTACTACTCGAAAGTCATCTTTATTCTGCCTCAAAAAACTCCTGTGGCTTATTTTTTTAATTGTCATGCTTCTTTTCTAAATGTCTGCGCAAGAGTGAAGGTGTCCCGCGAGAGAGTAAAGGTTAATGTGATTGGATGTTAATTATTTATTGACTTGGCTACCTGTATTTGACATTGTGTTGTTATTTCACTGAACACTAGATGGTTTAGGCAACTCAGGTGAGAAATAAACTTCACCCAAATGTATAGCCCTGTTGTAAAATATAAATATACTGTTATTTGTATTTGGCGTAATCAGGGGTCCCTGCTGCAACTGTGAGTGACACATCCTACATTTTAAACTGATTTAAATGTTCTGTGTTTGGATTTTGTGCATTCTCTAATCAAAGAGTGTAGATAGAAAAAGTTAATTTAAATTGCAGTGAAATATGAAGAAGAAGCACTCATGGCTGAGATTTCATGGGCTAAAAATACAGATGAAAGCAAAGAGGAAGAATAACGTTTCTACATGCGGAGAAGAGAACAGGGCGAAATGTTTCATTTGGGAAACACTTTGAACTAAATGTTTTCCCCAAGGAAATCTGAGACTCGAATGTAGCCTACAAAATAAGTCAGAGCTTCTTGAGGAAAGCAGAAAAATCCACCGTCATATTCACCTTCTTTGATTCACACATTGTGCCATATATACTGTAGTCCCTCCCATGCTATGGGGCTATGGTAGTCTGGATACCAGTCTTTTGAGCGAACATTCCACTCCTGTTATTTGCCAAAGAATTAGGATGAAATCCTCTGATCTCCTCGAGCTCATTAATGAAAGGCCTGTCTCTAGTAAATGAGGAGTGGCAAGGAGTGGTATGTAATAGCTGAACAGAGACAGCATCTAGGCTAGGGCTATGGTTGGTTAACCTCTATTTTAGTATGCAGGCAACGTCGTCACCCTGCTCAACACTTTGAATGGATTGGAGCGTGAAGGGGCATGGTTTTACTGTCTACAACCAGAGATACACTCGCCACGTCCCTTGAGAAAATGTCTTTTGATGATCTTTCTTTGAAGTTCAGCACTTTTAGTCCATGAATGTGATTGGATAGTGTCTTATGCATAATTCATGCTTTGTAGTAGTAAAATCCATGTTTTTTCTGCTATGTAACTGTAAAAATGTTCTGCCACACAAAGGGCAAGCAATAAAATCAAATAAGATTATCATTAATTTCCTTTCTATAAAGAAATTGTCTGTATTATATTCTGTTTAATAAGTTCATAAGCCTGCATATACTTCAATAATCACAGTTAAATATCTCTGGAGTAAAACACTAATTCCCTTCCATGACCTCAGTATTGCCAATAACCAAAGGTCCCATTTTAGGGGATTTCAATCTCTTAAACTTAAGTAGTCATCTTCAATTGACTGCTTGAAGCTGTTTTTCCTGACTGTGAATCGATCAGTCCAATTTTCCTCAAGTTACATGGTCATTGTCTTCAAAACGAATCGGCCAGTCATTCTGACTTTGAAGTCAGGCCTTTACAGAGCATAGCATTTAAAGCTTTATGCACCGTGTCTAATTGTGTGTTTTTTTTGACAGACTTTGGTGTTGGGAAGAAAGGACAAAAATGTGGTCCTAAACCACTCATATTTCCTCAGGGAAATGAGTTCTCTGTAAGACAGTTAAGATCAGAGATGTAAGGTCTCCTGTAACTACATACACGGTCACTTCAACAGCCTGCTAGGGAGTAAATCAGAGAACCAGAGCATTGTTGAGTTCTGGTTGGAAAGGTTCACCCTTCCTGTCTTTTATAGACCGTTGACTGGTGGTTTGTGCTGGTCCTGTCTTCTATCCCCTCATCCTACCATTTTTGGTCTCTAAAGTTCAATCAAGCTCAGACGTAGACAATCAAAACCAGCTTCTCATAGTTGGACTCATTCTTAAATGGAGTATTGTACATTTCTTCATTCTCCTAGGGTACACCAAAGGGGTACCTAATTCAACCTTTAAAGTCACCAGTCCATGCCCTCCCTGTGTATGTGGTGTGAAAAGTTTTGAGCCAGGGTAGTTTGTGCCGTCCCTAGTACCTCTATTAAGACATAAGGGAGAAAAAAGAAAACAGTCACCTCCAAAATCCCAATTAGCTCCCATGTTGCCTTTCAACTGGACCCACGGCGTCATGTCACCCTCAAGTTCAAGGGGATCAGATCCACCCCTGCAGCCCCTCTCTCTGAGTCTGACCCCTCTGCAGCTGTCACGGGGTACATTATCCCCCCGTCAGCCTCTCTGATCCCAATCATACCTCAGTCACAGTCACCCCTCCACCCCTCCTCTCCTCGTGGACCCGGTCCCGTATCAAAAACTTCACACGTCTTAGCCACCCTTCAAAGAGATTTGGTGTACTGCACCCTCTGTTTCTCATGCAGGGGCTTTAGCCCCTTCACAGGCCAGCCAAACAATGTAGGAGAGCTGGTATGTCCCAGAGGAGGGGGGCGATGGGCGGACTGTGCCTCTCCTAAGCCCCCTACTAAAGCATTATGTGTTGAATAGGAGCACTTGTACGTCACATCACGCTGGGACGCAAACATGGATGCCTGTCTCACTGACTGATCGATAGGCAAGGCCCATGTACATGTAAACTGTGGTAAGAGAGGGGGGAGTTGAGCACTGTGTAGTATAGTGGTACAAGACAGGGAGTTAGAGAGACAGAGTGAGAGAGAGAGAGGAAAGATGAAAGGGAGGGTCTCATTGTGATCCTTAAAGTGGTACAGTTAAAGTCAAGTGGTCCAGTTTGTGCAGTAGATGGAGAGCTCCATTGTGAGTTGTATTGGCCTCCCAGGGAGCTTTTCCTGTTTACTTGGTAGCCACCCTACATTGTGTGGTTTACGGTACACAAACAGCATGTACCACGTGAGGTGTTATGACGGCTTCTGTTTCATTGTTGGCATTCCTATAAACCTTTGTTTAATTCTGCTCATATTTGCTTTGAAGTGAAAGGCTTTTTTGGTGATCACTTTATGATCTTTTATTTATTGTATTCATATACAATAAAGGTTATGTGTATTTTGTAGACATGATTCAATACTAAAGCACACCCACATTTCTTCATATCTGGACTCAACACAAGCCAAGTTTTGCTGTGATTAAATGCAGGCAAATTGACAAGCTTTGTTTGAAAAAAAAGCTACAACTACAGGCCAGAAACCACCAAATGTTGGGAGAAAGGTAATTATTCTGAAATGTGGAAAATGACACTGTAATTATGACAATTGCTCGCTTGGTATTTGTTATATGATGTCATGACAGGGTTTGAGTTAATGTGATTTATGTAGGCCTAAATACTTTAATGCATTCGTTTTAATGGGATAGAGTTGCAAGGAAATGAAGCTTTTATCACATTGCACTTGGACTAATCCCTTGCAGTAAGACTATAACTTTGGGACACATTTGAATGCTCCTTTAAACAGAGTGGTGTCCTATATCATCTAAAGTAAATAACTAGTCTAGTCACTAGCAATTAAATGGCACATAGTGGCAAATACAGCCACACAAATAAACATTGACTATAATTACTTTAACTGTTGAGGCATACAATCCATTGAGTCTTCATTTGATCCAGCTTCTCTTTCCTGCTGTTATATTATTACAGTCCCAGACAATTTCAAACTACTGTGGAAATCTGCACTATCCCATAGTTTATGTCTATCATAAGTGTGACTGCAGTCTGAGGTAGTATAAAAAACGAATTGACTGATGTCGGTTCAATTATTTGAATTACATTTCATATGTTTTTTTCTGTGAGCTGAATGCACACATTGCACAGTTTCTCTAAAGACAAATCAGATCCAGCCTGAGATGTGTGAGTTTTAGTAGGGAGTTTTAGTTTCTAGCAGGCCAATATTCTACATAGTTTAGTACATAAAACGTGGTAATTAACTACAATGACCATAATCCCTTGCACATCTACTTGTCCAGTCTTGTGTTTCTTTTACGCCTGCTACTGAAAAGACAGAAGAATGTGTGATCATGAAGGGATATAGAGAGCAGCTGTTGCTTCGCAATGTATCTCTACCTGAAAATACATGATCTAAGTGATTGATAGTTGGTGTTCAGCAGTCATAAAAGTATGCCTTATTTACTTTGAAGAACTACAAGAACTTTGAAGAACTATAGTGATTTTGTCAGTCAGAATAGGCAGCAGCTCTTTAGAGATGAGATGATGACTTGGAATGAAATAATACAATCCTCAAATGAAACAAATGTAATAGACACAACGTCTGAAATATTTTATTTAAGTAAAATAATGTAAATAAATGATGGTTAGTAAGTGATAAGCAGTAATGGGCAGTCACTACCATCATGGGACTTTTATAAATTATTTTATTCTGTGTTGCTACTACATTCAACCCAAATAATCAAAACCAAAATCGAAAACCGTGATTATTGTTTAATAATCTTACCAAACCAACCTCAAAATGGACTAATCGTCAGCACTAATAGCCAGATCCCGTGTCATGGTAAGGCCAAGGCAAAGTACAATAAATTTTTTATCTGCACAGGCAACATTGCACTGCTTTATTATTTTTCAGTGAACACCCTTTTATTCCTGACCATGGCATTTTCAGCAGCCTGTTCCCTCCGTGAGTACCAGCTACATGGTTAATCCTCTGGATCTTCGAATGCGCCAAGCCGTCGAGATTGGGGATTAAAAAATTATACAGCTGACTTGGAGCACTTCAAAAGAAAACTGCTGGATTAGGGTTGTGCTGGTTGCATGTAGGATTTCAATTAGCCAGCCAGTGATTCTGATCCGACTTGACTCCGACTCCTATGTCCCAGTGTGAGTCCCAAATGATACCCTATTCTCTACATAGTGCACTGGTCAAAAGTAGTGCACTGTATGGGGCCTGGTCAAAAGTAGTGCACTATATAGGGAATAGGGTGCCATTTGAGATGTAAACACAGGCTTTGTGGGATAGACTACCAGAGGGCCAGGGGCATCGTTGGCTGCTGCCATATGGCAAATAACAAGAGTGGATGGTCCATGTTGATGAAGCATTGTCTCGTTTTGTTTTGGCACTTTTGGATCAATGGGAGGCTTGGGCTTTGTCTCGACTGCATTTGTCAGCCATGCATTTAATCAGCTTTACTTTGTTTCTCTGAATCGTCCTGAAAGAATGGCATAATTGGATTTGTTAAGGGACAAAAGGTATGCATACTGCATAGATTTGTCAAGCTTTTTTTTTCAGTTGTGCAGGCAAGTTCCGACAAACCTCTCCTACTGTAGCATACTGTAGCTTTCTATGTTATATTTAAGCAATAAGACCAGAGGGGATGTGGTATATGGCCAATATACCACGGCTAAGGGCTGTTCTTAAGCACGACACAATGCGGAGTGCCTGGACACAGCCCTTAGCCGTGGTATATTGGCCATATATCACAAATCCCCCGAGGTGCCTTATTGCTATTATAAACTGTTTACCAATGTAATTAGAGCAGTAAAAATAACTTTTGTCATACCCGTGATATACCACAGCTGTCAGCCAATCAGCATTCAGGACTCGAATCACCCAGTTTATAATAACTAGTATAATATTTTATACCACTCTGCTGCCCAGGTACAACGCTGTTGAAATGTGCACAACTGTTAAAGGCCCGCAGCACAGAAAGAAAAGCTTGCAGCAAGAACCTCAATATGATTATATATATTCAAAAAACTGTAACTGTTGTTACATCAGTTACATTACCAGATAAAAATATTGTAATCAGATTACCGGTACTTTTAAAAAAACGAAATGATTACTTATTGGATTACTTTTAAATTCAGAAAGGATGTAAAAAAAAAAAAAAAAAAGACATTCAATTCAGCGTTGAAAAAAAGGTGCAAGTGTAAATTTGTTCCACCTGAGCGAGTCTGACCACAAGTCAGTGACCACTATGATGACACACCAAATGTGTTTGATGAATCATGTTTGTCTTCTTCTAATGCCTCTTAAGGGAATGTAATGCAAAAGTATCTGAAAGTAATCAGATTACGTTATTGAGTTTGGGTAATCCAAGGATTACGTTACTGATTACAATTTTGGACAGTAACTAGTAACTGTAACGGGTAACATTTAGAAAGTAACCTACCCAACCCTGCTCACCACTCTCCCCCTCCCTACATCTCTTCCTCCCTGTCCAACCAATTCTCCCTCCCTCTTTTTCTGAATCTGGTCAGACCAGTTCTCAGAGTCACTAGACTGCTGGTGATTTGCATTTCTCTCCCTCTCAGAAGGGAGGAACCACTATTCACAGGTCATTGCTCAGCCCAGGAGATTGTGTTTCGGGCCACAGATTGCCTTACCCTGCTGGCATCCTCTCAGAGAGGGTCTCCTGCTGCTCTCACCCACAAGGAGGCTCAGGCCCAAGCATTTTGGGTTGGTCTTTGGAGTAATATGAACATTAGGTATGACTTTGGCACTGACCTGAAAGAAGATTGGGTTGGGATGACTTTGCGTATACTATGCAGCCAGTTGTAGAGAGGCAAGGCAGATTTAAATCTGTTCTTAATTTGTTATGTGCATCTGTAACAAAATGAAACATTGGTAAGACTTGATAATATTGTTGTTTCTAGTCTTCTTTATTAGCCCAGCACGGGCTATGTTTTTAAGGATGTGCGTATGACCACAAACTTTTCTGTAGACTGGATAATATGTCACAAACTTTTTTGTTGGTAAAGGACTTGTTTACCAAACAAAGTTGGTAAAGGATGATAAACATGCTAGTAGTAAGAACCGGTAGTTCTTTGATTCGTTGAGAGTCACACGTGGAGAGGTTTGAAGCAGTGTTGTTGTGTGATGAATGGGGTTCGTTTTCCCTCCTCTGAGAACCAGTTGAAGCAGTGTTGTTGTGTGATGAATGGGGATATTTTTCCCTCCTCCGATATCCAGTTGAAACAGTGTTGTGTGATGAATGGGGTTCGTTTTCCCTCCTCCGATATCCAGTTGAAGCAGTTTTGTTGTGTGATGGATGGGGTTCGTTTTCCCTCCTCTGATATCCAGTTGAAGCCGTGCTGTTGTACAGTATGATGGATAGGGTTTATGAATGGTAATAAAAATTTTTTTTTTCCCTCCTCTGATACCATGTGGAGCTATTCATTACTCACCTGGGGCCATGTGGGGCACTGAAAGGGATCTTACGAGTACTAAATGCTCCTTTGCTTCATTACTACCCCATTGACCTTTCTCACAGCAGGCACACACACACACAAACACTTCCAGGCTAATTAAACTTAAGCACTCCCAGACACACACCCTTTGCGTTTGCATTTAAAGCCACAATCCTGAATCAGTGGTCGGGTGCCACGACCTGCTATTTTGTCAAACTGAAGGGGAGGGGTTTGGAAAATGGGACCACTCTCAAATTCATTAAAGGCTGGAGTGATGCTTTTCCATTTAACCTGTTACCTCAGAGTGAGATTCCCCCATCTTGTGGAATTGATAGCAAGAGAGAGTGAAAAATATTACACAGACAAATAAGTAAGGAGAGACAAACAAAAGAATGAGACAGTCACATGGTGTTAGAAAAAGAGAAAAGATGGATTCTGTCTAGGTTCCTCCTCTTCTCCTTCAACAGTGATTACCTCTATGGCTGTGCCAACTGCCAAACAACAGTCTATCAGACCTGTTAAACAAAAGAGAAGATTCTAAATACAAACAAGAGACCACTACTTCCATTTGCACTGCGCGCCAACAGGCATGAAGGCTTTGACGACAGGTGTAGCTTATAGCAGACATCCTGGCAGAGGTTTAGAGAGGCTGGTGCGATTGAAGTTGTTCCACTCCAAGCATTTCCTGACTGAAAGGTTGACATGCATTGGAAGGTTGCCTTTCTGAACCACCCATTAATTATTGTCTTATGAAAGAAAATACGAGAAACATTTTAACGTTTTTCTATGCTCTCTGTCTGACCAAGGCTGATGCTTATCTCAGATAGCACGTTATTAACGCATGAATCGAAGAGGAAGCTGTCACCGTAAAGAAATTCCAGGCGCTTATTCCAACACAGACGAAGACATGGGAAAAATGTAATGTGAAATCTATTTTCTTGAATCATGGCACAGGTTGTGGGAAGTTTTTAGCTAATGTTAAATTTGTCCCTGATTTTGTAGGCAATTCCTTTATAATTCTATTATCCGTTTGACGTCTGTAGATAAAATATTTTGGAGCAGTCGCCCTCTCTTTCCTGACCATTCTCCCTTTCTGTCAGAGTCTTGTCCATTTGTTTCCTCCAAAGTCAAGTGAGGCACCTGCTGACACATATGGCTTAGCATGCAACATGTAATACTAGACTCCTCACAGAGAGATAGAGGTACCTTAGCATGTTGAATAAGAATCCTCACAGAGAGATTAAGGTAAATAAGATGTCCTTTGGCTTCTGTGTTGACACCTGCAGAGTTGAAATAAGACCGTTGTCCCCACTCCCAATGTCAATGGGATACCTATCTGTTTGTGTCTTTTAGCTTTCTCCCCATTCATACAATAGCTATTATTTTGCAATCCCCAGAGTAAAGGTTGAGGCAGAGGTTAGTCTGGTGAATATCAAACACTCATCTGATCTGCCTCATCAGCCCTGTGATCAGTCAATCGTTTTTGTGGCTGGTTTTAGCAGTTCAACAGTCCCCTTAAGGACTTAATGTGCTACTGAGAAAGTGGTTCCATCTGTGAAAATAATGGAATGAATAAATTACTGAACACTCCAAAACTGGTGAATCCTGGAATGGTGGAATTTTTCTAAATAAATTGTCTAGCAATATTTGTGTAAAGGAAGCCCGTTTGACCTGTTTATACATTATCTTTTAGTGCAGTATTTTACACAACTGGCCTGTCAAAGTTATCCTAGCATTGCAGATTATCATTCTTGGTCCATCCAAGAATTGTCTTCATGTATTTGCCTGTTTCATGTATTTGTCTCTCTACCTTTTACAGTAGCAGGAAAAGGAAAAAGGAAATGGGTCAGGGTTCCTGCTGGTTGATATGTACACCTCTCTCTTTTGGTCTCTCCCTGAATACACTGTGGGCCTTTGCCATGATAACAATCTCTGGGAGGAAACTCAATGCAGTCCACCGTGGCTACAGAGTGCCACAGCGCCTTGTCCAGGGGGTCAGAAGATAGAGCATTACAAGGGGCCATGACTCTGCACAGCTTCTGGGCATATGTTGTGGTTGTGGTTTTCCTGGAATCACATTGAAGGTAGAAATTGCAACTATGATGTACATGAGAGCCGTAATGAACAAGTGTACTTGAAAGAAGTTGAGACACTGATTCAGGTGTTGTCCTCTATTGCTCCTGTATTGTTCCCGCAAACAAGGGGGGAGGCAGATGACAAGGGGGAGGCAGATGACAAGGGGGGAGGCAGATGACAAGGGGGAAGGCAGATGACATCAGACTCAGAGTGAACCATCAGACAACTCTTTGAGTTGCCAAACCCTTGAATTTCTTACAAAACCCTATTCTGCTCAATGAGTGTACTTTACTGTGTCTATACTTGTGGGATATCATTTATCAACAGGAAAAGTAAAATAATCGCTGTACTTTGTCTAGGCCTATATCAGTTGACTGAACACACTTGTTCTCGTCATGATGGCTCTGTTGCAACGTGTTGTACTCTTCGTTATTGTTTATTCTATTCAAATCAAATCAGTAGTTGCAGACTTACATTGAGTATTAAGATTGCTTCATCATGCCCTAATGGTTTACTTAATTTCATATGCAAAGCTTGAGCACATTCACAACATTGTCCAATTGATTCTATCACAGAACAATCCCCACAGCAAACAATTATATTGTTTTTATCAATCAAGTACCCTGCTAATAGCTCAGACTATAGTGACTGGAAATATTTGCTCAGGGTCATTAGTTAACAAAAGAAGCTGACTTAACGTGGTAAGATAAGATAGTTGTTTATCTCTTCAACAGCAGTGTGCAGTAAAGAAGAGAAAGCATACACACGGTACTGTATGAGTCAGAGCCCAGAAAATGAAAGATGTTTTGTTTTGGTGCACTGAAAATCCAACAGTGTGTCAGTGTAGCCACACCCTGAGATAAAGATTATTTGCTCAGTCTTTTAGATTTCTTTGGCCCGTGTTACAATACCTTTAGCTACCTGCCTCAAGGTTCATAAACAACACAAATCCTAATCATCACTAAACATGGTAGAGCAGCTTTGTTTGATAATTAAGGTGTAGAAATTCAGAGTAAAAGGTTGTGGTGTGGCTGTGGTCTGAGATATTGCTGGTTGGTTAAATACATTAAAGTGCTTTATCACTCCCCAACCACCCTGGTAGCCCAGGGTGACAGAACTCTAATGGCCTTGTACACCTGTCCTTAATGTCCTTAAAGGCTCAGTGCAGTCACAAACGTGTGTTTTATATATATTTCCACACTATGAGGTTGGAATAATACTGTGAAAATTATGATAATCCCCTTTTAGTGTAAGAGCTGTTTGAAAAGACCAGCCTGTTATGGTGGGATGGAGTTTTGACCTGTCTGGTTAATAGACAAATAAGAAAGAAAGTTCCAAACCTCTCTGCCAATAACAGCTAGTTTTCAGTTCTCTCTCCCCACTCAGACCTCTCTAACAGTCCTAGCAAAATTCTTTCTTCGAGAAATTGCTCTTTGCTAAGAAGCTTTTTTTGTTTCTTTTTGACCATTTTAATTGAAAACAATCACAGTATGGTACTTAATTGTTACCCAGAAATTATTTGATATTAGGATAAAAAATGGCTGCATTGGACCTTTTGAAGACATCACTGGCTGATTTAAGAGGCACAGGTCCGTACAAAAGATGGCTTAGAGGAGACTTCAAAGTTTAAAGTCTCAAGGCGATGCTGCTATTTGTGAGCAATATATGATTTGGTTTGATGGAGCACTGTGAGTACATTCACACTAATCAGTTTGAGTCAGCTGACTTTGAGAGCTAATCCTAAAATTACTTAGTGAGGCTCAGAGGTAAATCCTCTAATGCCAATAAGTATCAGTTTGACTGGGGGTGTCAGATATTACCAGATGAAAATGAACTAAGTGTGAACTTTGGAGGAATTTGTTGTTGTTTCTTGCTTGCATTGATCTTAGGAGTGAGACATCTTACTCAAATGCAATTCCTTAATCAGTTTGCTTTGTACCCTTCTCTGTGTCTTGTTGTGCCACACAAATTGCTTGAGTCAAGTGTATGTGACAAATGTGTACATTTTTCTTTAAAGAATACAACAACCAACCACAGGGCTATCCCTTGTCCCGTGGTCAGGCACTCTTCTGTATCCCTGTCAGCTCGCTCTGACAGAATGGGCCAAGGTCTTTCTCAGGGTGAGGACAACACAGTTACACTATAGCCAACCCCTACAGGGTTGATGGACGAGCCTTGTCTCCCAGCTCTCAGGCTGTGTCCCGTGCTCTAGGCTCTGGAATGGGATTTTCCCAAGGGACAGAGGCCCCATCTACCCTGGCTACCTCGGACCGGTTTGGGAGACTAGGAAAAGGACACTGAATGGAAGTCAGGCCATTCTAGCATTCTCTGGAAGGTCAGGGACATTTCACCATTCTATGGTGAAAACAAGAGTATTGGAACTCTCCTCCAATGTGTCTGTGGTTATTCAGACTTTCAGAGAAGTCAACATCTACCCAGAATCCTTAAGTGGGTCAAAAACATGGGCCTTGGTGGTGAGACTAGACTAGGCCACCGTCTCCTTCTGCTGAGGAATTCCTGAACCTAATGAATGTCACAATATTGTGTCTGGGTAAGGCTGGTTTGTCTGTAATGGGCATGTTGTGGGTAACTGGGTATTTCTTCAGAGAGAATTGGTCAGACCGTTAAACAATCTTGTCTGGGAAAGTCAAGAGAGATCCTCACGTAATGGTAAAACAACATGTCTTAACCTTGCTCACACAGACACACAAGGACACAGGCATTCCATTAAAGGCATATGAGTAAAATACACTGTACTTATTAATGTAATCATTTCACCCTTCCCACTCTAATGTTGCCAGGGAATCTGTCACTGTTATGTCTGAAACTGTAGGCTAAGCGTAATTCCCTTTGTTGTGATAGTGATGGTGACACATCAATCTAATGGCAGTCACCCAACATCACTATCCCTCAGGCTTTGAAGATAGAGACAACTACAGTAATTCTATAAGTGATCCTGAATCATTTTGATTAAATCATATTTCCCTCTCATGTCTTGTGGTGACAAGTGTATAAGGATTTAGTTTAGAAACAAATAACAAACCAATAATATTTTATCTGTGGTAAAAGCAGAGTTAACATTTACTGCATATGTTTTTCACTTATAGAGCCCTAGAGAAGTTGGTACATTGGTAAAAAATGATGTATTCTTATAAAGAATAAATTAAACTAATCATTAAGTAAATAATAATAATATAATAAAGATGTACTTTTTATTTTCTTATGTTTTATATCATAAACAGTAAACAACAAGACACACTTATAAAACAACAAAAATACCACACCTTTCCAGTTTCCACCCACCCCTCCCACACAAAATGACCAAAACAGAAAAAGGAACATGCAAATGATCGAAAGAAAATTTACTCTAATATCGATTACGTAGTTAGAAACATAACACTTTACAGGTACTACATGTTTGAGTTTTGATTCATTCCTCACCTGACATGCAGTCACTCTCCTCCTCGACTCTGCTGTTCTGTTGTCCAGGAGGCTGGGCTGCTCCCCTCCTGGTCTTCTGAGCCTGGTCTCTCCTCCTGGTCTTCAATTTCACAGCATTCACAACACAGACCATTCCCAGCAGGCCACAGCCCATCAATGAAGAATACACTGTATACTGTAGAAATAGTAGTCTATGCCAAAGGGGCCTTTCTCCTCATGAATATCGAAGGTCCAAGGTCCTTATTGGTACACACAGCCCTTTATCTACCCCTTCAGCTATGACTGAACAATACAGTAGTACTCTCCACTCTCTTCCACTGACAGGTTAGAGAAGACCATCTAGATGTGTGGTTGAGATGCATTTATTCTGACATTCAATCCTCAAGTATTGGTTGATCTTCAAACATAGTAGATTTGTCCAATATGACACTGTACCCTTGAACAGTCTTTTTTTTGATCTACGCAATCATGATAGAGTATGATTAGAGTTAGAGCTGAGAACCGTTCAAGAATAATTTTGTGAGCAGGTAAGACTTTGGGCAGACCACCAGCATATACAATTGGATGTAATTATTCTATTAATTTGGATGCTTCACACAGAAGTAACTGTTTATTTCTATCCCGATTGTTTGTTCATGCCTAACTCTGTTATTCGTTTCTCATTGCATGAAGACTGAGCTGGACCAGAATCAAGAAAGCATGAGGGCTGATGATGCATGAGAGTCTGGTCCCTGGCAGACTGACTGATGTCATTGATCTAATGAGGACATGTTTGACTGGGGGATAATAGATGCAGGCTGTCTCCCAAATGGGAACAGGGCCTGACCAGGGTCAAAAGTAGTGCACCACATAGGGTGCCATTTTGGATGCAACCCTAATGATGATGCTCTGTTGTTTCTGGTCTGGTGGCTGATTGGAGGATGTCCAGGGCTTCAGGGCTTTCCTCTGTCTTTTCCAAAAGGGCTGGTGACTCCCCTGGTCACTGTACCATGTAGTTAGGATTTGATCAGAAATCCAAATCGATTGTCTTTTTTAAAATATGCTTTTTTTCATTGAAATTAAACAGAGTAAATTGTGCAATGTGAAACATGCGATCGCATAGGCTAAAAAAAGGTAATGTAACTAAGAATTGGGTTAAATGTGTGCTCTCTTTCCTCGGCAGGTGTCCTCGTGTGATTGTCCAATCAGAGACCTGCATGTGTGAAGCTGCGGCCAGCAATGGAACCCTGGCCTGCAGTGGCCTGGGTCCTACTGCTGACGGTCATCGCTGATTGGCTGAAAACAGCCCAATCAAAGGACTTTACAGAACAGGACATCATCTACCTCCATCCCTCAAGTAAGAATCAGACTTTATTATTTCATGACCAAAAGTATTTAATAGAGTGATGGTGTCCCAATTTCCCAGATGAGAGTGACATGCTTCTAGACATCCAAGACTAATAGCATGAAAGCGCTGTAAATGACTTGTAAACTAATTCACTATGTCCAAAATGCAGCTGACTTGCATGGAATTGCCGTTTGTGTTGGA